>JNFV01000001.1:1069260-1669260 GCA_002564235.1 Saccharomycopsis fodiens
ACAACTTTGCATTGTTGGAGTTCAAACCAACCTGATTCTGCCATCACTTATACACCCCCATTTGCACTTGTCAATCTCGATACACCCCTCTTCAGCTGTCCGCAGTCAAAGGATATCGAAGGTACTGCTTGCCCTTCGAATATCCTTTTTTAAAGTTGAATGGGATAGGCAAAAAGGCTGCTCATGCCACTCTCTGAAACCGGCTCGTTACGTGGCAATCATTGAGGCTTAATTCCTGTTCCCCACTACATAACACTCATAATGTACATCAATTGAATATATACGGCATTCAACGAAACCTTTTCTTTGCCAACTCATTAACCTCGTGCCCGCATACATTGACCTGGCGAATGCTTTCAAGTCAGACACACTAGCACCGTGAAGAGCGCTATGTACCTGTTCAGTATACAGTCCCTGGTTCCTGCCTCGTTTGCAGTCCTTCGAGTCAACTCCTCTTGAAACTTCTTTTAAACCGGCTTTGGAGTTGGGGTTCTCGTGTTGGAAGTGATTCCGTGGTACACAAGAATCAAGCCAAAGGACACAAGTCCCAAAGTGATAGCCAAAGTATCCAACTGGTTGTCGTTGATCATTTTGCGTGGCTTGAATGGTGCCACCCTTCAATGAAAACGTAGCAGTATTCAAGGTCACGTGACCGGAACGGAGCCGCCCAGAAAATGCCAGTGGCCTGGGCCACGCCCGTGGGGGATCTCGGCTGCGGGCCGCCGCTCAAGGGACACCCCTTGGCGGCTTCTAGAGACTCTCTCGTGGAGATACAATAACGAAATGACATGTAACTATAACAGATCTACACTGCCCTACGCGTTCTTCAATAATCATTCATTAGTATGTTTGAAAGTCTCTTATTTGGTCAAAGACAAAGTCTCGGCTGGGGAAGCCTCACCCTTGGTGAATCTGGCAACCTTGACCTCGGTCTCGTTTCTCTTCTGGGCAGCGGCCTGCAAGTCCTCCTTCAACACAGAACGGAGGGTTCTCGACGAGATGGCAATGTACTTGTTGAACCTGGGGTTAGTAAATTATTGGGGAAAAGTGGTGGAGGTGCCTGGTTGCGAAGACAGTAATTCATGATTGCATTGGCACGGTGCTTGATATTTCTTGCATGGTGTGTGTAACAGTGCACACGGAGTAAGACAGACTGTGCGTTGTTAACAACATAAAACCTCTCTTTGCTGATTTCTGACCCTTCCATTAACATTCCCACTTACGAAAATCCAGCTTTTCTCCAGGCAGACATCTTGAAGTGGTAGGTATCTGTTACTTTCTTCTCCAGTGCTACACACAAATTTTTCGATTCACTGGCCCTCTTGCCGGTTGCGCAGCCCTGGTGTTAGCTCACGCGTGCTCCACCAATAAGACGCCCGTGAAAACTTGGGCGGCCCGCCTCTCAAGCCTTGTCACGTGCACAAACGTGTCTCATGCTTGCTGCTGCCGTATCGTGCAGCAATGGTACAGCATCGGTACACCCGCATCTTGACATCCCTTAGATTACAACGGGAGCATTGCCGATTACAGAGTTTACCTTTTTGACTCTACTATCACATACTCAACCCTATCTCATCGCTGCGTTCAATGCTGCTTGTGGACGGACCTTTGAAAACTAACTTGGAAGGCGACTTTGTGGACCAGCAGGGCCGCAAGGTGACCCTCAAGGGCATCAATCTCGATGCCTCGGCCAAGCTTCCGGTGACCCCGTACATTCCGTCGCAGTACCCAGCCGGACCAGGCTCAATATTCTGGGACGGCGACGCCGTGTCGTTTGTTGGCCGGCCTTTTCCGTTAGAGGAGGCAGAGCTGCATATCAGACGGATCAAGTCGTGGGGATATAACGTCATCCGGTACGTGATCACATGGGAGGCACTCGAGCACGCTGGCCCGGGGGTTTACGACGACGAGTTTGTTGAGTACACTGGGAAAGTGCTCGAGATTATTCGTCAGGTGGGCGGAATATATGTGTTTTTGGACCCTCACCAGGACGTGTGGTCACGCTTCACGGGGGGCAGTGGTGCGCCACTCTGGACCTTGTACGCTGCGGGGCTCGACCCTCTTAAGTTTGAGGCCACTCATGCTTCGGTCCTTCACGGGTTCTTCCCGCAAGATCCGGAGGTCTATCCGAAGATGCTCTGGCCGTCCAACTACTACAAGCTCGCGGCGGCCACGATGTTTACGCTTTTCTTTTCTGGCAAGACATTTGCTCCGAGGGCCATTATTGACGGCGTCAATATTCAGGACTACTTGCAGCGCCACTTTGTGGGTGCCTTCAAGCATTTGGTTCTGTCGCTCGTTGCTAGCCGGCCCGAGTTGTTCGAGACTTGCGTCTTTGGATTTGAAATGATGAACGAGCCGAGCGTGGGGTTCTTTGGCGCCCAGGACATGACCAAGTTATCTGCCAGCCAGAAGCTCAGAGTCGGCCCGACACCCACTGTGTATCAGACTTTATTGCTTGGCAGTGGCTATGCTACCACAGTAGATAGCTACAAGATCACCATCACTGGTCCTCGTAAGACCGGTACCGAGTTGATTGACCCCAAAGGCGAGAAAGTGTGGCTCCAAACTAACAAGTATGACAAAAAGTATGGGTTCAAGAGAGACCCTGGCTGGCAGTTGGGCGCGTGCCTCTGGGCTCAACATGGTCTTTGGGATCCTACTACTAAAGCCATTCTCGAGCCAGACTTCTTTGGTAAGCACCCGGACACGGGAGTTCCCTTGAATATTGAGTATTTCACAAACAACAATCTCATCGAATTCTACAGCTTGATTCGGAAAGAGATCCGAGCCGCCAAGGATGACATCTACATTTTGCTTCATCCGCCCGTGATGCAGCTCCCACCAAAGTTGGCGGGCACGGATTTACTTGACGATAAAGTGATTTTAGCATTACACTTCTACGATGGGTTGTCGTTGATGATGAAGTCCTGGAACAAAACGTATAACGTCGATGTTCTTGGAATCATGCGCGGCAGATACCTCAACCCTGTGTTTGGGCTTGTACTTGGGGAGGCCAACATTCGCAAGTGCTTGCGAAACCAGTTCAAGGAAATGAAGCGCGAAGCTGAGGAGTACGTTGGAAAAGCCACTGCTGTCATCATGACCGAGACTGGTATGCCGTTTGATATGGATGGAAAAAAAGCGTATCGCGACGGCAACTATGACTCGCAGACACATGCGTTGGACGCGCTTTCGTTTGCACTTGAAGGATCCGACTTCTCGCACACTTACTGGACCTATTGCTCGTTGAACTCTCATGAATGGGGCGACCAGTGGAACTGTGAGGATTTTACTTTTTGGTCGTCCGAGGACCAGCTGAACGAGTACAAGCAGATGGAGCAGTTGGAAATTCGGGAAAACAAGTACTTGGCAACCGCTGATGGTGTTAGAGCGGCAGATGCGGTTCTCAGACCGTATGTGTTGAAGTCGAATGGCCCAATCACTAATGCTGAGTTTGTGCGAGAGACTGCCAAATTCAGTGCGGAAATTGTGAGCCGTAGAGACGCCACTAGTCAGCATCCGAGCGAAATTTTTTTGCCCGAGCACCACTATAAATTGGAGAAAGACGGCGGCGACGTTTTGAAGGTGGCGGTTTCTACAGGCGGCAGCTACAGAGTAGACCACGAAAGAAACGTGTTGCAGTGGTACCACGAGTCGGGACCCCAGAAAATTCAAATAACCGTTCTTGGTTCTCAGAGCGACGATGCAAGCTCAATTTTTGATTACGCGATTTCTTTTTGGGAAAAATTGTGGAAGTCGGTGTGGGGTTGAGGCGTTGAGCAGCTGATGTTATATGCGAGGGCGCTCACGTGCGCAGGCACACGCATTTTTTTTGTTTTTCGGCTGAAATTTGTATAAATAAATCGAGGTTCCGCCTTCCAAGACCTGCGTCTCAGGCTGGGATAAGCATATATTTTCAATACCATGTCCCGATTGGACCGACTAGTGCTGTAAGTCAAAAAATTGGGTTTGCGATGAGCAGATTCCAATCCTGCCCCACAAGAAGCATCATTTTATCAAGAGCTATTTACTAACATCAGATTGCTAGACAGTGGGTCTTCCACGTTCATTAGAAACACTGCCGCAGATCAGTTGTCCGACTCGGCCCAGAACCACCCGGAAGAGGTGCTCAATATCTTGGCACGCGTTTACCCATACTTGAAGCTGCACAAATGGGAAACGCGAATTGCCGCAGCCAGAGCGTTTGGAGGTATCGTGTCGCACGCCCCTATCTGGGAACCGAATCAAGAGCCAGAGGAGCCAGTGGCTAGCCAGCCAGAAGCTTCGGAGACAGAGCCCTTTGCGAGCGAGGCGACAATCCGCGAAATCAAGAATGAAGACGATGAGTCACCTTTGAAAGAAGAGCCAGCTGAGCCCGAAATCAAGGTGGACCCTGAAGAGGAGTTCCGCAAGTTGAAGGAAGTGCTCTCTGTTTCTGATAATATCCGCCTCGAGGATCTCAATTTCGGCAAGTTAATCGAAGAGTGTCCGAAGTTGGTGTCCAGTGGCGAGCCGTTACTTGACATGGAGAACAACAAGGACCTCATCGAGAACTTGAAGCTCTCCAAGCAGCTTTTGAACGCCAGACTCGGAGCAGGCGACCCTATGATTCTCGTCAAGCAAGAACAGGAAAATAAGCGGATCAAGCAGGAAGCCCAGGACAAATTGGAAAAAGAAAAGACTCAGAGTCTGGTGAAACTCGAGCACCCTGAGCCCTTGCCAGCAGAAGAGGCGAAGACCAGCAAGGGATCTGCCGCAAGATTGAAGGCCATGGCGCGCCGCCGCGCTAAGGTGGCTGCTGCTCACTCGCAGACGCGGAGCTCCCCTGTTGATTTGTCACAGTCGTCGTTACTGCTGAGTTTGCCCAAGGACGATCTGTCGGTGATAAAGTCTGAGCCAAGCAAGTTTGAGATTACCGCACAGGCTGACACGAATAAGATTGTTATGGAGACCAAGGTGCTGAACATCAGTTTCGACCAATCAGGTGTCTCGGGCAAGGTCTGGATTTTCCAAGGTTTGTACGAGCTTCTTGTGTTTGACTTGTTCAATCCTAACTGGGAGATCCGTCATGGTTCCGCGCTTGGACTCAAGGAGCTCTTGAAGAAGCATGCCAAGCTGATCAACAAGATTAAGTCATTCTCTGTGGAAGAGAACGAGGACCGCAACCTTGCCGCGTTGGAAGACTTGTGTGCCAAAATTCTCACGCTTTTTGCGTTGGACAGATTTGGTGACTACATTTCCGACAATGTGGTCGCTCCTGTACGCGAGTCCACGGGACAAGCTTTGGCTGCATTGTTAGCTAACATCGACGAGAAGAGTCCCAAAGAGCGTGTGCTTCTTGAGAAAATATTCCAGAAGCTCATTGAGCTTGTGAACCAGGACCCTAACGTCACGGGATTGAAGAAAAGTTGCTGGGAAGCTGCTCATGGTGGTGTTTTGGGACTCAAGTATATTGTCTCCATCAAATCGGAATTCATCTTCAACGATCCACAGGTTTACCAAAACGTCATTTCCGTGGTACTTGATGGTCTCCAAAACCACGTGGAGGAGATTCAGTCGGAGTCGGCTGCTCTCCTTATTCCTGCTATCCACCACATTCTCTCACACAAGGACTGGCTTAAGCGTATCCTCCAGATCATCTGGGATATCCTTGAGTCTGTCACCGACGATCTCAAGTCGTCGCTCAACAATATTTTAGACCTCATTGGCTCTTTGTCTCAGTACCCAGAGGTCCTCGAACTTATGCAGCAAATGTCTAGCGAGTCTGGTCGCATGTACTCTTTGGAGAACCTCATTCCAAAGTTGTACCCATTCCTTCGGCACTCGATTTCCAATATCCGCCGCTCTGTTCTCCAGACCTTCTACTCGTTTTCGAAGATTGAGGATACGGCTGCCTCCGGTCCACGCTGGTATCTGGACTCTCTCTTGCTTCGGCTTTTATTCCAGAACCTTATTTTTGAGCAGCACGCTGACATTCTTGAGTTTTCCGAGAAAGTATTCCAGCAGATCCTTGCCAAGAACTTGGAGCACGACAAAAAGACAGGCGCCACCACGTCACACATCGAGAAGTCATTTGCTGAGCACTGTCTCCCGTTGTTCAGTCTCATAACTGTGCCCTTGGGTGTGAACCGATTGAACTACGCCATGAACTACGCTGAGGTCATGAAACCGAACGGCCAGGCCATGAGCAAGCCGTCAACGGGCAATGGTAGCGAGCCCAAGCGTGGCCGCAAGCGGAAGGCGCAGACCTCCGACTGCGAAGAGAGTGCTGCGCCGACCTTGCTGGACTTGCACGTGAACATTGACGCGCCAATCCTCAATGGTGACATCACATTGCTTGGCCTTGACGTCTTTATCCGCTTGAGACTCACGGCTGCGAAGAACTTTGGCATTGCGTTGGCTGCCTTCAACTACGGCTCTGACGTCATCAAAGAGATCTTTGCAAAATTCAGGGCTGCATTGGTTCTGCCGTTCTCGTCTCCTCGGATCTTCACTGCTGTGATAGTGAAGCATTTCTTCAAGCATGTGGTAACACTTGAGCGCACTCTTCCAGACCAGTTGGCCGCTATTGTACAACCAATTCTTTTGGACTGTCTCAATGAGACTGAGAAGTTGCCGTTCTATCGGGAGCTCGTTCCTTCTTTGCGTGCGTTGCGGAACAGTTGTTTTGAGCTTTTCCTTCGTTTTGAGGAGAATGGCGGTATTCCACACAACAAAATACCATTGCTCCCGGTGGTGTGTCAAGGAGAGAAGCAGGCCGGTGCTAATGCTTTCACGATTCAGGACGCCGAGAAAGTGGTGCTGCAATACTACCCAAAGCTCATCAAGCAGCTCAGTGGCCCATCGAAGTTTGCTGCTCTTGAAGTCTTGGAGAAGAGCAGCCAGATCATTTCGGCCAGCGTTGAGAATATCAAGCAGCTCCGTGCTAGCAGAAACACCACGGTGCTTGCCTTCTATGCCGCTGCGGGTTTGAAACTTGAAACGTCTCTTCCTCCAAAGCTCAATCCGTTCATCCGCTGTCTTATGGACTCGGTTAAGGGCGACTTGGAGTTGTACCAGAAGTTTACCGCTGACGCTGTGGCGGAGTTGATTTACAGTTTGGTCGATGCGGGCAAGCCTAAGATTTACGAGAAAATGGTGAAGAACTTGTGCTCCTACTTGTGCGTGCAGTTCCCAGAGTTTGCCCTTAACAAGCAGACTAGTGACATTTTTTCTCTTGAGAACCAGAAGTCCGTCACTAAGATCAACAACGAGGCGTCTCACACCGCCAAGGTGCTTGGTGCTAAGGCAACGCTCTACACTATTCTTGAGCACTATGGAACTGAGTTATTTGTCAAGTTGCCTGGTCTCAAGCAAATCGTCTTTGAGCCTTTAGCTGAATTGGCGACACACTACGAAGCTTCAGACCCAGTCTTTGAGTCCGACCGCTTTGCACAGCTGATCATTGACAGTCTTGGTCTCATTGAGTGGTTGGCACCTAAGATCAACGAGGAGATAATTTTCCAGTACACTGACCTACAGATGCTTCTCAATGCTTTGAAGTCCGATTTCTCTGTTTTTCGTTTCTCGGCTGCTAAGTGTCTTGCTGTGCTCTGTAAACACTTCCCTACGAGAACAATTCCGGTCGTTGTGACTCAGGTTTTGCCACTTCTCAAGAACCTGGGTTCCACTCACCACCGCCAAGGTGCCATTGAGCTGATCTACCATTTGTCCAACGTGATGGGCTCAGACATTTTGCCGTACGTGATCTTCTTCATTGTGCCAGTACTTGGACGTATGAGTGATTCAGATTCGGAAATCCGAATCCTTGCCACGACGACGTTTGCCCTGATCATCAAGCTTGTGCCGTTGGAGGCTGGTATTGCCGATCCACCAAATATGCCTGCCGAGTTGCTTGCCGGCAGAGAAAAGGAGCGGTCTTTCATTCGTGAGCTTCTCAACCCCGCCCAGATTCCAGAGTTTCAGCTTCCGATTGCCATCAAGGCGACGTTGCGTAGCTACCAGAAGGCTGGTGTTAATTGGCTTCACTTTTTGAACCGCTACAACCTTCACGGAATCCTCTGTGACGATATGGGACTTGGAAAGACGCTCCAGACGATTTGCATTGTGTCCAGTGATCATCATTTGCGTCTCGAAAAGTTCAAGGAGACTGGCTCTGAGCAGTACCGCAAGCTTCCTTCTCTCGTGGTGTGCCCTCCATCGGTTATGGGTCACTGGGAGCAGGAGATTGGTCAGTACGCGCTGTTCTTGAACGTGCTTGTCTACGCCGGATCACCTGGCGTTAGAATTCCACTTCGCAGCGCTTTTGATCTGGCTGACATCATCGTGACCTCTTACGATGTGATGCGTAACGACGCTCAGTTCATTGCGACAAAGCTGTTCAACTACGCTGTTTTGGACGAAGGTCACATCATTAAGAACTCTAACTCGAAGCTCTCCAAGTCCGTCAAGGAGATCCGTGCCGAGCACCGTTTAATTCTTACAGGTACACCGATCCAGAACAATGTGCTTGAGCTCTGGTCTTTGTTTGACTTCTTAATGCCGGGATTCTTGGGTACTGAGAAATACTTCCAGGAGAAATTCTCGAAGCCTATTGCTGCTTCCCGTAACGCGAAGACTTCCACGAAAGAGCAAGAGCAAGGGGCGTTGGCCCTTGAGGCGTTGCACAAGCAAGTGCTTCCGTTTATGTTGCGTCGTCTCAAGTCTGAGGTGCTCAGCGATCTTCCACCAAAGATTATTCAGGATCGTTACTGCGAGCTCAGTGACATCCAGAAGGCTTTGTACCGCGACTTTGCTAAAAAGCAGAAGACAGCCGTGGAGGAGGATTTGAAAACCGCGATTGATACCGACGAAGGTGGCAAAGACAAACAGCACATTTTCCAGGCGTTGCAGTACATGCGTAAGCTTTGCAACCACCCATCTTTGGTGTTGCTGGCTGACCATCCTAACTACAACCAAGTCCAGAAGTACTTGGCGGAGTCTAAGCTGGACATTGACGACATCCGCAATGCTCCTAAGTTGATGGACCTCAAGAACTTGTTGGTAGAGTGTGGTATTGGCGGTTCCGCTGTGAGCAAGCGCTTGTCGGAGAAACAGCAACGCCAGCAGGAGCAGCAACAGTTACTCCAGGACGGTGTGATTTCGCAGCATCGTGCGTTGATTTTCTGCCAGCTCAAGGAGATGCTTGACAAGGTCGAGAACGACTTGTTGAAGAAGCACTTGCCTTCGGTGACGTACATGCGTCTCGATGGTAGCACTGAGCCGCGGATGCGTCAGCAGTTGGTCCAGAAGTTTAATCTGGACCCTTCGATTGATGTGCTTTTGCTTACGACTCGTGTTGGTGGTTTGGGTCTCAACTTGACTGGAGCCGACACTGTCATCTTTGTGGAGCATGACTGGAACCCAATGAATGATCTTCAAGCCATGGACAGAGCCCACCGTTTGGGACAGACCAAGGCCGTCAATGTGTACAGACTCATCACGAGAAACACGTTGGAAGAGAAGATCATGTCGTTGCAGCAATTCAAGGTGAACGTGGCTTCGGCTGTTGTGAACCAACAGAACAACAATATGAACTCCATGGACACCAACCAGTTGTTGGACTTGTTTGAGGTGGACGAAAAGGATTCTGGGGACGCCGAAAAGAACAAGACTGATGGTGCGCCAATTGACGACCTCGGATTGGGCGGTCAGGCCAAGAAAGCGCTTGGAGCTTTGGGCGAGATGTGGGACAACTCGCAGTACGAAGATGAATACAATGTCAAGAGCTTTGTCAGCAGTTTGAAACCTGACGAGAAATGATTCAAGTTTTGCGTGTTTTGGCCCCCCTTTCTGCTTTGATATTTTGCACATACGATTCTGGCTAAAGTGCTTGTCACTCAGCCGTGTCTTGGCTACAATAGCTATCAAAATACAGCTTTAACTGAACTTCTAATGTATATTTTACACATATGCTTGTACTCAAGAATTTTACAACTTCGCTTTCTTAGTAGCATGCGACGACCCGTTGGCCTTTCTCTTTGCATCATTTCTTTTAGTGCTTTTTGTGTCCTTGAGCTTCCGCTCATACTTTGCAATCCACTTGCCCATGTACTCGCCAGTAAACTCTTTAATTTTCTTCACCTTTTCTTTTTTCAACTCTTTTGGTGGCATTTCGGCGCCGTGCCTGCTAACCTCCTTCTCCAGCAAAATCCGAACAATGTCCTTGGCGCACGCCTTGACGTTGTCATGCCCGATCTTCGACTCAAACCTCAGCGTCATGTTGGGCACGTGCTGCGCAAACACTTTGGTCCACTGCTTCATGGCGATTTCGGGACTTTTGACCTTCGAAGCCTTAAGCTTCGCTTGTTGCTCCTTCAACTCCCGGAGCTTGCGCTCTTCTTCTTGACGAGCCTGAGCGATAATCTTTTCCATGGAACTGCTGCGTTCTTCGAATTGCTTGCGACGCTGCTCTTCCACCAACCGGTTCTGCTCGTCAATCTCACGCTCCATCTTCTTGCGCAACGCCTCGTCACGCTTCTGTCTGTCCTTATTGTCTTTTTTCACACGCGAGGATGCCACACTAGCCACTTTCTTCACTTCCTCGGCCTCTTCTTCAGTGTTTCTGCGGTTGAAATTTATCGTCTGCACAGGGGCTCCTTCCAGGGCCTTTCTGATTCTGAATGCCATCAGCAACTTGTCCCATACAGCCAACAACTCCTTGGTCTTGTCCAAGATATTCTGATATACATCTGAGCCATACCGCTTGTGCGTCACCCCATTGTCAACCATTGTTGCTGCTTGCGTCGAAACGCTCTCAATCACGCCTTCAATCTGCGAACTTGTGATTTTGTTCTTGCTCATTGCCGGCCAGCGTAAGAGAATCTCAAGCATCTTCAAAAGCACACCGTACTCTTGGCTCTTCCATGCCTCCTTTACAAGCGTCGAGAACAGCTTGTAACCGTGCATCCGGATCAACAAGCGATTGATCTCGTAAGCGTCGTCAAGGTCGCCAGACACGTAGATACGTTCCACCAACTTGTCGACCACAAGGTGTTCTTGATTGGGCAACATCAACGCACCCATAACTTTGGGCACGTCTCCCGTAGCCAAAGGCTTGGCAACGATGTCACGCACAAACTCCTCGTTGATGGTCAGCTCACCGACGTTGGCCTTGAACTTTTTGTTTTCCTTACGTTTCTGCTTTAACCAGGCCTTCTCCTCGGCAGTGCTGATAGAAAGCGCATCTGCCAACGACTGTGGCAACAAACTGGCAGAGTCGGTCTGGGTCTTGCCACCCAAAAACCCTAAGCAGTTTGGTTCACCGCAGTAACATGGCTGTGCCACAGCGCCGTACCGGTCCACATTGTAGTCGAAACAAATCTCCTCACCACGCGCGATATCACGCTTGGCAAAAATCCCCATGCGAAGCTTCTTGCCTACTACCCATTTGTCGACATACGCATTGGGGCTGCACGAATGGTTGCAGAAGCGCGCAAGGGTGCCGCGCTTGGTGGCGTCTATGAACTCGTCTTTCTGGAGCATCATGAAATAAAAGTGCTTCACTCCCTCAGCGTCGTAGTGAACCATCCGCTTGCGGAAATTCTTCTCATCGATCACCTCTCCGATATATTCATATATAAATTGTCCTTGTGGAAGGTCTGTGTCGGCACGCACACCGTACCCTTTCTTTTCCGTCTGGAACACCGTGATTGGCGCGTACTCTTTTTTCTGGAACCGCTGGTTCTGACAGTCCTTGCCGCACAGACTGTGGCTCTCGTTCACACACTCCACCGAGGTCAAACGGTTGATACAGTCCAGATCCTCACCACAGGCGGTGTTCACGTTGCCCACCACATTCTTCACGCAGTCACAGGCAATCACCTCCAGCTGCCCACTGGATCCAAGCTGCTTATTGCTGTATGTGCACTCTGAGATCTGCTCAAAGGTGCCCTGTGCCTCCTTGGTCCTACTTGGCTGGTCCAAGTATTTTGCAGGAGAGCGTTTTGCCACGGCGGGCTTCACATCTTCGTCCTCAGACTTCATACCGACTTTCACTCTGGTTTCCGCCACGGGTTTGGCGTCCTACAAATTCGCGGTAGAAAACTGAAATTTCCGGGTAACCGCACCGCTCCACGGAGGACTGCGCGAAGGCGGGCGGCGTCTGCGGTGCGTCTGCCCAAAGCACCCGCCCCGTAGCGTAAATCACACGTCTGTCATCGTGGTATGTTACACACAGCTTCCAAACATATATAAATACCAAAAGCAAACTGTTCTGCAACGAACGTGCATGCATCTAAACAAGTGTAGTCACGTTTTCGAGCACCACTACTTTTATTGTGGTCTCTCACTTCGCTTACAACCGGTCGTCGGCACCCACCATGCGGAGTAGCAACTGCTGGGCCTTGACGCGGCCGTCTTCATTCTCCCACATGTACAACCCGGACTCAGCAATGACCCACTCGTTGTACTGGTTGTTGGACAACTTGGTCAACTCGCGCTGCCAGTTGCCCCAGTTCAAAGACTGCTTGATCAAGAACTTACCGCTGATCACAGACACCTGTCTACCAGAATCCCTGAGATTGTTTTCGGAAAGTTTGATATCGTTGTATGACAAAACCCCCGCAGAGACCTGCTCTTGGAGACGAGCACGCAAGTACTTTCCTTGTCTGTGCATGTCTCTGCCAAAGAGTCTCTCACTGGAGCCGTAGCGGTGGATGATCAAGTCCCAGAAATTGAAGACGTTTGCAGAAGAAACTATTCCGCGAAGCCACAACTTAAAGCCGGTCCAACGATTCAATGGCTTGATATGCCGAGGGAGCTTAGTGTCCTTGTTCTTACTGTCCTTGAACGGGTTGTTGAGCAACAACTTCTCCGACCATGCGTCCATGAGAAGAACAGAGTGGATCTTGGAAATGTGTCTTGTAGCAAAAACACGAGCGTACAACCCACCAATTCCGTGACCAACCACCAAGAAAGGACCCTCAATGTTCTTCTTTGACAAAATCACTGATAGAATGTCAGAGTTGACCCCGATCGAGTAAGGCGAAGGAGAAGAGTCAGAGTACCCGTAGCCCGGTCTGTCGTAGATACAGTACCGTTCAATCTTGTTGAGCTGGTACAACTCCTGGACCCAGACACTGAACTCCTCAGCAGATTCGTGACCAGAGTCAAGAAGCACAATTGGCTGGGAACTATTGCCGTGCACATCACCCTGACAGTACAAATGGATGTCGTACGAGTCGTCCACTGCAGGAACCAACTCTCCCCAAGGCTTTGAAACAAGCACATCCACGGACTTCAAGGTAATGTTGAGCGAGATTAGGAAGACATACACCACGAGGACCACCTTAAGCACTAGCTCGAGCCATATCATGAAGTGCTCGAGCAAAGACTTGCGAGTCTCTGCTCTTCCAGTCAAACGCTCTTCTTCCTCCCTCTTGGCGCTGAGCACAAAGTTGTTACTCAACAGATTCAAAGCCAACGTGAAGATGGCAAACACCAAAGAAATGAACTCCGAGAAGCCGGTGTGATGACGCTGGTATGGGATGAGGAGCAACTGCAAGAAGACCACCACAAGATGGCCCAATGCCACATGATTGATCCATCGGTCGGTCGCCAAATCTGTAGGAGTCAAGAAGAAAGCGTACGAAAGAAAGTTCACGTAGAGAGCAACAAAGAGGAAACTGAACTCGAGAAACGATTTCCCGTGGCTGTCGAATCCTGGAATCGACACAAAGTAAGAAATGAGCGACAAAATGAACCACACCACGTTGAATATCAAAAGAAGGTGGAGCGAAAACCGGAGGGCCTGGACGCTCTTGTAATTCAAAGGCGTCACTCTTGGGTCTTCTGGCGACAAGAGCGGGTGGCGTTCATCGATGAGCCTATCAATCTGAGCACTGGTGACAGACTCAGAGCTTCCCTCTCCCAGTCCAAGAACTCGTGCGTTGTGTTTGGGGGACTCCGACATGGTGACTGTGATGAGCGTATATGGCGTTCTCCTATATGGAATTCCCCACGCTTGCTATTGCCTGTGAGATGGGCTGCATGCTTGTGCAGTGAGGTACAGCAGAAAGTAGAAGGTCGTCTATTAACGTAAAGATATTATACAGGGCACCGGAAAGTGGTGCGGTAATGCAAGTGAAGTGTGGGCCATAGGGCTGAATGCAAATAATAAAAGCAATAAAATGTAGGGCGTAGCAAGCTGCAAGCACAAGGGTTAGGCGCCCCTGAGAAGTAAAGATTTGCTGGAAGATTTGGACCGGAGCGAGCCCTTTGGCGACTCTCGGTAAGACAAATTCAATGAACTGTTCGAGACTCCAAACTCTCCCTTTGACGGCGAGCCTTTCGCGAGAGTGAGCTTGTACTCTCTGGACCCAACCAAAGACCGCATGGAGATGGACTCGTTGGACCGTTTACTGGTGGTGCTTCTCGAACGGTCACTGGCAGGGCTCCGGCCCAACATGTCAGCACTTTCAGTTTCATTGATCGCAGTCAAACTGGCTCCGTGTGGGGGAATGTGTAAGTCGTTGAACTTTGGAGTCGGGCGTTTCGAGGAAGACGAGGAAGATGAAGTACCAAGCTGGTCTGACCCAGACGAAGGGGTGTGCGCCACCTGGCGTCCCTCGCTGTAATAGCGAGGCGTGCTTCTCATTAAGGTTTCCTGTCTCAAGCTTTCAAAGTCACTAGCAGCAGTGACAAAGCTCGAATTGGACTGTGTGCGTGTCAGAAAGCTGGAGTGGGGGCTGTGGCCGGGCTCTCTGAATCCCGGAGTGGGAGCGGCTAATTGCCGGCTGGCGCCTTCGTGAATCTGGTCCAACAAGGAATTCTTGAGTCTATAGCTGATTCTGTTGTTGACAACCTTCTTCATGTACTGGCCCCAAGCCTGGTATTGCTGCTCCTCGGTGCCGACAATTTGCGAGTCATTGGACCATGTTCCAGTGCCGGTCGAATCCGACACCGATGGAGCTGGTTCCACCATTAGTGCCCGTGTGTCAGCAAATTTCTCTCTTGACGACTGCTGAGAGGCAAGGGCACTATCGAGCACGGTCCGGCGAGTATAAAACTTCTCCTGGGACTGAGAAAGTGCTCCGTAATGAGGTTGGTCGAACGACCCTGACGGCTGCATTCCGTTGTCTTCAGCGAGCTTCTGCTGAATAAGCTGCCTCACCTGCTCTGGGTTAAACGCATCAAGCTCCCGCTGCAACTTGGCGTTGTCGTCGTCGGTAACAACGTAGTCTGGGTTGATGATCTTGTCCTTGTGCTCCTCAAGCAAGTCGGAGTACCGTTTATATTCTTCAGCAGAAATGTTGGTTACACGAAGCTCGACTTGCGATCCCCGATCGCTGCTGTAAACTGAAGGCTGCCGAGTCGCCATATTGATTGCCGAGCTCGACTGAATGTCCTTAATTACCTGCTCTCTGTTATCCATGAACCCGTCAAACTGGGGAGGAGAAAGCACTAGTTTCTGATCGACAGGCACATTAGACTTACCAAGCGACTCCTTCGAAGAGTGAGAGGCAATTCCCAATCCAGAAGTGGCAACCGGAGCAGCTTCCGGTCCATCCATAATGATGCTCGTCGTGGAGGCACGCTTGTTGGGTTTGAGGCCCGCGGAACCGCCGGCAAAAAGAGCACCAAAGATTAGTTTGCTGCGACGCTTTTTGCCAGCACTGACACGGTCGACCATAGAACCTGCCTTACTGCTCAACAGCGTCTTGCTGGTAGTGCGCTTGATCGTCTTATCAAATTGCCCTGCGGCTCCCAAAGGATTCGCTTCGACGTCGGGCGGGCTTTCTTTGACAGGCAATGCCTTGCTGGTTACCGACGCGCCAGTGGAGGGCCCGGTTTGTCTGGACGCGGGAGACACAAAGTTGCCTGAGCTGGACCCGTGACTGTGCTCTCTAACGGCAGGGAACATGGCCAATGGCGGCGTGTAGTACTCGTCGTCGCTGGCGGTGGATCTCGGACCTACCGAGTGGCGCACGAACCCGGCCCGGGTCGAGATGTTGTCGTCTCTTGTTCTCGGGAACTCATAAGTAATGGGGGAATCGATTGCCAGATTCTTTGAGAACGCCGTCTGCACGGTCTGCGCAGTGCTGGGTCTAGTGTCTGGAGCAGTCGGGAGTGGGATCTCCGGAACAATGGTCTCGACAATGGGCCGCGGCGACTCGAGCGAGATCCGCGAGTGATTGTAGGGCAAACTAGGAATCGCCGAGGCCCGCTTATTGTACCCATAGCTGAGTCCATTTTGAGACAGGTAGTGGAGCGTCGGCGAGCGCAACAAAAGATGGTTGTCTGGGGTAAGGTCAGTGCAGCGCACTTGCGAGCGGAGCTGCGGGTTGATCCGTAGCAACTGGAGAAACACCCGCCGGTTGCCAACGTCCTTCTTCTGCAAAAGTGGAGCTTGTGCTGCCCGCGAATTCGTCACAAGCTGTACGCTGTAGTTGCTGCTGGTGTCGTCGTGGTATTGCTGAGGAGCATGCTGCACAACATCAGGGCTCGCCGGCTGGATGTCCACCAAGGTCTGGTACCGTGGGTCAATGCTAACGTCTTCATTGCTTAGCTTACGAATCTGATCCTTCAAGAACTGTTTGCGCTCGCCGCGGTTTGGCCTAGGCGAACGCCGAGACGTCCTAAAAATAAAGCGCGGCTTGAGCTTGTTGTTAACAGTCTTGATGCGTTTCCCGCGGCCCAAAACCGAGCCATGAGTGGTCTCCTTCTGTGGCACGCCATAGTAGCGCCCAAGCGAGTCCTGTGTACCGTTAAACCCAAATTTGAGCATTGTCGGAGGAAGCGTGTTCTGCTGGATCAGGCCAAACCGCATCACATGGTTCATGCGCGCGTAAAGCTGGTCCTTGCTGGTGAACGCCGGCTTGCTCTGGCTCTTCTTGCGGCGAGTTCTTCGGAAGAGCACCCATTTGTAAGGTTTGCGCCGCACAAAGAGCGGGTTGGGCACGAGCCCAGTGTGTGCAGGGGGAAGCTTGCGGAGGCCCTGGCGGTGCGACTTGCCATTGTACTGGAGCACCGATGGACGCCGGCTGAGGTTGTTGAGATGAAGGTCCTTAGAAGCTGGCCGGTTGAGGGATGGCGTGCGCAACACCCCAGGGTGACCGAGCAACGGGGCCGTATAGAGCGAGCTCAGCGAGTCGCCGTCTACCACAACGTCAGGCCCAGTGGTCATGCTGTTGTCGTGCACTTGTGAGGCCTCGCTGGCGTTGTAGTGGGCGAAACGAGGGCTGTGGATCTGGCCGTCGAAGGATTTTTGGCGCACGCTTGCAGAGGTGCCAGACAATACGCTGATCCTGTTGTTTGCAGGGTTCCCGATGTTGTGGGTGGGGGAGTTCGAGCTGCTTCGTGGAGGCGGGCGGCGGCCCATGCTTGAGCTGCTCATGTCAAAAGCGGTGTAGAGCAGTCAACTGATGGAGTAATCACCGGTGTATAACGAGAGTGTGCAACAAAAGTGTAAAAAAGCAACGCAGACAGTCTTAGAAAAAAGCAGATTAGCGAACCACCGAATAAAGTTCTTCTCTCCGCTACTTGCGGCTGGATTCCACCTGTGTGTGTGCTATAGATAGCGCCTTCTCCCTCTGGCTGGGTGCTCGTCTAGTGTGCAGGTTGCATGCGCTTGCACTGCCACAGCCAGCCTGGTATAGCTATGCGCCCGCCCGCAGCCAAAAATCTGGGAGCCGACCCAAACTCGGTCCCCAATGTATTTCTGGTTACCCTGCGCAACGCGACAATTTTCAACTGTTTTTCTGCTACGTCTGAGACCCTAGTATACACAACGCCTACTATCGAAATGTCGAACTCCGAGTTTGAGGACAGCCCTGCGCCTGCAGACGTCGACATGGCCGACGCCAACGGCGCAACAAACGGGGCGAAGCACGAGGGCAGCGAGGAGCCCCAGCAGCCGATTGCCGAGGTCAAGCAGGAGGCGTCCGACCAGGATAAGAAGTCGTTTGAAGAGAAGGCGATCCAGTACCTTGCGAAGCAGACGCGCCCCGTGGTGGTGCCGTCGTTTGCGGCCTGGTTTGACTTGAACACCGTGCACGAGATTGAGCGGCGGTCGTTGCCGGAGTTTTTCACAAACCAGCTGCGCTCCAAGACCGAGACTGTGTACCGCAACTACCGCGACTTCATGGTCAACACCTACAGATTGAACCCGATCGAGTATCTCACGGTGACCGCGTGCCGGCGCAACTTGGCCGGTGACGTTGCCGCAATTTTGAGAGTGCACAGCTTTCTTGAGCAGTGGGGGATTATCAACTACCAGATCGACCCACGCACAAAGCCAACCTTGACCGGGCCGCAGTACACCGGCCACTTCCAGGTGCTTCTCGACACGCCCACGGGAATCTCGCCGTTCATTCCGTTGGACGCTGAGGAGAAGCTTGTCACTGTCAAGGACGGTGCTGCTGCCGCCGAGGAGCCAAATCTCCCGGCGATTCCACTCAACTTGGAGATCCGCAAGAATGTGTTTGACTCGTCGGAGGACGCGCTATTGTTGCGCGAGAAGGACCGGTTGCAGTTGAACGGCGCCACCAAGCTGTACATTTGCTACGTCTGCGGCAACGACGCCACCGAGGTGCGGTACCACAACCTCCAGTTGAAGAACTCGCTCTGCAGCACGTGCTTCGAGCAGGGCCACTTCCCGCTGAACTTCCAGTCGGCGGACTTTGTCAAGTTGGTCAAGAGCAACCAGGCGTTGCTCGAGTGGAACGAGCAAGAGGTGCTCTTGTTGTTGGAGGGCATTGAGATGTTCGACAAAGACTGGGACAAGATTGCCGGCCACGTGGGCACGAGAAACAAGAAGCAGTGTGTCGCCAAGTTCTTGCAGTTGCCGATCGAGGACCGCTACTTGAACAGCAACATCTCCAGAAAGGACTACCAGAAGTATCTCAAGCGGGAGCTCGACAGCAGCGAGGGCGAGTTCAAGCACAAAGAGACCCAAGCGGTGCTCAGCACGATAGGGTACTTGCTCAAGGAGATCAACCCCGAGGTCGCTGCCAGCACATTGAAGAGGCTCGAGCAGGAGTTGCTGACCGGTGCTGCTGACAGCACGTTGGGCGGCGACGAGGAGATCAGCAAGGCTGCCAAGTCGGCGTTCGGTGTCGTTGCAGGCAACGCTGTGGGCCAGAAGATGGAGGAGTTGAAGCAGCAGCAGAAGGTTTTGAACCAGGTGGCGGCGCTTCAGCTCAAGAAGGTGGACCTCAAGTTGAAGTCGCTCAGTCTGTACGAGAAGTCGTTGTACAACGAGCGCTTGGAGTTGGAGAACGAAAAGAAGAAGTTGTTCTTGGACCGCCTCGCGCTCCGGCAGCAGTCGTCGCAGGTGAAGGACAAGATCACCAGCGCGATCCAGCTAGCAGGAAATACCATAACCGGCCAGGAGGGGCTTCAGAAGTCGAGCAGGCTTTTGGAGCAGGCGTTGGAAGACATCAAAAAGCCAAGCCGCGTGGTGCTCTTGCCAGCCGATAAGAAGACGGACGACGTCAACGTCATTGAAAACGATGCTGGCGAGGAAGACGAGGAGGACGAGGATGAGGACGATGAAGGCTTGAGCAGTAAAGTGGGGCCAGTGTCGTTGGACACTCCGCAATTGTTCAAGGTCTGGGTCGGATGAGCCAAAAGCAAAGGGGGCTGTGGCCAGCAATATATAGATTAGCTGTCGCGGCGTGTATAATGAACTACGGAAAGAAATACTCGAAAGAAGTTGTAAGTCATAGGAATCTGTGTGTTTTCAAAAATATGCAAGAAAACACTTGCAATTCTCATTGTCTGGGCAGGAGTGCCATTTCAGTAGTGTAATCGCCCAGTGGCGTGCTGTCGGATCTGACATTTTTTCCTGCAGCCAAGTGCATGTCATCGAGATTTTTCAAGTTTCACGCGACGCGTAGGGAGATCAGCAGCACTTATGGCAAACGAGAAATGGGCCAGCGACGGCGAGATCATCACCTCGGGGTCCCTGAGCGATGACAGCCGTCAGGAAATAAGTGACGTGCTAAGCGAAGCTCTGGAAAATGACAAGACGAATTCCAGTGGTCTCGACGGCGTGGTGCAGAGCGATGACCTGGTGGGCGACGCACAAGGCAGCGATGGCCTGGCAGCGAATAGTGGCCACGCGATCAGTGTAACCAGTGGGAGTGTGAACGGCTCGGCGCTGGAAGACGATCTGGAGAAGAGCCTGGAGGAAACCCTGGAAGATGTGATGCACATACGGAGGCACCGCACGACGCAGCGTCAGAGCTACGTGGAACTGTCGTACGAGTCTGACTCGGATGAGCTACCAGACAGCCGTTGGGGTGAGAAGAAACGGAAGCTCACGAGGCAAAGCTACAGAGAGGATAGCACCAGCTCCAGTGATGAAGACGGTTATGTTGACTATGTGGATGCAAGAGATGTGAGCAATTCCACTAGTTCGAGCACTGCCGAAAGTGAGTCACCTAAACCTGTGAAAAAGATGATCAAGCAATTTATTCCGGATGAGAAGCAAGAAGCTTTTAACAGTCTTGATGAGGAGACCAAAAAGAGACGTCTAGACGATTTGATTGAGAAGTCGAAGGTTTTTGCTGGGATCATTGCCGACACTTTGCTTCAAACGAGTTTGCAGAAGAAAGAGGAGCCTGTCGTGGAACCCGTGAAGAGAAAGAGGGGCCGGCCAAGAAAGAACAACCCGGATTTGTTGACTATTTACAATGACGCCAAGATTTCTGACCTGACTAAAGACACAAAGAAAAAACTTGAGGAGACCCGCACGACAGAACAGCCTCGGTTGTTGACGGGCGCGAAGATGAGAGACTATCAGTTAGAGGGTCTCACGTGGTTGGTAACATTGTACGAAAACGGATTGAACGGAATATTGGCCGATGAGATGGGATTGGGTAAAACGATCCAGTCCATTTCTTTGCTTGCTTTTTTATACGGCGATGGCATCAAGGGACCTTTTCTAATTGCTGCCCCGTTATCGACTGTTGGAAACTGGGCAAATGAGTTCAAAAAGTTTGCTCCAAAGATTCCGGTAGTTGCTTACATGGGAGACAAGAATCACAGAGCAAAGCTTAGAAAGCAGCATTTCGCTAGAAGCAGGCGCTCGAAGTTGTCCGTAGTGATCACCAGTTACGAGTTTATTGTTCGTGATTTTAGATCACTCAATGATATACAGTGGAAGTACTTGATTGTCGATGAAGGTCACCGGTTGAAGAACATCAATTCTCAACTCATCAATCAGCTCAGAAAGCTCCCAACAAACAACAGACTTTTGCTCACAGGTACGCCTCTCCAAAACAATCTTGATGAGCTTTGGTCGCTCTTAAACTTTATTCTTCCCGACATTTTTCAGGATATTGAGCTCTTTCATCAGTGGTTTGACTTTGAGTCTGTGGGAGGCGATACTGTGGATCAGGCGTTGAGCGACAAGTTTAAGGAGTCTTTGGTTCAGAACTTGCACACTATTCTCAAGCCGTTCTTGCTTCGGAGACTTAAGAGTTTGGTCACCAAGACCTTGCCACCCAAGAGAGAGTACATCGTTTACAGTACACTCACAGATTTTCAGTCTAAGCTTTACAAGGCTGCGTTAACAAAGAAGAACATGAAGCCGCTACTCCAACGAACGGCGTTTATAGAACACTTGAAAATCAACAACTTGGTTCCAAATTGCCTGGATGATGATATCGAGCAATTTCTCGCCAGCAAGTCCGTGCAACTCGTTCAGGTTGGGAAGAAACGGAAGCGAACCGTCAATTACCGGGATGCTGAGTTTTCGGATTTTGAGTTTGTTCTGGGGCTGGATTTTTCGGATAAGGAAGACAGTGTTGTTTCTGTTGATGAAGAAGTATTCAACGATACTCCCAGCAATCTCGAAGTTGGTGCTCTCCAGACAGAAGCTGCTCAGGAGGTTCTTGGGAGACTCACGAGATCTCAGATCAAGAAAGATGACGAAGTGGAAGTTGTCGAGTTGGCAGACGAGAGTGACAGAGAGGAGTCAAAGTCAGTTCTTCTGGTGAGCAAAAAAGACTTGAAGATGCTTGAGAAAGTCTGGGATGCGGTCAGGTTAGAGATTAGTCAGCTCAAGCTTGGGGGGATCATGCCTTTGAGATTGGCCTGTGACTCTCCTTACATGTTCTTCTTTCCGTGGCACGATGAAAACGAGGTCGACAGAAGTTTGATTGAGAACTCGGGTAAGATGATTCAGTTGGATCAGATATCTGACCGGTTGTTCCAGGAGAAGGGTCACAAGTTGTTGATCTTTTCGCAGTTCACACGGATGCTAGATTTGATTGAGGACTGGGCAGTTTTCAAGAACCACGGCTGTTGCAGAATTGATGGATCGACCTCGCAAGAAGACCGCGAAGTTGAAATAGAGCTGTTTAATACGGACCCAGACAAAAAAATCTTTTTGTTGTCGACTCGAGCCGGCGGTCTTGGTATCAACTTGGTTGCTGCGGATACGGTGGTATTGTTCGACAGTGACTGGAACCCACAAGTGGATTTACAAGCCATGGACAGAGCGCATCGGTTGGGTCAAACCCGGCCAGTCGTCGTTTACAGGCTTGCCAGCACAAACACCGTGGAGCAAGTGTTGCTCATGAGAGCGGACTCAAAGCGGATGCTCGAGAAGGTCGTCATCCAAATGGGCCAGTTTGAGTCATTGCACAAATTGGCCACAAAAGAGAAAGACACTAAAAGTGGGTCCAAGTCTGTGACGGAGGAGTTAGCCGCTTTGTTCAAAAAGAATTTTTTTGGCGGCATGAAAGGTGTGGATGGGAACTTGTTGAGCAATGAAGAGCTTGATGAGTTGCTCGATCGGTCGCCCGAGGCCTACAAGAAGAAGTCGGTGAATCTAGGGCACGTTGAGTTGTTTGAGTCGAGCACGGGATTTGATTAAGCGTGAGAGTTGAATAACAAATATACTTGCATGTTTCAACTGTAGCTTTAGGGCTTACATTTCTTTTATCATTCACGTATTTGCATTAGTCATGCCAGTATGATTGGCAGTGAGCAGCGAAGAGCACAGAGCCATGTACTAGAGCAAGCCCTTGGAATACTCCACGAGGGCAATCATGGCCATAGCCTGGCCGTACGGCATGCTTGTCACCGGGATATCGTAGTAGCCCTGCAAGGTGTCAAACACAGGAGTACCGAAAGAAGTGTTGTCCAATTCCCCAGTCTCGCCAATGTTCGCGAGCACTCCCTCCATGGCCTTGCGCGCAACAGTCTCGTAGTCAGCCAGCAAGTACCCCTTTCTGATCCCCTTCAAGATCCCGTAGGCAAATCCAGCGGTGGCACTGGCCTCCAAGTAGTTGCCCTTCTCTCCCGGTGTGTCAAGAATTGTGTACCACAACCCAGACTTGTCCTGCAATTGGCTGAGAGCAGAGACCTGGGCGTCCAAGGTGTCTTCCAAGTAGCTGCGGAAGAAGTCCTCCTTTGGCAAGTCCAACAAGTCGAGAAGGTCAGGTATCACGATCGTCAACCACGAGTTCCCGCGGGCCCATTTGGCACTGGCAAACGAGTGGCCGTTCTTTGTCCCGTTCTTCTCAAACTTCCAGCCGTGATTGAAGAGTCCGGTCACAGGGTCAAACAAGTACTTGATGTGGGTGAGCACCTGCTTCTTGGCATCGTTGATGTACTCAGGCTTGTTGAACAACTTGCCTGCCTTCACCAAGGGCATCACGCTCATCATCAAGGTGTCGTCCCACAACTGGCCGTCGTGGTCCGAGATATAGGTAACGTGCTGAATTCCGCCATACTTGGTGCGCGGGATCTGGTGATCCACGTAGTCGATCCACGCGTCGATCCACGCTCTATATTTCCGGTACTTGGAGGGATTAGACTCGTACACGTACTCAAGAGTGAGGAACACCGCCACAGTGTTGACGTTTTTAGTGGTCCCCTTGTCAAACTGCGTCTCAAACCAGTCCACAATGATGTCGAGCACCTTTTCGTTGCCCGTCATCTCGTAGTACTGCCACATGCCATAAAGTCCGATCCCGTGGGTCCACTCCCAGCCGTTCCAGCCCTTGGTGTCAATGACACGGCCATCCTCTAGCTCGAGCAAGAACTTGCCGGAGTCGTCCTTGATGTGGATAAGGTTGTCAATAAGTTTGTCGATTTTCCCAGCAATCTGCTTGTACGACATTGTTGGTGCCGCTCCACAGGGCGTGCGGGCCGGAGTTTATATGGCGATCCCTCGGCAGATCAATGCACCGGCACGCGCGTTTTGTGGGGTAGCCGATGGCTTGGGGCGGTCCCCCAAATAGCCTAAAGATGGGCCGGGAGGCAATGATTGACCGTTGGCAAATCAAGTGACGTCGATTGTGGAAGAAATAGGTTTGACTCCGCGGTGATCCCTTTATGACGAAATATTTTATTTACGGATTGCGCGGCAGCCCGGTGGCTGCAACCCGAGGGTTTGATGGTAACGTACTGCAAAGGTAAAACTACAGTGTCATCATGTGGACATTCCCAGTCTAGCAGTGGAGTGAATACGCATATCAATTTTACTCATTCTTTGTGGCCTACAATAAACAATAAGTCGTAAATTTATAAGCGCAATTTGGGATACTGCCTTCCTAGAGCATTACAATGGCAATGCCGCCAAAGACCGCGGGGACACCCACGGATATCGCAAGATTTCCAGCCGCCGCACTGCTAGAGCTCCCGGAAGAGCCTGTCGTGCTTGCCGAGCGGACACTGCCTGAATGGGAGCCCGAGCTAAGGCCCGAGCTGGCACTTCCTGAGCGGGCTCGCGTGGCGCTGTCCGTGGACATGGCCATAGCAGTAGACATGACCATCGCACCAGACATTGAGCTTATGCTTGAAGTCAGGTTTGCCGTCGAACTGGCGGTAATGATTCCATTGTTTGAATCGTTTGCTCCCAGCACCGTGGCCACTTCTGCGGCGAGCGACGTGATGTCTGTCAAGTCGCCTTGCAAGAAGTCGGACCCGTACACCGAGGCAAGAGAGACCAACGCTGACGTGCCCTTGGCGGCCTGGAACTCGCTCACAAGCTCGATAATGCGTGTGTCTGTAGCCGTCGCCAACACACTGCTTATCACCGACATGTCTATTGGGATGGAGTAGGATGGGCCACTGGATTGAGCTGCGGCGCAGGCAATTGTCATGAGAAGAGCATACTTCATAATTGGTGGTGTTTTAAAAACGTTGGCTTAACACACACAGCGTATATCGGATAGAATGGTCTGCCCCATTATTCAGGTCCCGACTGCTCCTCTCATATATAGAAGCTCGGGCCCTGAGTACATGTTTTAGCACCTGCAGATCTCACCTGGGATGCTTTTTGGGGAACAGGGCCCTCCCGATCGGGCAACCTGGCTGCCAGGCACCGTTTCAGATGTTAGACTGCAGGCCGACAAGCCGCTGTCATTGGCCAAGCAACGCTAAGCTAACTCTATCTGAGGATAACCTCACCTCCCGCATCCCATCTAGCACATTGTCACTTCCCACGGCGCCTGTAGTTAGGTTCCGCTGCCGTAACTTGGGGGCCGGGCGGGGTCTGAAAAATCCGTAGCTGAGTTTCAGCTATTGTCCGGGGTGTGAAAGTGCCGTGAGGCCCATGCGACAGCATGCAAAAATATACGAAAACACATGTACGAGAAGAGACTTTAGACTACTCCATTCATTGATCCCCGTTTAAAAAAACTTTTGCCAAGCGCTCGTATCTGGGTGGCGTATGCACCGGCCCTTCTACCACCACACTTCTGCGCTGCGACCTATCCAAGTTTGCTGTGCGTCCCCACATCGAATTAACTTCCACATTGTCTTGCATTGAAACTCGATGTTGTCGCCCAACAAATTGTTGCATGAAGCATAGTGGAAACTTGGCAGAAAAGTTGGAAAACAGCGCAGCCGTACACACTGCCCGCTATAAAAGGCCACGCCTACACTACACTGCTATGCATCCAACGTATCAAATTAGCTATGCACCGCTCCGGTTTCTTTCGTGGTCACCATGAGAACTAAAAACTAAACTGTCAAATTGGGCCTTGGCAAGGTACTGCGCCATCACCTGCGAACCCGAGGACCCGTACCCGAGCATGTGTGGGGCGTGGCTCATTGGCAGCCGTCGAGGCTGTCGTCTTTGTCTCTGGTGTGACACATGAGCCTGCTCCGGAGAAGCCTCTGGGGCAGCAGCGCCATTTTCTTGGGGCCCGCTGTCAGCAGCCTGGGTCGTGATACCAATGGAGGCAAGCGCAGCGGCCTGTTGGTCGGTGACCTCGGCGGAGCGCGTGGCAGGCTCAGTCTTCTTGCCCTGTGGTTTTCTCTTTTTCTTCTGCTTGTTGACAAACTTTGGCGGGTTCCCGCAACGGTCCTTTGCAAAATTGATCTTGTAATGCACGTAGGTGTTGTTAAACAGTTTGTGGATAGCATCTTTATCCTGCCCGTTCAACTCATCCACTGCCTTCATGGCAGACGCAATGTTCATGAAGTTGATAAACGCACAGTACCCGTCCTTGAAGAAATTGATCTGCTCGATGTCACCATAGCGCAGGAAATCGCTGCGTAACGTCTCTTCAGTGGGCACCACTTTGGTCGCATCGTCGTCTTCCTTCACGCCAATGTAAACGTTTCTGGAAGCCCCCACAGTCACGGCTAGCGCGATGTAGTTGGGCAAGTCACCCGGGTACTTGCCCCAGCCGACCTTCACCTTCTTATTGTGGATGCTCAACCCGTTCAAGTTGCTGCTGGCAAAGAACTGCGTCGCAGATGCCGCGCTCACAAAGGTGATGAAGCAAATGTGTTTGTCGGAGATGAGCTTGATCGACTGCAAGATCCCGCCTCGCACGACGTTGCAGATCTCCTCCACGGTTGTCTTGGGCGACAAGTTGCCCAAGTACACCGTCCGGTTTTCGTTGGTGTTCAAGCTGTTGAGGTTTTGCATCATTGGCGGAAGCATCACGCTCAGCATGTACGGCGACACAGCACTGAATGGCGCGCGCTCGGACTCGTTCTCGAGGTGCTCGTCAAAGTCCAGGGTCTGGCCAAAAGTTTGCTCAAACTCGTCGTCGTCAATCGTGCTGCACCGGTCGGCATGGTACTCGACCTGCACCTCGCCCTGCGCGCTCAACTCGTGGTGCAACTTTATCGCGCTCACAAGGCTCAAGAAGTGGATCACCATGTGGTGCTTGTCCTCATTGGTGTTGATCAAATCGACCTCGCCGTACGACTGGCGGAGCTTCTTCTCCAAGTTCTCGTGGTCGTCGTTCAAGATCCGCAGCTTGGTAAACTTGGCAATCTTCAAGCTCCGGGTGGCCTTGCTGATCTCGACCTCCTGCTGGACGTCGATCTCGGCGCCCTGCAAAGCAGCAGCGCTGTGGAAATCGTCCTTCGGGTCATAGTCCACAATGCGGTACGTTGCATTGGGCGAGTTGAACTCCTGGTAGAACTCGGCAATGTAGAGGTGGAAGTGGTTGATGAAGTTGTGGTGGGTGCGCTGGTAGATAAACTTAAGATGGATCTGGTTCTCGCCGTCGTCCTCGGGAGTTTCAATGTAGCAGAACTGGAGAGGTCCAAACTTGAGATAGTTCAAAAACTCATTCACGCGGACTGCAGAGTTGATATGGCCAAGCACAATCACTTTCGTCGAGAACTGGTGTGTCTTCTCGAGCAACGTCACGGGCACCCCAGCAAGCTCGGGCTTCGTGAGCAGCTGCAGCGATCGGAACTTCTCCTTCTTTTTAGTGAACGACCGCGTGCTTGCCGCGTCGTCCTCCTTTGTGTCCGCCGTGCCAGGGGTCGTGGTGCCGTCGGTGCGCTCAGTGATAATCAAGTCGTCGTCCGACGAGTTTTCGTCGTCCTCCTCAACCACAGGCTTCTTGGTCTTCTTCTTGAACTTAGGCGGTGCCTGCATGAGCGGTGGCGCAGGGCCCATCATCAGCATGTACTTGCTATGCTGCTGCTGTTGCTGGTGCTGCTGCTGGAACGCCTGGCCGGGGGTCCCAGGAACAGGCAGAGCCATGTAGGGCAGGGAGATCAACAAGTTCGTGGGCAACATCGAGGTGCCATAGTTCAAGTCAAATGGCGTCTGCGGCACACTGTCTTGCTGGTGGCTGTATAGCACCTGCTGAGACTGCGGGTGTGGCGGCTGGCCCAGAAAGTTCTTGAGCAACAGGCCCTTGGTAAACCCAAGATGAGGAGTGCCGTTGAAGCGCTTACGTCCACCGTGCTGAAACGCAAACTTGTTGCCTTGCGGCAGGTTCACCTGGTTGATGCCCTGCTGCGTCTGCTGGAGAGCCTGGAGCTGCATCTGGAGCTGGAAGTTGTTCATCTGCGGATTGTAGCCGGCCTCCCCCTGTAGACGTTCGTCCTCATCCTGGCGGTTCCGCATCATCCTGAACGCCTCTTCCTCGCTATGTTCCTGGTTCTGGAACCCTAGCCCGTTGTAGTTCGGGTACATCACTGAGTGGTGGTCACTTGACGGCAAAATTATGGGGCTATGGTGTCGCGTGATGAGAAATTATTCGCAGGCTAAGTCTGAGACTGAGAATGCTAGCTCCCACAATACCAAAAAATAATCTCCAGGCCGACACCTCCTCGCAACTGGCAACGTGAAATGTCTGATCCAGCGTTTTTCTCGTTTCAAAACTTGGCACCTGGTCCCTTTGGTCACGTGCCGCGCTCGAGCCTCCATCCTCGGCCTGCAACTTGCGACCGCCTGCACCCGCTGCGGGGCGCCGTGCAGCAAGTTAAACTATGAATGGAATTCTCTACGTCACGTGGCAGAAGCATCGCAAAAGCACGTACAGGTATCAAGAGCACTTTGAATATGTTATTTAATAGCTACTGAGCTCGCCGTACTTGATGTTCCAGGTGAAGTAGTAGAGCAACACGCACAACGGCTGGCCGATGATGTAGCTGATCCAGAAGATTACATTCCCGACCGTACTTGTCTCACTGCGGGCGTCCGCGGGATCGGCAAGCATGCTCAAGGGCCACTGGATAATGATGCAGAAGAAGGAGACGCCCATCATGTTGCCCGTCGGCACGCCCACCACAAGCTCCTGCAACACCGCCATCACGAAAAACACGACCAACGTCATTTTCGACGACCGCGGCTGGCTGCCGAGCGAGTGCCGCTGGCGCGCAAGGAGAAGCGGCAGGTAGAAGTGCCGCTGGAAGAAGTCCAGGAAGATCTTGTTCCAAGAGTTCCAGTAGCTGCTGACGGAGCCCGAGTTCCACCACTGGTTGTAGAAGTCGCGGTCGGCGAACGACGTGAGCTCGGCCACCAAGTTGAGGTAGTCGTGGAAGAGGAGGTAGTAGGTGATGAGCCAGATCACAATGGAGATGTTGGCAAGCTTCACGAGGATCTCGACGAGTTTGAGTTGGCTGCCCAGCAGCGACGGAGACTGGAACCCGTGCAAGTTAAAGGTGTTGAGGATCGAGTCTTTGAGAATCGGCACCGCGTACTGCAGGCTGATGTAGAGCACCAACGACGCCAACATCGCAATCTCCAACAACTTGTCAAAGCAGTAGCGCCACTGGATCTTACCCGACGACGGGTACACGGGCTGGTATACAAGTGTCGGCACCGCGCTGAAGCGAAGCGTGTCTTTCAACGACAAGTTTGCCGGATAGTAGTTGGCCTCGTAAAACTTGGGCTGTAAGTTCTGCACCACATACTCGTCGTCGTCATCGAGAGCCGGCTCTTCGTGCTGCCTGTCAGCGGCATCGGAGGCCCTTCTCTGTTTCAAACTGTTGATTTTGTGCGACAACTCCGAGCCAGTCATTCTAGTCTGCAAAAGCTCATCCTCAGGCTTGGAGACCTGTTCGCTTTTCTTGAAGCTGCGCAGGTACTTGGCGGAATTGATGGATTTGAAGTAGAGGTCGCGCAAGTTCTTGTTGCACAACGCGTAGCTGATGATCTTGCAGATCACCACGATGGTGTGCAGCTCTAGCACAGTGCCGAGCAACGGGTTGTAAACAAAGCGCACAATAATAAAATTGTTGACGGCAAAGATGCAGAGCACATGGCCAAGGTAGGCAATGGCAAACACCGGGAGGAGATAGTTGTCGGGCAACAAGTTGTTGGTAAGCTTGAAGCTGAGTCCCCCCACGGTCTCCTGCATGTTCTCTGTCTTGAGCAGGTCCGAGAACTTGCTGCGGATGAGGAGGTTGAATTTCTTGAGGGTAACGTAGTAGAGCACGTTCTCAATAGCATAGGAGACAAAGAAGTAGAGAGGCGTCAACGCAATGACAAGAAACAAGCTCTGGATATCGAGGTTGTAGCGGATGTGGAAGTGGAGCAGGTCCAAGAAGTGGATGCTGAAGTAGCTACTGCCGTACTCGAGCAAGAGCCCAAAGTTGTTGACAAGAAATAAAATGAGAAGCAAGTTCTTGAGTCCCGAGAACGACACCAGGCGCGCCGCGCCCTTGGTCTCACGCATGAGCGACAACAACGACGCCCGGGCCTCGGTGTGCGTCGGCTTGCAGTGCGGGTACTCGTTCTGAATATCCTCGTAGGTTGCGTTTTCGCGCAAGTTGGCGACGGGCGACAGAATCACGGGGCTGAACGTGGTTGGTTTCACCGAGAGCGACTTGTTGCGCGAGTGGAAGTTGACCGACTGCGAGCGCAGGTGGCGCGGGCCGTTGCCGAGAGTCTTCAGGCGGGCCACCTTGGAGTCGCCGAACGGTTCATGTGAAGTGATGATGGTAGGTGTCAACGTTGCGTCAATCCCCACATTGGAAGGGCTCGGAAGCCCCGGCAGAAACAGCTCGCTGCCCAGGGTGTCGATGGGCAGGAGCATGCGCTTCGCCTTGTCGGGGTCATCGAGCGTCAGATACCGGTTGCTCTTGCCGAGGCCGAGCTGGAGCGCGCGCCCACTGTGGAGCTCGTTGATGTTGATGCTATGCCGCTTGGCCCGCGATGTGCTGAACAGGAGCGGCTCGTCTTGCGACACGGGCCGCGTGTCGGCGGCGCCCGTGAGCATCGCAAAGGCCTCATCGTGGTGGTTTTTCGACTCGTCCTTGAGCTGCGGCAGTGGCTTGCTGGAGCGGTTTGCCTGGGACGCTAGCTTGAGCATGTCCTCGCTGAGGTCTCCATAGTTGACAGAAGCTCTGTTCTTTCTGCCGGCCATGGAGAAGTGGAGGTGTGTGGTTGTACCACGGGATGCGGATCGTGCGAAGTAGAGAGAGTGGATGGTCACGTGGTGCAAGCGGGCCCAGCGGGGAGCCAGAGTGTCAAGTGCTGTGCGAGCGATAGCGCTGCGCGGCGACACGCAAGCGCCTAAATTGGTGGCCCAAATTAGCACGCCCAGAATAGAACGCAGATCGTGCGCGAGATCTGCAGCCAAAACGTAAGCACGGGTTGAAATGGACTGTCTACCAAGTGAGAGGAGAGCGCATTGTTAAAATGTAGGATAGTAAAATAGAGTCTAGAAAGAGTATTTGGGCGACGGCGAATAAAAAAAAGTAATCTAAAGAATGTCTAATCGTGGTTCGTTTGTCTAAGTGGGATGTTGAGGTCAACATCGCAACACACCGGCTTCGGCAGCCGGTGTGTTGCGAGGGTGACTCGGAAGCAAACCCATAATGATGAGCAGCGCAATTGCTGACAACATACCACTCCATGCTCTGCCACCAGCTATAAAAACGCCCAAAGCAAGGGAAAAACCCACCACCTACCAAACACTGTCTGCGGCTGGGCGTTCTTCGACGACGACGTGCTTGCCGTGGCGCCCATGGAGAACGTCAGCTCAAGCGTACCCAAAATTATCAGCGGCGTCTCGTATGTCGTCACCGTAGTCCCGTAGGAGCTTGCGTACAGGAACGAGACAGACACCGTTGTCATGCTGCTGATGGTGGTCACTGACGGGTCGCTGTCAGAAGTGTTAGCAACAGAAGCCATGCTGGACAACAAGTTGATTTGTTTCTGAGAACTGCGCCGCGAGAATCCTACAGACTGCTTGTCAGTGTCAAACACAAGGCTTGTTTTCTTGAAGAATTCAGTCCCCAAGATCCAGAACCCGGACTCCACCACTTTCGGGTAGTTGTAAACCGCAAATCCGGACGAATTCGCAGCGTCGTAGGTCTTGATTCGGCTGACGCAGCCGCCCAGCGCCGCCTGTCCGATGATCTGGCGGCCCGAAGCGTTCCAGAGCTGTGCGGCAATGCTGAGCTCAAGCAGGAGATTTGTGGCATTACAGTCCACAATGAAGTTGCCCGTTCCAGCGTCGAATGTGTAGCTATTGCCAAATATAGACTTGTGGAGCGACGTGGCGTCTGCAGTAGAGGCAACAAGAAGCACATCCTGGTTGTCGACAGAGTTCGTGAAGTCCATGATCGCCGCACGTGAGCTGTTAGAGAACCGCGACCCATCGTCAAGCGTCAACGTGCTGTTGAACTCGATGGGCTGCAGCAGCGCATACACCGCAGAGATCCCCGTGAGCCAGTAATAGTCTTCGCTGAATAAAACTTCGGTAAAGTAGACGTTGTCGGTGATCAAATCGGCACTGACTTCGCCGTAGACCACCACTGCCTTGGTCGATTCTGTGGCCACCGAGTCCACGAGCACAGGCGGCTCGTCGTCTCCTAGCACCGCGAGCATGAATGTGTTCTCGTAGCCAGAACTGCTGTTGAGTGGCCGCGTGCTGTTGAGCGACTTGAGGATCGGGTTGAAGTAGGAGTGGCCAAAGAGCCCGGGCACAGCGTTGAAGAGCTGGTCCCTAGAGCTCAGGTTGGCGTGGCCCAACCTTTGGTGTGAGAGTGCAACATGCGACAACTCCACGGCGTTGTTGCCTGTGTAGGTTCCTGTGATCAGGTCCGTGGTGTCATATGTCAAGGCGAAGCCCACGGAGTTGTTGAACGCAGTGGAGTTGTCGTAATACCAAAGTAACGGCGAATTCAAGTCAAACACCGGACTCTGAGTGACGCCGTTGACGCTGATGTTGGTGAGCTGATTGTGGACCAGCAGGCCCGGTTTCTGTAGAAGCACCGCGTTCTCCGCAAGCACGATGTAGTTCCCGTCTATATCGGAGTAGCAACTAGCGCGAGCCGCCAAACCAAGGACGCATGCAACGAGCCAACTGAGCATTGCAATGGCTTTGGTGTGTCGTGGCTAATGTTAACTAGTGCGGACTGGCGTTCCTGGAAAGTCAAGCGAAATGTCTCAATAGGGACGAAGCGTGACTGGGATCAGTGATGTCCCGCTGCTATTTTGAGCTACGCCAGACGAAGTGTGGGGTGTGCGATTAGTGGGTGCTTAGTCAGGTAAGGGCCGTGTGTGAGGCACCAGACGAAGTCGCCATCGATACTAAAGACAATAGTAATTAGTGTGGCGCAACACACTTCAAAGCTGAAGTTGATGGAAAAATAATATGTCATCCTCCCAGGTGTCCTTCAATGAGCATGCCCTGGAGTGCGGACAGATAGGACGGTCTCTGATTTGTTTAATGGGTACAGCACATGGTCAAATCAATACTCGCAACACACTGCAAATTAATATCCTCCGCATCAGAACTAGCGTTTTCTCATGTTAATAGGCAAAATCTTTAATTCTTGGAAATTTTGTAAAACAAAATGTGGAGGAAGTGTGGTACTAGTTGGCCATGAGGAAAAACTATTCAAAAAAAATAAAGATATCCAACCAGACACTCCGAGAACCAGCAACATATAACTTACAGCTTTCAAAATTAGACACAATCTAAATAAAAATGACAAAGTAAAAGGTTATTGAAACCCTTGTGACACTTGGGGGTGGCTCCTTTAGAAGCACTGATACCCGCGGCCTTGCTCAATGTCCCGCGTCTGCCTGGCCACTCGGCAACTCCCCAGCCCGCTCCGCATATCGAAATGCCCCAAGTTCTTATCTGCAGCATGCTTCAGACCAGCGTGCACACCCGGATCTTTGCCGCGTTCTGGCTCTTTGGGCTCCTCAATAACTCGCTCTATGTGGTGATCCTCAGTGCGGCGAGCGACCTTGTGGGTCCCACTGTGCCCAAGGCTCTCGTGTTATTCTTCGACGTGTTCCCGTCGTTCATGATTAAGCTCACCGCGCCGTTCTTCATTACTCTCATCCCTTACAACGCGCGGATCATGATGCTCATTGCTTTGAGTTTTTTTGGAATGTTAATCATCAGCTTCTCAAGTGGCCCCGACCATCTTGCCAGCAAGTTGTTTGGCATCGCGTTGGCATCGCTCAGCTCAGGGCTCGGCGAAGTGACGTTTCTCAGCTTGACGCACTACTACACCCAGAAGTCGCTCAACGGATGGTCGTCGGGCACAGGGTTTGCCGGGATCTTTGGCTCGTTCACTTTCATGGTCATGACGACGTGGCTCGGGGTCAGCACCAAGGCCACGTTGTTTGCGTTCAGCGTGCTTCCGTTTGCCTTTATAGCGGTTTACTGGCGCCTCCTCCCGGTAGCCGAGAACAGCTATACTCGGCTCGACACCGAGGAGCCAGAGCTAGTCACCGAGGCGCCAAAGTCAAGAACTCTCAAGCAGCACATTACTGCCACTTTGCAGAGAATCAAGGGGCTTGTGGTACCGTACATGATCCCTCTATCCACCGTCTACTTTTCGGAGTACCTTATCAACCAGGGCATCTCCCCGACGCTCTTGTTTCCGCTTGACGAGACTCCGTTTAAGGCGTTCAGAGACATTTACGTGACGTACGCAACACTCTACCAGGTCGGCGTGTTCATATCCAGATCGTCGGCCGAGTTCTACCGGGTGAGACGTCTCTACATCCCTTCTATTCTCCAGGCGCTCAACTTGATCATATGCATTGTCCAGTCGATGTACATGGTCATCCCGTCGATATACATCATGTTTCTCCTCATCTTCTACGAAGGGTTGCTTGGTGGAGCGTCGTACGTCAACACGTTCATGCTTATTACTGAAGAAGTGCCTGCAGAAGAGCGGGAATTTGCCCTTGGCGCGGTGTCTATAAGTGATTCCTTGGGCGTGGGGCTCGCCAGCTTGTTCGGGATGTGGACCGAGACGTCGCTTTGTGGGTACCAGGTGGCGCACGGCCGGGATTGGTGTCGAATGGGGTAGCAGAGATGCCTTGGCGCAGCCAATGCGCTGCGTCAACAACTGTTCAAGGCTGATATTGACGTACGCTTTACTTATAAACTTACAAATAACAACAATAAATAATGAGAATACGTTAAGCTACTCTGCTGTGGTAAATGCTACATGCAACGTTTAGGGCCGCTCTGATTCAGTGCACGCGTGGCCCGCGATGATCTCTATGAAAAATGGGGCCGCCATGCATAAATCATGGAGTCATGAGACATGCCAGGAAGCGGCGAAAAGTCCTGGGGCCATAGCCTTGAGTAAAACTGAGACATGTGTCTAAAAAATTTCAATCAGGCTTCAGAGAATTTAATGACAATGCATCTTCTTGCCGGCTTCCTTCAATAGTCCTTCACTGGCTGGCCCTCGCTGTCACATGGGCCCCGCCGCTCTTGGCAGAACGCCGCCCGAAACTGTTTTTTTCGGCCCAGAAAGGTGCCTACGTACGCTCCCCTCGCCTGCAGAGCGCGTCAGAAAAGGCGGGCGGTTTCCCCAAAAAAATCTCAACCTGGCAGTTTTCTTTCATCCCAACCGCCGCAAAATGTCCTACTACCCCACCATCGAGCACCCGTTTGGTATCAACCTCTGGGAGCACTTCAATGCCATTGCCGCCCATCTCACCAGCGGCTGGTTTGTGCCGCTGAAATTCGAGTTTGCCTACGGCGCCAAGCCGTTGTCGACCTTGACGCCGACCTTGGCGGTGATCGCGGTGTATTACACCGTGATCTTTGGCGGCGACTACATCTTTAAGAAGTTCAAGTTGACACCGCTCAAGTTGAAGACCTTGTCGCAGGTGCACAACCTCGTGCTCACCTCGATCTCGTTCGTCTTGTTGGTGCTTTTCTTCGAGCAGTTGTTCCCAATCATCTACAGACACGGGCTCTACTTTGCGATTTGCAACGAGAAGGCTTGGACCCAGCCGCTCATCACCCTCTACTACTTGAACTACCTTACCAAGTTCTTTGAGTTCCTCGACACCGTTTTGCTTGTGCTCAAGCAGAAGAAGTTGACGTTCTTGCACACCTACCACCACGGTGCCACCGCGTTGCTTTGTTACACCCAGTTGGTGGGCCACACCCCGATCTCGTGGGTACCAATCACTTTGAACTTGGCGGTCCACTGCGTCATGTACTGGTACTACTTCTTGAGCTCGTTCGGCATCAAGGTCTGGTGGAAGGAGTGGGTCACCCGTTTCCAGATCATCCAGTTTGTGCTCGACCTCGGGTTCGTGTACTTTGCCACCTACCAGAAGGTCGCCAACGACTTCTTCCCAGATGTGTTGCCACACTGCGAGAATTGCGAGGGCTCGATGTACGCCGCCGCGTGGGGCTGTGCGATTTTGAGCAGTTACCTTGTGCTCTTCATCGCGTTCTACATCGAGGTGTACAAGAAGCGTGACTCCAAGAAGGCCAAGATCATCAAGAGACACCGCGGCGGTGTGGCCTCCAAGGTCAACGAGTACGTGCAGATCGACATGGCCACCGCCAAGGGTGTCAGCCCTTCGCCTGCGCCAAAGGAGAGAAAGAGAAAGATCTGAGCGGAGCAGTTACGAGTTGAAGTGGCCGCGAGTCGCAGACGAGCTGCTGCAAAGTGGCGTGTTGCAAAATATCAGGCTCGCATCTTCCTCTCGCGGCCGTGATTTTTTGCAACCCGCTACACAGTGTGTATTCAAGGAAAGTTCAATATTGCCAGCACCTAACCTGATACCCAATAATACGAAACAATTGTTCCCAACACAGTAGCAAGCCCGGTGAAAACGACCAAAGCGAAGTGGTTTTAAAGAACGTAATACATAGAATAGAATACACAATATGTGAGACTTAGAAAACTCATGTCTCTTTCGCTTGGCCCGCTGCCTATGCCGCCCCATGCAGATGCTATCGCGTCGAGGCACCAGTACGGCCCCGGGTAACCGCGCATCTGTGGGACTAAAGAACCTGTGCAGACCACTAAGTAGCAGACCAATGGCGGACACCACCGAGTTGCGGCTTTCTGCGCAGCTACCGTACCCCATCACCGTATGTGCGGTGCTTGTGCGGCCAGGTTTTGTGGTCAAAAAGAACACCGTGGTTCTTAAGTACAAGTACACCGAGAACCAGACAGTGGCCCCCGAGAAGCTCGAGCCCGAGGAGGTCGAGAAGTACAAGCATACCCCGAAGATAGTAAAGATCGAGTTGCTGGGGACCTACGAGTCCCACATTGAAGGAGAAGTTGTCAGCTGGAACGCGCGGGTTGGCGATGTGTACCACAACGAACGCCAGGTACTCGGCTTGATCAAGGAGCCCTGCACACACCCAGTGCAGTACGGCGGATTGTGTGCGGACTGTGGGGCGAACCTTGCGGACTACGGCAACGAAGATAAAGAGCGCTCGGCGATTTCTATGGCGCATCAGTCGCTGCAGTTGACGGTTTCGCGGCGCGAGGCCGAGCGGATCGAGAGGCTGTCGCGCAAGAAGCTCCTTGAAGAGAAGAAGCTCATTCTTGTGGTGGACCTCGACCAGACGGTGATCCAGGCGGTGAACGATCCGACTGTGAAGCAGTGGCAGGACGACCCGCTGAACCCGAACTACAAGGTGCTCCAGGACGTCAAGGCGTTTTCGCTCCAGGAGAAGTACCGTCCGCCGCACGGTGAAGTGCGCAGCACCAAGCTGTGGTACTACGTGAAGCTTCGCCCAGGGTTGCAGGAGTTCCTCAAAAAGATTGCGCCCAAGTACGAGATGCATATCTACACCATGGCGACGCGCGACTATGCCAAGGAGATTGCCAAGATCATTGACCCCACGGGCGAGTACTTTGGTGACCGCATTCTCTCGCGCGACGAGAGTGGGTCGATTACCCAGAAGTCGCTCAGCCGATTGTTCCCAACGAATACCTCGATGGTGGTGATTATTGATGATCGTGGCGACGTGTGGCAATGGAGCCCTAATCTCATCAAGGTGGTTCCGTTTGTGTTCTTTATTGGAGTTGGCGACATCAACCTGGGTTTCTTGCCCAAGCAGAACAATTTATTGCGGCCGAGCTCGAAGCGGAAGATCATCGACGATATCGAGAACGCCGTGGAGCAGAAGGAGGAGGGGACAGAAAACGGGGAAGAGCACAAAGCGGCGCAGGAGAATGGCGACAAGAAGTCGGAGACAGTGGATGGCTCGGCCAGCTCAGAGGACGACGTGAAAGACACTACCATGAAGGACGAGGAGTCGGACTCCGACTCCAGCTCCGACTCGGATTCTGACAGCACACCAAAGCCAGAGCCCAGCAGCGAGACGAACGAGGAGCGCGCCACCCAGCTCGAGAAGATCGAGACCGAGCGGCCGCTCTCGAAGCTCCAGCAGGAGCTCGACGAGAAACTTGGCGACTCGAAGGAGACCCACAACCTTTTGGTGGACGACGACAACGAGCTTGAAAACCTTGGCAAGGCGTTGATCAAGGTGAATGAGCGGTTCTACGAGGAGTACAAGTTTGACAAGGCTCCTGACATCAAGTCGGTGATGCCCGAGATGAAGGGCCAGGTGCTAGGAGACTGTTTCATCATGTTTCTGGGTGTGTTCCGGCGCAACTTGGGCAGCGATCCTGACATCGTGATTTGGACCAAGTCTTTTGGCGCCAATATCTTGGACAAGGTGTCGTCGAAGCTCACGCACATCGTTTCGACAGAAGCCAAGACGGCTAAGGTGCGGCTTGCCAAAACGATTTATGGTGACAAGGTGAAAGTCGTGCATCCCGACTGGTTGTTCGAGTGCTTTTCGAGCTGGCAGCAAGTGGATTCCGCCAAGTACGAAATCAAATTCGATCCGAACGACAAGGTTACAAGCAGGTCGCAGTTGGACCATCTCAAGAAGACCATCTATGAGCCTGACGAAGAGGACAACTTTGAGTTAATCGAGAACATCGATTTCGGCCTGGCTGACAAAGAGGTGGATGACTTCTTGGATAGTGATAGCGACAGCGACGATGATGACGACGATGACGATGACGATGACGAGGAGACCTTTAGAAATGGGAAGCGCGCGGGTGACTTCTCTGACCGAGAAGATAACAAGGAGCGGAAGTTGGACACCGGTGATGATGACGAAGATGACGACGACAATTTTGCGGAAGAGTTGGAGTTGGAGTTGGACAGTGAGGACGAAGATTAGTGGGGTTTCCCACGTTGTGCCTGACGGTGTTTTGGTCAGGCCCTTGCTAGCTAGAGTATGGTATTGTAGTTATTCTTCTAGAATTTGATAGAGTACTAGTGCTTTTTAATAGTACTGTTACGAGTTATGAACTGATGTAGAGTAATGCTACTGTACGGGCTCTTCACTTTGACTAAGTCAGGAACATGCTCAAGTATCTCGCAGCACATTTGTTTCGTCGTTGCACCGCTGCTACTTTTGTAAATATCATGATCTCATTATTCATTTATGCAATAAGTGCTTTCCGCACTATAATATAACGTCCCACGGAAGGAGTTCATGCAACCCTTGCTCCTCTATTTCCGTGTCCTTAGCTGGCTCGAAGTTCAGCCGGAAATGTACCAACACAGAGTTCCAATCAAAGCTGTTGGCAATATCCTTGACAGCGCTTAATCTATCTTTGTACTGGCTGGTAATTAGCTCCACTTGAAACACAACCAGAGCGCTGATGTCCACTGTCCCCGGTCGTCTGTTACCAAGCACAGAAGTCTGCCTCAAAAGATCTTCAAAAAGCTCTTGGTCTGGACCCGTAAGTAAGTTCCACGTCAGCTCGACGACAATCAAGAACTTGTATAGGGCACCGTGACGGAACCCAAAGAAATCCGTGGCATTGTCGTACCTCTGCCGCAATCTGTCGTAGCTCAACGCAAGCTTGCAGAGACAGTAGAGCCCTCTCCCACTGAATGGGCCCGACTCCGTCATCATGCGGTGCAAGTACTCAAGCGAGTGGTACAAAACTATCCACATATAAGACCGCGAGCCACTGACGACCGAGATCTGTGCTTCGACTAAGCCAGTCAACAAGTACATCCGGGACTTGCCGCTGAGCCCCGTTTCGACACCAGTGATCGCGTCAACAACATGATCGGCAAACCCGGCGTCGTTATTGAGTATTGCTCTGATCAGTTGTTCTTGGATCAACGCAATTCTGTCCTCTAAAGTGTCGGCAAACTCAAGCTGTCTCTGTAGGTCTGAGCCAGAGAACGTCACAGACCAAACAAATTGGTAAGCACGCTTCAACTCAGAGTCGTCTGGCATCGCACCGCAGAGGTACACCAACGAGCTGCGTGCGTACTGGTAGTACTCCTTGGTCTCGCTGGCGGTTTTCGCACGCATAGTGTTGAATTCCTGCTTGAGCGAGTGCGCCATTGCCCGCAAGGTCTTCTCACTCGACGAGGTGACAAGTTGGCTTAATAGCTGTAAGCGTCTGGAGAAATACTCAAAACTCGCAAGCTTGGAAAACCCAGGCAAGAATCTATGGTTCACGAGTCGGTTATAGAACTCACACTCAAAAGGAGTCGGTTCAAACCTAGCAAGACACGCACCAAACCGCTCAATGTAGTTACTGGGCTCCTCAGCGGGCCCGTACTTCAAGACTTGTGTCATCCAGACTAAGCTATAATAATCAAGTCCAAGAATATCCCATCTATAGTTTAAGGAATGCCAGTCGTCGCTCTCACACCGGACAAGTAAGTTCGAGACTCCGCCAAGAGCAGCGACAAGTTCATTGTTGCAATTGTCCGTTGGAATATAGGCGTCGTCAGCCTTCGTAGAAGCGAGCAAGTTGGTCATGGGAGTCCATAACTGGCTTCGCACCAATGCGCCAAACTGCTTGTCTCCCTTGGCTTTTTCAGCAAACGTCGTGATGTTCTGCGCCATATGCTTTAATATGCTCGTGAGCGACCTGGAGTATGGTGTGAATCGGAAGTAGGGAAGCTGATATGCGGCAGACCCAATTGAGTGCAAGAAAAGAGCCGAGTCCCAAGTAATAGAGAGATCCAAAATCTTTGTGACCACCAGTTTGATCAACTCCGCGTACTTCTTCTCTGCTTTCACGTCTTCAGGAGCTCCGTCAGGATGAGCGGCCATGTAGCTTCTAAAACTGCGCAACATAGCGGTTACCAATTCTTCAAAGACCCCGCTCAGCTTCACCTTCTGTAATCTGTAAAAGCAAAGCACGCTGTCGAACGCCTTCTCATAACAGGCAATATCGTTTTGACTGATGATGAGCTTTGAGAGCTTCTTCACTGAGTTCGAGTAGTCCACAGTAGAGAGCTTTGCGTTCATGGTACATATGTTCATCTTGTTGATGTAAGTCTGCAACAACGTGTCAGGCTGCTTAGGGTCGATGTAGATGTTGGTATTCGGCTCGAAAAACTGAACAAGTCGCGAATGATCCTGGTCTGGTTTGAGCGTTGCGATGGCAAACTTGATGAAGGTGTTACACAACGTGTCCAGTCCCTTGACCTCATAGAAATTGAGCTTGTTGAACACTCTGAAATCGAGAACCTCCTCTGCAAAATTGACAAACTTGTGCTTCTTGACTAGCTTCACTAAAGTCTTCAACACCTGGTCGCTGGCTGTCCATCCGTGTTCGGCATGAAGCGCTAGCGCGCATTTGAAGATCGCTTTGTAAGCAGCATACTGCTCCAGCTCACTTGCAAACACTGTACTCAAAGCCACTTGAACCACAGACTCTAGCTGTTTCCAATTCTCAGTCCCAAAGTTTGCAAACACCAAAATGTAGTTCAAGGTGTCTTCAAAGCGGCCCTGCCGACAGAGTCCCATCAATGGCTGGTCTGCAAATTTCTGCACGTCGCCAACATCTTTGAAGATCTCAAGAATATCGTACATCACAGTGGCAGTACCAGTATTTGTATCCACAAGCACATTGAAGAGCTTCAACGGGTCCCAAAGTTTGGTCAACAAGCTGAAAAACACCGACGCGTACTTGTCAAACTTCTCTTTCGGAACCGCCGGAGTCATCTTAGACGCTATGTGGAGCTGTATGATAGGAAAAAACAAAATCACGACCAGAAAACAATTAAACAGCCCATTGTAGCTCTGCAGATCTATCCCCGAACTCATTATGCTCACGCAATTTTGAGCAAATCTTTCAATGTCGCTCGCCATTCTTGGGACGCGGAGAGGGTCAAGACTCAGCAACGTCTCTGTGATCGCTTTCAACAGATCAACCACGCTGTCAGCATCCCAACTATTCTGCTTGAAAGACTCTAGAATCAGGCTGTACGCCGACAAACCCTGCGACTCTACGTCGCTCAAAGTGGACCGTGTTTTCCAGCCAACAATCCCAGCATCAAACGGAATTTCAAAGCTCGGAAGCGCAAACATTCCAAGTAAGCTGTTTTTTGAGTACCGGACATGCTGCAAGCGATAAGGTTGAATCGCTGGAAGGGAACCGTTGAAGATCTTTTCAAAGTCCCGCATGCTGTACATGTTGTCATGGCTAGTTTCCGGCCGATACTCATTGAACACCTGGTTGCGAAACCGGCGTTTGGGGATCTTGAACTTCCCACTCTCTTGCTCAATGTAAAGGGTCTGGTACTGCGGGTTTCTGGCAAACTCATAGTTGGTGATATCTTTGTGGTACCGCTGGACCTTTTTCTTGCGCTTTCGAGCCCGTTCCTTAGCTTTGAAACTCAACTGCTTGGCGTTCTCGCCTGAAACTCCGCCATTGACACTCTGGCCCTCACTTCGGTCTACCAAACGCAAATCTCTAACGTGAGACCGTTGCTTTCTCAGCAGAGAGTCGGATTTCTTACTAGAATTCGCTCTCTTTTTAATACCTAAACCACTCTTGCCTGTTTTTAGCAAACCATTTTTACCAGTAGTGTTAGAACCTATTTCGCCGGTTTTCAGTTTTCTGAAGAAGACGCCCGCAGGCTTAACTGAACGGCCAGCTAACTTCTTTGACGCACCGCCTGTCGAGCTTTTAGATTTGTGCAGAGTGCTGTGCCCCCCACTATTCGTCAGAGCTTTCCTGGCATAGTTTGTAATACCTCCCGTCAGAACTGCACGCTTCGCGGTTCTGTTTCGCAGCTTCGCGCCACTATACTTGCGCGGCTCGTGACTTAGCATCCGATCAATTCCCGAGGCTCTGTCCTCCACCACCTCCCAGTCATCATTGAGAATCGGAAGAGTCTCAAACGGTGCAGTCTCAACGATTGAGTCTGTATCTGACTGAACATCCGAGTCGGACGGGTGGTCGCCATATGGTGGGTCTTCTAGGTTCCCGACAATCAACTGATCTTGATTCTCCTGGATGGTCGTGTCGGAAGGCTCGGGCGTGATCTCCCAAAGCGGAGAACTGCCAAACTCCGGAGCAGACTGCTCGGCCAATTCATCGCCCGCCGCGAACTCTGGGTCCAGCTCAGACAGACCCAACAGCAAAACACCGTTGGCAAACCCTGTGCCGGTTCGCCTCACAGCCAATCCCTTTCTTGGAGCTGGCTGGGCCTTTGGTTGGCGGCTCACATGCTGGTGCTTGGTGTCCGCGAGAGTGCGCGCGTACGACCGGGGAAGTGCCTGGTACTTTCTCAATTTCTCCTGCATGATGGCCATTGCTTCGTCCTCTTCGGAGCTGTGGGACTCGTACTCACTGTCGCTCAAAGTCAGTCTTAAAATCGCGTCGAGTGTATGGGGCTGATCTGCTCTATTAGTTGTGCTGGGGACGTTTTCTTCATCGGTCGACACATCAGTCTCACTTTCCTCCGAATCACCACTTCCTGCCGAATTCTCGCTGTCAAAAATGCTATTATCAATATGTTGGCGGCGTGCAGCTGTCTTTTCCTTCTCCTTCTCCAACTGCTGGTGCATTCGTTTGGCCCGGATCTCTCTGTCTTCAGCCTGCAATTTCTCTAGCAACGCCATATCCTGCTCAGCCGCCGCTTTTTCTATCATTGCTGCTCGCTTAGAGTCTCCGTCGAGCTGCGCCCGGTGTTCGTACCTGTCCACCAGGTACGGTTTCATCTGCTTGAGAGTCCGCGGCCGAAAGTGGCGGCGTGGCGGGCCAAGAGGAGCATTGAGTTGAACCTCACCTGAAGGCGAATCTTCTCTTGGTATAATCGGGTACAATGCTTCTGAATGGAGTAACTCAGGTGTTTCCATCGCTGCTGTCTCTGCGTTACTGATCTCTAAAGCGGCCACCACTTTTCCTGATCCAACCCCGCGCTCCAGATTCTCACTCATGATTATCTCATAGCGCGCCTCCTTGATTGCCTCACCGACTCTGTTTTTCAAACTACGGCCGTACTTGGATCTCGCCACTCTATTTCCAACATCATTTCTGTGCTTGTTTGTCGGCAAGACACGCCTCACATTGCTCACTAGTAGCGGAAAGTCGATGTCTGTCTCAGCTAGATCCCACTCTGGATCAGAGGCTTCTATTATACTCATTGTCGATTCATGTGTTTGAGCTGCGCTGTGTAGATTGAAGTGGGGCTTTAGAATTTTTCCGCTTTGCAACTTGTTATATTCAGTAGAAACTTTTGCACTCTGTAAGTTGTGGCGTCCTGATGGTAAGGTAAACAGAATATATTTTTCTGAGACGCGTGCGTACTGCAAGCGGAAAAAGGCATCTGCGAACCACGCATCTAGCCTTTATTGATGTCGCCACCATTTGACGCAAAAACCACTGCGGAACTCGTGTTTGACCCAGAAATAATAATAGGCGATGAGAAGTTGGCTCGCACCATTTACACAAGCAATGCAGTTCTGACACAGATCTTACAAGCCCTTGTGCGAGTGATCGACTGCACCTTGGGAGAGACCTACAAGAGGGCCCGAGGACGGTACTGGAGGCTGGACAAAATTACGGAAATGCAAACTGACGCCGACGAAATGGTATTTGTTGTGTACAGATCCGAGGGCAATGACACGGTACAGGCTTTCATTTCGTTTGCCGTGGTAGAGGAGGACGACGAAGACGTGCTATACTTGTATGAAATCCACGTGGGACCGCAATGGCAGGGCAAAGGACTCGGCAACAGACTACTAGCAATGTTTCACGAATGCAGCCAGAAAATCAAACTTCCCACGCAGTTGACTGTGTTTGAGCTGAACAAGCGGGCCCGGCAATGGTACCTCAGAAGTGGGTACAGAGTGATATGGGAGACCGAGGAGCCGGACTACCTCATAATGGAGAGGGGGATATGAGCAAGAAATTCCAACTTGGAACGTTGACTCAGTAAAAAACACTCAGCAAGTAACGGGTTGTTGAGCTTCTTCTAATCTTCTTGCGTGTATACTGCTTCATAGATGATGGGTCGTGACCATCTTACATTTTTTCAGCTTACAAAAGACTGTAATCCTACCTTCGACACTCAAGTTTTATCGCCTTAGCAAAACATGAACTTCCTAACGAGGATTGTTTGTTCTAGGAAATGAAATCACATTTTTGATTAAAAATGGCAATGAACAGACCTGAAAAGTTTATGTCAGTTCACCGTGGCAAATCTTTCCATGTAATTGATTCAAAGAACAAACCCTGGTTCGCTGCAAAAAACTTTTTTATACCCGTAAAAATCACCCCCTCACCCCCAGTGCTGAGTTGGGGCGCAACTCACCTGCAGCCGACTGCGGTGGACTTTGCAGCTTAGAGCCAGAATTGTTTGGACTACATCGTTTCGAGCTGAGAAAATATGTCTTTTGTGGGAATATGTTGGGGATATATGAGTTGGGCGCACCCTGTTTTTACCAAAGTTTAAAAGAGTCACCCTGCTTCGGGGTGTACACGATGTTGTTGCCCTTGCAAGTGGACTTGGTCAACGAGTCGATCTTGACAAAGTTCTGGTTGAGCAACGAGCCCTGGGCGTGGTGGAAGTACCACACCTCGTTGAAAACGGTCCCGTTAGTGCATCCCAAGAACACCTCGTAGCCAAACGCTTCGGTCAACGCAGCCTGAATATCTGACGCCTTGTAGGTCTGGGAGTACGACGGCACAATTCCGGCATCGGCCAACCATGTGAAAGTCGGCAACTCGTGGTACTGTCTGACAGACATCTTGAAGAAGTCCACCACGTTCTGGCCCTGGGTGTAGTTGGCGTAGCAGCTAGGCTTAAGCGTCGACATGCACGTGCCGTGCTTGTTGAACTCATGGCCCCAGAACTCGTTGTTGGTGCCGTTGTTGTTGAGCCAGAACTGGTCCATGTAGTCCACGAGCTTGTTCTCACCGTGGCTTCTCAACACCTTCTCGACGTCGGGCACCGAAGAGTTCTCGTAGTTGCAGAACGAGCCGTAAGAACCGTCGCAGTTGTCGGGCCACGATCCATGGATCGTCCATGTGTGGGACGGCGAGTTAGGCACGTCAGTGTTCCACAACTGGGTGAAAAGCACCACTCCGCCGGGGCTCTCGACACAGCATTCGTCCACATCGGTTCTGTTTCCGTAAGAGCAAGACAATAATTCTTTGCCGTGACAGTTGGACTTTGTCGTGAACAAGTCCACATGATTCTGCCAGGCGGGGGTGATAGCGGCGGCCATGCCGCTGGCAGCAAAGAGCGAGCCCAAAAGAAGATTCTCGGTGAGCATTGAAGAGTTTAGAAGAGGAACGCAGAGCAACAAAAAAACCTCATCGCTCCATTGACCCCTTTTATAGGTGCGCCGGCTATCGCTGAACAATGGCGATCGAAGGATTTGGTGCCTCAGCGCCATGTTGGGTCACACGGCATATCATGCATGCGCCGGGCATGTAGGTGCTAGCAGCAAACAACGGCTGTCTTGAGAATCCCAATAGATATCCCTGTTTTTTAGCTGTAGACAATGGTTTCCATTTCTGTACTCTTTATTGTTGTACTCCGAATTACGAGGAATGATTGCTTCTCGAGAAAGGTGCGCGGGGCTCTTGTTGCTGGGATCTGGGCCTTCCGCGGCGGCCCGCTAGACTAACGCTCCTTCAACCGAGACTTGCATTTCTGACCGGGGCCAGAGATAACCACGTTTCTTGCCAAACAGCATCCCACGTTTTGCCAACCGTTTGGGTCGAAGATCTTAGCTGTGAAAGTTTCAACGTCCTTTCAAAACTTTGATTTTCACATGTATACTGAAAAAAAATTCGATTGGACAGTGGCCTTTGTCTTTGACGTAGTCTCTTGAGCGTAGGCAAGTTAGTCCTCAGCTTTGCTGTCTCTGGGAAAGGTCCGTCCCACTGGTGCACCTTCACATTTACTGTCCTCAGCACTCAGATTCCGCACCACCCCACAGTAACCATATTGTCGACTAACACTCAGGGGTCCGCTCTATCTAATATAAATGGTATCTCTCACACCGCTAAGATTTGATGTTCGTGAGATAGCCAGTGACTCGCTACAGACCCTTCTCAGGACACTTGATCAGATCCCTGGCTCCCGCCACATACTTGTGCTTGACAGGCTGCTCGCCCAGAAACTCAATATTCTCACGCCTTTCAATGTTTTGAAAGAGAAGGGCAACATAGAGAGCGTTCAGTGGCTCGACGAGCCAATTGGATCTGAGTTCGAGGTTACCAGTTTTGTGATTCTCTGCACCAACAGCCTCGAAAACACCAGCCTTATAGACGAGAAAGTGCGCCAGTTGATGGCCCTGAACCCCGCAGTGCAATTGTCTGTGCTAGTGGTGGATCAAGTCACCAAAAGCTTTGAGCTCAAATTGGAGCAGCTCGCGGTGAAAGGTGAGCTACAGCTTTATTCCTGGGATATCAGGCCCAGTGTGCTTGACACAAACCTTCTCTCGCTCGAAGACAGCACCTTGAAAAGGCTCTACCTCGACGATGTCAACGAGCCGGTCTACAAGTTGGCCAAGAGCTTATTGGGGCTTGTAAATTTGTTTCCTAGTGTTGTCAAGTTCAACACTGCGTTGTTGAAAGGCGGCCGGTCCGTGGAGTTCTACGACACGTTCCAGAAGTTGCGCGCCGAGTACTTATCGAGTTTGAATCCTCTTGAGAGAAAGCAAGAAGAGCAGTTGGAAAGCGCGAACTTGCTAGCGTACAACCTCACTAAAAATAGCGACAGCAAAAACGGGGGGCAGTTTTCTGATTTGATCGTGCTTGACAGAGACGTTGACATGGTAACGCCGTTGTTAAATCAGCTTACGTACTTGGGACTCGTGGACGAGTTCTATGATTTTCAGGCGGGCGTGGTGAGTTTCCCAAGCCAAGAAGGAGGGGAGGAGAAAGTAGTGTTTGATTACGAGGAAGACGAGATCTTGAACCTGATCAAGGACTTGAATTTTGCGGCGATTGGTCCTATTCTCAATCGGTACGCCAAGTCTCTTCAAACAGAGTTTGATGCACGCCATAACGTCAAGAAGATTTCGGAGGTCAAGGAATTTGTGGGGAAACTCTCTGGCTTGCAGAAGCAGCAGCTCAACTTGAAAAATCACACGCATTTAGCTGAGAGTATATTGAACAAAGTCAAAGGCTCACCAGAGGAGAGTGACGAGGGAGTACCGGATGAAGAGGACGACGAAACTCAATTATTCAGTCAAATGCTTGAGTTTGAACAGGGAATTTTAGAAAATTATTACGACTACAAGAGGGCCACCGAGAAGATCATCTTCCTCATCTACAACGGACTCGGGATTTTAGACACGCTTCGGCTCTGCTGTTTGCTTAGCAAGGTGAAAAACGGTGTCAATGAAAAAAACTACCAGTTGTTGAAGACAGAGATCATCAATAACTTTGGTGTCAAGCATTTGTTGACTCTCCAGAATCTTAGACACATGCGTCTTTTCTTTGCCAAGGAGTCAAGCGGGTTGCTATCTGTTGGGAACACTAATGAGAAGGAGACAATCAAAGACTTTGCTGGCATCAGAAACTACTTGCATCTTGTGCCGACATTCGAAGACCAGAACAACGATGATCCTGAAAACCCATTGGACGCCTCGTTTGCGTTCCCCGGCTACGTACCCATCACCACCCGTTTAGTCCAGAGCGCCTACGATCGTACGTTTATGAAGAGCTCGCTCTCTTCTTACCTCACGAAAACATCCACGCGATACTTGACTGCCAATGCGTCCTGGAAGGGAACGGAAGACTTGAGCAGATTTTTGGGAGGCGAGGTGGACGAGAAGAGCTTCTACGACGAGCTGTTCAAGACTTCTGGAAAGTCTGAGTCGCTTGCATTCATTGTGATGATCGGCGGTATCACCTACGGTGAAGTGGTGACGTTACGGTACATTGAGCGGAAGCTCAAGGAGAAGGGAGTGAACAAGACTTTTGTGATACTCACTAGCGAGATCATCAACGGCAATAAGCTTGTGAGTTCTGCGATTCCAAAAGATTTGAACGATTGTTAGAACAATAATACACGCCAGCGTTGACAGGGTTTAGTAGAAAACGCTTGCTCACGGCTGCTGTGCGGTCATGCATGGAACTCACCATGCCTTTGAACTTCAACTAGCAAGTTTGCTTATCTAACAGGGTTTTCCTTACAGCTGTCTGAGATAAGAACGGCCAGCTGTCATTTTAACCTCAAGGTGTTGAGGTAGCTGCTTGTCTGAGACACAGGTTATGGTTTGTAGTTATGCAACGTAGAAGCCAAGCCCGATGCTGGCCCAAAACCTGGCCATTTGACGCAGCCCGCTTAATCGCAGCTCGATCTATAAGTGGCAGTTGGGCCGACCTACATGTTCCGGCCGCGCGTAATTGTTTCCTTGCAGGCGGGGAAATTCGACAAAGGGGCAAGACAACAAACACATGGGGGCCCAAAGCGTCAAGTGATGGCCTCTGTCGCGTGCTGTGTGTCTTTTTATTTCTACTGGATAGAATGGTCCTGCCCCGCTGCTCGGTAGCACCTGCTACAAGCACCCTCAACCTAGTGGCACGATGCATGTGCGGCTAATGTTCATGCTCTTCTTTTTCCCTCCTGTTTCATAATAAACACCCGTGCTCTTTTTCCAACAAACTGTAGCGATTGGGGCTCAGAATATCTCATCTAGGCCAATATATAGCACCTTGTATACTGTGCTTTAACTTTTTCTTAATTTAGCCACTCTCAGGCACCCAATCTATATATAGGCCGCGCATGCTCGCCGCCAGGCTTCCTGCCCCGCCTAGGCCCCGGCGACGCCCCCCGTTAGGGTCCCCTGCGGGCGCAGGCAAAGTCGCTCGCCTCGAGCCGCTCAATTGCTCACCTGGAATCCCACGACAACAGCTAAATCTTCACAGCATGACGTTGCCAGAGCCGACGCCGTACCAGGTGGTCATAGACAACGACTTGGCCCGCCCTGACCTCGACGATAGACTGTACCGGATCATCACTCTAGCGAACCGGCTTGAAATCGTGCTTATCCACGATGCACACACAGAGAAGGCCTCTGCCTCGCTTGACGTGAACGTCGGGTCGATCCACGACCCACGCGAGCTCCAGGGCTTAGCTCACTTTTGCGAGCACCTTTTGTTCATGGGGACCAAAAAGTTTCCGCAAGAGAACGAATACTCGTCGTACCTTAGCAGCCACGCAGGAAAGTCCAATGCATACACCTCTTCGCACAACACCAACTACTTCTTCGAAGTTAGTGCCTCTGCGCTCGACGGGGCCCTCGACCGGTTTGCGCAGTTCTTTATTGACCCGTTATTCTCAGACGATTGCCAGGACCGCGAGATCAACGCAATCAATTCGGAAAATGACAAGAACCTTGAAAATGACAGCTGGAGAGTGCACCAGTTGGAGAAGGCCATCGCCAACCAAGAGCACCCGTACACAAAATTTTCTACTGGAAATCTCGACACTCTTCGCCACGAGCCTGCTGCCCGGGGGATCGATCCGCGCGACCGTTTGATTAAATGGTATCATAGTCACTACTCGGCGAACATCATGAAGGTGTGCATTCTCAGCAACCAGTCGCTCGACGAGCTTTCGAAGATGGCAGTGCGCCACTTTTCAGACATCGCGGACCGTCATGTGGACTTGGCTTCGCTCAACGCCGCCGCAGATGCCGCCAGACTTTTGACTCCTACCGAGTTGGGAAGAATCGTGAAAGTGAAGCCGATTAAGCACACCAAGCTGGTCCAGATCAGATTCTTTGTCCCGCTTTCTGAGGAAGAGAACTTCAAGTACAAGCCCGGCGGGTATATCAGCCACCTTCTCGGGCACGAGTCGAAGGGCTCGCTTCTCTACTACTTCAAAGTCAACAAGAATTGGGCGACGGACCTCACCACCTCGTTCCGAATCGTGTGCGACAACAACTTTTTGTTTGACACTGAGATCGAGGTCACAGACGAGGGGCTTGCTAACCTAAACTCGATTGTCGAGGCGGTGTTCCAATACATCCAGTACCTCACGACGGTGTCGGAGGCCGACTTTGGAAAAGTGTACAGTGAGCTTGTGGACATTTCCAAAGTGCAGTTCAAGTTCAAGGAAAAGAGCAACGAGCTCATGAATACTGTCTCGGGGCTTGCGAGCTTGCTCCAAGAGCGCTATCTCGGCGACAGAAAGAAGTTTTTGAACTATTACTATTTCTTTAACAAGGAGTTCAGCTACAAATCGATCCAGAACGTGCTCAAGAAACTTAGCCCGGAAAATTTCATGGTGTTGCTCATCAACCACAACTTCACGGACAAAGATGTGCCATTGACAGAGAAGTGGTACGGTACCAAGTACTCCGTCGCACCATTGCTGTCTGAGTTGACTTCCTCATTGCAAAGCCTTGGAAAGAACCCCCACTTGCATTTACCACATCTTCCAAATCCGTTCATTCCTAAGGACTTTTCCATCAGAAACTTGTCGGTGAAGAACAGCACGCCGAAGAACAGACCGCTCTTGGTGGAGAAGAGCGACTTGTGGGAGATTTGGTTGAAGAAAGACGACCGGTTCTTCGTGCCAAAAGGAAGCGTGTGCGTGTTTTTCGACATCCCATTCAGTACCATGACTCCCGTTAACTCGATTCTCACGAGCATTTTCAAGGAGTTGATCAACTTCAAGTTGAACGATATCGTCTATCAGGCGACGCTTGTCAACTTGAGGGCTGAGCTCTACTCTGCATCTAAGGGATTGGAGTTTGTCATCAGTGGTTACAACGATAAAATCATGGCTCTTTTGAGACAATTCTTGGCTGGGATCATTGAGTTCCAGAACGACAGCGAGTTCAACAATCCTACCAAGTTCAAGTTGATCAAGGACAATCTTATTAAGCGGTTCAAAAACTTCAAGCACTCTGCTCCATATACCCAGATCAGATCGTACAGCTACATGCTTTCTCAGGAGAACGTATGGGATGCACAGACGAAGCTTGAGTACTTGCTCAATGCCGACGGGAGCATCAACGATGACTACATCAACTTTTCGACGTTCCAGAACTTCATGAGCTTGTTGTTCAAACAGCTCTTCTTGACGGCGTTGATTCACGGTAACTTCGACGACTCTGTTGTTCCTGAGTTCAAAGAGACCTTGAAAGAGAGCTTTTTGGATAAGCTCAGCTACAAGCCAATCAGCCCTGTTCAGAGTTTGGTCACCACCAGCAGAAACATTTTGGTGCCGCAAGGATCCATCTACAGGTACGAGGAAGAGATCGACAACCTCAATTCGTGCATCAACTACTACTTTCAGGTGGGCGAGCTCTATTCCATCTACCTGGATCTCCAGCACAAGGCCGGCCCTTCGAGTCAAGGGAATTTGATTGTCTTGTTGGATCTTTTAGAGGTCATCACCAGAGAGCCTGCTTTTGACCAGTTGCGGACTAAGGAGCAGCTCGGATACGTCGTTTTCACCTCTTCTCAGCTCACGAGAACCGTTGCCGGGTTCAGAATATTGGTCCAGAGCAGTGTGAAATCGACTGCTTACTTGGAGCATCGGATCGTGGACTTTATTCAGAACGGCTTGAAGCAGATCATCAACAACATGACTGATCAAGAGTTCCAGAAGAAGGTCGACTCTCTTGGTAATTCGTACAGAAACAAGTTGAAGGTGAAGAACATCAGCGAGGAAGGTACCAACTACAGTAACAAGATTTACGGCAACTTCTACAACTTCAACTCTACTAGACTTAAGTTGAAGCTCTTGCATCTGATTTCCAAGAAGGACATCCAGGAATTCTTTACCAGCTACGTCTTGAGCGACGCCACTTCCAAGCGGTTGGTGGTTCACCTCAAGGGCACCAAAGAGGAGTCTCAGGACTTAAGCGAGATTCCCTCAGAGTTCCCACAGGGCGAGCTTGTTGCCAGCCTTACTGACTTGAAGTCCTCGTTGCCGTTGTCTTCTTGTGGTAAGCCTATCGTTGATCTTGACTACTTCAAGAAGTACTACGATAACGAGGACGAGTTGGACAGCAAGTTGTGATGAGCGGACGGTGCTGGACACACTAATGATCGGCATCATGCATGTCAAGGCTCGAGCATGCGACTAGTAACCTGACGAGCACTACGCGACGCAGGCCCATCTGCATTAGACATTGGAAAACTAATATTCTAACTCAAATTAATCATTAGACAGAACATTCACCGATGTAAGGATGTTAACTTGTACGTTTAAAGATGAGCAGATCCGAGAACTCTGACAAGCCACGCAGGGTCTGTCACACGGACCGTCTGCTTATTAAGCGGGCCACTGCGTTAGCAACTCCATCGTGCCCTTTTCAAATACCAGCTCTCTCAAAACACGAGAAAATTTTGGTTTTCAATCTCATTGAGTAACCTACGTTGTGTACCATAAGTTTATTAAATCCTAACAGGATAGTATGGAGTCATGACCTTAACGCAACTTGTTGAAACCGATGTCTCTAGCCTTCTCTCTGAAACACTGACGGCAGATGTCCAAACCGTACTTTCTGATCAAACCAGAGTGGGAGGAGCAGACACGACACTGTCTAGAACCTTTTCCGTATTTTCTTGGGTGGGAGAACCAAACGTTTTCGTGAGCCATGATGCTGTTTGTTAGTGTTTATTCAATCGATGATTATTCCGGAAAATGTGTGAGTAACTTAGGGTGTGGAGAATGAAATCGATTAACAACAGCATAGCTTGTGAGTTGCCTTGGTTGATATCTGAGACACGGTTTCAATCTTTCAAAAATTCTCAATTTTCGCGTTGAGGACATTGCAACAACTCGACTCTGTTATTCAAACGTAGCTCGCGATCAAGCTGGGCTCAATCAAACGATAGCGTCACACAACAGCTAATCGAGTACTGGCTTCCACTTGATTCTGATAACTGCCAAAGGCCCGTCTCAATCTTGAACATCAGGTTGTTAACCCAGAAAATCACCAAAGATCTCAAAACTTAGAGTGGTAACCTCTTCAGTAGATATTGTCCCATATTTTCTGGCTTGTGATATCTCCCTTAAAGTCGTGTCGTTGCTGAATGCCCAAGGCACATGCTACAATCCAGTCTCTTGAATCCAACAGCCGTTCGTCGCTAGGCAATTCTTAATTCTCTCATTCAACACTCGTCTCATTCATACCCCATTCACTGGTTCCGTCACACATTGTACTTCCTTTCCCTCGTTCGGTACTTACTTATTGGTGTGTAGTTATGTCTAACAGAACTTCAAGGTGCAGAATTACTATCCTCCAGAGGCCCGAACGAAAAAATTCTGCACGTGCCCAATGTGACGGGGAAAAAGGTATTTTTCGCGCCCTGTGCCCTAGTAAATGTCACGCGCATATCATGCGTGCGGAAGAGCCCGCTTCAGGTGCAGCTCATCGCAGCATGAAAAAAGTTTCATAGAGACCAAGTAGTGATATTGAATAGACACGGGATCTTTCAAGTATCATGTCGCACTCGCACAGATCCACATTGAAAAAGGACAAGAAACCTTTCAAGTCAAAGCATGCATCCAAGGGACAGTTGAAGGCGAGAAACGCTGGTAAGGTCGAGAAGACTAAGCCGGGACCTAAAGCTAGTAATAAGGTCAGTAACAAGTTGCAGAGAAAGAACTTTGCCAAGCAGTTGAAGGAGACCAAGGTGTTGCAGGCCACGGAGAACCGAAAGTTGTTCCAGTCTGCGAATGGGGTGGAGAAAATTGTGACGGTTGTGGCTTTGACCAAGGACATTGATCCATTGAGTATTGTGAATGCCTTGGTTCAGGCCGGCACCGACGACGTGGTGGAAATCAGCCCGATTACAAGAGCCAAGTTCCAGAAGTTCAAGTCGAGCTTTAAGTTTGTGGTTCCAAATGCTAGCAACGTCTTGGCTGTGCTTGACGCTGCCAGAGTCTCTGACTTTGTGGTGTTCTGTTTGAGTGCCCAGGAGGAAGTCGACCCACAGCAGGGCGAGCAGTTGATCAGAGCGATTGAGTTGCAGGGTGTTTCCAACTCTGTGTGTGTGGTTGCCAATATTGACACGAGTGCCAAGGAGAAGCACCAGAAGTCTGTGATGACGTCGTTGGCTTCGTACTACAACCACTTCTTCCCAGCCGAAGACAGAATCTATAACGTCCAGAGCACCTCCGATGTCTCGAAAGTGGTGCACCACTTGAGCAGTGTCATTCCTAGAGGAGTCACCTGGTTGAATCAGCGTGGGTACTTGGTTGCCGATGGCGTTGCTGTGGAGAACAATGACTTGGTAGTAGAGGGCACAGTGAGAGGTAGCGGTTTCTACGTCAATCAGACCGTGAATATTCCAAACGTGGGCGAGTTCCAGATCAAGGCCATTGAGAAGTTGGGCAAGGAAGTGGAGGTGATAGATCAGGAGCTTGATGTCGATGAGGACGACAGCGACTTGACCTCGATTGCCGACAGCCAGATGGACCAGGACTTTGACATGGGAGACTTCGATGACAACGATTTCGCCGTGGAGCAGTTTGAGGTTGACGAGGAGGAAAACGAGGAGTTTGACCCAGAAATCGAAGCTGTTTTGAACGGAGACCACCAGATCAAGGCTGGGTCTGGAGACCCAGACGTGGAGTTGAACGAAGACGAGGAGGAGAGACAGTTAAATATGTTCCGTGAGGAGTACGAAAACCCGGGGTCTACCGAGGAGATCCACTTGGATCCACGCGGGAAGGCCATCGACAGATTGGAGCGCTACAAGTTCTCGACTGCCGAGTTCTCCGCGAACGACCATGACGACAAGACCCCAGAGAATTGGGACGAAAACTTGAAGATCCGCAGCTTCAAGTTGGCCACCAACAAGGCGTTTAAATTTTTTAATAAGAAGAAGCAGGTAGTGCTAGGTGACAAGGTGCGGTTACACATCGAGATCGTCGACGTGCCAAAGGCCATGGAGCAGATGGCCCGTTTGGACGACTACAAGTCGAGTCCCTTCACTGTTTTCGGTCTCCTTAAGAACGAGACCGAGAAGTCCATGTGCAATTTCACCATTAAGGCGTGGGAAGACTACACGAAGCCAATTGCTTCCAAGGAAAAGATCATCGCTCAGTATGGATCTAGAAGAGAGATCATTGAGCCAGTGTACAACACGAACTCTAACAGTTCTGACAATGTGCACAAGTACCTCCGTTTCTCTCTTCCAGATACCATCAACATTGCTTCGGCTGTTGTTCCAGTGAACTTCGGGCGTGTGCCTGCGATTTTCTTTAAGGCCACGGAGTCTGGTGTCGAGTTCATTGGCTCTGGCTCGTTTGAGAACGTCGACAACTCGAGAATTGTCGTCAAGAGAGCGCTTCTTGCAGGACAGCCGTTCAAAATTCACAAGCAGGTCACCACGATCCGCTACATGTTTTTCAACCCACAAGATATCAACTACTTCAAGTCCGTGCCGTTGTTCACCAAGACGGGCGCCAGCGGTTTCATCAAGGAGAGTCTTGGAACTCACGGTTACTTCAAGGCGATGTTCAACAGAAAGCTCAGCGCGCAGGACTACGTGTACATGGCGCTCTACAAGCGCATTTGGCCAAGAAGCTCTACGCCGTTTGTGCAGTAGTGCACTGGTTCTGTCTGTTATTGTTAGACAATGGCTTTGGTTAATTCATGGGAGGTGAAGTATACAGTTAAGCATCATTTGAACTGTAGGGTATCGAAAAAATGTTGAAAAACGAGATTTATCATTATTTATTAATAAAGGTTTCCATCTCGACAGCTGGGAAAATAAGTAGGCGCACCTCACTGGCTTGCACCAATCCATCACACAACGTCACATAGCTCTCTGAATATAGATGTGCGTTATCAGCTGCAAGAGTCAGAGGTGCGCATTCCGTCAAGGCGTAGGCCTAAACGAGAGGAGATCTTTAGATGTAAACTGAACGTTCTTTTACGGTTGTTAAATAACGCATTAAATTTTAGAATTTTTATTAGGTTTTCAGTAGTAGTTGATGGCCCCTCTCTCAGCCGCACCGATACCGCCTGGCGGCCTGTCAGCTCGGCGCCCCGACCCGCCCAGCTAGACCCACCCCCGTCGGCTACACCTTGCACCCCCTCCGGTAACGGCCCGGGCTGAGTCATCATGAGACGCATATCGTGGGGGAGTATTTCAACCCAGCTCAAGCTACTCCTAAACCACACAAACCTCAAGATGCTCGGCAGAAACTTCGCTAGATCCCCGCTCACGGGCACTTTGGCCCGCCAGTTCTCCACCAGCCAGGCTGCGTTGGACAAGCTCAAGGTCAAGAACCCAATTGTGGAGTTGGACGGAGACGAAATGACGAGAATCATCTGGCAGAGAATCAAGGACAAGTTGATCCACCCATACCTCGACGTCGACCTCAAGTACTACGACTTGGGCATCCAGAACCGTGACGCCACCAACGACCAGGTCACTGTTGACTCGGCCAACGCCATCAAGAAGTACGGTGTCGGTGTGAAGTGTGCCACCATCACCCCGGACGAGGACAGAGTCAAGGAGTTCGGCCTCAAGAAGATGTGGTTGTCGCCAAACGGCACTATCAGAAACATCTTGGGCGGCACTGTGTTCCGTGAGCCAATCGTCATTCCAAACATCCCAAGAATGGTCCAGGGCTGGGAGAAGCCAATCGTCATTGGCAGACACGCCCACGGCGACCAGTACAAGTCGACCAACCTCGCGTTCCCAGAGGCCGGCAAGTTGGAGCTCAGCTTCACTCCAGCCAGCGGCGGTGAGAAGCAGACTTACAACGTCTACGACTTCAAGGGCCCAGGCGTGGGCATGGCGATGTACAACACCGAGGAGTCTATCCACGGGTTCGCGCACAGCTCTTTCAAGCTCGCGCTCCAGAAGAAGATGAACCTCACGTTCTCGTCCAAGAACACTATTCTCAAGAAGTACGACGGCCGTTTCAAGGACATCTTCCAGGAGTTGTACGATACCACCTACAAGGCCGACTTTGAGGCCGCCGGGATCTACTACGAGCACCGTTTGATCGACGACATGGTGGCTCAGATGATTAAGAGTAAGGGTGGATTTATTATGGCGCTCAAGAACTATGACGGTGACGTGATCTCCGACGTCGTTGCCCAGGGTTTCGGCTCTTTGGGTCTTATGACTTCCGTCTTGATGACCCCAGACGGAAAGGCTTTCGAGTCTGAGGCCGCCCACGGTACCGTGACCAGACACTACAGACAGCACCAGCAGGGCAAGGAGACCTCTACCAACTCCATTGCGTCGATCTTCGCCTGGACCAAGGGTATCCAGCAGAGAGCCATCTTGGACGGCACCCCAGACGTCCAAAAGTTTGCCGAGACCTTGGAGAAGGCCACCATCGACACCGTGCAGTTGGACAACATCATGACCAAGGACCTTGCCTTGACCATGGGCAAGACCTCCCGCGACAGTTACGTCACCACCACCGAGTTCCTCGACGCCGTTGCCAAGAGATTGGCCGACTCGCTCGACTAAGCAGAGGTAAATAATGCATAATTTAATCGTGAAAAGAAGTTTAGCCACGAATTGTAGCACGTAGGTGAACGCACGTGTAGTAATTACTCGTCGGTCGCCTCGAGATACTCCCATAAAAACCTCAAGGAGTAGTATGTGGCAAATGTCCCGGCAACGCACTTGGCAAACGGCTTGCCGGCGTTTCTGTAAAATGCAGTGTGTATCAGGCCAGTGTCTTCCTGTGGGCCTGGTTGTTGGCCTGACGGGGCCTTTGGCTGAGAGGTTGGCTGGGAGGTTGGCTGAGCTTTTGGCTGTGTCTTGAGAGTTGACAGCTCGGCACTGGATAAGAGCCGGCGAGCATTCACGAAAATGGATCTTTTAAGCATTTGAAAATATATTGTTTCAAGTGTATTTTGTTTTTTCTTCGCAAGTCTCTATCCTGTGGAAAGAGGTGTATACGTTGTATGGAAGTCAGTGTGGTGCTGCGGAGAGGGGTTGCAGATTTCATACGGGTCACGTTTTTCTGCACTCCTTCCTCCGATTCCGGGTGTAGTGACCCAACGCCATCCAACCGACAAAACCTTCAAAGATTAATGGAAATCTACAAATCAAGATTTAGAAATTGTGTAGTGTATATTAAATATTATATTATTGCGATCGTAAAATGAATGCGCGGCATGTTCTGTGTTAAATGAATGTGGTTCCTTCATGTAATCTGTGACAGCACAAGAAACATTTCAATCAAGAATGCCAAACAACCAGCGATCCAGGTGACAGAAAAACAATGTAAATTTTGGAGTATAAAACAAAAAAAAGATCAGGTCAGCACCAAGCGTGAATTCGTAAAGTCGTTTAAGTCGTCAATCTTGCGGACCAGCTCAACTGACTAACAGTCACCGGCTTCCTTATTATAACTCGTCCTCTGATTTTATCTGCACCGTAACAGATAAACTCACTTTCTTCCTCATAAGATCGACCCAAAATTCAACGTTGGTGAAGTCATTGTTTCCCACCTTGTTGTTTTCTTTCTGGTACCGAAAGTAGTCAAGGGCGATAGCTTCGTTGTACTTGACCTGAATCTTCTTGAAAAAGATACCACACAGGTTACACACCGAGATTTTTGAGTCATCATCTGGAGTTGAAAGATTGTAGTCCAAGATGTTCCTCCACTGCGAAGACGTTGTGACCTTACAGTGTGAACAGGTGTTGTTTCGTACCTTCTTCTTAGGCTTCTTGATTTTCTCCTGGTTGAGTATGGAAATCGCCTGGCGAGGTCCCCGAAGAGGATTGCTGTAAACAGTTAACGACAGAGCTGGATAAATGAATGAATCCATTGACACTTTTCTGCTAACAGGCGGTGTGAGTAACATAGTCGTGCTTTTTGTGATCTTGATTTGAGTCTCTGTGGACAACCGCAGAGTACAGGACGTTTTTTTTAGATTTGACGAATAGACGGGAAACTTATAAATGCACTTAATGAACTATGTACAGACTAAGTGGCGCCCAAAGTGGATTTTGAAGGAAAAACGTCAAAGGTCACCTGTATGCACACATGACAGATCGCCTTCTGCCTAGAGCTTCCTTGCAGGGCGGTACACTCCAAGGCCAAACTTAAACTTGTCCAAATGATCCATGTCTATATGACACCAGTAGCTCCAAACCTTGGTCAAATTTCCAGTAAAAATCAGCTCTATGTCAGAAAATGAGCCCTCGGGAAGAACAAGGGTCGCATCGGGAACGGAGGCCATAAGTTTCTCTAGTAACTCCAAGTCCATCCCCATAGCATCAACCACAACTTCTGGTTGGCTTAGATCGTGGGCCATCACAGAATTCAAATCGCCATCGAATTTAACAACAGTGGTGCTGCGCGCCAACAACCAGGTTGGTGGAGGGTACGTTCTCCACCAAATCTGTGGAGAAGCCGTGTGCTCCTCACGCAAGTACTCGAGCACTGGCAATATCCCACCTTGATGAAACACGCCCATCAATAAGCTGAGGGCAACATTGAAAGCGTACCACACGGCCAACAAATTGCGAATAAGCATCTGCGCTCTCGGTGTGATGATAGTCATCTTGTCCTTCTTTTTGCCCACCAAAAATTTCTCGTTCAAGAACTCAAAGTCCACGACAAAGAGAATCAAAGGTTGAAGAGGCACCAAAAATCGGAGCTCTTGATGCGGAATGAGTGACATGATACCAAGACCTGAGATAACGGCCAAAAAAAGAACTGAGACTTGATTGAGCGAGTTATACTGGTCGTTTTTGGTCATGTCACGTCCCCAGTATCTAATGTTCACGTAGACGTACCTGAGGTAATCTTTGACGTTGTAGAGAAATACTGGGTATATTGGGCCAAGCATTTGGAACAAGTTGACCACTGCGTGTGTGTAACGAGGATGAATACCATGCTGTGCAAGATTGTCGTGGCTGGAGTTGTATATCAAGTTGTTCAAAGGGGATACAATCACTTGGTGACCCAACACGGTTAGGTGCTGGTAGTTTGTGCCTGTCAACATACCGAATTTGTGGTATAACCAGGTATCGACGGCGACAAAGAGCACAGCCAAGACCACCCCTGAAAAAACGAATAACAACATAGGCAATAGTTTGCGACGTAAAATGAAAAACTTGAACAAGTAAATCAGTGGTAGCACAAGGAACAGCACAAAAGTGATCCGGTTGAAGATCCCAAACGTAAGAAGGAACGCCAATACAAGCAACTTCCGGAAATTGTTGCCAAGTGGACCTTTCACCGTCTCTGTTTGGACCTTAAGATCATTAATAATGTAGAGACTCGTGACTAGCACGATGGTCTCCACCGAGTTGGAGAATGTGTGGGCCTGATAGCACCAGATGATGTAGCTTGTGAAGGTCAAGATTCTGGAGGTGACATTCTTTCTCTTGTCTGGTCGTATTTGCGACAACGTGTAGTCAATTGCCAACCAGCTCACAATGCAAAAGGTCAATCTTGTCCAGTACACTAGCACTATTGGGGTCACACGCTGATAAAGGATCTGAAAGAAAGGATAGTACACTGCATAGAGCGGGACAAGACTTCTTGCCGGGTTCTCCGACGTGAACTCCCACGGAATGTAGTTCTCCTGTCCAAATATCTTAGCAAGCACATTGAAGTTCTGGAAGTGTTCGTCAGGGTGAATGTAGGAGTCTTGGACACTGAGGATGACACGCCACGCAAGGGACGCGAGTGAGATCACTGTGAGTTGGTTCGTGGCCATTGAAAGGAAGCGAGATTTGAAATTGAAGTAGTCTGCTAAAACTCACAGAGAAGACGCGTAACAGTTGAGCACCTTTTTTTTGGCTTATCGAACCTCTTATGAGAAAGCACCCTAGTGTTCACGGCTCTCAGCTATATGCTTCACTGACTACTTTCGATGGACAAAATATATTTTTCATGCACGCTATATACAGGCGGAGGGCAGCGGGCAGCAGGCATCCCGAGACACTACTCCTTCTGCAACCCTTCCACGGTTTTCCAGAAAGTCACAATATCTTTGTCCAGAGGGTCGCCAGCACTCAACCACCGGATTTTTCCTTCTTTGTCAACTATATAAATGTAGCCCGTGATGCTGTTCGGCATACTGACGGTGTCTCTGGTATCCGTGTCTAACCACTTGTTATTGACAAGCCAGTAGTTGTTCAAAAACTGCAGCTCTTTTGGTCCCAGCTGCTTTATCTTGCGTGACCCAAACCACTTGAACAAGAACTTTTTGAACCAGTTGTCGTAGACGTGGATGCTCACTACCTGGGTCGTAGGAAACTGGCCGAGGAAGGCCCGGTAGGTCTCTGGCGACTCCAAATATTTCTCGCCGTTCTTCTCAAAATACTTCGCAGTCATATTCTGTCCGATGGCAGTAGAAAACACTCTCACAATGCTGGTGTTCTTCCCGTTGTCGAGCACCGTGGTAGTGGATATCTGCTTCTTCCCGTTGACGTTCATCTCTGCCTGGAGGTGCGGGAACCACAACGCTTTGTCCAGCTTGAAGTACAGCTTTGGAGACAAGAACACCTTGCCCTTGGTCTTGCGGAAAATAAACATGTCATACATCCCACTGGTCGCAAACTCCCGCTCTAAGTTGGCCTTGCGCTTCAACCGATTCGAATTGTCGAGCCAGTCGTCCTTGCGCTGCTTCCAGGACCTACTGTCCACGCCATCTTGCTTTGTTGGTCTGTTGGCCACGCCAACGGGTTTTACGATCTCCGAGACAACAAACTCACGCGGCGAGGTGTTTTTGAGCGTACTTCCGAGTGCCTTGAACACCCCGCGTGCAGCACTGGTGCTGAAGAGCCGTCTGCTGTTCATAATGATGTGTGGTGAAGTTACTGGAGAGATCTATTTTTCAGAAATGAGTTGATGCAGGCACAATGCAGCTCGCTGGCGTGCCCTGAAGTGACAAAGTCCTAAAAAATACTGAAAACTACATATTTTAACAATTCGAACATTTTAATTTCAATAACTACCAACAATCTAGGACAACAAAGCAAAAGCGGCGCCAAGGGCGATGGCGTTGAGCGAGCCGACCTCCATGACGGCGGCATTGGCAGCGCTTGATTGGGCGCTGGAAGCAGGTGCGGCAGCAGCAGAGGTGGCCGAAGTAGCGGAGGCGGCAGAGCTGGTCCCAGAGCTAGCGTGCTCGGTGCTGGAGGCGTGCGAGCTGGTGGCCGACGAGGAGCCGGCGGAAGAGCTGTCAGCAGAGGTGCTGGAGGCAGCACTGGAGCTAGAAGCAGAAGAGCTGGAAGCGGCACTCGAGCTGGCAGACGAGCTGGCAGATGAGCTGACAGGCGAGCTAGAAGCAGCAGATGAGCTGGCAGAGCTCGAATCAGAAGAGCTGGAACTGGAGCTGGCACCGGAGCTTGCTGAGCTCGAGCTCGAGCTAGAACCGACGCCGGAGGCCTTGTACAGGTCCCCGCAGGTCGACTTCAAGTAGTCCTTGGCGGTGTCGGCAACGCCGTCGGGACAAGTAGAGTCGAGGCAGCTGCTGATGTCGCCGCCGAGTTTTGAACAGATAGACTGCTGCTGGTTCAAGGTGAGTTGCGACTTGGACTTGACAACGCTGGACACACAAGCCAAGAGGCACGCAGGCGGCGCGGTAGCCGACACAGTGCTGGCAAGCACTGCAGCTAAGGAGACGGAGGTGAGCTTCATCAGAAATCGTAAAGAGTGAGTAACGAGTGAGGGCAACAAGTAAAACAACGAAGTGGGTGATGTGTGGACAGCGCAGTGAGTGAAAGCGTGGAAAACAACGAACCAAAAGTAATTAACAAGGATTGGGTTTAGCCGGTCCTGGAGTATGGGGAGATGAAAAACAGACGTTTCAACCTTAAACCTAGGCCCGTGCATACATTCTTGCTGCAGCGAGCCGCGGGCGGGCGCCTGTCTGGCGTGTTCCTTACGGGCAGGCCATCGACCAAAAATTTTTAGTGAGTAAGCAGCCTCCAACGGTAGCCAGTCGACTATGAAGAACCTTTTGTTTTTGAATCGCGGTGTTGTTCGGCCCGCGTCGCAGTACGTGCCGGATCTCCCTGTGACTGGCTCTGTGTTTGACCCCGTGACAAACAGCGTCACGGTAGTTTTGGGCCCCAGCGAGTTCAGCCAGTCCATTGAGGTCCTTCAGCATGAGCGATCTGGGGACGTCAAGGTCTTGGCCTGGCTCGAGCCAGCCCCAGCGGGGAAATTGTTGGCGTTTGACCATTTCTCCGATCTCGGGTTGTTGGTTTTTGTGTTCTCTGGCGGAGATATATTAACCGCTACGAGAGAGGGCGATGAGGAGCTGTACTCCAGAATAGAGATTCCTATGAGTTTCAGCGACGGGATCACTGCGGCCGCGTGGTCCACCGACAACCAGATATTGGCGGTTGTCACAGGGGGAAACCAGTTGGTGGTCTTGTCGCAGTACTTTGAGACATTGGCCGAGACAAATCTTGTTTCAGAGGACGCCAACAAGTCGAAGCACGTCAGTGTGGGCTGGGGTAAGAGAGAGACTCAGTTTAAGGGTAAGGGTGCCAGAGCCGCCGAGAGAGAGTTGGTGACGAGTTTGCAGCAGGCCGGGTTGAAATCTGGGGAAGAGCTCAGAGACCCGACGATGCCCGGCAAAGTGGACGAGGGCATCAAGAGCGAGTTTGATCTTGGCAAGGTGACTATCTCGTGGCGTGGTGATTCACAGTTTTTTGCCGTTTCTTCTTTGGAGATGATCGGCGGGTCCGAATCGCGTTTGATCCGCGTCTATGATGCAGAGGGCACCCTCCAGAACGTGAGTGAGCCAGTTAATGGGTTAGAGGACCATTTGGCATGGAAGCCTCAGGGAGCATTGATTGCCGCAACCCAGAGAAGATCTCCAAATGATAAGAATGAGACAACGGTGAGGGATATTTTGATTAATCCTGCGTTTGTGGACCAGAAGGATGTTGAAGAAGACGTCGATTTGATCTTTTTCGAGAGGAACGGATTGCGTCACGGTGAGTTCAGCTTACGTCTCCCATTGAAATCCGAGGTCAAGGATGTTGCCTGGAACACCAGCAGCGAGGTCTTGTCGATTTTGTTGGACAACTCTGTGCAAATATGGACTTCCAAGAACTACCACTGGTACTTGAAGCAAGAAATTCATAGTCAGGGCAACATCCCAATCGAGTATCTCAAGTGGCACCCTGAGAAACCGTTCACATTTATGATTGGCACCGAGTTTTCTGTGGAGATTGTGGATTTGGCTTATGGAATTAACTCGGGCCCAACGGTGGCTCCTCACGATGTGAGTATGACCGCTGTGATCGACGGCCACACGTGTCACCTTACTCCAATTGCCACGGCAAATGTGCCACCTCCTATGGCCTACCGCGAGATCAACGTGAGTGAAAACATAAAGGATGTTGCTGTTTCGCGTAGCAACGAGCGTTTTGCTGTCATTACGGACGATAACCTCAGTCTCTGGAAGTTATCTCTTGCGAAGAAAACGATGCCCAAAAAAGCCATTGAGTTAAAGAAGTCAGAACTTTTTAGTTCAGGGACTTTGAGACAGGTGTGTTTTTCAGACGACGACCATGTGGCTGTCCTAGCCGACGACGGGAATGTCTGCAGAATCCTTGTGTTGGACGTCACGACGAAGAGTCCTGTAGTAAAGTACCAGCTCGAAGCGCCAACAAAGGTGATATTGATGAGATCTCATACCGGATACGCAAGCGTCACGTTCGAGGCTATTGACGGTACGGTGTATTCGATCGTCGAAGGCAATTTCCGGGCTGTAGCAAGATTCCCGCTGCTTTGCTACGATTACCAGGTGATAGACAAAGTGGAGCAAGGATCTGTGGCGTTTGGGTTGGCCTCAAGTGGTAAGTTGTACGCCAATGGAAAACAGTTGGCGTCTGCTGTGACGTCTTTCAAGGTGACGGAATCGCACTTGTTGTTCACCACAGCCCAGCACCAGCTCAGATTCGTTCATTTGAGCAACGATTTCTCGACCTACACGGTGTCGGATGACGAGCTTCACCAGGCCAGCGGAGCTCAGGTTGGCAACCATAACAACGACAACCAGAACTCACTTCTGTTTGAAGATGAGAGAATCAGAGCCGTGGAGCGTGGGTCGCTCTTGGTTTCCGTGTCGCCCACTAACTTCTCTGTGGTGTTGCAGGCTCCAAGAGGCAACTTGGAGACGATCTACCCGCGTATCATGGTGCTCTCGGACATCAGACGCAACATCCGGGCCAAGAACTACAGAAAGGCGTTCTTGACGTGCAGAACCCATAGAATTGATTTGGATATCTTACACGATTACGACCCTACCGGGTTCCACAAGAACTTGGTTCATTTCATCACTGACATCGACGACCAGGGTCACTTGGAGTTGTTCATCGGATGCTTGCATGAAGGCGATGTTTGTCAGACCAAGTATAGAGAGACAGAGACTTTTGGTATTGAGAGACTTAGCCTCGACCCATCGGAGAGTAAGGTGAACAAGGTGTGCTCTGCCATTTTGGAAGTTTTGCAAACGCCAAAGTTCCAGGACAAGTATCTCCGGACCATCATCACTGCTTATGCGTGTCAGAACCCACCCAAGTTGGCGGAAGCTTTGCGCTTGGTGTCTCAGTTGGAGGGCGATGAGCAGGAGCAGTCGATCCAGTACTTGTGTTTTCTTCAGGATGTCAACGTGTTGTATAAGCAGTCTCTTGCTACGTACGACATCCCATTGACGTTGCTCATTGCTCAGCAGTCGCAGCAAGATCCTAAGGAGTACCTTCCGTTCTTGCAGACTCTTAATGACCAGGAACCTTTGCGTCGTCAGTTCATGATTGACGATCATTTGAAGCAATACGCAAAGGCGTTTGGTCATTTGCATGCCATGGAGGATGCAGACAAGGAGGTCTCTGTTGAGTTGGATCAGTACATTGTGAACCACGAGTTGTACAAGACCGCCTTGAAGGCGTATCAGTACAACGGTGAGCGCAAGAATGCGGTGTTGGCTCTTTACGCAGTGTACTTGCTGGAGAGCATGCAATTCAACGAGGCTGGTCTCATTTTCGAGATGGTGGGGCAGCGCAGTGAGGCGTTGGAGAACTACATTTTGGCCAAGAACTGGAGAAACGCACTTTTCATTGCCACTGACGGCGAGAAGAAGTCGTCTGCAGAGGAGCTTGTCACGGGGTTGACCGAGCTGCACAAGTATGCAGACGCAGCTTTTATTGAGTACACCTACCTCGACAACATCAGCGAGGCCATTCGCTTGTACTGCAAAGACTACCGCTATGAGGAGGCGATCTTGTTGGCCGAGAAGCAGCCAGAATTGGTTGGTGAGTTGGTCGAGCCGTTGATGGGCGAGGGCTTCGGCACAATTGTGGAGCTTGTGAGTGACTGTAAGGGCCAGATCAACTCGCAGGTGAAGAGACTCCGTGAGTTGCGGTTGAAAAAGAAAGAGTCACCTTACGAGTTCTTTGGCATCAGCAACGAAAACGGTGCGGAGGATGTGCCAGACGACGTTTCCATTGTTGCATCCGAAACCTCGACCAACGAGTCTTTCTTCACGCGGTACACTGGCAAGACCAGAGGCACTGCCCAGACAGGCGCCAGTAGACGTACCCACAAGAACAAGAGAAGAGAAGAGAGAAAGAGAGCGCGTGGCAAGAAGAACACTGTTTATGAAGAAGAGTATTTGATCAACTCTGTGGGGAGATTGATCGAGAGACTCAGAGAGGCGGAGCCGGAGGCCAGACGCTTAATCGAGGGGTTGATTCGTACGAAGAAATTTGAGCAGGGCTACCAGGTTCAGAAGGGGTTTGTCGAGGTAATACAGTTGCTCCAGGAGAACGTCGCCGAGGTGTACAGCATGACCGAGGACGACCGGACGCGCATCAACGACAAGGGCGAGTTGTACCTCATTGATGAAATGGCCGCTCCAACCATCAAGAGCTTCGAGGCCTACAATATTTTCGACTATTAGACATTGCATTGGAGAACTTGGAGTTTCGTTCAAGGTTCAGATTTATAGAGAATGCAGTTCACTGCAATCTACAGATTCAACAGCATGTAAATTCTTCGACAGAAGTATTTTAGGTGAGTACTGATTTTCATTGTAAGCTTTCACCAGTTCGAGGCTGCTCCTACGACCAAAAACTCATGACTCTATTAAAATCCGTGCATAGTGTTTTACTTTTTGTCTTTGCTTAGTAACTCATTTCTCCTTGGTGGCGGCCAAGAACTTGTCGATTTCGCCCTCGGAACCCAACCAGATCCCGGATCTGTCGTGGATCGCGCGCGGGATCAAGTCCAAGATCCGCTCACCCTTGTCGTTGACGGCCTTGCCGCCCGCCTGCTCAAGCAAGAGCGCCATTGGGAAGCACTCGTATAATATTCTCAACTTGCCGGTCTTGGACTTGGCGTCGGCAGGGTACGCAAAAAGCCCGCCATAGAGAAGCGTGCGGTGCACGTCGGCCACCATGGACCCGATGTACCGCGCCGAGTAAGGCTTGCCAGTGTCCGGCTGCGGCTTCTTGAGCGAGTTGATGAAGTCGAACGACGGTTTGGCCCAGTACGCGGCGTTACCCTCGTTGATGGAGTAGATGGCGCGCGACTTTGGGATCTTGAGGTCCGGGTGGGTCAAGATGAACTCGCCCAACTGGGTGTCGAGCGTGAACCCGTTGACACCCTGGCCGGTGGTCAACATGAGGTGGGCGGAGGCACCGTACATGGTGTAGCCCGCAGCAACCATCTCCTTACCGGATCTGAGCACATCGTTGATGTTGCCGTTGCTGTCTGGAAGAAGCTTGTAGACGCCAAAGATGGTACCCACACTGACACCGGCGTCCAAGTTACTGGACCCGTCGATCGGGTCGCACACCACCGCGTAGTTGCCCGGGCCCTCAAACACAATCAAGTCCTCCTGCTCCTCGGAGACCACGAGCTTGACGTTTTTCGAGGCCTTCATGGCGTTGATGAAGATCTCGTCACCAATGACGTCCAACTTCTTCTGGTCATCGCCGGTGGAGTTCTGGGCGCCGGCAAGGCCAATGAGGTTGACCAACTCGGCGCGGCGGATGGTGTGCGCAATGAACTTGAAGGCAAAGGAGAGCGAGTTGAGCAAGAGGGTCAACTCGCCGGTGGCGTCCTTGGCGGCAATGCGCTGCTGCTCGAGGATGAACCGCGGCAACGTGACGATGTCGGTCTGGATATTGGCTTCGGAACTGAGCGACATATTGAAAATCTGGGTGGGATGAGAAAGGAGAAAGGTGGCAGCCAGCTCCGTTTATATGCATGCAGGAGGCCTCGGGGATTTCAGTCGGGTGGGGCGTCCCGAAACCTGGAGAAGGCCGGAGCACGCCCAGCGCGGAGTGCGCAACCAGTGGGTGTGCTGGGGCAGTGCAAGTTGAATAAATATGAGCATACACCCAATGGCTCTTAGATTGATAACGTTTTTGCTGACCTACTCTCTCTTCCCCACATATGTTGTGCTGTTTTACTCTTTGCTCCTTCTCGGTTATCTACAATTGCATTCCGCGAGCCCCGGGGCTCTGGCAAGGCCCCAGTCGGGTTCCGTAGCCTACTTAGGGGTGCTTGGACGGACCACCCTGGCAGCAGATCCCGCAGGCGCACCGATTGGCCGGGCCACTTTGTGCTTAGCAATCGTTGCTTAGAAATGTGCCCTGGACTTATCGGGGCGTGTGGGCTGTGCCTGGGGTAGGGCCCGTGGTTTTGCTATGGCTGTGCTTCGGCTAATTGGCGGGCCCCGGCACTGCCCGCGTGGGGCGCGCAAGCTGACACAGGGCAACGGAGAATTCGCACATGCGTGGGACGCCCGTGGGATGTGCCCGTAGGAGTCCGAGCAAAAGCCCCGAGCAGGTGAGGCGCGAGCCCCAGAATATATTGGGCCATGAAGCGGTTCTGCAATGTAAACTGCGGCGACCACCTGAATGCCAGTGCCTAAATAATGACCCCTAGGATTATGACAACTAATTTCTTAGATCCAATGGTTTGATTCTGGCTAAACATGTTTTGAAATGCAAGAAAGGTGTTTTTTGGGACTCATTTACTAGTTTCCCTTGGACCCTGCTATAATCTACTGCGCTCAACCGTTGGGCAGTCGTCCACTTCGGTCACGTGAGGGTCACTACAAATCCGAGCAAGTGCTCCAGGGCATAGGTACTACAAACTGTTGAGAATATCATTTTGATTCAAGCAAGCCTGCCCGCAGGATTTTGAAATGAATGTGTGCAAGGCCAGAGGTTGAAGCTCCGGGCCCGCGGCGTGGCACAATGTTGAGTAGTGCCACCATGTGTGAAATGTGTTGAGCAAAAAAAGAGCGAGAAATAGCGATGTTGAAAAGCATAAGTCGTGTAAACGTTGAATTTTGATACCGAGTTGATCAGTATCGTGCCGAGTTGATCAGCATTGTGTGAATATGAAGTGGCTGTAATTAGCAGCGAATCTGACCCTGTTGAGTGACTCCGGTGACTGTAGTCTCGTGAGAGCAGTGCATGAAATTTGTCGTATGGCGCAGCAGCCATTTGTCGTATAGCTCGAGTAATCAAGGCGAAACCGAAGTAAACGGCTGAAGGTAGCGATTAAAAAAGTCGTCGGTAACCACTCTGTCCTTCTTGAACGCCTCCACTCTCTTGCGATGTCTCTTGGTGCCGACCTTGACACCATAGTGCAAGGCCTGCTCAATTACCACCGCGCGTCGGAGTAAGTCGCCCTGTTTTTTGATCTTCAACGGCTTGAGAGGCGCGCGTATCACAGGCTCAGTGGCGGTTTCGACGGTCTCAGCTGGCTTGTTGTCTTCTTGCGCAGGCTCCTCGTACTCCTCGTGCACGTAGACAGAGGGGTCCGGCTCGCCAAACGCCACTTCCATCATCTTGATGAGTGTCACCACAGTAGTAATGGTGAGTAGCACGCCCATTGTGTGGTGGTCATAAACCTGCTATGTATAGGATGTAGGCCAAAAAAAACCTCTGGGGAGGATGTTGATGTGTGGAGGATGGTTGCTGCCGTGCTGAATATAAAGAAATCCGGTTAGTGACAATGAATCATTTGCTTCGCAGATAGATGACTGGGCACTGGAAATTGCGACATTAAACTTTGTCCGTACTTACTTAGTTGGAAGCCGCTGCACGAATACTCCGCCGTGCGTCCCAACAGAGCGTGAGGCGCAACCCTAAGGGGGCCCCAGTTAGGAAACGGCAAGACTTAATACTCTTATTGTATTCTAGATAAGCTTTTTGAAGCAACACCTACAAAACGAATCCAAATACATTATTACGGGCTCTTGTCAAGCACTCATCAGTAGTGGTTCTAGCTGGTCGTCCTGCTCCTTCATGCACGGCTTGATCTGGGCGATTTTGCAATGTCACGAGACTCGGCCGAATGTCAGAGTTTTCTCCTGCTCGTATATTGCAAGAGCTGCATGGTCTACCTCAAGGCGAGCAACCACAGTCGGTGTTTTGTTGTACCTGGCCTTTCAAAGCAGCCGACTCTACTCTGCGTGACTAAACCTCCTATTTGAATCCAAACATCCAGCTATTTCGCACCCCGTCTCGTATAGCCCCATGGGGGTCCATGCGCCCTGTATTTCGCGGGTCTTCTCACCCCTCGCTCAATGTAGCACCCCTGCGATGATCATCTGAAGCAACCACGCACAAGAGGTAGCCATGTCAGACGAAGAACGCGACCTAGAGACCCAGGCAGCCGCTGATCAACACTCTGTTCAGGTCAGCGAGAACTCGCCGTTGCTTGAGCCGTTGGTAGATGCTCCAAAGAGAAGCAGCCGCCGCATATGGTGGAGACGTTTCTGCTGGTTCATGGGAATTTTCGAGACGTTTGTCACGATCAATTTTATGAGAAAGCATGCCAACAAGACTTTCAACTCTATAACGGACTTTAATGTTTATAAACTTGAGGTTGAGGATGTCAGCAACAGAGGGGTCGTTGTCTCTGTGGACGGAACATTGTCGATAGACTATGGAGCAATCCACAACACATATGTCCGGAAATACTACCAGGGAGTAGGCCGATGGATCAAGTACATTGATTTCGACCATATCAAGCTGGTGGATGTGCTTTTAGACATCAACAGCACTGCGTATAAGGTTGCGCAGTTTGGGGTTGAGAACAGTATGAGAATTAACTTAGACACGCCATACTCCAACATCAGCCTTCCTGACCAGGAGGTGCAGATATACGAGCAAGCCACCAGCGAAGCGTTGAATGCTGCGTCAGCGTTGTTCCAGGAGAGTAGTAATGTCTTTTTCAAGTTGTTGTTGGAGGCCAAGGGCGTGAAAACCGGAATCTTCGGGTTTGGTTTTGAGTTCCAGCAGGGGGTCAACCTTACGCTGCACCAGGCGAACAAGTTACTCGAGGGGTTGTCACTTAAAGATCAGAAGTTGAAGATTGACGACAAGGTGGTTGTCGAAGCTTCTGTGTCTTATAACTCAGACTTGCCCGTCAACAATTTTTCGCTCAACGAGATCACGTACGATCTCTACTTGCCCCACGACAGAACCACTCTGGCGGCCACAGTGCAGGTGGGCCATTTGAGTCTCATCAATGGCACTATTGACGGTTTGCCTGTGGAAATTACGGTTCCACAGGTGCCACAGAAATGGCTCGAAAAGGACTTACTCAACTCCGTCACCAGGGTTCTCGTCAAAGGACGCTCTTCCAACAACCCGTTCTGGATCAACTACATATTCAGCCATGTTTACTTTCCTGTCTCGTTGTTCCATCCAACTGTCAATTTCAGCTCCTCATTGCTCCAGAGTGCCGACTTCAATGCCACGGTGGTGCTTCCATCGTCGAAGCCGAGCAGAGACTTGGTGCCTAGCACCAACGAGCTGGTTCAGGTGTCGATCCCCTTTCCAGACTTTGTCGAAAATAACAATTTGTTCGACATCAGTGATTTTAACGGCACTGTTCAGGTGAATTACGGCGCGCCGATTGCCAACATCAGTTTTCAAGGAGACTCGCAGTTTGACATCGACCAATCCTGGTTCAACGCCACTGCGCAAATCTGGGACACCATTGAGCTACAGAATCCGCACAAAATTCACAAACTACTTTCAAAGTGGTTAAAAAATGAGTCTGTGGGTTTGCACTTGGACCCTGTTATGGATTTCACTGTGGAGAATTTACTGATCCTTGGTGATGGGTACCGTTTCAAGCAAGTGCCGTTTTCCTTGGACTACGAGTTGTTGCCGAGCACTGGCGTTGTCTATGACATTGTCCAAAGCTTGAACCTAGCTATTGATGAGATTACGCACATTCTGTCGTCGAGGGACTCGCTTGTTATTCTTCTCAACTTGAAGACCGCAAGGGAAATCCAAAAACTAAACCTTCTCAGTAAAACTTCCTTTAATTTTAATTTTGGCTATAACGGCTCGGTTCTCGGGCAAGCCATGTTGAAAGACTTGGACATTACGGGAGAGAGTTCCCGTATTTCGGTTTTAATTGAGCTACAGACAAACACCGTTTCCAGCCAGGTCCAGGCCGAGTTATTGCTCTCCCAGTTCATCTCGAATGCGTCGCCAGAGATCACCGTGCATGCGCATAACTCCTCGGTGGAAAGCAGCAAGGTTATCAGCCAAGCAGTCGCAGGCTTGAGCCTTGACTTGCCGTTGCCAGAGTACAATTGTCCGCAAGGCGCCGAAGGCAACGGGTTCATTTTGAGCTCTACATTTCATGTCATGTCGTCTGAAATCGTGTTTGAAGTCTATAACCCTGTCTCGAACTCGGCCATAGAGGTCGAGATCTACCAGGGACGCGCTATCTATGTGAAAGAGGATGGTGAGGAGATTGAGTTGGCACACGTGCCAGAGCTCACGAAAATGAAAATTCCACCGGGCAGATCGAAGACGTCGCCAATTCCCGTGGTACTCGATGCCCAAGGCGTGGACATTTTGAGGCACGCCATCAACGGCAACTTAGACGTCCAAAGTAAGGCGTTCTTAAACTTCAAAATGGCCAACTTTGCCGCCGACATCCACTACCAGGGCACAGGTGCGCTGGCGAAGATTAGGTGGTAGACTTCTTCCGCTCCATATCCTTATATTTAATGAATCTCTCCAACTCCTTAAGTGTGTCAAGACCTAACTGCTTCAACTGTGGGTCCTTCTTCTTGTCGATTTTTTTGAACTCTTTCTTCAACTTCTCCCTTAACTCTCTCAAAGCTCCCAAGAAGTTCTGTTCGACAAACACAGGACCATCATATTCGTACTCGCTGTCTCCGTAGATGTCGAAGACGAGACTGAGAGTCTCGATGACAAGCACAGGGCTCAATGCGCCTTCTCCAATGCTGGTGATGAGGAAACGGCCAATGTCGGCATTCACAGAAACGTCCTTCATGGCAATCTTACCGAGAAGCTGAATAGAAGCTGACAAGAACTGGTTGGTCGTTTCGCTAGTGTTAGCAATCTGCAGGCTGAAGTCGCCAATCACAGCCTTCAAAAACTCGTCATGGCGTTCGTAGCCGTTCATTGAAGCCGCAAGGAACGTCAACGTTTTGATTTTGTACTGCACGTCGTACTCCTCGTTGGTGGTAGGCCACTTTTGAGGGACAACCTTCCAGGCTTCGCTCACAGCATTCTTCCAGTTCTCGGGGGTGTCTTCCGCACCCAAAGGCTCAAAAAGACAGGCCAAATTGATGAGACAGTCCAAGGCATGCAACTGGAACTTGTTGTCGTACTTGGAGCCTTCAAACAACTGGAACAAGAATCCGATGAAGTCCGTGTCTCCCATGAGACTGGAGACAATCGAGTCGTTGTTGAAGTAAGTAACAAGCTCAGCACTCTCCAATGGAATTTCCTCATTGGTACCAACAAACTCAATCACGGTCGCCACCACGTCCAACGCAATCTCGATGGCGTGAATATCGTCATTGGAAGCCGTCTTTGCATTGTAAGCGCCGGTAAACTCTGGAGATTGGAGGCCGTGGGCGAGATATTGTGTTGGTTTGATGGCCGCAGCCTTCAAGATCGCAGGAATGTCAACAGACTTCAAAAATCCTCTCATGTTATTCAGAATCTCCCCAAAGATTTTGTCCTTAGACTCTGGCAAGATCTCAAACACCTGGAACTTGATTGATTCCACGTATATCGTTGTCAAGTTGTTGACCTTGTCCTTGACAAGAGATGTGAATCTGATCAACTGGAACAAGTCAAAGTGGAACTCGTGGACCAACTTCTCAATGAAGGTCTCGGACTCTGAGCTGAAGTCGTATATCACATCAAGAAGCGTGTTGATCAACTGAAGCGACACCTTTAATTCTGGCTGCTCCACTCCGGTGATCCATCTCATCAAGTTAACCGAGAAATCCAAAATGAGGTTGATTTTCTCGTCCTGCATCAAATCGTCAAAGATGGCCTCAGACCCATTGATGAGAGCGATCAAGAGTCCAAAGAAGTTTTCGGTCAACTCGAAGATCTGGGATCCGTCACCGGGGGTTTCGCTCACGGCAAACTCGTTGAATGCAGTCTGGAGGTTATTGATAATCACCACCAAGTGCGACCAGATCTTGCGCTTCTTCCAGAGATGAGTGCATAATGGGTAGCCATCCTCAAAAGCGGCAACCTTAAGTACTTCCAACGTCGAACTGCTCAATTGCTTGTCCTCAGATGACACAAATCCATTGTCAAATATTACTCCCACCATGTTTTGTTTCAAGAACTGTTGGAGGAAGTGTGGATCATTGGCCATCACTGAAATGGTGTTGAGAGCCATTACTCTGTCCTGAGATTTCAACTGAGCCATGACTTTGTCCACTTGAGACTCACTCCCCTCGGGGATGCTGAAAGGAGTGCTCTTCGCATTGGACAACTTGCTCTTCTTCTTACTTTTACCCATTTCAATGTTTTTGGCAATGAAAGTGTCTCTCCTAATTCTGGTATGGGCTGAAAAAAATTTGGTGGCCAGGGCACATATGCGATGGTCTGCATTGCACCAGGAGAGACGTGAGTGAGAAAGGCAGTAGCTCGTAAACATGGCAACAATTAACAAAATTTTTGACTCATTGACGATTATTTTGGAAATCATTAAAGTCGTTACAAAACTTGAGTAGAGAAGCGTATGTCAAAGTTGATATGTCTCTCTCTCTAGCAAGTACACGCTATTATGCAGGCGCACTTCACTCGCGATCTTCAACTTTTCCTACCAGACAGGGACATAATGCCACGGATAAGAGCCTTCGACATTTTAACCTTCGGCGTTGTTGCCACCTTTGGCTGGTACACTGGTGAGTTAGAGGATGAGGGAGAGTATTCTGTTGGAGAAATCTTGCAAAACTAACGAGTAGGATCGAAGTTCTTTACGCCTATTATTGTGTAAGTATGGGGCAAGGCAGTCAAAAAGGACTACAGCGAAGCGCTTTGCAAGCTACGCCAGCGTGCCTCGGCTAGACTTTTCATTTCCTAACAGCAGCGAGCAATTGGAGAAAGACGGTAATTTGAGAACAGACATTGAGGTACCACGCTTTGATGAGGACGGTAACAACTTGGAAATCAAGAAGCTTATGGACCAGGCAAAAGAGCAGAGAGCATTGAATGCCGCTGCTACGAAGAACGCCACAATGAACGCAAGTGCCTCTTTGGATGACAATGAGAAGCAGTAGGCGAGTTTTACAAATGAGTGAATGGCCGGCTTTCTGAACGGAACGGCCCTGAAGCTAATTGTAAATAGTGACTACTCCAGCTAAGCGATACATTAATTATTATTATGCTAGAATACATGATGCAGTACGTTAACGAAATTCGTAGGCTTGACTTTCAAGCCCTTAGGTCTCGTACGCTTTTTGAGGTACGGGGTGCCCTCGTTTTCTTTGCCCTGGGGCACGTGAGCCAAGCTCATTTTAGTTGAGAACTTAAGCTGGATCTTCTTGATATCAGAAGTCGAGATGTAGTGGTCGTCGCCGTAGTCCTGGTCGTGAAGATCAATGCTCTGAAGAAGTCTTTTTTGAGACGAATTCAAAACAAGCAGCTCCAAATCTATGAGCAACTTGTCCGCAGTGTCTCTATCGTCGATCAACGTGACGTCTGAACCAGCACTTGACGCTCTGTTGCTGACCACAATATCTCGGGGTATGAACACTTCTTCCTCAAATTTGTGCTCCATCTGCTTGTCGTCGTTGGTCAACACGGCAATCAAATCACTCTTCAACTGTAACTGGTTTCTTAAGCAATGCGACTCCTCGCTCTTCAAGTCCAACTCCTCTCTCAAAGTGGAGTTCTCTTCGACGAGCTGTCTCAAGATCGCCTCAAACTGCTGGTTTTTCACGCTGAGGGCAGCGATTTGATCCATGGCACCCTTGTCATCAGCCAAGAGTGCCAACTGGTCGGCTATCTGCTTCTTCTCCTGATACTTTGGGACCACATCTGCTAATGCAGCGGTAAGCAGTTCTATCGTGCTGATGCATTCGGCCTGGTACTTTTCGAGTTTGCACTTCTCTGCCATCAACTGCTCAACCTGCACCAGCAAGCTTCTGGCCTCCTTCTGTGTCTCGGTCAAAATAAGCTTGGACTCGGACAACTGAACAAAATAGCTTTCGTTGTGCTCTGTCTTTGGACGCCGGCTCAACTCAAAATTCTCGTTCTTCAATTGCAGGTTCAAATCTTTCAACAAGTCCAACTCGCCGGTCGTAGCATCCACAACACCAAGTAACTCCTGGTTCAAGCCAATTGCGTACTCGTAGTCGAAATGAAGCGACTCCATCTCTCGGTCAAAATCCGCCTTGTCCCGCTTCCGCTCCTCGGTCATCCGGCTCATTTTGAACTCCAACTTCGAGATCTCTTCTCTGTCTCTATCCCTGCAGCTCTGCAACTCAGATAATGTGTTGATAATCGACACCAAGTCCTGGAGTTTGTCCTGCAACTCTCGCCGGAGATTCTCATTGGACTCGGCCAAGTTCTCGATCACCTGCGCCTTGTCACTGTTGAGGCTCTGATAAACAAGCTTGTTCTCATTGAACACCAACTGCAGCTTGAGTGCATGAATTTTCTCGTAGAGCTCATTCAAGTTTTTGACGTAGCTCACATTTGTCTCCCTCGTTCTCTGAACCTCCATCGCCAAGTTGTGCTTCTCCGACTTGGCTCGGTTGAGCGACGCCGTGAGCTCCTTGTTCGCCGTCTTGAGCTTTTCCTGCTCTATTTTCGATTGATTGAACTTAGTCTCAAAGTACTGCGCTTCGCTGACCTTCAACTTGCTGCAGCTCGTCATCTTATCGAGACGGTGCTGTATGTTGGTGTTCTCTTCCAGGAGCTCGGCAATAGTCTTACTCGCTATACTCAGCTCGGCGTTGAAACTATTGATCGACGTCTGTCGCAGCACCACCAACGATGTTGTATTTGCAGCATTGAGAGCCTCTATCGGCATCTCCTCTTGAGTTACACTGCTCGTCTCGGGAACAACATTCAACTCTGTGCTTGTCTCTCTGCCTGACTCAGACTCGTTTTCATTCTCGAGAGAGATGAACTTACTGAGTATGAGGAGATCGACGACAATCTCTAGGCCAATCACCAACCCTTGTATCGACCCTAGAAAAACTTTGAACATTATAAACTTGGCCGTGACTAGCACCACAATGAGCTTGTTGCTCGTGGGCACCATGTTGACCAACGTCAGCATCGGAATAGCACGCAATGGCCGTCAGATATTCACAGGTGACGTCACTTTGTAACAGGATATTTTGAAAGGAATCAGCAGCTTAGTTTATTATTAGCTTCCTTGCTTGTTTCTCTCGCCCACCTAGTGTCGAACGATGTTTGTTGGCCGGTTTGGTTTTTCCAGGTCCCTGTTTATTTGTTGTGCATTGTTTGGATTCTTTTTACCAGTTTCCACTTTGGGCATGGGGCCGCATCGGGTGCGCGCACCCCAGAACCATACATCTGGGTAAGACATGCGTAGGAGCGAAAACTACTAATGTACAGCTGCTTGTTTCCTACTTCTCTGCTACAGATGACACTCCCTATGCTTGCATTAGCTAAATGATGGTGGTCAACTTGGCAGACAACTCGATCTGAGTCTTAATGGACAGCACCAAGTACTCGACCATCAAGGTGTCCTGCACGTGACTGTTGAAGTTCTTGTTGAAGCCCTCGAAGTTCGAGTTGAACATCAACAAGTTCGAGATCAAAAACTTGCCGATCTTGTCGTCCTCAAAATTTTTCTCCGAGAGCACCCGCTGCACGTACTCGATGTTCGCGTCGAGCAAGCTGTCGATCTGCTTCAAGTTCTTCTCGATAACCACGAGGTCGTTGTACGACTTGTCGAGTGGTAGCACGTTGTTCTCGGCTTCCGTGGTCTGCAACGCATAGTTGAGCGCAAGAGACTCGCTGTTATTGTAGGTGATCTCGTACGGGATCGGGGTGAACACGTTGTTCAAGTTCGACTCGCCCGGGGTGCCGCTGCCGATCGGGGTCGTGACGTATGTGTTGATCTTGGCGAGCGCATTGTCCTTGGACTCGAGCGTGAGGTGCACCGCGCTGTACGGCGCAGTGCCCTCCGCGGACCCAAAGAACTCGTGCACAAGCGACGATACCGTGTCGAGGCTGCTCGAGGTCTGGAACCAGCCCACAATATTGTTTCTTGGGGTCGCCTTGCGGTAGAGACTGAGCAAGTTCTTGTGGCACTTGTTATCTATGGTGACTTCGTCGTCTCTCTCCTCGTGGGGAATGATGTACGAGTCGTGGATCTCGATCTCCGCGCCGTCCTCAGAACGGGTTCCCAAGAGCGCACCGATGGCTCTCGTGCTATTGTCTGTTCTCAATGAGGACTCCAAGATCAGCAACAACGCCGGCGACTGGACCTTCACCTTCAATGGGTGCACGGCAAAGGCCGACATGCTGGCGTTTGCCACTGGACCGGGCAACTTTGGTCTCACCAAGTTCAAAATCTCGTCCGACATGCTTGGTTCCTGGAGCTCTTCAACCGCCCCGTCAATGAAGAAAAAAGTGAAAATTGCGTGCCTGTTACCCGGAAGAGCATTGGCTCTAGCGGCCGGGTAAATTATGGAGGATGAGGCGCCATACAAGTTAATCAATATATATTGAATGCTATGAAGAGATTGAGAAGAATAAAGTGGTAACTTATTTTTTTTACATTTTTTCTCTTTAATAAGGTGGTTTTCAAAAGTCAATTGTGTGTGTTTAGACTGGAAGCAGCACAGAAATTAGAAGAGGCAACACCGTTTTTTACTTCCAGATCTCATTACAAGATTTCCTCACTAAGATGAAATATTTTTGTAATATAATCAAAGGATACTATTTAGAATTAAAAAAATATTTTTGACATACTTTTGCAACTTTATCTGGCAAACACAATTTGGCTGATCAACCGTTCCTCGGATCTCGAGGTATCTCCGTTATGTATGCGACTGCATATCGAGATCTAAACATGCTGCACTAATGAACTGTGGCCCTCGGAGTAGTAATTGTGGCTTTCGGAGTATTTTACCATGGAACGCTATCTTTTCTCCGGAAGAATGAGACGCAAAGTTTCTTTGAGTAATGTTGTTAAAGCTAAGTACTTCAAGGTAGGGCTTATCTGGCCAAGCCAAATATTTCAAGGTAGGTCTTATCTGGCCCGCGTAGGCTTACCCTAAATCATCCTTGCCAAGCCCCGCTACCACTAAACTTGCCACTAGTCTGAGCAACTCAACAAAAAATAAACGGGTTACCGAGAACTGTGGCTCAAAGATTGACAGGGCGCATAGCCTATTGTTGCAAATGCTGGTCTATGCGTGAAAACGGCGCGGTCGGAGGTGTACAGCAAGAAAGTTAAGAACGTTTATTATTGGACACTTGAATCCAAGTCTAGACTGATAACAATGGAAAGAAAACGGAGAACAAGCAGTGATGAAAAAATCAATCTTGGTGGCTGTGAATAGAGACTCTGTCGACGTCCTTAAGAGACAGGCCGTGCTCAGAGTTAGTGGTGATTCTCTTGACTGGAGTGGTGGAGCCCTTGGAAAACCCAGTAGAGTTCTGGTGCTCCTTGACAAAGTCTGGGATGCCTTCGACTTTACTGTTGTAGATGTAGATACCGTTCTCAAGAGCTTCAGTTCTCTCATCCCTCTTGTACAAGAAGTAAGCAACACAGAGAAGCAAAATGAACGCAACAGAGAAACCAGCACACGAGGCAAAACCTCTCGGGAAGCTAGGAGCCTGGGTGGTTGGGAAAGTCAATCTCGAGACCCAAGCCGACGACTGGAGACCCAAGATGTAGATGACCATCCAGCCAATAGCTCTGACGTTGTTGTCTCTTCTGAAAAAGTCACTGATCATAGGGTTAAACACAGACGACTGCGACCAGGACCAGTAGCCAGAGAAGTAGCCAAACCACTTAGCGCTTTCCGGAACGTCCCATATAGCCAAAATGATGTTACCAATGAAGTTCATGACGTAGGAGAAAATGATAAAACCAAACCGCTTCCGAGTCAAATCGGCTCCAAAGCAGATGATAACGATGTAGAGAATACCCACGGCTGGAGGCCCGGCAGTCAAGTTGTTGATCTTGCCAACTGAGTATCTGTCAAGAGACTTCAACCAAAGCGCAAAGGAACCGGTGGAGGTGTTGTTGGTGTTGAAGCCGCACATCTGGATGACCGACAACAAGTAGATGTGCCACGAGCTGAAGAGCTTTTTCCAGTCCTTCTTGTTGAAAAACGATTTAGGCGTAATCGAGTGGTCGTTTCCGTTATCATACATTCTCTTTCTGGCGAGGAGAATATCCTCGTCGGTTAACCAGAGCGAGTAGCACGAGAACGGAGTACCTGGAAGCATGATGAGACCGATGATAGCAACAGCCACAGACATGAGGCCGTCGATTAAAAACATCCATCTCCAGCCAGCGAGTCCGCGCACGCCGTGCAAGTTGTCAAAAGTGGCAGACTGCAACAACCCGGAGGTGAGAACACCGAGAAACTGGCCCATGTAGAAAAGTGCACCTCTGCGACTGATCTCGGAAGATTTGTACCAAGAGGCCAAAGTGTAATGGATCGACGGGAAGTAGGCGGCTTCAAAGGCACCGACAAAGAATCTGAGCGCCTTCAAGGCAGCGACACTCTTGACGTCGTAGGTGCCAAGAGTGAAAAGCGCCCAGAAGAGTTCGGCAGTGAACACTAAGTATGGGATTGGGACCCGCGGCATCAAAAAGGTCATTGGGATTTCGAAGAGCGCCTGACCCACGGTGAAGAGCACCTGTGTGTTGATCAAGTCGTCGCCGTGCATATGCAAGTCCTCTTTCAAGCCCGAGACATACGCGTTGTTGAGGTTGGTCTGGTCGATGAACTTGATCCAGTAGCCCAAAAACGAGTAGAACGCAATCAAGATGTCGAGCTTCAAAAGAAGCTTCTTCTCGGCTTTGGTGGTGCCCGGAACGAACCACTGGTACCAGACATGGTTGTTGGACTGCTCGGTGGTCTCGCGGTACTCGAACTCGTCAAAGAACTTCCACCACGGCCGCTCGGCCTCATCACGAAACTCTTGGATCACCACGGTTTTTCCGTCGTCCAACTTTAATCTTGGCTTCCCAGCGAGTGGGTCCACCACACCTGCGCTGTTCTTGGTTTCGGACTCGGACGCAGTATCGTCATCGGAGTAGTAAACGTTTGTGTCCACGACCTCTCGCTTGTGAGGAATAAACCACGGCAAGGAGACCATGATTTAGATGCTGACTGAAAAAGCTGTAGTTTGAGAGTATCTAAAAAATATTTTCCCATCTTATATAGCATCAGACGCACCTCTCGAGCTTATCTGCAGGAGCCACAGTTATGGCATGGCACCTGAGAATGAGCAAGTCTTGGAAACTCTGGTGCACGTTGCCCCATTCGGCAGGGTCCTCGCTGGCTAAAAACCGCAAATCCGGAAAAATAATCTTCGGCGGGCCTTTGAAGTTTGTAAACACTCTGTTGCTAGCACAGTTGTAATGGCCTTGAGTGAGGCTATCGCAGGTTGCGCCTGCTGTGCACTGTCCAGGCAGGCCCCCGATATGCACTGCCCTCCGCTTGCCGCCCACGTCCACCCCACATCTCGTGACATCTGAATTTTTGCCCGTCTTTGAGATCCGCCAAGCACAGCTAAGCCAGGCAAGCACACCGCACTGGGAAATACAAGCGGGAACTATGAAAAGCACGAGTCCTAGTGCCGCCGAAGAAACCGGCCCGCGACTCCAGCCTGCACCGGAACTCATGGCGACGCCACCCAAACCGCAAAGCTTACCCTGGTACTTGGCACAGAGCTCGCGCGATCTAGCCAGAGCGTTCCACGAAATAAATGTCACCGAGAGCGAGCGAGTACATGACGCTCACCAGCGAGGATCAAAGTCTCCATGGAGCCTCCAGCACAGCGCACGCAGCCATGAACAGGGCAAGAGTAGGTACCTGAATGTGTACCCGTGGGACAAAAATAGAGTGAGATTAAATGTGAGAGATCATCACAGCGACTATGTCAATGCCTCGACGATCCACTTGTCACTTCCCGAGAGCTCAGCTTCCAAGCGCTACTACATTGCCACGCAGGGCCCCACGGAGCGCACGGTGCCGCATTTCTGGCAGATGTGCTACCAGCAGCTGGATCCGCTGGACGACACAAAGCCCGTGGTGATAGCCATGGTGACGCCCTTGGTTGAGAAGCACACTGAAAAGTGCTACAAGTACTGGCCGGATGGGGTTGAGTACGATGAGATCTATCTCGATACCGAGAATAAGCTTGATGAAGGCTTTCCTTGCTCGCTCCGACTAACACTCATTGAGACCAAGGACAAGGGGGAATACCGCTACTCGAAATTGCTTCTTACTCCGGTGGCGCGAAGCGGAGAGTCCTTACTGGGGTTCAAGCAGAAGATCGTGCACCACTTGTACTACGACCGCTGGAGTGATTTTTCGAAGCCCACGAACCACAATACCATTGCGGAAATATCGCGGTTGGCGTGGAAACTTAACGGGGATCCTAAATTGGATGGGCCAGAGTATAACACTAATCCCGTCTACGTGCACTGCTCGGCGGGGGTGGGCCGTTCGGGGACCTTCATCACGCTTGACTACCTTTTGAATTGTTGCGATCCGTTTGCAGACAACTCTACAAAGGATGCCTCGAGGAAGGGTTACGACCCCATAAAAGAGATCGTTTTGAGCTTGCGGGATCAGCGAATGATGCTGGTGCAAAGCCGCAGCCAGTATTTGTTCATTTACGATACCGCGGAGTTGGTTTATCAGAAAAAGATCGGCAGTAAAGAGGAGAGATAGATAAGCAGAGGCGAGTAATTGACGGGTTTCAGATAGTAGCGTTGAAAAAAGTCATTTGAATCGTCTTCTCAATCGTCCTATACCTCAGGTGCGACAGTAGAGCGCCTCTTGCTGAGTACTCAGTTTTCGGCCCGAGCTAGCGCACCGAAGTTTATTGCATTTGCGGTCTTGGGGATCCGCTCAATTCATAAGAAAATTACCGCAAACAAGTGTAGAAATAAATCTGTTGAGTAGAGCATATTTTTGCTAGGTTTGAGAGCTTTTGAGCACACATGGGGCCACATGGAGAAAGACAGTTCTTATCTGGCTCCCCCCAATTCTTGCCAAGCATTGCTCAGCTGTCAAGGGGCCGTTTTTTAGCCGCCTGCACGAAAACAAGCAGAGCGCTGTATGTTCCTCTGCAGCGCATATCTTTTTTTCGAACTGAGATCTACCTCAGTACATATTGATAGAAAACAGCAAGGTCATGCCCCACGATGCTCGGGCTCAACCTCATGGCGGAAAACTCCAGCAAGGACAAGAACTATAGCACCAAGAAGACATTGAATGAGATATCCGCCGATCTCAATGCACACATCAAGTACTTGCTCTCGCGGCGCGAGCGGAGCCTCCAGCCCACTGCTAGCATCCACTCACATACCAGCAGCTCCCCGGCCAAAACCAAGAAGAAGTACTATCCCGACCTGATTCCAAACCAGTCGCTCCGGATCAATAAGGACGTTGCGCTCTCGCTCAACGTGCATCCGCTGGACCGCCATTTTGTGTTCTGGTTCATGTTGTCGCTGTACTTTCCGTTGTTTGCGTCCTGCGTGGGGCCGCTCGCCAACATGATCTCTGTTGCTGCGCTCGTGGACCGGTGGCGAGCCACCCCCGATGGGCAGAACCACCCGGACCCGCTGTGGGTGCTCGCGGTGAACTCGGTTTCCATTTTCATGGGCTCTGTTTCGGACATCGCCCTCATGTTGAACTTCTCCAAACGGCTCAACTACTTTGTCGCGCAGTGCATCTCAATTTTTGGCTGGTTTATTGGAGCAACTCTTCTTATCACGATATTGACGCTCGAGTACTTGAAGTTTTTCAAGGACCTGCTGTATGTGCCCACCGAGGGATACTGGTACGCGGTGATGACTGCCGCAATGTACTTGTTCTGCCTGTTCCTCCTCCTCATGAACCTCATGGGCCACTGGCTCGGCAAGTACAGCGACGGCTTTAATCTCGATCCGTCGCAGAGAGGACTAATCTTTTACAACCTCACTTTTGCGTTCTGGCTCTGCATTGGCGCTGCGGCATTCTGCAAGCTTATCAAGATCACTTACGGCACGCTGCTCTACTTCTGCGTGGTTAGTGTGACGACTGTGGGTTTGGGCGACATCGTGCCTATCCTGAGCGGGGCGAAGGCGTTTTTGTTGATTTACGCGATGATCGGGCTTTTAATTTTAGGTTTGATTGTCACGACGGTGCGTCAGATGGTGCTCGGCAGCAACGAGCCGATGTTGCTCTGGAGTCAGGTAGAACGACGCAGAAATAAGGTGTACCAGAAGTACGCAAAGCTAATAAGGGAGGCGGACCAGAAGAAAAATGAAGAGGATGGCAGACAGGACAGTCGAGACAATACTCCTGAGACTCCTGACCAAGAGACTCCTGACCAAGAGACTCCTGACCAAGACAGCCAGGGCCAAGAAAGTACCGGCGAGGAAGCTAACGACTCTTCCTTTAACAACGCCGGGGAAAAAGAAAACAGCCGCGAACTACACGACTTACACTTTGAGGAGCCACATACCACAACGAGGCACCATCACCCAGAACACCTTGGCTTACGTCGCCGGATGACGAGGCAGCGGCCCTTACTTCTGATTGACGAGCTCGACGATGAAGGAGTGTTCAAGCTCATGGAGCTTATCAAGCGCGACTCGTACAACTTCCAGCGGTTTCTCTCGTTGATCACCACAGTGCTTGTGTTTGTGAGTTTCTGGCTTGTCGGGGCGGTTGCATTCAAGTTTGTCGAAGGCTGGACGTATTTTGACAGCGCGTATTTCTGCTTCTTGTGTCTTCTCACTATTGGGTTTGGTGTTCCATCGCCAACCACTGCATTTGGCCGGTCATTCTTTGTTGTTTGGGCACTTGGCGCGGTTCCCCTCAATACCATTTTAATTTCCAACATCGGCGACACAATCTTCATTATCTGTGTCGACTACTCGGACCAGATCATGCGGTTTCTGGGGCGGGTCTCCAAGCGTTTAGGTTTCCGGCAAAGCGCCCCGCCAAAGTCAGAGGAGGAGAACATTCCCGACTTGGAAGCCGACTTGAAGACTAAGGACCACCGCAAGAAGGTCAGCTTCAAGCAGCAAAACCTCTCAGGGCTAGACGCCGATGTCCGTTCGCAGTTCAGCAAGGACGACATCCGGGGCCCTGCGTTTACGGAGCTCCTCCAGAGCCAGAAGGACATGATCGAGCTCATCGAGATCTTAGACCAGATCAAGCACACACTCATAGAGGGCGCCGAAAATGACTACAAGGTGGTCAACAAGTCATACGACGAGTGGCGCTCGCTCCACGACTTGTTCTACAACTCGTTCCCGGACATGCCTGAGCATGACAAAATGTTCTGGATTTCCGACAAGTCGCCGCTCAAGTACCCGCTCGACGAGAACAACTATTTTCTTTTCCGCTACTTGAACGTGCTAGAGACTAAAATGGACCGGTTTTTGACGATCCATGTGGCCAAATATAACAAGTACCTAGCGGAGTTGCAGAGCCAAGGGGAGGCCTTGACGGAAAACACATTACCCGCCCCGGCAATCGAAAAATTTGACCTGATGGTAGACAACGAGAGCAGAGCTAGCAACGATACTTAGACAATATGGCCAACTTATCTGAGGAGTCGAAGGTGAGTAAAGAACACATATAACTACATATCTAGTGGCGGCGTTGAGGATGGCGCGGCAGAAGTGTACGTTGGCGGTTAAGCACAAAAAACGTACCATCACCTGTACCATCGGTACTCCAGACATAACTAACCCCCAGGAACGCATTGTGAAAGTGTTGGACACTTCCAAGACCATCGCCCACTACTGCTGGATTCCCTTTGTGTTGTACCTTGGGTGGCAGAACACCACCGCCAAGCCAAACTTGTTTGCCTTGTTGTCGCCGCTTCCATCTGCCTAATGCATAGGGTATAGGGTACCAACCAAGTGGGCGTGTGCCCAGTATGACTTGATTACGGCTGAATGCTATTGCGAGCCGCAGTGTGCGGGCTCCGTTGTACATAGGTAATGAAAGATATGTCAGAGCAAGTAGCGGTGTCGATGCCGATCGACAGCGAGGTATTGAGTCAACATGCATGGGTGTGGATCCTGTGGACAGTGCCACGCGCCATCACAGTGCGACTCTCCACTGCCGCATTATACGGTTAAAGTTAGAAACATCTACAGCGTATTTCGCGCTTAAAAAGTAGTCGTTTATAAGTAACGTCAAGTATTCTACGCTGGGCGGGGCCCAAGTCAGTGGTAACAGTCGCCCACGTGCTGCCTCAGTCGGTGCGCTCAACAGCGCAGTCCTTCATTTCGCAGTAACCATCGAGCAGTGTCTCGCAGAGCCCGTTGGCATACGATTATTACTGCTGCTCACACTCAGGCACCTCCGGCAACGCGCTGCCCAAGTCGTCCATATTGAAATTCATTCCCGGCCCCGCATTTGGGAAGTCATTCGTTAACTCTGGCGGCGGCAAACCAGCCTCCTGCAACGCCTCCAACTTCGCACTGACAACTTCCCGCTCGTGCTCGTTGTCGTCATCGTATCCCGGCAGGTCGTAGATAGACACAATCTCCTGCACGTACTTGTTCTGCTGCGTGTAGCGCGCCAACTCCTCGGCCGTCACCTTCGAGCTGTTCTCGTCCAACCACTTCGGATACTTCACCAGCAAGTTCTTCATCGGCTCGTACAACATCTCCTTGGTGGTCAACTTCAGCACCATGTCGCTCAACTGCTTGGTCAAGTCAAAGTCCCCGCCTTCCCCGCCGAACTGCAGCATGAGGTCTGCCAACATGTCCTCCGGCGATTTCTGCTTGTCTTGCTCGTCCTTGATCTGCTGGTCCACCTTGGCGTTCTGCTCTTTCATCCGCTTCATCGTGCCCGCAATGACGTCCGAGAAGTCGGCGGGCTTCCCGTCATTCAGATCAGTTGGTCCATTTGACTCATCCTCTGGCACGGCTTCTTTAGAGCTGCCCTTGACTCCCGCGGCGCCTGCCAACCCGTCGATGTCAAAATTCTGGGCCAACTCGCTCATCATCTTTGTGAGCTGCTCCTTCGCCGCGGGGTCCTTGTACTGGTCGCCAAACAACTGCGCCATGTTCTCGTCAATCTGCCTGCTCAATTCTTCTTCCGACAACTCGGCCTCTGGCGGCGGGGCAGGTCCGGCAACAGGCTTGGCGGTTGCCGTTGAGGTGGCGTCCTTTGCTTTCTGTGCATCCCCATTGGCCGAGCCTAACGGCTTGTCGAGAATCTCGTCCGCGAAATCATCTAAATAATCGTCAAGATCGTCAAAGTCGTCGTCCTTCGCCGCCATTGTTGGCCGCTGGAACCCGCTTGACAGCCCCAGTTTCGCCCGCCCCGCAGCCACAAAGTCACGTGACCTGCTGCGCGGGTGGTGATATTTTTCTGTTTGGGCTCCCACCGAAATGTAGGAGTTGGAAATGAGCTCACTAAGAACTGCCAGACTACAAGAGGAGAGGTAAGCAGGCAGCCGCAAGCAGCAGGCCGCGAAGTGGGATACCGCTGAGTGGTTGACGAAACAGTTACCTTAGGTGCGAGAACCCGTGACGTGCTTTTACAACTGGACAGCTCTCCTATGCTGCTAGGCGTCTTGTCCAAGGCATCACACGTTATTGCTCCTAACATTTTACTGTCAAACCGCTTTTTCACGAATGCCTTTTACTAATGTCAGAAAATCCTGGAGAAAGGACCACCCTTTTGGGTTTTACGCGAAGCCCAGCAAGAACAAGGACGGCTCATTAAACCTCCAGACGTGGACCGCGGGCATCCCGGGCAAGGCCAAGACGTTGTGGGGCGACGCGGTGTACCCGATCACGATAACATTCCCCGACGACTATCCGTCGAAGCCGCCTAAGGTGAAGTTCCCTCAGGGGTTCTACCACCCGAACGTGTATCCCTCAGGCACGATCTGTCTCAGTATATTAAACGAGGAGCAGGACTGGAAGCCCGCGATCACCATGAAGCAGCTTGTGTTGGGCATCCAGTCGTTGTTGGACGATCCGAACCCGGACTCGCCGGCGCAGGAGGAGGCGTGGAAGGCGTTCCAGAAAAACAAGCCGGAGTACATGAAGAAGGTCAAGGAGCAGGCGCAGCGGTACTTGAAGTAGTGTAAATAATGGATGGGATACTAGAAGACTTGTAAGCCGCAGCCTGGTGCGCGATGCGAGGCAGCGATGCTGCGCTGGTTATTGATTAGTAGCTTTTTCCTTAAAGCCAGGCGGTGCTGCTGAGCTCGTTCCATGGCACACCGACTATCAGTAGGCTGCGTTTGTCGGCTTGAAAGGATGACCATGAGATTTGAAGCCGCTTTTCGAAGGCATGAGAGGATTTGAAAAAGGCGCAGAAAATACAGTTGAGTGTTCTAGAAACCCATAGAAGGTTTCATTTCTTAAATATGCCGTACAGTTCTTTCACCTGCTCCACTCACTAGGCATTGGGACAGGTGCGGCTGCATAACGCTACTGTCCACTGCCAGATCCTACGTTCTATGTATACTAACAGAATGTCTAATAACTTCCTAAATAAGTGCCTGTGGTCAATTCAAATGTAGTGGTTTCTTGGGAACCGACCAGTTCAAGGCCGCCACCCTGTGGATCCACTGCTGGCTGCCAGGACCGAACATCTTGCCGCTAAGCGCGTTGAGAGTCGCGATGTCGGACGCAGTTGACAGGAAAGAGCTCAGGTAAGGCAAAACACTTTCTGTCTCGTTATAATGGCCAAGGTACTCGGTAACGTTCAAGTCCCGCTCGTTTTTCATCACCGTGCCAAAGACCACCATGTCGAGGTATTTCTCGAGCGCAAGCAACTCCTGGGTGTACTTGCCGACGTCCACCCCCGCCTGCAACAAGCGGTGCGCGCGGCTCAGAAACGGGTACGCCCCGGCGGCGCTTGACATCTGCCCGCCCAACCATGCATAGAGGGTGGTTGGCCCGAGGTCGTCCATTAATGCATCCACAAAGGCCCTGACGACCTTGGAAAACGCAAAGTTGAAACGCAAAAGACTTTCGGAAGAGATTACCTGAATTTCCAACAAATGTTTGACCTGCTCGTTGAAGCCCTCGTTCGTGTAGACCTTCCCCATCTTGTCCACAGACCGCCGCACAGGCTGCAAGTCGTCGCCCAACTGTGGGAGACTGAACCCCTGGCTGCTCGAGGGCCGTGACAAGTCGGATTCCACAAATTCCAGGGTCAGGTAGTCGTAGTCGTCAGGCGAGCGGATCTCATAATAGATCTCGAAGGACGTTATGTCAAAGTTTTCTGAGGACGAAATGAACCTCGTGAAGTCTGCCTCACAGCTTAGGCTGATTGCCGCCTGGGACTGCACGAATTCGGGCCACAGCGGGGCGTCGCTGCTCTCAAAGTGGAACTTGTCTATAAGGTAGCCGCGAATTGGCTTTAGTCCGAGAAAGGACGATTCAAAGTTCGTGATGTTCTGGTGAAATTCGGCGAGCGTCTTCTCGACCACCGTAGTTTGATCTGCCTGTGCCTTGTCCGAGATCTGAAGGATCACCTGCACACGTTTAGCGCTGTCAATGATAGCCTCCATGATATCGTAGTCTTTCTCATCTAGCACCTTGTCTTTCAAAATCACCAGATAAAGGGGAAGGTTCCGCATAATGAGTTTTTTGAACTTGAAGTTGAGAAACAGCAGCGCGTGGTACACGGCGGCTGTGGCGCGCGCGCAGTCACTGGACGTAATCCATGGCTGCTCGAGAAATCGAGAGATCACCGGGAGAAGCACGTAATTCCGCAAAAACTGGAAATCGGTCTGCTTTGAGCTGCCGTTGCTGAAGATAAGAATGTAGTAGTCGGCGGCCTTGAGGAGCACCTGTGCTAGTCGCCAGTAGCAGGCGCGCACCGTGGCCCAGGGAGGCGTGTGCGCGATGCCCCCACGGCAGCCCTGGCCAGCAAGCTGAGTCCCCGGGTTCATAGTTGATTGCATGTGGCGGACCAAGCGGTGTTTGATGTGTCCAAAAGTTATGGTGTATGAGGTAGCCTGCAGTCGAGGAACACTGTTGAGAGGTCCTGTGTGGAGATGGAGATGCCCCTGCAGTGGACTTCAGATTGCGAGGCCAAATTTGCAACGTCAGATAGGGGCGGCCGCATATAAAGCACGGCTCGCGAGGTTTTGCCGATCCCACGACGGGGGCATTCTCCAGCAAGGCGCATACTCTAATCAATAGAGATCGCCCCAGAATGTGCACGCCCTTACGTCCAGAATAGGCAGATGCACCTGACCCTGTCTCAGACGGGGTGAGAAACAAGGTCACGGCCCCAGCTCGCCCAGCTCAGCGGCTCTCATTTGGGGCGCAACCTTGCCTCTGAAAAGAGTCAGTAATTGCTGAGTATTCATATGCAGAGCTGCGTCAATTACGGTTAGATTCCAACCTCTTGCCATGCCATTACAGGTACCTTGGACACCTGCCGCCCGAGTCGCAAACCTAATCTGGCGGCAGCCAGGCCGGGATGCAGCAGGCCGCCCCGCGGGCCGCCGCCTGGCCACCGCCTACGCTGAAGCGCCGGGTAAGCACCGGAGGGGCATCTCATTTGGCCAAATTTTTTCCAGGCGGGACCCATAGGAAAGATGTCGGACGATAAGGACACAGTGATGGCGCCGGTCGAGGAGGAGATTGAAGTCGATGCCGAGCAGCAATTTGAGGAGGATGAGCTTGATCATGAAAAGATCAAAACGGTGAGTGGCAGCGAGAAGTTTGCAGGTGGCTAGTTTGAATCCAACTACGTCATCTAAGCATGGCCTTTACTAACAAGCAGCTTCCTGGGGCCAGTGAAGACGGCACCGCGGTGTCTTTCCAGATTGTGGACGAGGACCACACGTTGGGCAATGCTCTTAAATCTATGATCATCAGAAACCCTGAGGTGGAGTTCTGCGGGTACTCGATTCCACATCCGTCTGAGAATAAACTCCACTTGAGAATCCAGACCTACGGCAAGATCTCTGCAGTGGAGGCGCTCCACAAAGGACTTGACGACCTCCAGGACTTGTGCGACGCCGTAGAGACCAAGTTCTCTGAGAAGGTGAATGCCGGGGATTACAAAACGAAAGTGGTGGCCTAGGGCCTTCCCGTTGGTTGGGAGCAAGGAAGTGTGTATAGTATGGGCACGTGCGCCTAGTAGAAATTTTCATGACATTTGTTAAAACACATTAGCACCTGTAGCGACGATGGAGAAAGTGAGCCTCAACGATATCCTCGAGAAAGAGGACGTTGAGATCAGCGAGCCCGATGCTTTGAACTCGCAGATCGACCAGCAGCGGCCGGATGAGAACTCGGGGTTCTGCGTTGAGTGTGCCGACATGCCGATTGAAGTCGACTGCGTCAACTGCGATGAGGGTTTCTGTGGCGTGTGCTTCCGCCTTATTCACAGCAACGGAAAGCGGAAACTCCACACGAGCCAGAAAAGAAAAGTAGCGGAGCCTGAGGTGGAAACTAAGGTTGAAGAGCCTAAGGATGTGGAAATTGACGAGGATTACACTGAAGAGGAATTGGCCCAGCTCAGCCAGGGACCTAAAGCGCTCGACGACTCTGAAAACATCAACAAGCGGGTTCTTGAGGAGATTAAGCATCAGACGCAGTACGTACCGCTTCGGTTGACGGCTGAAGAAAGACAGTTGTTCCACTTGTTGGACTCTGCGTTGAACGTCAGCGACTACACCAACCGCATTGACATCTTTGCGTACCTGTCCAAGTCTAAGCGGATCATTGCGCAGCTCAAGGAGATTTGTCTGATCTTGTTGGGGCTTGTGATTTCCAAAAACTTGAAGATCGGCACAGAGTTGATTGTGAACAAGAGTTTCAAGGACAATGACAAGTGGTTCCAGAACATCTTTGAGATTGGTCGGCGGTACAAGATCATCAACCCTGACAGATTCACCGACAACTTCGGAAAATGCATTTACATGATTATGGACTCGCGGCTTCCAGAGATCAAGTCGCACATGGAGTTTGACTTCTACAAGCCGATCAAAACCGTCTATAGCTATCTTGACAGCAAGGATGACAAGAAGGCGTTGGCCATGCTCGACGACGAGTTGTTGCTCAACGCCGTTGCCGAGATTTCGTCGCGCAATAAGCCGCGGCGCCAGGTGCAGAAGGAGATCAAGATCAAGGAGTACGCAATTGACAAGTTGGCGCGCCAGTACAGCTCTGGCCAAGGTTTTTCGCAGGACGAGATCAAGCAAGTGTTGTACTCGATCGGCGACTTCAACGCGTTCACCAGCGCGAACAGAAAGCCGATCCAGCGCATGATTGAAAGACTTCAGTTTTTTAAGGACCAGGCGCAGCACCCAAGCTATAATCTCAACATTTCTTACGGCAAGCAGGGCTCCCGCTTGACCCACAACCACGAGAAGCAGTACGACTATGTCTTACAGTCGTTGAACTTATGGTCGGTGATCATGCGCGAGATGATTCACCTCTGGTCGTTGGCGGACGACGACTTATTGGCCTCTGGGTCTTACAAACTCACGGAAACGGGCCAGGGACTCAACCGAGTCAAGGCGTGTCCGAAGTTATACCGCCAGATGCTCAACATCGTGGAGCAGGTCAAGCGCGCCTCAGGTTACTGGATCGGGTCTTCGTACATCCACTTGGGCGACTCCACAGTGCCGAACGGGTTGTTTTTTTTGGACAAGTACCTTCAGGTGCCTAAGATTTTGAATCCAATCGACAATTGTCTTCACCAGATTGAAACTGACTTCGAAAAAGACGATTTTTTGAACCGCCTCATTGGCGAGCAGTTTGGGTCCGTGGACGAACTCTTGAAGCAGATTCTAAACAACTTTTTCAAGATGGCGTTCAACGGGAGTGGCGCCAACGACTTTTTTAGCGCTGGCAGTTGTATCGACGGCCGACTCACCAGTACCTGGGAGTGGGCCAATGAGATCCACAAGCAGGAGTACTTCAAGTTCTTTCTACTCTCGGGATTTACCGGGTTCAATGGGAGTTAGTAGTGCACTGGCGATGCCAGGGCGCTGCAATGAGACTCATTTAGGGTTGGATATATTAGGGTTGGATATATTGGCCTTAATAATGAGGGCCTGCGGGGGGACGGCTTTCAGTGGACTGGGCGACTCCAGGGAGGTGCATGCCGCCCGATGGGACATTTAGAAAGGCGTCCGATCCACCCTGCTTACCCGGAGCATTGTCCTCATTGCCTTAGTGGGGAACTCCTATTATAGACGCTATAGACATAGACACTATAGACATAGACACAATGGCAGAGAATGTCAGTATAGGAAATGAATTAAAAGTGAGTAAAGCAGTGTAATACGCAAAGTATTAGTTTTTTGGCTAACCCCAGGACTCGTTCAAGAAAACGGACAAGTGGTTTGCGAACAACCTCCTGTGGCTCTCGGACGTGGAGTCGTTCTACAAGCAGCGGGCCGCGATTGAGAAGGAGTATGCCACAAAGTTGCAGGCACTCTGCTCGGAGTCGTTTAAGAAGAAAGCCAAAATCAGTGCAAGTGTGAGCGTGGGAGACGAGCCGGCGGTGACTCCCGGATCCCTTGAGAACCTGAGCTTGACGGTGTGGAACGAGGTGTTGAATCAGACCGAGAACATTGCGAAGGACCGGGCGACACTTAGCGGCGATTTTGCCAACAGGGTCGGGGAGAAAGTTGCGGCTTATCAGCGGACGGCCGAGGTTTTGCGCAAAAAGTACGAGGATTTGCATGGTGTTGTTACTAAGGAAAGAGACACTGCCTATAGTGACTTGAAGAAGGCGAAGCTGGCCTACGACAGCGGGTGCCAGGACATGGAGCACATCCGGGTGAAGGCGGAGAAGCTGTCGTCATCGCTGAAGCAGAAGAAGCTCACCGAAAAAGAGACAAAGATGAATGTGGCCAAGAACGGCTACATCATTAAGGTGAACCAGACAAACCGCTTGAAGGACAAGTACTACTTCCAGGACCTTCCTGAGTTGCTTGACGGGATCCAGGATTTGAGTGAATTCACCACCGTGGAGTTGAACAAGCTCTTGACCGATGCCATTGACTATGAGGTCAAACTGAACAGTTCCGTCAACTCCCACATCGAGTCCCTCAAGGAAATCATTGGTAAAAACGCCTACAGCCTTGACACGATCATGTTCATCAAGCACAACATTGAGCCGTGGAAAGAGCCGGCTGATTTCTACTACGAACCTTCTCCAATCTGGCACGACGACGATCAGCTTGTCATTAAAGACGCAGAGCTCCGGGAGTTGAAAGCCCAGCTCTCTGCGGCGGCGAAGCAGTTTGCGAGTAACGATTCTGTATGCGAGAAATTACAAGAAAAAATTAGCGAGTTGAACAAGATCAAGCACGCGATGAAGAACGGGGCGAAGCAGGAAAAGCTGATGAGCCACTACGTGGACGAACTGATCTTCCTGCTCAAGACGTTTGTGGTGAACGACAACAAGCGCGTGGCCGCCGAGGTCGCGATGCAGAGCATCCAGCTGCTGGCGGGTGACAGAGACCTTGCGATCACGGAGCAGGCCGAGACCAAGAAAAAGAGCCGGCTCGGGTTTCTCAAGGGGAAGAGCCACCTGAGCGCGGCGAGTGGCAACGGGCTGGTGCAGCGTGCTCCGTCAACCGCTAGTGGTTTTGGCTCGATTATGAGTAGCTTAAGTATTGCCCCAAGTCACGGCAGTGGGCATGGCTCGGGGCACGGCTCGAGTGCAGAAGCTGTCCAAGAAGGAACAGCTTCTTATGCTTACGAAGCAACAGCCGACGACGAAGTGTCGGTAGCAGCGAACGAGCGGTTTGAGGTCGTTGAGGTGGACGACGGGTCTGGATGGACTACGGTGCGTAAAAGCGGAGGAGCCCAGGGGTTGGTGCCTACGAGTTACATAGTGATCAGTAAGAAAGAGCCGCCTGCAGTGGCCCCCAGAAAAAAGGGCAGCAAGAAGCTTCCGCAGGCAACGGTGTTGTACAACTACACTGCCGAGGGAGACGACGAGATGAGTCTTGTGCAGGGCGAGACTGTTGCAGTGGTGGAGCAGGACGACGGCCTGGGGTGGACTACGGGCGAGTCCAAGGGCCGACGCGGGTTGTTCCCGACCTCTTACGTGCGTTTCTAGACGCGGGGGCGCGCGCGCCCCCTGACTGCAGGGTAGGTGTCACGCTGGAATGGATGAAAAATTGTAATTTGAACAGCTCAGCTAGTTGTACTTGACACTGCAGCCTCACACTCGTTTCAAGCAATACACTTCTGCGGCGGTCCATACTATCACACTAGACTACAACCATGGGCGGCTCATTTTCCAAGATGCTAGTAAGTAAAATAAATGCATCCAATCTTGCGTGGAGACTAACTTCTAGAACAAAATGTTTGGCAATCGTGAAATGCGAATCTTGATGTTGGGGTTGGACTCTGCGGGGAAGACCACCATCTTGTACAAGCTCAAATTGAACAAGGGCATAACCACGGTCCCGACCGTCGGGTTCAACGTCGAGACCGTGACGTACAAGAATATCAAGTTCAACGTCTGGGACGTCGGTGGACAGGACAGAATCAGACCGCTCTGGAGACACTATTTCTCGGGCACCGACGCGTTGATTTTCGTGATTGACAGCGCGGATATCGACCGTATCGCGGAGGCGAAGAAGGAGATGTACAAGATTATCACCGACAAGGAGATGCGGGACGCGTTGTTGTTGGTGTTTGCCAACAAGAAGGATCTTCCGAACGCGTTGAAACCGCAGGAGATCACCCGCCGGTTGGAGTTGGAGAACTTGAAGGACCACATCTGGTGCGTGGTGGCCAGCAACGCCTTGACCGGTCAGGGTTTGATTGAGGGGTTGTCGTGGATCTCCAACAACTCCAGGGACGGGAACTGATGGCAGTAGGGCCCGGCAAAAGGGTATGGAAACAGGGAAAGACGGTTTTCTAGTTCGCCTGTGTCATTATACTACTTTCTTTATTGATTTTTATTTGTTTACTCTCGTTCCTCTTTGTTTCTACCCAGGTCACTTCAGTTTGCATCGCGAACTTAATAATGAACAAGTTCATGGTTGGAATCTGTAAGACCTAAACGTCGCGTAAAAAAAGAGCAGATTCAGTTGGCCCACAGTGTCTGAGTTAGTCGAACTCCGTCTAACAAATGTCTGACATGCCAAGCGACTCTTTGGAAACCTGTCTAATCTTATCAGGCTGCCCCAACTCAGCTAGCCCAAGCCCGGCGAACACTGCCCGAAAAGGGCAAGCACCACGCTCCAGAAGCCGCCCCAGAGTTGAGCCATCGGCCAGCTGTTGTAGCTGCCCGGCCAGCTGCAAAGCTAATGCCGGCCCCAAGCAGTAATTAGAGTTGGCGCACGCGACGCATTACAGTTGCCCGTTGCGTATAGAGTTCGGCGGCTGCTTAAGGTTATCGTATGATATCCCGCCTGCCTAAGGTCACACTAGCGGTGCTTGTGCCTGCTGGCGCCGTCGCTACTGGATCTCCGCCGTTGCTGACAGTGCGGCGCCGAATTGCGGCCAAAAAGAGGAGGTAGCTATTTGAAAGAGGAATCCCTTTATCGTCCATGTGAGTACCACTGGACGTCAACAGCTGGAACGCGCGTACTCACAGTGGACCCACCATGAGTATGTTCCCTACACTCTAAGCCACAGCTATCTCTGCCCAGCTTTTGAGCCGCAGCGCAAAAGCTTACTGCGTACCTGTTTGATCAGCAGAGTCAAAATTCTAAATCTGAATGTTACCAAACTCCCCTCTCAAGTCACTTTCAGAGCTTAATTCGGCATGGTTGTCGAATCCCTGATAAAGTGACACGCGTCCGTGACTTTCAGAAATGGGAAACCTTTGAGATTGTCGAATATTTAATATATTTTGACCAAAAGCTCGGAGTGACTTCTGGACAAGAACTTCATAAGACCGAAAATTGTTTTGTTTTGTCTACTCAATTTTTTGGGGAATAACCGACCCCTACGCGACCCTGTCCACTCGGGATTGTGGGAATTTTGAAAGGGGACAGTCTGACTGTGCCTACAACACTGTCACAAGATCTATTAGGAAATTCTTAGGAGTAGTAATTCAATTGCAGAAGTTCTAAATTTGCCAAGGGGTATAACACAGTAGACAAAAATGCAATGTGGGCAGCTCTATTTTAATGTGGCGTTGCTCTCCGCTATAACATACAGTATGTAACCAGCACATGGCCAGACGCTGGAAATTGAGAATCAGCGCATATCGTCACTATTAATTCCGACTCTTTAGCTTAGCGGTGTTTGAAAAATACGCACCGTGCGTTCTACTTTGAGATGAAGCGAGGTTTATTATTGTTTTATACAGACGAATCCCTTAGTAGTCACCTGGGATCTCGAAAACAACCTGTTTGCCGGTCAACTTGTTGTAGACGTTCTGGAACGACTCCAACTTGTAGTCGACGTTGTTGGCGTCCTTGGAGTCCAAAAGGACCTTCTGGACCTTGTTGCCACCAACCAAGTACTTGGTTCTCTTGCCGATGATCTCGGTTGGGAACACGAGGTCCTCCAAGATCTTGTCGTGGACGGCAGTCAAGGTTCTCGATCTTGGTCTCTTCTGGGTCTGTCTCGAGGTTCTGCCTGGGCGTGGGAGGATTCTTCTCTCAGCCAAGAACACAACGTGTCTGTCTGGGAACTTCTTCTCCAACTCTCTGGTCAATCTGATCTGGACCTTGTGGTAGGCGCTCAACAATGGGACTGGCACAAAGATGGCGATGGCCTTGTTTCCTCCGGCAACGTCAATCTGGTTGTTAGTAGGCTATAAGGAGTGCCATGTGCTGGACAGTGCCGAAAAATGGTTCCTATATTATAGCAGTTATGAAGAAACAGGTGGTATTGCCAAGGCAATTCACCCGTCCCGTGTCTACGTCTCCTGGATCTTTCAATCGCCGGTCTTTCATAGCCATAGCCATAGGTTCATTCTCGGTATCTGGCTCAGTTCTTTCAACTTACCTCTCTGATGGACTTGAACTGCAACAATCTGAGGTCGGTCTTCAACTCTGGCGAGTGAGCCTCAAGGTCAACAAAGGCCTGGGCAACCTGCAACTCGAGCTCGGTTGGCTCGGTGGACAAAATCTTAGCGTTGGCAGACATGTTTGTATGTGTTAAGATATCGTTAATAGGGCTCTCGATATATTCGGCTGAAATTTTTCTGATCCTAGCGTGGTGCAAGGGTGGAAAAATGAAAAGCTGCCTAACTTAGGGGCAAGGTGCCATAATTTACGCATGCAGTGCACGTGAAAAACAGAAGGGCACAGAAAAGTGCCCGGGGTGTATGCGCCTGGCGCTGCGCTAGACGTGCATAGGCTATCGACTATGGGAGATGTGATACGAAGCCAAATACCACCCTGAGTGAGAGACTGATATCACCCAGCCCGACTACTGGAGTTTCATAATTGTTCTTGTGAATATCGTAGACTGCTATTTATTCTAACTGCTCCACCCCCTCGGCAGTGCCGAAGTACACCTTGTGCACTGTGTTCCCAAAGAAGATCCCCGTGTCCACGACACCAAGCATCGCCTTGATGCGGTTGTGGAGCGTCTCAGGGTCCTTCACAGTGCCAAAGTCGGCGTCCAACAAGAAATTGTTGTTGTCGGTGACCACGGGCCCGGCCTTGGCCTTCCCGCCCTGTCTGACATCCACCCGCTTGGCGCCGAGCTTCTTCAACTCCGCAACAACAGTGCTGTAGGCAATCGGCACCACCTCGATCGGCACGCCCTGAGTCCACTTGTAGCCCAAGTCGTTCAGCCGCTTGCGGTCGTCCGCAACAACCACAAACTTCTTTGCGCAGTGCGCCACCAACTTCTCCTGGAAGAGGCACGCACCGCCGCCCTTGATGAGGTTCTTGCGCGAATCGACCTCGTCGGCGCCGTCGAACGCAATGTCAATGACAGGAAACTGCTCGACGCTGCCCAAGACAAGCCCGTTGTCGATAATCAATTGCTTCAGCTGGAACCCGGTGGGGATGCAGATGAAGTCCCGCTTGTTCGGCAACTGCGCCACCCGCTCGGCAACATAGACAACGGTGGACCCCGAGCCAATGCCGACGATTTTGGCATCTTTAGGAAACTCCTGGTCGACCGCGAGGTACGCTGCGGCTTTCTTGCCCTGTTCGATTGCGCTGCTGGACATTCTGCGGAGGCTGGTGAGTGTTCGTAACATGCACTGCCCGTGTTTTGCCCGACCCCACGATTGCCCTGAACCGGGGGTCCCCACACCCCCAACATTAGTCACTCATGTCACCAACCGGGCGTTGCGGATGAACTGCTTGTACGTAGTGTCTGTGCACATCGACAGGGTATCGTCTGACTCTGGCCCGAGCGCAGACGGCATGTCGCTGTACTTGGAAGACGCAGGAGCTGCCTCGGAAAGCACGCTGTCCGTGTCTTCGTTGAAGCTCTGCATGTCCACCGCTGCATGTTCGCGGTCTTTTGTCTGGACGACCTCGTTGCGGGCCACAATACTTTTTCTCAGTAATCTTTTAGGTGAAGTTTCCTTAGTAGGGTTTACTGGACTAGGATCATTGTGGTTAGGCGGCAAAGCTGCCGAATGGGCTGACTGAGTATTGACTTCTCTTCCGAACTCCTTGTCCCTGCTGCTCGAATTAGGTTCTGGGACCACCGCCTGAACCCCTGGAGGCGGCCCTGCTGGTGACCCTGACCCATGTGCACGGATACGCTGCTTCTCTGGTGGGCCCATTGGTGCTAGCGTAGACAGTTCCTGCTCTTTCTGGGCTGGCTGCTCGCTGTAGACTGGGGTCCGCGTGTTCTCGTGACGGTCCCTTGGCGTTTGGCGCACGGGAGAGCGTTGACGCATTCGCTGTGGGGAGACATTTCGTGGTGTATTTCTAGGCATCTGCTGGGGCGCATGTTGAGGCATATGCCGAGGAACATGCTGAGGCTGAGGCATCCGCTGGGGCGATCTCAAGTGCGGCGGCGTTCGGTGTCCTCTTGGGCTCTCCCTTGGTGAGTAGTGGTCGTAGTGATCGCGTTCTATAGGCGCGTTTACTGGCATTTGCATAGCCATTGGCGCCGGAGAGCGCCGAACAGGGGAGTGGTTTCCACGATTTTGTCTACTCTGCTTCTGCTTTTCCTGATCAACTCTCTTTTCCGCGAGCTGCCGAATCATCTTGAGTTCTTCCGTAGTGAGCTGGTCTTTCAACGATGCTGGCAATTTATCCTCGAGTCGTCGAACTTGCTTGATCGTGTCATCGTCCAGATCTTGGATAGACTCCAAATCGTCGAAAACATTTGGGGAAAATCCCAGCTTTCTAGGCGTCTTTTGAGGCAGTCCAAGATTGTACAATGGCGCTTTGCGAGGCAGGGTATGGGCCAAGGGCCGTCTCCCCGGCTTGGACCGTAGATTATTCACCTGGAACTGATGGCCCTGGTGCTGGGACGTTGGAAACTGCCAGCCGCCAAGCGTAAACTTGTAGATCAAGAACAACGCACCTGCAACTAATAACCAGCACACAAGATACTTGGCCACTGCGAACGTAAACCAGAATACTATGGAAAGATGGTATTGGATCCACGGCCGCAAAACGTATAATACACTCGCCGCAAAAAAGCCGCACACAAAGCTCTGCTTGTGGAACGTGTGGTCCCATTCTAGCTGGCCAAGGTTTATCTGCCTCATGCTTTCTAGCGGATTCCGTTTCCGCGCGTTGTCGGTAAACTGCTGGTGGAAGAAGCCCGTGGTGACCACCGTGTCGACGCTGCGCCGCCTAGTTAAACCGGTCTCGTGTTCCCGGAGCAAATCTTTGTAGTGCCCGAGCGGGTCGGTCTCGACAGTGTCTTTGCTCACGAACGACGAGACGACACTCGTCAAGTCCGAGCAGATCTCACTCTGCTGGTCCTCCATCTCCACCGTCAACACCTCACTGTCAAGAGTCACGGTGTCGTCTGTTATTTCACTTTCTTGAACACTCAACTCACTCTGTTGTACACTCTCCAAGTCATTGCCATCTCCCCGGCTGATGAATGTATCGCCCTCTGATTTATTGCTGAAATCTGACCGCACTTCACTGCTGTCATCCTGTAACACCCGCTTATGTTTCTTTGGAATATCCTTTTCGACCAACCACCCCGCAAACTTCCGAGCAGTAGACTCATTCATGTTCCCAGAGTCTAGCAAAGCGTAAGTGGTACCGTTATTCTTTTGCCAACATCTGTCATAGACCAACCACCTTCTATTTACCGATTACCGCTTCGGGCAGACGAGACGCTCTCCATACATCTGGCCCGATGCCCTGCAGCGGCATGGAGAATTCCCACGTGATCATGCGCTGGCGCTGCAGGATGAGCTTAGTGACTAAAGTTTTGCAGGATACAGCAGTAAGTTTTGAGCGCCTACAACATGACGGCTGAGATTGGGGCGGTGATCTACCTGGCAGTGAAGCCTATTTTCAAGATCTACCTCATCATGGGGACCGGCTTTCTCCTAGCCAAGCTTAACATTCTTACGGTCGATGTCACCCGGAGCATCTCTGACATGATCGTGATTGTGATTCTTCCGTGCCTTACTTTCAACAAGATCGTGCTGAACATCGCCATCAGCGACCTTGAGAGCATTGGCGTCATATGTCTCAGCGCAGTGTTGCTCTACGCACTCGGTGCGTTCTGCGGTTTTGTTGCCATGTTTGCAACCCCCGTGCCCAGAAAGTGGTACGGCGGGGTAATCGCAGCTGGCATGTTCCCGAATATATCGGACCTCCCGATTGCATACATCCAGACACTCGATACAGGCCTAGTGTTTACAGCAGAGCAGGGAAACAAGGGTATAGCGTACGTGTGCATCTTTCTTGCGACGTTCTTATTTACGGTTTTCAACCTTGGGGGATTCAGGTTGATAGAATACGACTTCCGGCATAAGCACGAGGACCCCGAGACAATCGAGCCAAAGGCTGCACCCGAGCGTGAGGTTGAGAAAACTGAGGCCGGGCCGCTGGACTTGGGAGACGCTCTGAGTCTTCTGTCGCTGGCGATCTCCAACGAGAGCCACGAGAACTATGTCCAGCAGATCAGCGAGCTGGGAAGCAGGGTGCACTCGCGGGTGCTGACCACGGGGCTGCTGTACACGAGCAATTCGTTGCACCAGACGCTGTCTCGTAACATGGAGCTCCGCACGCTTCCGTCCCAGAACGTGAAGGACGTGATCAGGGAGTACAGCCGAGTCAACAACCAGCAGGCGATTGCACGGATGAGCACTTTAACGCGCATTGCCACGACAGGGGCAAGTGGGTTTGACCACAGCGACGTGAAAAACGCCGGGTCGTCTATTAAGTTTGTTGAGAAGTACCACTTGAATTCCGTGGTGTTCATTCTCCAGAACTTCCTCCGCCCGGTGTCCGTCGCTCTTCTCTTGTCGCTTGCCGTTGCATTGATCCCATGGGTAAAAGCGTTGTTTGTCAACACGACCGTCAAGCTCAGTGCGGCACCAGACCTGCTCCCGCCGCTCAGCTTTCTTATGGACTATACTTCGTACATAGGACAAGCAGCCGTGCCCTTGGGCTTACTTCTTCTTGGAACAACGATGTCGCGGCTCCGCATCGGCAGTATCAATAAGAAGTTCTTCATCAGTGCTGTGCTGCTAACAGTGTTAAAGCTCTGCATAGTGCCGATAATCGGCATCCTCTGGGCCAACAAACTCAGAGCTCTAGGCTGGCTCCGGGACGACATGGTGTACTTTGTGCTCGTGGTGACGTTCGCGCTTCCTTCGGCGACGACACAGTTTTATTTCACGGCATCCTACATGGACCCCGAGGACCCGGACACCACGCAGATGGACTGCCTCTCGGTGGTGCTCCTCCTCCAGTACCCGGTGCTCGTGGTGAGTCTCCCCTTCGTGGTGACCTACATCGTCGAGTGCCAGCTTTAGCACGAGCAGGCTTGGAATGTGCTTGCAATAGAGGTTTACACGGAAGAATGTAGTGGAATGTAGCGAGCAGTGCCCTTTTGGCGCAGTGCGTGAGGCAAAATCTATTGGCATAGAGGCGTGCCGGGTTTTGGGGCGCGAAAAAATGTTCTAGAAGATAACAGCCGCCTTACCGGCGAGCACATTGCAGACCGGCAAACCGCTAGCGACGCGCCCAGCTGACTGTGCTGTGCAGAGCGCAGGTGCTAGCAGAGGCCCAAGCACAGCGGCGCCAGCCGACGTAATGGTTTCCTTTTGTAGGGCAGCCCGGTGGGCCTCTGCTGGCCAGTGTTTGGCTGGGCAGCGCGCGGTGGGAGTGGCCGTCCAGAAGAGGTATGAAAGTGAAACACCAGCAGCACGCCGCAGAATACGACAAATAGATTGAGATTGCACCTGCGGCAAACAGGCGGCTATTACGTAGGTGGCACCACCGCAGCTGTGGGCGCACGCCCGAGGTTGGGAGTATCATGAGGTTTTTCAGGCCCCAACTCTGAATAATGTGCAGGCGGCGATTGTCCTGCCCGAGGGGCTAAGTCGCCAGCAGCCACATACGATTGCGCACGTAGGCACACAGCACGGGGACAGAGACCAGCGGGGCCCACACGATCGATCAGGGCCGCTTGAGGACGCTGGCCCGGAAGCTGAAAAGGTGCGCTTTGCCCGCGGCAGGCTGCGGCAGGCGCACGCAGTGGCACTCTTGTGTTTTTGACTCGAACCTATAAACTTTCTTTTTTCCAATACTTGATCAAACAGTCCTGGGTTGTGGTGGGAACTTGCTCTCCTGCTTTCTTTCTGCGAATCTTCCACCTGGGCGTGCCCCCGCGCTCTTTCAGACTTTTCCCGAGCTTTCCCCACCGCCAATTGTGCGTGCCAGCGGCCTCTGCAACCGCTATTGATCCCAGCGTCGCCAGAAGCGAGGATGATGAAGAAAAAATCACAGAACATCCAACTCTGAATTTTCAACCGAGATCTACACCTTTCCGCCATGGCCTTCTCTCAGGAAACCGGGATGAAGAAGGACGAATACGACCGGCTCGTCGCCCGCTTCAAGAAGGACAGACGCAGCCGGTACTACAGGATCATCAGCCTGCCCGCGATCCGAGACTACGTCGACAAGAACCGCAAGCGCGGGCTCTACAACTGCAACCACTGCAAGCTTCTGTTCCAGACAATCTACGACCTTGCGCTCCACTTTGACTACTACACCGTCGCCCGCTCCTACTACTGCAACTATCCCGGCTGCCCCTACACCGTGTTGGGCTTTGCGTCCAGCAACGAGTGCAACCGGCACCTCAACTCGGTGCACGGTGAGAAGTCGCACGTCTGCGCCGACTGTGCCCAGGCGTTTTCGAGGGTCGACCAGCTCAACGCCCATATTTCTAGAACCCACAAGAACCCGCACAGCAGGTTCAACAAGAAGCTCTACAAGCAGAAGTCGATGAACTTTCTCCCCATGGGCACTAGCCAGTACCCGGTGGGCGCGGTGCCGCCGACGCCGCCCAGCTCCCAGGGCGCGCCGATCCTGGGCTACGACTACCCCGGGCTGGAGCCCGCGTACGAGGGACCGCCCTACGGGGGGTACGAGCCGCCCAGCAGGAGCCACCCGCCGCCGCCGGACGACCTGCAGCCCGCGCACTACCGTGGCCACCAAAAAAGAGGCTTGCACAAGACCACCAGCAAGCTCCAGATCAACTACCTCATTAATTGACCACCCAAACACACACTCCCCGTGGCTGCTGCACACGGTGTGAACACCGTGCTGCACCGCGAGAATTCTCGTCTGCTGCCGCACATATGGTTCTACATATTGTCTTACATCTTGTCTTAGATACATAGTGGGCCACGCAAGCCCCTGACCATTCCCGTCTGGTCTAAACCCAATGTCACACACTGCCCGCCGTCCTGTAGTTTTGCTTGCCGCAACTGCCAGAACTCTAATTCCAATTTGCCCGTTTAGGACTCGCCGCAAAAATCCTCTTGGCAGATGCCACTCTGCCTGAGTACTATGCCCTTACGGGCTTCCCCTTAGCGCACATACTTCCCCAAGCGTTCCTGCACCACCGCCTCGCTGTCCCCCGCATTCAACACGCCCGCAGTACGAAGCAATTGGACCGTATTGTCCACCACGGTGGGCTTGTCGATTTGGGTCGTATCTTTGGAAAACTTCACGGTCTTCATCCACTCGGCGGCATCTTCTTCGCTGTAGTCGAGGTTGGTATAAATGTACTTTCTGGCCTCCTCCGGGTTCTCATTAAAATAGGAGACTCCCTCGTTGACCGCCGCCAAGAACTGATCGACCGCCGAGCTTTCGACACCCACACGACTGGTGATCACCCACGACGGCCACGGGGTATAGATCTCGCCGATCTTCTTGATCTCGCCGTTGTCGTAGTACTTCTTCGACGTAAAGTACTCCCACATAAAGGCGTCCGACTTTTCGGCCCCATCGACATGGTTCACACTGTCGCGGAGATTCTTGAACGTCGACAAGATCGGATAGCCAGAAAAGTATGGCACCTTAAATCCCTGCTGAAGCGCAAGCACGAACGACATCACGTACGACCCGGACCCGATCCGGCTTACGCCTACTTGGCCGCCTTTCAAGTCGTCCACCGTCTGGATATCGTCACGGTTCGCGCCCGACGAGACCGACCAGCACAACGGCGAGTCTACGTAGGTGCCCACGAGGTGGTAGCTCTCGTTTCCCGTGGCAATGCCGCGGATAAACGCCTCGGTGAGTCCAATGGCAATGTCGATCAGCCCGTCGCCGAGAGACTGGATGAGGTGCCCCGATCCGGCGAGGTACGGAATGAGCTCGACATTGAGGCCGCGGCTTGAGAAATATTTGTTGGTCTCGGCAAAGTGGAGAGGGGCCAGGAAGTGCTCCGGGACGAATCCGACTTTCAAAGTTGTCATGGTCAGTGGGAAGTCAACGTTATGACTCGTAACTATGACAGAAGCAGACAATAGCCAAGGCCGAGTTGTGGAAAAATATCACGTGACGCTCAACATCCCAGGTGCATGGTACAGCGAGAATCTCTCACAGAAGGGTATTCTTCACCTAGATCTTGAGAAGCCTGGGAATGATTCAAGTTGGTCTCTTATACTAGTGTGTGCTGCAACTACAGACATGTCATTTTCAAAAAATTCCACAGGGTCTTCCGTGCTCGACCACTGAGACGAGTTAGTCGAGATGCCAGTGAAGATTTGGTGACTTGTACCAGACTCATGGCCGAAAATCATTAACCGTTTGAGCAACGCAAGTACAACATTTGAATGTGGTGTATTAGGTGTCATGGCACAGTGTAAGCTTTGTGCGGGTGGTTTTTAATGTAAAAGTGTACCGCTTCGGTACTCAGGACAAGTACCGCACTGCCTCGCTACCACTTGTCAGTGCGCTAGTATTTGACCTTGGCGGTGATGTCTTCTATATACGCTTGCAAACTGACATCATCGGTAAGAATGACAGCTCCTCCACCGCCGTAAACTGCATTGGTGTTGTACGAGTTTGACGGGTTAAGTTTCGAGTAGAGGAACCGCGACTGGGACCCACCTTCGTCGCAGTTGATGAACCGCGGCAATGGCGTGCGATCGACCAAGATGTTGGTGACCTCCCGGATCGGCGTCTGGAGGAAGTCTGCAAACAGCTGGTATTCTGGGTTAGTATGATAGCCAGCCTTCTTCCAGTTGGCAATAGTCTCGCCGTGGTAGACAAGAACTTCAAAGAACGTGTCCAAAAGCAAGATGCGGGTTGGCTTGATGGACACAGAATCAAGAAGGACGGGCTCGCAGATGACGTTCTCGCCATCCTCAGGGTCCTGCTCAAAGCTGGTGAGAGTCGGCTGGACAATAATTAGCGAGTTGTTGGTATCCTCGTGGGTGATGATGTGGTTGTAGTACACGGACTCGTCCGGTGAGTAGTTGAAGAGTCTCAAAAGGAAAGAGCGGCGCAAATTGTAGATGAACTGCGGAAACATGTTGAAATTTCCGTTGATCTCAATCTTGCGCTCGGCGCTGATCAGGCCGAAGTTACGCATGAGCTTAATCAACAACTCGTCGAGCCACTTCTTGGCCACTTCAGGATCCTGACCCTGCCCGAAGATCCGGTGCGAAACCATGCGCGCCACGGAGACGATTGCCGCTTCTTGGTCAAAGGACTGAACAAAGAACTCCTTGGCGGTGCTGAGGGTGTAGATCGGACGCTGGATAGTTGTCACCCGGAGCCGGAAGTGCCCGTTGGGGTGCTGGTAGTAGAAGAGAAACTGGAGAAACGCGCTGTTCTGGCTGCCCTGTTGCTGCTGATTGACATTTTTGCTGACATCGAAGTAAACGGCGTAGGTCGACGAGGCGAGAATCTTGGAAAGCTTCCAGCTGCTGGTTTTGCCCGTGCCGACGACGGTGGTGTCTACATTCGGCGCGGCTTTCTCCAAAGACGTCGCGTGACCGATCAAGCCCTGGATTTTCAAGTGGTGAGACGTCTTGACTTCCAACGATCCGTTGACACCGTACCGCGTGACATTTTCGTCGTCAACTTGCTGGTTTTGGAGATATTTGAGGAACGAGTTTTTGAAAATCGACGTAGTGAAAGAGTCAGAGAAGACAATCGTGCCGCCTGTCTGGTCACTCAAGGCAATCATCTCATAAAGCCCCACCTGGTCCAAGCATCCAATGAAAAAGTTGACAATAAAACCCTGCTTGGAAGCCCTTGTGGCAAGACTCGAGTAGAACTCTTTGCTGCTGGCCGCATACTTCTTGTTCTGAATATCCTTGTGCGAGCGCAAATGATCCTTCAAATGAGTGGTCGTGATCTGCCCGTACTGGCCATAGTTCGCAGGCCCCGAGAGAAACGCAAAGATTTCAACGCCAGTCTTAGGAAAACACGTCTCGAGAATGTTCACCACAATGGACATCGCCGAGCCCGTAGCCCGCAATGGGCGTTCTTTGGTCTCGTTCACAGAAAACAAGTCTCCAAGGATTCCATCAAGAATAGTTTGAATCTGGTACTCGCACTGTCTGAGAGGCTGAAAGAATTTTGACCCAATGAACAGCTGCTGCTGCGCATTGCCACGCATATCGCCTCCCATGATGCCCAACTTGGCAGCTATAATCTTCATCGAGTACAGCTTATCACCGTTGAAAGAGTAACATCCCACCCCGGACTCGTCGCCGCGCATCTCATAGACATTGACATGCTTCCCAAACGTCACAAGACCCACCAAGGCGTCCTCAGGCAAGATGCTGAGGCTCAGAAGAATCGTATCTTTCAACGAAGCAAGGTTTTCTGCGTCTGTGGCAAGATCGATTAAAAGCACGTAAATTGGAGGGTGTCCGCTGCGCTTCTCCATCTGGTACTCAATCGTGGTGTTGGTCATGATCTGCTGGAGAAGTTCTGGGTTTTGCACCAAGTATTCAGGCAATGGATTCCGAGTGTATGAGATCGGACAGTTCCAAGTCTTCAGATTGTAGTCCACTTGGCAGAACGGATTCAAGACCGTGCCACTTCCTTTGGCAACAACGGGGTTCCCAGCTATCACCTGTAAGTCTTCTTTCTCGTGGAGCGGGCTGTAGAGGCACGAGAGTGGAACCGCCAAGCTCGCGGTGTCGAGGCTCAGAGTTGGGAACGCGTTCCATGCAAGGCGCACGCCGTCGACGTCTTCTAGTTCTTCGAAGTCCATATCAGTAACGCTCTATGTTCGGTCCACACTGGGTGATGCTGTTCAATGGTGGCTCAGTCTTTCAGCCCACTCTATATGGCAGCCTCGAGTGAGGCAGCCCCGAGTGAGGCAGGGTGACCCCGAGGCTTGTTGGTTTGGTGGTGAGATGTCAAAGAATCAACCTCCAAAATAATCGTGAAATGTCAATTTCATGGTGGACACATTCTAGCTTGTATGTATTAGTAGGTGAATAAATATTGTTGTTAGGTTCCCCTCTAACTTGTGGCACCTCCACGCTGACTGGTTATGCTTTTATGCAGGCGTTTTCAGACAGCGTCTTGGAAAGCACGAACGCCGAAATCGAAGGAGCCAAGCAAAAGATTGCTAAATTACCAAAAAAAAAAAAAAAACGGCATTCTTAACCCTCAAGTCGATTCAAACCGCTTTCCACCTAGCGTTCCGAACGTTTTCCAGAATTTCTCCCAAAGACTTGATCACCTTATGCCAGTGACATGATTCTCTCTTGATTGTAGTCTGAAATGTCACTTAAACTATTTCAAACATGTTGCCTCGCGTTGATCGCCAGGCTTAAAAGCGTGCTCTCACTGTTCTTACGCACTGCGTCGTTCTCCCACCAGGCGCTACAACTTGTCTAAAATGTACAATTGTCTATTCTATCTCCCTTCTATCTACTGAGCGTGCTCCACCTTGGCCTCGTGGTTCGCGGCGTATCTGCCCGAAGGGTCAGCGTGGCAACCCCACTCGGCCTTTGGCACCCAGCGCATCACAGTCGCGGCGGCGGCCTTCTGTGGGAACAACTCATCGAACTTCAATCTGTACCAGTAGGCCTCCTTGGTGGTTGGCACGTCGTCGCCCCACTCGGCCTTTGGCGACGCCAACTGCTCCTCGGTGATCTCCTTCTCGGCAGTGTCCTTCAAGACGTCAATCCACGAGTAGCCGACACCGTCAGAGAACTGCTCCTTCTGTCTCCACAAGATCTCCTCTGGCAAGTATGGCTTGTTGTCTGGCTCATCGGTGGTGTCGAACGCCTTTCTCAAAATGTACTTCTCAATACGCTTCTCCTCTGGCTTGATCAACTTCTCCTTAGGGTCGATGTTCAAGCAGAGATCAAGGAACTCCTTGTCCAAGAACGGCACACGGGCCTCAAGACCCCACGCCATGGTCGACTTGTTCGCGCGGAGACAGTCGGCAAAATGCAAGTTCTTGACTCTCTTGACACACTCGTGATGGAACTCGTCGGCGCTCGGAGCGGCACCGAAGTAAAGGTATCCACCAAAGATCTCGTCGGAACCCTCGCCGGACAACACCATTTTCACGCCCTGGGCCTTGATCTTTCTCGACAAGAGGTACATTGGGGTGGAAGCTCTGATGGTAGTGACATCGTAGGTCTCCAAGTGGTAGATGACGTCGCTCAAGGCGTCGAGACCCTCGTCCAAGGTAAACGTGAACTCGTGGTGGATCGTGCCGATGAACTTGGCCACCTTTCTCGCGGCCACCAAGTCTGGGGCGTTCTCCAAGCCAACGGCGTAGGAGTGCACCTTACCCCAGCTGCTGGCGTGCAAGTTTCCGTTCTCGTCAACACCGGCAAGCTCAGCCGAGTCGACGTTCTCAGAGGCCTTGGCAGCCTCTCTGGCAGCAATCGAGGCGATTAAGGACGAGTCCAAGCCACCAGACAAAAGCACACCGAATGGCACCTCGGACATGAGCATCTTTCTCACCGCAAGCTCAAGGCTGGCTCTGAGCTTAGGGTAGTCGACCGGCACGTGCGGAACCTTGGTTTCGTCCCACCAGCTTGGGTTGAAGTATCTCGTGAGCTTGTCGGAGTCGGAGTCGTAGATGTGGCCCGGTGGGAAAGCAGTGATCTCGTCGCAGTCGTCGGTGAGACACTTGAGCTCCGAGGCAAAGTACACCGACTTTGGCAGGGAAGAGTGACGGCCCATGTAAAGGGTGTCGACGCCGATCGGGTCACGGGCAGCAATGACACGGTCTCTCTTCGAGTCGTAAAGCACAAAGGCAAACATACCGTCCAAGTGGTTTGGCGCATCGAGATCGTACTTCTCGTACAACGGGATGATCACCTCGCAGTCACTGGCGGTCTTGAATGGGTAGTCCTTGAACTGGTCTCTCAATGTGATGTGGTTGTAGATCTCACCGTTGACGGCAAGCGCGAGCGTGTCGTCCTGGTTGGTGATTGGCTGGGCTCCGGTGCTCACACCGACGATACTCAAACGCTCGTGGCACAAGATCGTGTGGTTGTTCTGAGTGGTGAAAGTTCCCGACCAGTCTGGACCGCGGTGGCGGATTCTCTTGGACATCTTGAGTGCCTGCGGTCTGTAGGCCGCGGCGTCGTTGATCTTGTAGGCAGCAAAAATTCCGCACATTTTAGTTGGTGTGGTATTCAAGCAGTATTAGTTTGAAGGCGATGAAAATTTCAAAGCGTGGAAATCTCGACGATTTATGGCGGCGCACGTCACATGTCCCGCCCGCTATTAGTCATTTTTGCATTCGTTATCGGGCAGCAACCTACATGAGCTGAGAATTGAAGAAGAATTAGAAACGTAACGCAAGTGGATATGGCATAATTAGTATAGCAACAAAAATTTAAGTAAAACAGGGAAATCCAAGAATCGGCCTCATCAGGAAACTCAATGAGCAAGCGCCGTCACACCGTTCGCCTCTCGAACATTTGGCCACCCAATGCGCTTCACGCACCCGGTACGTTTTTTGGTGGGGTCCAATGTTCGCCGGCCGCCCAGCGCACCGGAGCCGCTGCAGGCCCGCCCAACTTGGCAGCCATTTAGGCGCAGCGCCAGCTGGAACACTGAGTCACGGGAGGCGGTGGCCAGCAGTAGACTGTGGGAGCAATATTGTCAAAGAGAGAATGGAATAATTTTGAAAAGCGTGTGCAGTGTTTTCAAATCACCAAGATTGAGACTTATTCGTTCAGCACCGGGCCCTCAGTGGATGTGTCACAGCGAGAAATGTAGTGGGAACTGTAGTGGGAAATGTAATGGAAAAGGTAGTGGCAATGTAGTAGGAATTGTAACGGCTGGGAGGTTTGGTAGTGGCAGACAAGGGGCGTTTAACCGGAGATCAAGGCACGGTGCCGTTAGCACAGAAACCTTTTCATATTTGAGAACACAGCACTGTGCTGATTTCCCAGTTTGCAAAACACCGAGTACGAATGAAGCGGAATGGGGGAGCTTCATGAGACGCTGGTGAGTGACGAACAAAGAATATTGTACAATTTCACAGTTCCTCTTCGCTCGCCAAGACTCGCCATTGCTTTACACAATCGTGCAACACCCACCCTCGGCACTCTGATTCCGCTGCCGGGCCGCCTGCTGGGCCTGCAGGTTCCGCTGCGCAGTCGCACTTTGGGGTCCCTGCGGACCAGGTCCGGGACCCTGAGACCGAGACCCCGTGGCCGCGGCATTTTTGGCCCCCGCAGCTATCCCGGCCTGCACTTTTCTCTCCCTCTCGCGGGCCTCCTGTTCGCGCTTGCCCTTGTTCGTGGTGATCACGTGGTGAAACTCCTGCTGGCGGAGCTGCTGGTCCAACACGTCATGGTCAATATCCATGCCCTCGTCGTCGTCGTCGTCAGAAGTGTCCTCGGAATAGCGCCTGCCGTAATGGCGGTCGAACGATGTCGACGGCGAGGAGCCTGTCGTTGGCGGGTCCATATAACTCAACCGCTGCCGGGTCTGCAGGAAGTAGCTTCCCCTGTTTCCCGGCAGGTTCACATAGCTGGTGCGGTTCCCCACCATATTGAGCCCGTAGCGGTCGTTGTAGTAGCTCGTGATGTCCGCCTCGTTCCCGGCAATCGTGGTTGTCCCGTTTGGGTTCATCTGGAAGTTGAGGTCGTCGGTAGTGTTGACGGTCATCGGCTGGCCATTGTTTGAGAACGTCCGCGTCGTCCGCTTGTTGTGCAGCGTCGGCACAAGCAAACTCGCGCGCCGGTTGTTGACGTCCTTCGTCAGCACAGGGCGCAGGTTCACGTGGAATACCGAGGTCTTCGAGATCTTGAGGTCGCCGAGAGAGAGCGCCAGTCGAAGAGAGCGGCCCTGCTGGATGAACCGGATCCCGGCAATGTTGAGCGGCTTGGGGCCCCACTTGGGCTGCCAGTTGGTGATCAAAAACGCAATGATGTCGGCGATTCGGATCTCCTTGGTCAGCAAGTACCCGAGGTTGTTCACCTGGATAAACGTGCTGTTGAGGGTCACGTCCTGGCGCACCAGATTATTGAAGAGCAACGTTATCGTGATCGTGTCGTCCATTATTGGAGCATCAATCGTATGCAAAAGTGTGGGTGTCACAGTACAGCTGGTAGCACTGGTTCTATCTTCCTAGTGGGTTGCCTGATGTAACTTGTCTGTCAGTTCAATGTAGCCAGCGGGGGTGTGTCTTGAGCCGTGTAATTGGTTGTTGCGTCTTCTAGACAGCACTAGTACTCAGAGGATTCCCCAGATAATTGTTCTTTGGTGAGCGTTACACTCTAAATGAGTGACGTGGGGAGAATAAGATCCGGTACGGTGTGTCCTTGTAAAACGGTAAAGGAAAAACAGCCGCTTTTTTATGAATGCACGGGACCAAGGGGGGAGCTCGGGAGGGTGCACGATTTGCGGAAAGTTGATTGAAGACGTCCAAGACTGCGAAACGGTGTCAAATCCGATCAGTGATCTGGTTGGGCTAAATCTTTTGCTCGAATATGGGTTCTAAAAAATAAGCATGACAGCAGGTGCCAGCATATTATGGGCCGCGGCGCACGCTGTTTTAGAATCTGCGCCACCAATCTGGGAGCAGCACGAATCTGCGTGGCCAGTGATGGGGCATACGGTACTCGCTGCAAGCCGCGCGACGGAGCCCGCGAAAAAGCAACGCCACGATATTGATTGAAAAAGCAACACTCGGGTGTCTGAAAATAATCTAGGCTAACGGTTACCGCGTGTTGCATAGCACTCTACTAGCGCGTTTCTCTTTCAAGAGACACAGCTCTCCGTGGGGCTTTCTTTGACTCTGGCCGAGCCAAAACTAGGGTGCAGCGCACGGTGCAGCGGGCTTGTTTCAGGATCCCCGAAGGGTGTGCGATTGCGCAGCCATCCGTGGAATTATGGCAGCCGCGAGGCTCAGATCAGGCACTAGGGGCGCCCAAAATAGCAGGCGCCGGGGCCAAAGCTTACTCCCCGCAGACCTTCATATATCCATCTCCGCAGTCAGGTAAATCCGTAGCCCCGCCAAAAAAGAAAGCAAGAGCAGCGATCGCACGGAAGCAGAAGCGGACGATCTGCAGACACTGGGAGCCGCTGGAATGAGCAAGTTGGGCCAATTCCAACCACTGGCCGCGTTCTATTCGTGGAGGGTGATTAGATTCGCCCCACCTATTTTGCCCCACATCACCAACCACCTCGGCACACTGCTGCCTGTCTAATCGTGGCCTGGCCGTGACTACCTGCTTGGATCACCGCCAGCACTTGTCGCGGCCACAGGGGGCCCCAAGTCGGCAAGGCAGGCGGTAAAGGGAGGTTGTAGGCGGCAAGTGGCGCACGGTGGTGGCCGCACGATGGCTGCACACGGCAGCCGGGCGGTTTTACGTAGGCGGCTGCGGGCGCCGCAAAGAACGAGAAGCAGCCTGGGGCCACCGCTTGCGGCCCGCCGGGGGGAACCCCTCCGGCGGCCGTGATTTTCCTAGCATGCATCTACCAGCGGGCATCTCATGCCTACTTTTCAGCTGACAAAAATTACAACGTCTGCCTGCACCTGATGAGCATATCTCTGCGACAACGCGAGATAATAGCAGGGCTCACTGCCGGCACGGTGCTGACAGTCGTGGCGCACCCGCTTGATGTCATCAAAGTACGACTTCAGCTCAGCCGAAGCTCGGGCCTCTCGTCGTTCAAGTCTGTCGTGAAGGGTCTTTTGGTCCAAGACGTTAGCAGCTCGTTCTGGCACAACTTTCAAGCTTCCACACGCAACCTCTACCGGGGACTTCCAATCAACTTGATTGGAAACGCCGCGTCTTGGTCGCTTTATTTTGCACTTTACAACGATCTCAAACGGATCAGCGATGCGCGCACACATTACAACTACATGGCGTCGCTGGTGCTTGCAGGCACTATCACCTCGTTCCTCACGAACCCGATCTGGATATTGAAGACGCGACTCCTATCCACAAACAAGGACGTTCCCAGTGCTTACAAGTCCACTTTCGAGGGCATTGTGAAAATATTTAGGCAGGAGCCGCCCCGCAACTGGCTCCGGGGATACACGCCGCTGCTCTTTGCGGTGTTTCAGGGGGCGCTCCACATGACTATATACGACTCTCTCAAGCAGTTCCATGGTCAGGGCCAGCATTTGGATACTGTGTACTATTTCTACATCACGTCTGTCGCCAAGATCGTGTCGACCACCACATTTTACCCGTTCCAGGTATTCCGGTCGCGGCTCCAGTCGTACGACGCACAGCAGTCGCTTACGTCGGTCATAAGGACGATTTACAAAACAGAGGGAGGCTTTAGGGGATTCTATAAAGGGCTTTACATCAACCTCTTCCGCTCTCTTCCCGTCACCTGCATCACCTTCATTACCTACGAGAAGATCAAGTACTACTTGCCGGGTAACTCAAGATCTTGAAAATTGAAAATCTAGGCGGCCGAACTCCGACTACGCGGGACGCCATTCTTTACTCGAACACCATCTAATAGCCGAAATATAATTTAAAAAATGGTCGTTCACGTTTTGGGAAAGGCTCTCAAGGCTAAGTGCACTGTCGTGGAAGGCTTGTCGCGTGGGTTCTACGGCTTGGGTGCCGGGGATGCCACGAGGATCACTTCGAAGCTTGGGCTCTATCCTCAGATGAAAGTGTTCCAGTTGAATGAGCAGCAGATTATGTCGATATCCAAGGAGTTGTCTGAGTTGACGATCGAGAACGCCGCGAGAAACAACGTGCGGTCGAACATTGCGCTCAAGCGTCTGATTGGATCCTACGCGGGTCTCCGTCACTCGCAGGGTTTGCCAGTCAGAGGTCAGAATACCAGAAATAATGCCCAGACGGCAAGAAGACTCAACAGATTGAACCGGAGAGGATAATTAGCGGCACTAGCACTGGCAATAGCACTGGCGAGCGGCAGCAAGACAGTGCGTGTCTCTGAAATATATTCTAAGCCGTGGTTTTAGCTGCTCTTGCTCGCTGCGCACACAGACAGCGTTGCGGATACGATAGAAAGGTGGGCTTTGCCTAGCATGTACATATTGAATATAGCATTACGACTTTCAGTAAAAAAACTAGGTTTGGTAGGTATGATTACAGTCCCGCTCGGGTGTGGGCCACGGTCGAGTTCCAGGTTGCGAGTACTTGGCCACACAGCTTGGAATTGAGTTTACTGGTTTTAGTGAGTACCAACCAGAATTAGAAGGAATATAACGGAATGTAAGTGAATTTGAGAAGTGGATAGCGAAACACGTGGTTTTTATTTTAAACCGCTGTTTTTACTAGCCTGTATGGTGGAATGACTTTTCACGGCGGTCAAAATCGTGAATCATGCATCTAGTTGGCATTGTCTTACCGGTGTAACGGCCCAATGCAAAGCAGGGTACACACGACTTTCAAGAAGGACATTTCTCGTTGAGCTGAGCATTGGGAAACCGAGAACGACGCAATGCTTCTGGTCATCCATCGACGTTTTCTGCGGCGTTGTCAGGGATTAATCCCGGACATCGCATCTGTAGCCAAGGGTTGTAACCATCCAACCGCGCTGGGCGGAACTCTACGCAGCCCCAAAGCTTAATCAAACTCTAATGTCTGCCACTGGTGCAGCACAATAGCTGCTTCCGTACAGTATGTATGGTGATCATTACTCGTATCATTGGTATCTATAGGTATGCAGAGGGCAGGGCGTGACGCCTAGCCCCGGATGACGTTCAACGTCGAAATGCAAAAGCAGGCGAGCCAAAGGCTGGTCTGCAAAATTGAGTGCTTGCAGGCTTGCAAAAGGTTGTGTGGCACACATGAGTGTGTGCGTGAGTAGGTGTGTGAAAAGGAAACCGGGGGCCGGAAGAATAAAGACCAAGCAGAGGAGCCCTAGATATTTAGAACCCTACCGCTTATCTCACTCCACTCTCTCATCAGAAAAGCTTAAACTTCCGCCCCACTTTCTTGAACTCCTTCGAAAGAAACAGCTTTCTCTTCGGCTGGGCCGCAGGCTCGCTGTACTGCTGCTTCGTCTCCTCCGCTCCAGGCGTGAACGCGTAGCACTGTTTCTTCAAGTAGTCCTCAAGCCCCGGTAAGTCCACTTCCATGAGCGTGGACCTACTGCTGCTCAACGGCAGCGAGTAGTCGCCACTGCTTTTCGGAAGCGGGGTCAGGAGACAGTAGTTGCCCGTGATCATGAACTCACTCCCGTCCACGGGCCCCGAGTCCTCATAGAAGCTGTTGTCCTCGTGGTTTTGTATCAGCTTGAGAAACTGTATATAGGCGTCTTGCAACAAAAGCTGGACCTCGTCTCTTGCCTCCTCTAGAAGCAGGCAGCTGGGCACGGGCGTCTCGGTGTCGTGTTCCACCGGGTCGTAGGACTCTAGCAACTTGCTCCTTAGCTCTCCCGTGAGGTTGATCTCGCTCTCGGAACAAACAATAACATGGTCGCGCACAATCTCGAGCCACTCGGCGGCGGGGTTTGTTGTGTGTGTCTTGAGAGTGTCAAGCCGCTGTATGAACTCGAAGTTCTCGTGGCAGTGAGTGCGTCTGAGGAAGTTGGTAAACTCTGATAGCAGGTAGGGCGTGGTAGTGGCGGCGCGTAGCACCTCCTGTAGACTCGGTGCCATTGCGTCTTTGTGTCTTTAAAGCCGACAATAGAGATTATATATGGCGGAAATTTTAGGGGAGAAAACTCCAGCTGCGGGCGGCTGAAAAAAGAAACGTTTTAGGAGAATTCGCCTGAAAAACACTGCGCCTGCATGCAGCGGCGTCCAACGGTCAACTGAGTGGAGGAACAAAAAGCCAAGGGGAAGGGAGGCCCAAGCAGGAAATTCTAATCGGTGTATTTTCTAGATATTCCGCTGTCTCTCAGCATACTTACTCATCGATTATTGTCTATTAATAACACAAAAACTCCCTGTCTACTTGCCTGCCTCGGCCTGCGCGCCATCCTGCAGCAATCTCGGCCCAGGCACTTGTCCGTGGGGAGTGGAGGCCAGCTCGCACTGCCTGACCACGTCCTTCCAGATCAAGGTTCGGCCGCAGTTAAGGCATCGCCCTGATACGGGGAGTACAAAATACTTCAAACCGCTATTCTTCTTTTGCTTTAAGAAGCTTCTGGCAAGACACTCTAGGTGTACCTGAGTGTGGCAACACCGCACCTCGATCATCTCGATCGTGGAATCTTGGCTGCACGCCGCGCAGGTTTGCCGCTGAGCCCGTGACAAGTTAGCAGATACGAGCTGCCCAGATGAGGTTGTGTCGTGCGTCAAACCCAATGTGGCAGGAGTGGCGAGGGAACAGTGCGGCAGAGCACTGCTCGGAGCAGTAGTGCCTGGCCCCATTTCACTCTGCCCTAGATCATTGCTAAGAACTGTGTTCCTCTGCCTCTTCACCTCATCCAAGAAACATTCATTTGCATCTGCATATTTCCTGCGCACAGCATAGCTCCCATCCAACTCAACCTTGTACTTGTTTTTCTGCCATACTGCATACATCTGATCATTGAAGAAGTCGGTGCTGAGTCCCATCCGCAGGAAATACCTGCTCTTGAGCAACTTTCTGAGATTCCCCAAATAATAATGTTGCCCCTTCGCCTTACACACTGGCCCATCTAAGTACCGAGTCCGCTCGGGATGCTGCATGGCATACTCAAACTGGAGCGCTGCCACTTTGGAGGGGAAACCGTGCACTATAAGCACCATCTCCCAGGGCCGCGCAGCCTCTGTTTTTGTGCGGTACGCCCCTTGTGCTAATAGACCATTGTGCTGAAGTAGTCGCCGGTGGGGGTTTGGTGTCAGGCCAACATAGAAGCTGGTGCGTTTGAGCGATTTGAGGAGGTAGACGCAGTAGAACGGTGGCACCATCGCTGCATCTCTCAATGTGAGAAGCTGCCAAAACATATGGACCGTCACGTGATATACAGGCGGCGGCCACCTTAATCCAAAGCTGTTTCTTGGGTAACGTAAGGGTATTTTCCACTCAACTCTCTGCTCTAGCTCACTACGCTTGCCAAACTAAGATACTGCTTTACGTTTTGAACAAAGCTTAATATAATATGCAACTAGCTATCAGCGAGTCAGGCTCGCATCTATGTATGGGCCGAGAATGCCCTTGTAGGCGGTACTGAAGAATATTCCAATCACTCTCGCACAACAATCTTATAGGTCTCCTATGATCTTTAGCAAGCAACTCAAGCAGCAAAAATGTCAATAGCTGTGATGTCTGAATTGTCAATGAAAGCAACGGTACTGTCAACAGATGTGGTCAACCAGTGTTATGGTCCATGTCCGTGGCTGTCACTTTCGGCATGGCAGCTGCCGGCCACAGCTCTCTTGGCTGTGACCAGGCCACTCTTCGCTGCTGGCTTGCCGTAGGTAGTGCCGCAACAGCCGGGCTTCGCCAGTCTGCTGCTAATCGCCTAACGACCTGAAGCTCTCAAGATCATCGCTCACCTTCTCGACAGTCACCTGCTCCTCGTCGCTGCTGTCCAGGTCGTCCTCGTCAGCTTCAAGATCGCTCAACGCCCGGCACGTCGGACACGAGAACTGCGGGTAAGTCCGAAGAATCACGCGCTGGATACACTTGTAGTGGTACGAGTGCAGGCAGGGGCTGATAAACATCGCCTGGGTGGGGCGGAGATCGTCGAGGCAGATCACGCACTGCACGCGCTCCGCTCCGTCAAGACCCGGGTTCAACGACTTCATACGCTCGCGCGCCTCGCGGCCAAACGCCCGGGTGCGGCGGATCCACGACTTGTTCAACTCGACGCGCATCTTCACACAGCGATAGATCTCCTCGGTGCCACCTCTGAAGTCCATGCCCAACTGGAGAAGATTCCCCTCGCTGAACAAAACGGGTTCGCTCTCCTGGTTCGCGGGACTAAGCCGGCGGTGATTGAGAAACGTGCCCGACGACGACTTGAGGTCGCGAATAAACCACTGGCCTTGATCGTCGACGCTGATCTCGGCGTGCGTGCGACTGACCACCTTGGATTTGAAGACTACGGGAAGCAGCGTGCTCGGGTCGGCGGTGAGGGCATCCTTGTTCTTCTCGGTGTAGCGCCCAATCTGGATCCGGGCGCCCGGTCGTAGTTTCCTTATGATTGGTGCAAAGTAGAGTGCCGCGGCACTGCTGTTGTTGTCCACGTAGGGCGTGAGCCGAATCGAAAACGTCGGGTCTTTCTTGGGTCTCGATGTTGTCGTGGCAGTAACGTGAGGCACCTCACTGGTGGTCTGCGGCGTGGCGACGTCTGAAAGAACGTCCTCGGTCTCTGAGTTGTCAAAACTGATCGGGTCCGCAACAAACTGGTTCGCCGAGCCCTGGGAATTGCTCATGGTGTCAAAGAGCCCGGTGTTGCGGAGGGAGCTCGTGATGCTCTGGAAGATGTTGGTGCCAAAGGCAGGGGTGACGCGCAGCTGTTTCTTCTCGGGGCTACACTCAAACGCAGATGTGTCACGCTCCGGATCGCTCGCAATAGGCATGAATGTTTGTTAGGCACAGGGGTTTGTCGGCGGGAGGTATCTGGCGGCAGCGGTGGTATCGGCAGCAGTGTCGTGTCTGCGCGTTGTCTATGTAAACGGATTCTGTGGTCAGCTGTCGCAAGGTTTCAAAGCGATAAATTTTCAAGCAGAGCGATGAGACCCTCCTGGTCTTCTGCTTTTGTTTTTTATGATAGGTTGTTTCCCTGAAAGGAGACTCTGCAGCGGCGTGGTGCTGTCTAAATTATTTCTCCTATTTTTGATGGACCCGCAGAGAAAAATAAACGGTGTACTCACCCGGTCACACATCAAGACCCCAGGGGGCTGCGTCACATGCCGTTCAGGAATCGGCGGGGGAGTACTGGAAGCCAGCATATGGACCATTTGCTACTACTACATAGCTTATAAGCGTGTGTTAGATTGCCTCTTAAACCTCCACGTTGCTGTAGTATCGGCCACTGTTCTCTGCCGGTGCCTCCCACTTCTGCTTGGCACCTCCCACAGGCCGGTGCAGGGGCGGCGCACAGCTCCTGCGGGCCGCGCCAGACCTGGTCACGGCCGGATCATGTGGAGGTGCCCTTCCCTGACACATGATCAAAAGCCAAAGCGAGCCAAAATCAGATCAGCTGATAACTTGAACCTCTTGATTTTTTGAAAACGTATCGAGCGTATTTGTGGCGTTTTTTTTTTTTTGTTTTCCTCTTTGATCGAGTTTTTGCTGCCCCTAGCTTCTCCTTAATCTTGTAACTGACTCCCTGCAAGTGTCAGACGCACTGTATAGTCGGGATCACCGTGGAATAGAGTGGTCCAAAAAAGTCTGAAACCCGTTCCACTTGAAAGGTTGAAGCTACAGTGGTCGACATCTATTTCAAAAGTTTCAACAAAATGTAGAGAGACTGTTGATTTTGAAGCCGCACTAAAGAACAGATGCCTTTCTTCTTCGGGCCTCTAGTCGAGGCACAGTCGAATGGAAGTAGTATTGCATGCGATATCTACCGTCTCACTACACCGTAAAATGGCAGAAAAATTTGCACTACTATTTACACACGCACAAATCTATATACCAATCACAACAGTCCAGCTTTGGTGTACGAGCCCACGCTATTTCACTGCTTAGCAATAACTGCCTTGTCATCCATGAAAGGCCGCAACACCTCTGGGATATGAACAACCCCCTGCTGCGGATCGTAGAAGTTCTCCAAAATGGCAACAATAACCCGCGGAATCGCCATCGCCGTTCCATTAAGAGTGTGTGCAAACACGTTTTTACCGGTCTCCGGGTCGGCCGTCATTGTGTTGAACCGCCGCGCCTGGTAGTCCGTGCACGTCAGAGTCGACGTCAACTCGCCCCACGCACCTTTTCCGGGCATCCAGGCCTCAATGTCATACTTTTTGTATGCAGGAGCCCCCAAATCGTTGGCAGGAAGGTTGATCACTCGCGCCGTGAGGCCGAGGCTCTGGATCATCTTCTTTTGGAAACTGACAATTCTTGCAAATTCCTCCTCCGAGTCTTTTGGCCCACACCACGTGAAAAGCTCCACTTTAGTAAACTCATGTACACGGTACAATCCACGAGTCTCCTTCCCGCGTGCCCCGGCTTCCGCTCTGTAACTTCGACTCAAGCCGACAACTCTTTTCGGCAAGTCGGTGAACGTCCGCGAAAGACCGAGCCCAGCCAATGGGATTTCTGCCGTGCCCGTCAATACCAAGTCGCTATTCGCTATCTGATATGTCTGCTGCTCGTTGTTTTGGTCGCGCGGCTGGAACCCGCACGCGTCACTCACTTCTTCTTTGACAATGGATGGAGGGAGACACATAGTGAATCCCATCTGGCGCGCGCACTTCAACGCGTACTGAACAAGAGCCTGCTCCAACAACGCGCCGTCATTAATTAGGTAATACCAAGAGTTTCCCGAGACCTTGGAGGCCTGTTTGAACTCCAAGAGATCGAGGTCCTCGCCAATCTTCTTGTGGTCTAAGGCCTCCACCACTGGCATCTTCCTTGGATCCTGCTTTTCGGACAAATTGAGATACTCTACTAGCTCAAAGTCTTTCTCGGGAACAGTCTCGGCAATGCGATTCGGTAGCTGGCCCACCACTCTGAAGAGCTGCAGCTCGAGCAGATCCAACTCGGTCTCCAACTGCTTGCCCTTCTGCTTGAGTGCCTTGAGCTGCTCTCTGGCTCCCAGAGCCTGGGTTTTTAGCTGGTCCTGCAAGACATTTCTTTCTTTATTGATACTATTCTTCTCGGTCTGACACTTCTTGTATCGACTCCAGACTTCTGGGAGACCGTCTAACTCCGCTCCAATCTTGGCTGCCTGCCCGATCTCTCTGAGCTTGACGATCTGCTTGTACTCTTCGACGCTGCTCACTACCAGCTTGATATCGTAGATCGGTTTCTTCATGGTGACGGTGCTCTTGTTGCTCGCATGTCGCACGCGACTGGCAAAGCCAGTCGTCAATTGTACTCGGAGCATTGTGCTTTTTTTTCCAATGTGCTTTGGCGCTGTCAGCGCGATGGTGGGCCGATATTTTTCATGCATGCAGTGGAGTGTGCTGCTTAGTCAGACCGGCAGAGCATCCAAGATGAGAGGGGGTGCCTAGCAAGCGAAAGGGCAAAGGGTTTTTCCCATAATTGTGTTTCTTCAGATCGTAATTAAAGTAAACGCAGTATTGAAATTAATGGCCCTCATTTTAACAATTCAAGGTTGACTTGGGCCCCCCATTCGTGGGGACCCATCACAGCTAGTGCCTCGTTTCTCCCACAGAAGCGAGAGTAACAGTTGGAGGACCAACACAATGAAATACCAAGCTATGATTGTTTCAAGCTCGCATTGTTCTTCAAACCATACATTCCTCACTCCTTCAATTGGAACAGGGGATGTGCACTCTGCAACCACTGCACGGCACATTCATCAGTAGTTTCAGCTATTGTTGATCTCTGCAGACATCATGCATGAACTCCGAAAGCTTACCGCAGTAAGGGCCCACACATGACACGGCGTAGATGCAAAAAATTAGCTGGGACAGCCTCTTCAAGCAAGAATTTGTAGTTCACGCCAAATACTGTGCTCCTAGTTCACTCGCTAAGTGGAGTGTCGGGAACCAATGGGTACTAGGGTTGTCAACTGGTTATGGCTGAGGCACAGCGACGAGGGCAAGAGGAAAAGGCACTCACACTGGCTCGCACAGCTCTATAAGCAAGCGCTAAGAAACAGGTGTTACAATTTTGCACTACCTCAATTCGTTTGGTGGACAGAAGCGTCATCGTCTAACGATCTCAAACTACCTCACTTCTGTCGGTGGGCGAGTAGCAACAATCAAGAAAACCCACAGAACGTGTAAAACTTTTGACGTATCCAAAGAAAATCCGTCTTCGACACAGGTCGCCTCCTTGTTCCACTTTGTGAAACAAATTTGTGGAAGACCTGCTGAATGACGTAGTATCAAGCGAGAGACAGTTCTTTGGAAGGACGGACCCTTGACCGAACAAGATATGGCGGCAGACCCAAGCGCAGACAAGCCGAGTGCCTACCAACGGGACTCGGCCTTTTTGCAATACTCGCTTTGTTGGGTACAGCTCCTGGTTGATGGGACCTACAAGCTTTTTGCTGAAAAGGGTAACATGTGTTTAGAGCCTCGAGTTCTTCGTACAGTTCACCGCTTGTTCGCCGCCCGGCTGCATAGGCGAGGCAAGGGCCGCTGCAGCATGCGCAGGCCCCGCGGGCGGCACGCGGGCCAGGCGCAGGCGAGAAATACGGTTATGATCCGAAACTGACAACTGGATTGGGCACATTCAAAACATGGCCAAGGCATCTGTTGAGGACGTAGCAACTAAAAATTTGTAGCGAATTTCAGAAAGGTAGCACAAGCGATTGTCACTTGTTGTTATTTATTGAAAGGGTTTATGGTTTAGGTGACACAATTAGTGCCAAATCGCAGCCCCGAATAAGCCTTAATTTAGTTACATTGAATCCCATCGTGGCCAGATGAAACCTAGCTAGCGCCTAGCGCCCTGGGCCTGATCTGTGGGAGCTGCACCGTGCGACGCTGCAAACCGGGGCAAGTTCCGGCAACTTGCCCCGGAAGTGCCCAAAATAGCAGCAAAAACAAGCGTTTGTATGTGAACAAACCGAGGGTCACCGAGGGGTCAAACCGAGGGTCACCTGCAGGCCGCCCAGCACAGCCCCAACGCGCCCCAAACAGGCGAGCTGGGCGGAAGTGCTAAAGGCTGGGCGCCTTTTGCAGGCGGCTCAAGCTGGCCGCCCGGGGGGCACTGCACGAGCTGCTTACCCTCGGAACTGTGTTTACCATGCGCTGTCCTTATTTTTAATACCCCATTTTAGGCCTGGTCACATGTCGCAGCCCCAAACACTTCCACGGGCCTGGAGATCGGTGCCCCAGTATAAATATTAGCCACCCGCTAACTTGTTTCCACCTGCCAAACTCAGCACTAACTAGTCAAAACTAACCCACAATGTGCGGAATCTTTGGTTACTGCAACTACTTGGTCGAGAAGTCTCGTGGAGAGATCATCGACACCATGGTCGAGGGTCTCCAGAGACTCGAGTACAGAGGCTACGACTCCGCCGGCATTGCGATCGAGGGAGACAGCCCAGACAAGCCGTTGGTCTACAAGGAGACCGGCAAGGTCATTGCCCTCAAGGAGTTGATTGACGCCGCCAAGCCAGACCGCAGCGTCACTTACAACACCCACTGCGGCATCGCGCACACCCGTTGGGCGACCCACGGTGAGCCGAAGCCAATCAACTGCCACCCGCACCGCTCGGACCCAACCAACGAGTTCCTCGTGGTGCACAACGGTATCATCACCAACTACCAGGACCTCAAGACCTTGCTCCAGAAGAAGGGCTTTGTGTTTGAGTCCGACACCGACACCGAGTGCATCGCCAAGCTCTTCAAGCACGTGTACGACACGAACATCAAGAACGGGGTGGATCTCGACTTCCAGACGCTCATGAAGGCGGTGCTTCTCGAGTTGGACGGGTCCTACGGTTTGTTGGTCAAGTCGACCCACTTCCCTAACGAGTTGATCGGCACCAGAAAGGGATCGCCGTTGCTCATTGGTGTCAAGAGCGACAAAAAGTTGAAGGTGGACTTTGTCGACGTCGAGTTCCCAGAGGTCGCCGAGCAGCAGAGCCTCCAGAGCACGCTCCACCCACCATCGCCAACGGGCAACTCTTTCCTCTCGCCGTTGACGGCGCACGACCATCTCCGCCAGTCGCAGTCGCGTGCGTTCCTCTCGGAGGACGGCGTGCCACGCCCGGTCGAGTTCTTCTTCTCGTCGGACCCGTCGTCCGTCATCCAGCACACCAAGAAGGTGTTGTTCCTCGAGGACGACGACATTGCACACATCTACGACGGCGAGCTCCACATCCACCGCGCCAAGAAGGAGGCTGGCGAGTCTGCGATCCGCTCGATCCAGACCCTCGAGATGGAGCTTGCGCAGATCATGAAGGGGCCGTACCAGCACTTCATGGCCAAGGAGATCTTCGAGCAGCCGGAGTCGACTTTCAACACCATGCGTGGAAGACTCGACTTTGCGAACCACACCGTCAAGTTGGGCGGTCTCAAGCTGTGGATCTCCTCCATCAGACGCTCGAAGCGCATCATCATGATTGCCTGCGGCACCTCGTACCACTCGTGCATTGCCACGAGATCGATCTTCGAGGAGTTGACCGAGATCCCGGTCTCGGTCGAGCTTGCTTCGGACTTCCTCGACCGCAAGTCGCCGGTGTTCCGTGACGACGTCTGCGTGTTTGTGTCGCAGTCCGGCGAGACCGCCGACACGATTCTTGCGTTGCAGCACTGCACCGAGCGCGGCGCGCTCACCGTCGGTGTCGTCAACACCGTGGGCTCGTCGTTGTCGAGACAGACCAACTGCGGAGTGCACATCAACGCCGGCCCGGAGATCGGTGTTGCGTCGACCAAGGCGTACACGTCGCAGTACATTGCTTTGGTGATGATTGCCTTGTCGCTTTCGGACGACCGGATCTCGATGACCCAGCGCCGCAGCGAGATCATCGACGGATTGAAGAAGATCCCGCAGCAGATCAAGGAGGTGCTCAAGTTGGAGCAGCAGATCAAGGACTTGTGCCACAACACCTTGGACTCGCAGAAGTCGCTCTTGTTGCTCGGCAGAGGGTACCAGTATGCCAGTGCCTTGGAGGGCGCATTGAAGATCAAGGAGATCTCGTACATGCACTCGGAGGGTGTGTTGGCCGGCGAGTTGAAGCACGGTGTGCTTGCGCTTGTCGACGACCAGTTGCCGTTGATTGCTTTTGCCACCAGAGACTCGTTGTTCCCTAAGGTGATGAGTGCGATCGAGCAGGTCACCGCGAGAAGCGGAAGACCGATTGTGATCTGCAACGACGAGAACGACATTGCCAACAAGGAGAAGTTGCTCGCAACTTTGAAGGTGCCTACCACCGTGGACTGCTTGCAGGGCTTGTTGAACATCATCCCGTTGCAGTTGATCAGCTACTGGTTGGCGGTCAACCGGAACATCAACGTCGACTTCCCAAGAAACTTGGCCAAGTCCGTCACCGTCGAGTGATTTAGAGCATATACCAGAAATTTAAGAGAAATTAGGACTGTAGTCACCGGCAACGGTCATGAAAGGCACTCGCAAAGACAAGGGCTAAACCGTAACGCAGAAAGCCGGAGTGGTGGTAATCTCTGGAGGACCTTTGCTTCCTACACTACACCATAGAATGCAATGCCACGTGTGACTCCCCCTTTGCTATTATACACTAGTAAATGAAATACTGAGTGTCTTCAAACCAAGCAAAAGAGATTAATTACAAAAACGTACAATAAACAATTGGGGGGCAATTTAGCAATGCACTATTCCGAAGGTGTGACATCGAGGGTCCATGCATGTCAAACTCGTGGTTACCCGCCCGGAAACATTGATAATTTTTTCAGTCTTCTGAGCATTGACGGCATAGAGAAACGACAGCGATGCCACCAAAGAAGCAGAAGCAGGGTCCTTCCAAGGCCCAGAAAGAAAAGAAAGCCAAGGACCTTGAGGATAAGACCTTTGGCTTGAAAAATGTGAGTTTTTTGCACAAATGAGGGTGATTTTAGAGCGCAACTAACATCAGAAAAATAAGTCGAAGAAGGTGCAGAAGCAGATTGAGCAGATGCACAAGCAGGTGGACCACAAGGCAGAGGCGATGGCCAAGCAGCGGGCTGCTGAGAAGCTTGCCGCCGAGAAGGCCAAAAAGGACGCCATGTTGCCACAGGTGATGATTGTCCAGCCCAAGGTGCCTTTTGGCACGGATCCAAAGTCGGTGTTATGTGCGTTCTTCAAGGAGGGCAAGTGTAACAAGGGCGATCGGTGCAAGTTTTCGCACGACTTGAACGTGGGCCGTAAGGTTGCCAAGAAGGATCTCTACACCGACGACCGTAAGGAGGAGAAGGAGAACGATCTCATGGAGGACTGGGACGAAGAGAAGTTGCGTAAAGTCGTCAAGTCGAAGCAGGGCAACTCCAAGACCACGACGGACATCGTGTGCAAGTTTTTCCTCGAGGCCGTGGAGAACGGGAAGTACGGTTGGTTCTGGGTGTGTCCAAACGGTGGTAACGAGTGTAAGTACAAGCACTCTCTTCCAGAGGGTTTCGTGATGAAGACCAAGGAACAACGTCGTTTGGAGCAGTTGGCTGCCGATGCCGCGCCAAAAATCACGTTGGAAGACTTCATCGAGCTCGAGAAGGACAAGTTGGGCAAGGAAGGGCTCACACCGATCACCGAGGAGTCTTTCGCCAAGTGGAAGAAGGAGCACGAGTTGAAAAAGGTGAACGAGCGCAAGAAGACGGCGGCGAATGGGAAAAAGGTGCTCACGGGGCGCGAGGTGGTGCAGCAGAAGTTGGGCATGGCCGACGAGGACGATGGCGAGCATGGCGAGGTGTGGGACTTGAGTGAGTTCCAGAAGAGCTTGCGCGAGGCCGACACGGGCGAGAACATCAAGGACTATGGTGACGGAAAGTACGATTTCTCCAGTGACAAGAGCGAGTCGAAGACGGAAGAGAGCAAACAAGTTTCTGAGGAGAAGCCGCAGGCCTCTGAGGAGAAGGCTGAAGAGAAGGCTGAAGAGGCTACCGCCCCAAGTGCAGACACACAGAGCACGCCGGTGGAGGCTTGAAGCAGTGAGGGAGTTGAGAATCAGTCCCGGAAGCTGGGGGAGGCCCTTGGAACATTTCAAACACACAGGAAGTTTCTTGGGGAATCATGACCGCGTCTTGTGCTGATGGGCACTTGGCGTGACACACATTTGGATTTTATTGAATCTCACGATTACGTCGGGATTTTGTAGTTAGCAGTGGTCAGAAAGGAGTAAAATCTAGCGGTAGATTGAAGTAAGCGGCGCTTTGGAGCAGCATATTGAAGCAGCATATTGAAGCAGCATATTGAAGCAGCATATTGAAGCAGCATATTGAAGCAGCATATTGAAGCAGCATATCGAAGCAGCATATTGAAGCAGCATATTGAAGCAGCATATTGAAGCAGCGTGTAGAGCTAAGCGGTATATCGAAGCACAGCCCACAGTAGACGTCACGTTGTGGGAGCCAGGGTGCCCACTCAGGCACAATGACTTGGTCTGTCCACTTTCTGTCCAGTAATTTGAGAACAAGCGTTGTTTCGGCTTAGAAAACTCATAATATTCTGAGAATCGCACTACTTTTCTCTCTGTCTCTCCCTCGCTCGTTCATTCCTCCCGTCACTCTCTCATGCATGATAGAAATTCAATTTTCGTGCGCCAAATTCTGTTCGCATATTTCGTTACATCTCTAGAAAATGGCACCACTGTCGAAGCGTGTTAAGGTAAGTCAATAAGAGCAGTTTAGATAGAGGAACGCTAAGATTAACAAGCTGTTGCTCCTGTCTTTTGTTTCGTTCACTAACCTCAGAACATCTCGATCTCGAGACCTATCTCGTATGGCAACACCGCCACACCGTACGACCCACAAACAAAGCCGTTGAGCATTCCGGCAGACCACACACACAGCTGGACGGTGTTTGTGCAAGACCCGACGAAGGCAGACGATTTGTCGATAATCAAGAAGGTGGTGTTCAAGTTGCATGACACGATCCGCAACCCGTTGAGAACCGTGGAGAGCCCGCCGTTCGAGATCACGGAAACTGGCTGGGGAGAGTTCGAAGTCATCATCAAAATCTTTTTCCAGCCCGAGGCGAATGAGAAGCCCGTGCTGCTCTACCACAATTTGAAATTGCATCCATACACTGGGACGGGCCACCCAACGGATGCTCCAACGGTCAAGGAGAACGGCGTCGTGGAGTCCGTGCAGTACGACGAGCTCATATTCAACGAGCCGACGGAAGAGTTTTTCAAAGTTATCACGAACAAGCCGGGTCACTTGTTGAACCAGAAGAAAACAGAGGATAATGTGTTCAGTCACGAGCTCGAGTCGGAGGAGTTGTACAGAATAGACAGCGGGTTGGAGGTGGTGAGGGAGCAGATTTTGGTGGCGCGGAAGAAGTTGAAGGAGTTAGAGCTAGAGAAGGAGAAGTTGGACAAGGAGCGGGGGCAGAAGAATTAGTACACGTACTGACGTGCGAAGAGCACCGGCGAGCCAAGCGAGGAGCACAGGTGAGCGAAGCGAGTCGGTGTGTGATAGTAGTTGCCCAGGAAACCGTTCACCGTTGCACAGTGTTTACGCTAGCCTAGTATGCTGCGTGGTCGATGTTACTTTTCGCAGACTACACATTGGCTGGCACTGCTTTCGGGGTTTGCCTGATGGTCGCAGAACTCTCTGGTGAAACACAGCCACAGAGAAGCAATGCCTCGACGGCCAGCCCTACCTACCTCTTCTGGAAAATTGTAAATTAAAATAAAGAGTTCAGCCGTTAAGTTCTGTAAACAGCATGCATTGGGTGCATGGCAAAGGTAGAGTGAGTAGTTGGCACTTTCTGGGGAGACTTCACGCCAGAGGGTGGGCACGCATCTTAGAAGTAAGGTTTATTGTGTTCTGATTCAATTTTTGCAAATTTTGCTGCTGTCGTCTACAATAAATAAACACCGCGTTGAATAAATGAAGTATTGCAAAAGTGATTTACTAACCTTTGTAATGTGTCTCCTTACCAATTTTGTTTTCAAATTTCAAAAGGCAAATCGCGTTTCTAATCATACAGTTTCTAAACACCATGCAAATCCTGTGCGCCAACCTACTGCAAAATTGTATTGAAATAAAACTAAAAATCTGAGAAATTACTCCCCGTGGTTTTTCTATCAAATCTCCGTGATCCATAATATTAGATTCCACTCTCCTCCGTTACGATGTTTATCACGTGATCAATATGTAATATTTTTCAACTCATCTCTGCACATGAGAACAGGCAGAAATGATCGTGGTGCCAGGCGACAAGATCCCTGTGGACCAGGAGCAGCTCAATAGTAAGAAGCTCAATATAGGGCCCTCGATATACGTGAATCCGTTGCTTGACAACGAGCTCACGATCACTCGCCCGGGAGTGTTCACCCACAAGGAGCGCAAAACGAAGCAGTTGATATCTGTCGAGACGTCGTCGAAAACATACAGTCCGAATGTCGGCGACTATGTTGTTGGCGTGGTAACGGGCACCTTCAGCGAGTCTTTCAAGGTCAACATTAACGATTTCCGCCCGCAGGCGTTGTTGGGGTACATGGCGTTTGAGAACGCAAACAAGAAGAACCGGCCAAATATCAAGGTGGGCGGACTCGTCTACGGCAAGATCAAGACTGCGGACCCGAACATCGATATCGAGATGGAGTGTGTGAACTCGACGACGGGCAAGGCCGACGGGTTCGGGGAGCTTGTTGGGGGAAACGTGGTCAACGTCGACGTGGCGTACGCTCGCCACTTGCTCTTCAATGAGCAGAACAGAGTGCTCTCTGTGTTGAGTGGAAAGTGCGAGTTTGAAGTTGCGATCGGGGTCAACGGCAAGATCTGGATCAAGTGCCCCGAGCTCAAGCAGACGCTTGCGTGCTGCGAATACATCGAGAAGTGCCAGCGGGCAGCGGACCCCGAGGCCGTGTTGCGCGAGGTGTTGAAGGCGCACCAGTTGTAGCACCGCGCACGTGACTATGCGCCATGCTACATGCCACAGCTGCGTGGGGACTTGCAGCCGGCGGGCACCCTGCAGCGCGGAGTAGGCTACTTATCTATTACTCATAATCCAATCACGACATCACTCCAAAACACTTATCTGTATCTCTACATCCCAATTTTTATGCGCAGAACACTACTTAGAATGGCCCAGAAAAACCCAATCACCTTCCACAACAACTACTTCCAAGCCGGCACCAAGGATGTCTGGTCGCTCGTGAACGAGACCGCCGCGAGCTTTGAGAAGGAGAGCGGCCGCAAGGTCGTCAACCTCGGCCAGGGTTTCTTCAGTTACGCGCCGCCAAAGTTTGTGCTTGATGCTGCCCAGTCGGCATTCAGTATCCCGGCCAATAACCAGTACGCCCCGGCCCGCGGAAAGCCAGAGTTGCTTCAGCAGTTGGCGACATTCTACACCGGCAAATTCCAGCGCGACGTTGCCGTCGAGAACTTGTTGGTGACCACCGGCGCCAACGAGGGTATGCTCTCTGTGTTCTTTGGGTTCCTCAATGAAGGAGACGAGGTCATTGTGTTCGAGCCGTACTTTGACCAGTACATCTCGAACATCGAGTTGACCGGTGCCAAGGTGGTGTACGTGCCGTTGCACCCGCCAAAGGAGATCGACGAGCACAACATCGAGGCGTCCGAGTGGAGAGTTGATTATGAGGAGTTGGAGAGCAAGATCTCGAAGAAGACCAAGATCATCGTCGTCAACACCCCGTTGAACCCAGTGGGCAAGAACTTCACCACTGACGAGTTGACCAAGATCGGCAACTTGGCCAAGAAGCACGACCTCCTCATCTTGAGTGACGAGGTCTACGAGAATTTGTACTACACCCCTACTTTCCCACGCTTTGCTACTCTTCCAGACGAAGAGATCAGAAAGAGAACACTCACTGTGGGCTCTGCCGGTAAGGCGTTCTCGTGCACGGGTTTCCGCATTGGCTGGGTTGTGGGGGAGGCCGATTTGATCTCTTACGCGTTGGCGGCGCACACCAGAATCTGTTTCTCGTCGCCAGCTCCGCTCCAGATCACCATTGCCAAGGCGTTGGAACACATCAACAACGACCCATCGTACATGGAGCAGAACAGAGAGGACTACAAGAAGAAGTTTGACATTTTGACCAAGGGGTTCGAGGGCCTTGGGTTGCCGTACACCAAGCCCGAGGGAGCTTACTACTTGTTGGTCAGCTTCAAGAAGGTCAAGGTTCCAGCTGATTACGTGTTTCCTCCGGAGTTGAAGGACCGCGCAAACGACTTCAAGTTGGCGTACTGGTTGATCAAGGAGATCGGCGTTGTGGCGATTCCTCCAACCGAGTTTTACACCAAAGCGAACGAGCACATCGCGGAGAACTTGCTCCGTTTTGCCGTGTGCAAGAGTGACGATGTGTTGGTCGAGGCTGTCGAGAAGTTGCAGGCGCTCAAGAAATACATTGAGTAATGGCGAATTGAGGACGAGCCATTGCGAGCAATCAAGTGAGCTCTGTATTTGAACTCTACGGGCAATTTATGGACCCCACCTTTTGGACATTTTGCTAGCGCAGCTTCAACGCTGGCGCTTTTTAACAACATTCAATATTCTAATTGATAGACGTTTATCAAGTGTAAAAAAGCTGCTGTTCTGCAATTACATCGAGGATATTCCCCACAGTTACGATTGGTATTGGTGTAGCACTTATACTCACACTATGTACAGTTGTGGTGCAGCTATCAGCAACCGGCCACCGATTGCCGCTCATACGGTTTACGGTGCTGCGCACACCGATTTCGGCGGTGCCCTGCTTCTTGATGTTGTTTCTCGCTCTCTACAACACATGGGCTTCGTTTTGCACTGTTAGTACTTCACGACATCCTTCATATTTCCAAACGCCAACACGTCGTCAATCTTGCTCCGCCCCGAGAACAACATGGCCAACCGGTCAATGCCGCAGCCCCACCCGCCCGTCGGCGGCATACCATACTCCATGGCGTCCGTAAAACTAGCGTCCGGCACCATCGAAATCTCGGCGTCGTTGGTGCCCTCCTTGAAGCGCTGCTGGTCTTGAAAATTCGATGTCTGCACAAATGGGTTGTTCTCCTCCTCATAAGCGTTGATGTACTCGCGCTCGGCAATGAACAACTCGAAGCGTCGAGAAACTCTGAATTCGCGGCCGTCAATGCACTTAGTAAACAGCTTTGCAAGCGGCGAGATCTCGACTGGATGGTTCACAATGATAGTTGGGCCAGTGCAGAGAGGCTCGATGTAGTGAGAGGCAAGCTTATTCAACAAGTTTGGCACAGATACAATTGAAGGAAGTGTGAGTTCGGCATCTTCAAAGAACTTGGTCAACAGATGAATGTCATCAGTCTTTTCCAACTTCTTTCCCAGCTGTTTCTCAACAGTTGGTATAAAGTCAAGAATCTGGAACAACTCGGAGTGGATTCCATCCACCTGAGAAGGGTTCCGACTAAAGATTTTGTCAACCTTTGACTCTGGATATATCTTCTTGATCTGAGCCACCACGCTAAGCAACATCTCCTCAGTTAACTCGATCAATTGATTCAAGTCGGTAAAACTTTGGTAGAACTCGCACGTCGTAAACTCCGGGTTGTGCGTGCTGTCCACTCCCTCATTTCGAAACACTCTGCCCAACTCAAACACTTTGTCAAACCCTCCAATAATGAGCTTTTTCAAATAGAGTTCCGGCGCAATTCTAAGCCGCAACGACACCGGCTTACCGTCTGAGTCGTTAACGTAGACCGACAGAGTGGTGAAGGGCGTGGCGTTGGCCCCGTTGGCGGTACCAGATATCGTGGGCGTCTCGACCTCAACGTACAGCCTGTCGATGAGAAACCGTCTGATGGTGCTGGACACAATGTGCTTGACGATCAATGGGTCCAATAAGCGTGGGTCTGCCAAGTAGTTGTTGATCTTGTAGTTCTGGAACTTGTGATCCAAGTCGAGTTCTTTTCTTGTTGGCACAAGACTGGGCGAGAGAAGCGTGAGCTGAGAAGTAGACCGGATTGACAACTCACCAGACTTCGTTCTGAAGGGGAAGCCCTCGCAGCTGACAGAGTCCCCAACTTTCAAATGCTGGTAGCTTTCTAAGAAGCCATCCTGGCTAAGCTCAGAGTGCTCGTTGATGGTGTTCAACGAGTAGACAAGCTGCAACTTCTTGAAATCCTGGACAACATCGAGGAAGATGAGTTTTTTGCTCGACTTGCGAATGTTCACTATTCTCGCCTCTATCACATGCAACGCCTCAATCTGCTTCTCGTTGTTGGCAAGTGCTGCGTATTTCTCGGCGTAGTCTGCGATTCGTATTGGCCCGCGGTTTCTCGTCAGTGTTATCATGGGGTAATGACTGGCTTGATTGGTTTGCGCATCTTCGCGTCTAGCCTGGTACAAAGCCTGGTCCAGCTTTGCAAGGTCGGCCCTGTAACGATGGAGCAGTATAGTGGCTCGCGGGAGTCGGCTGGATGGTCGTAGAAGGACTCTCATGTCAACAGTACTAAAGGTGAGTTCACTAAATTATGCATGAAAATCACGGCTCAGCAGAGAGGGATGTGGTCCAAAGATTCACCAGCTGCTCTGATCGTAAACCCGAACATATACGATACTAGTATCTCGATTGAAGCTACTAAATTTCGCTACAGATTTTTTAATGTTTCAAGATTTCATTGACTAAACTATGCTAGTTGTTAGTATGGTACGACGACTAAAATACTTTACTCCCATGATGGCTCAATCTCAGCCATGTGTTAGTTCTTTTCAATATATTTCAAGACGATAACGCAGATTTGCTCATCACTTGAACCATCACCGAGAGTTTCTGAGCAGCGCTTACCAATAGCTCTGAGGAGCGATTCCACAATCCAGCCAAGTGAAAACGGTAGAGGTAGAGTTCAAAGCGCTTGAATTTTTTCATCGCCGACAGCAGTGCAGATTCCAGTGGTACTAACCAGGCGCGTAGGCAGACGCGCCTCAGTATCGTAGATTCAGTACCTAAGATCAATACTGACACACCGAAGTTTTCAATGCCCCCAAAGAAACTCAAAGTTGAAGGCAACGGTGCATTGGCCAGCTTTGTGCCGCCGAGCGTTTCTCCACTCTTGCACAGCGAAAAATCGGAGGTACTCAACTCGATCCACCAGTCGTACAGCTACCTCTCAGAGATCCCATCAGAAATCGTCGCGAGCAAAGGCGAGCCTATAATTTTCGGCATTGACGAGGCCGGCAGAGGTCCCGTACTAGGTTCAATGGTCTACAGTTTGGCCTATTGCTTGGAAAAAGAGTTACAGATTTTGAGAGACGCGGACTTTGACGACTCCAAGAAGTTGAATGACGCGAAGCGGACGGAGTTGTTGCACCAGATGACGATCCCGGGGCATGTGCTCCAACGTAATGTTGGTTACAGCGTGACAAACCTCACGGCGCGCGACATCTCGTCGGAGATGTTGAACAGCACCAACTTCAACAACCTCAACAACCAGGCGCACCAGACCACCATTGATCTCATCACCATGACGCTCGAGCTTCTCAAAGACTACAATGTCACCGAAGTGTACATTGACACGGTTGGCCCGCCCGAATCGTACCAGCAGAAGTTGCAGAAAATTTTCCCAAAACTCAAGGTTGTGGTTAGCAAGAAGGCCGATTCGATTTATCCAATTGTGAGTGCCGCCTCGGTTGTCGCCAAAGTCACGCGAGACGTAGTGTTGAAGCAGTACAACAAGCTCGAGGAGAACCACGAGCTCGCGTATGGGTCTGGGTACCCCGCGGACCCATTTACGACGACGTGGTTGAACAGCAGCATCAACAATGTGTTTGGCTGGGACCAGATAGTTCGGTACAGCTGGCAGACCACCAAGACGTTGCTCACAAACAAGCTGAAGGTGACAGTGTTCTGGGAGGACGACTTGACGAAGAAAAAGCTGGACTACGGCGTGGACGATTTTTTTATCCAGGAGAAGAAGAAGGACAGTCCTGAGGCGTTGGATGTGAGTGTGGCGTATTATGGGCTGAGCGTAACCACAATATAGTAGCAGTGCGCGCATGGTGAGACACTCATCAAAGAAACGCAATTTTTTTTCAGTTGTTGCTGAGCACTGACATTATTACTACACAGCACAATACAGACACAATTGAGCAGTTCTTGGTAACTAATACGGTTGGCATACTTCTTGTAATCCTATAGCCTCGATGGGATGGTCTTATAAATAGACGCGGACCCAATTCGTGGTTTGCTGCTTGCGTGGATAGACGCAACACCCCGCTTCGCGGTCTGCTGATTACGCACCATAAGATACCATATTACCATAGACTATACAGTACCGCTCGGCTCTCGCCTCGCAATGTTCATGAAGCGCTTCCCGCTTAAAGCAACAAGCTCAATGGGTTCTCGATGACGTTCTTCAACGCCTTGATGTACTCGCCGCCCACGGCACCGTCGACGACTCTGTGGTCGAAGGTACCGGTGATGGTGATGTAGTCGTCAAAGATGAAGCCGCGCTCGTTGGAGGCGTCTGGGATCGCCTTCTTCTCGATGGTCGAGATCGCGAGAATCGCCGACTGCGGTGGGTTGATGATCGAGGTGAACAAGCTGACGGCGTGGTTCATGCCCAAGTTGGAGATGGTGATGGTTCCGCCCTGGTACTCCTCTGGGTTCAACTTGCCGATCTTGGCGCGCTTACCGAGGTCCTTGACCTCCTTCGAGATCGACTCAAGGCCCTTGGCCTCGACGTTCTTGACGATCGGAGTGATGAGCCCGGTTGGGGTGGCGACAGCCACAGACACGTCGACGTTCTTGAACTGTCTGATGACACCCTCCTTCTCCAACCAGTACGCGTTGACGTCTGGCACCTTCTTGGTGGCGGCAGCAATGGCCTTGATCAAGAGGTCGTTCACCGAGAGCTTGTACTCGCCGTTGGCCGAGGCGTTGAGCGACGCACGCAACTTGGAGAGCTTGCTCACGGATATTTGCGACGAGACAATGTACGATGGCGCGCCGGTGGTCGACTCGAGGAGTCTCTTGCCGATGGTCTTGCGCATCGCAGTGAGTGGGATGTCCTCGTAGGTGGCGGCAGCTGGGGCGGCGGCAGAAGAAGCAGCGGCGGCGGCAGGGGCCTTGTAGCCCTCGACGTCCTTGGCGACGATTCTGCCGTTTGGACCGGTGCCCTTGATGTTCTTGAGGATGATCCCCTTGTCGAGCGCAATGGTCTTGGCAAGTGGCGACGCAAACACACGGTCCGATGGCGCGGCCTTGGACTCGGTCTTCTTGGCCGGAGCGGCGTCCTTCTTAGGGGCCTCCTCCTTGGCTGGCTCCTCGGCCTTAGGCTCCTCCTTGGCTGGCGCTGGGGCAGCTCCGCCGGCATCGGCCTCGGTGAAGTCGGCAAAGGCAGCAACATCGCCCTCCTCCTCAACGTACACAGCAATAGGCTTGCCCACTGGGATGTCCTTGGTGCCGTTCTCGACAAGCACCTTGGCGAGGTAGCCCTCCTCCTGGAACTCAAAGTCCATCTGGGCCTTGTCGGTCTCGATCTCGGCAATGGCCTCACCAGGCTCGAGCTTGTCGCCGACAGACTTGCTCCAGCTGGCAAGTCCTCCCTGCTCCATGGTTGGGGAAAGGGCAGGCATGTCGATGACGGTGTGTGGAGGCCACGACTTGCCGGCGTACATGCGGGCAAAGTTGAAGGCGGCCACAGAGTGGCGCGGCATGGCTCTGGCCATAGGGCGTGCAAACTTGAGAGCAATGGACATCTCGGGGTGTGTGGTAGAGTAGCAGGTCTGTGAAAAAATCTGTATCTAGATCGCGGCAGGTCACCAGACGGCAAGGGCAACTTGGGGGGTGAAAACCCCCAAAATTGGGCGACACCCCACGTTGCCCAACAGAAGACGCCCGAGCGGTGGCTAATGCGCGGGTGATTCCAGAGGCTGATTTTCGGAGGCCGCCTCTCGAAACTTGCCTGCCTACAGCTCTAGCCTTAACATGCACCTTAAATGCAGCACACAATGCCATATAACAGCACCGTTTAACATGCTCAAACACTACCTATGACACCCTTATCACCCAAAGTTTTTACGCGATCACCTAAAGCTTCTACACGCTCAAACGAAAACATGGTATTAACAAAAATCTAATATATTTCGTGTTGCTCTGGGCGTTGGAGTGCTGCCTGTTGTGGGAGTGGGGCCTCAACAGCCTGCAGACAGGGCCTGGGGAGCAGTAAATGGCAACCGATGCCGCCATATGATTCATCGTTTTCCTGAAGTCTTGGCAGTGGAAGCACATTTGCTGTACCAATGCATTACTCCGTAATGCTCCGGCTAAGCACTAACCTCCCACTTCATGGTCTGTTGCCGCTCGATCTCTCTCCGCAGCTGCTTCACCACATCGTCCAAGGACGACACCATTATGCACTGTCTCGGGTCCAAGTTGAACGCCGAGTCGAGTACCGCCTCAAACTCCACGGGCGACTCGTGAAGCGGGTCGTCCAAATCCATCTCGTCCTCCTCGAGTCTTATTGGCAGCGACATCGCGCTGGCCAAATCGTATCCCTGGCTGAGGGCCACCGGCGACGCTGTAGGAGTCGAGGCCATCACGGGAGCCAACGTCGTGTCGAGCCCGGACATCTTGCGCAGCGCCAGCTTGAGCTTCAACTCGTCCACCACCAGGCGGTTCAGGCTGTTGCTGTGCTTGTAGAGCGAGTTGCCGCGCTGCGGGCTGGTTCTGGAAAGGCTCAAAGGCGCCCCGAGGCCGCTGCTCTGCAACTTCTTTGACACGGAAGAGTGTCTTGTACGTGCCACCGGCAGCTCCTGCTCTTCATGGAGATAATCCAGGTACAGGCAGAAGCTCACAGTGGAACCCTTGCGTTGGCGCACCAAGTCCTCCACGGACATATTGGTTCTGCGCGGCGAGGCGCGCACGGTCTTTGGCGAGCCGCGTAGCTGGGCAGATAGCACGTCCGACGGTCTGCGGCTGTTCAGGTACACAATGTCGATGTTGCGGAGATCCTTTTCGGTCAGAAGCGCTTCTGCCGTGGCAGCAAGCGCAGCAGGCACCATGTTCTCGCTCTTTAAGTTGTGTAACGACGTGTTGCTCATCGTAAAGATGCTACTGGTCTCGACGTCGCGCTCGAATATCAGAGGACTGCCCACTGTGCTGACGGGCGATGAATTGCCGTAGCGGAAGCTGTTGCTCCGGAAGCTCATGCTGCGCGGCTTGGTGCAGTCGTTGTCGGTGAGGTACGACTCGCCAGAGAGCATACTATTCGATCTGTTCTTGGTCGGAGTCGTGAACATTGTGCAAGTAAAAGGTCGGGATATGCTTAAGAGTACCGGATGCTGTCAATTGCTGCTGCCTTTTTTTGGCTGCAGCTTGTTTATATATCTGGGAATGATCCATGGCCTAGTATGCTTGCAGCACACTGTGAAACGCCCCAAACGCAGCACCTCCCCAGCAGTGGTAAGCTCTAGGAAAAAGGGAAAATGGCGTGGCAGGCATACTACATTAAGAGTCGTGAAACATAGAACATTAAATCAACTGCTCGTCTATTACAGCTCCCCTGGAGACTTCTTTGACACTTCCGTTCCTTGTTACGGGACAAAGCTTATCGACTCATGCACCTACGCTGTAGAGCTATGCAACCTTGCGATTCCACTTCTGCAGGTGGCCCGTGGTCATGTCATGGCGTCTCTGAGCCGCGGCCCATATCGGGCTCCCACAACCGTAGGGCCACACACGGTCAATTGCAACTTTGAGCCGCGCTAGGCACCGGGTTCCGGTGGCTTTGACAATAGTACTGATCGGTGAGATCGAAGTCTGCGACGGGGAGGTCCCAAGAAAGAAGGGCCACCGTTACTAGCTTATTGAGTGGCCACTATCTATATCGAAGAGCTTCTCTTTGTTTGGTGTGGTTTCCCAGTGTACCAAACTTGCCCGCGCTATCTACGTAATTAAGCTAATCAGTGGAAACTGTATTATCAAACCCAATCCGTAGTTGGCATTTTCGTAACCTTGTTGTGCCGCATCTTCCCCGCCCTCAGATTGTCATCGGGGGCTCGGGATGAAGCCCTAAGAACAAGCACGTGCAATATTCCACAGTCACGCACAACGTCTGAAATACCACGCAGGTCAGGTGACACTTTGAATAGGCCCTCGCTTGAACGATCGAATCGCCGGTTATCAGCCCTGGGCCCTTAGAGAGAGCGCTGAAAATTTTACTACTCAATCGTTGTTAGTATAATCTTCACAAGAACATATACTCAAGATGACCAGCTTCGAGCCAGTTATTGTTATTGATGGTAAGTGCGGAACACCATAGATATATGAGAAGTGGATTGAAACATGTGAATGTGTGTATTACGCTTTGGAATCAACAGATTGGGTCGTTGTCGAGCCGTTTATGTCCAGTGAAGAATCGGTTGGAGATTGATATTACCAATGAATTTTAAACCTTGTTATGACAAGAAATGGGGTGGGGAGTAGCACTACAAGTATCAATGGGATGCTAAGTCCTGTTGAGTTTTTTCATTGAGAGACTACGACCGAAGTAACCAAGCGTTGGAACTATTTCAGATGCAATCATCACTTTTTCACATTATGAAACCATAAACCCTGAACGAAACTAACAAACAGGTAAAGGACACCTTTTGGGTCGTCTTGCTGCCACTGTTGCCAAGCAGTTGTTGAACGGTCAGTCCATCGTGGTTGTCAGAGCCGAGTCTTTGAACATCTCCGGTGAGTTCTTCAGAAACAAGTTGAAGTACTACGACTACTTGAGAAAGGGTACCAGATTCAACAAGGAGAGAGGTCCATTCCACTTCAGAGCCCCATCTAGAATCTTCCAGAAGGCCATCAAGGGTATGGTCCAGCACAAGACCGCCAGAGGTAAGGCTGCTCTTGAGAGATTAAAGGTCTTCGAGGGTGTCCCACCTCCATACGACAAGAAGAAGAGAGTCGTTGTCCCACAGGCTCTCCGTGTCCTCAGATTGAAGCCAGGTAGAAAGTACACCACCATCGGCAAGTTGTCCACTGAGGTCGGCTGGAAGTACGAGGACGTTGTTGCCAAGTTGGAGGAGAAGCGCAAGCTCAGATCCGCTGAGTACTACCTTAAGAAGAAGGCTTTGATCAAGAAGCAGACTGCCGCCAAGGCTGCTGTTGCCGACTCCAAGGCTTCTAAGGAATTGGCTACTCTCGGTTACTAAATGTAGCAGTTCCACTCTAATATAATGTCTCTTTATTAGTCGCGTAGAACTTGGAGCGTATTTTATCGCATTTGCTAAGATTAGATTGCTCAGATTACTCCGATTGCATTTGCTTTGGGAAGATTGCACTTCCTGATTCGGGCACAGATTCCTGGCTGCTTATTGCTGGGATTATCTCCGAATTGTCTTGTGCAGCCATCTACAGTGCGCGCGCGCATAATCTGAACATCCACGCCTGTGATAATGGTCCCGGCTCGGAGCATCGCATCGCGCTGGGATTACACGGTGAGCGAATTTCACGATTTGCACAACTATCGTCACCGATGCGGAAGCTCCTACAGCATGTGAAGACCCGGAGTTAAAAAAGTAGCGCTTGAAGAAAACTATAAGAAGGCCTCAAAACTCCTGTAGAAACGACTTTATCCACTACAAACTACTACAACAACAACAAACAATGCTCTTCTCCAAATTTCTCTTTGCCGCCGCCAACGTTGCCGCTATCTCTGCTGCTCCACTCGACATTGTCGGCGATGTTGAGTCCGACCTTGACGGCGTTGCTGACACTCTCCTTGACGTTGTCGGGGGAGCCGTCAGCGGAGTCGAGGGCGTCACCGGCCCGGTTGTTACTGAGGTTGCGCACCTTGTTGACGGATTGGCCTCCGACTTGGAGTTGATTGTGCCATTCAACGGGTTCATCGAGTCCGAGGTCGGTGAGTTGGTCGACGTCGTCACCAAGCTTCTCGCTGGCGGCGAGATCGAGAGCGCGGTCCTCGCCGAGGCCTCTTCCTTGGTCTCTGACGTCGAAGCCATCTTGGCCAACCCTACTGCCGCGGTCTCTGTTGTCACTGCGCTTATCACCGCGTTGCCGGCTGTCACTGCGCTCGTCTAAGCGCGCAGTGCGGGGCCCCAGCACACGACCATACCGCCTGTTTTTGCACCGGCGAGTGCGACTTCGTGATGAATCTTTCTACTTTTCTTTTCACTTCTTCTATAATATAATTTAAAATTCCGCGGAAAAAAATGTAGCCAATCTACGAAAGCAGTGCAAGTCTCAGACATTTCCTGTCTACTTACGTTTGTCCAGCCCCACCAGCCCAATCTTGATCTACATACATGTTGCAGCGGAACAATGCACGATATCTCCCGGGATCCCATCGGCATGAAGCGTTAGCAGCAACCTTATCTCGCCGGTTGTGCTATAAAAAAGAAATAAACACCAACCTCTTATTGCTTAGCATGCGTCGCTCAGCTTTAAGTCGCGTACTAAGAAGTGTGGCGTGTGCCGTTGCGCCAGTGGGAGTGTGGCACGCCGCTTTGGTAACTGCAGCCAGCCAATTCCAGCACGCAGGCCATATCAGCACGCAGGTACGCGCCGGCCAACGGCTCTAATCAGCCCACGCCATGATTACCCCTGCCATGAGTCGCGGTTCTGGCTAATGTAGTGCATGACATAACGTGTGTGTGCTGCAAACACCTTATCTAAGAATGTCCTGATTACAGAATGGTCCACCTGCTTCTGATGTGTGCTTCACTATGATGCATGCCACACTTCTTTCCTGCGTCCGCTCCACTTCAATTCAGCCAGGCGATGCCACCTAATGCCCACAGCTTTCTACAATTTCAACCTGATATAAAAATACATTAACTAAACTAAACCGTAACCCATTCTCGCCCGAGGCTTGCTCGAGGAGGCTCTCCTCTCTCAACGTTGCCTCTCAACTTGCGCTGCTATTGCTGAAAGCTGTTGAGCGCCCGCTGCTTCATCGTCTCGACCTCGTCGCTACTCTTCTTCAAGTTCTTCTCGACGATCAAGTTTTTCAACAAGCTGTTCTCCATCGACAAGTTCTTGATCTTCAGCTCGAGGCTCGACGCCAACTCGCGCAAGTCCTTTACGTCGCGCTCGAGCTTCTGCTCCTTCAACTTCTTCTTGATGCGGAACCGCGCCGACGCCGCGGTATTTCTCCGCCGCTTGTCGTGGTCGTTAGAACCCAGGTTGCTGTAGTCGTCCTGCTGCGGGTCCTGCGATATCGTCTGCGGGTCGACGCTGAGCTGGGTGTCAGAACCTGAAGACTCGACCTGGTTCGGCAGGTACTGCAGGTTGAACATGAAGTTGTTGTCTATAGGGTTGAGAACCGGCTGTGGCTGGATGTTCTGGGGCTGCGTCTGCGGCAGCGGCCTTTTCGTGCTGTTGTGCTGCACCACTAGCGTCGCCAACATGTCAATTTGCTCCTTGCTGAAACCAGCCAGCTCCAACGAGGAACGGGCGCCCGAGGGGACCGACACAGGCAAGCTGAACGGCGTAGGCCCCGAAGCGTGGCCGTTTACATTGCCGTTTGCGTGGCCGTGGCTGTTCCCATGGCTGTTCCCATGGCTGCTGCCATTCCCATGACTCACACCTTCGTCATCCGGCTCCAGCTTGACTTTCTTGTCCTCCATAAACACAAAGGAGCTGTCGACGTACGACTTCAACTCGTCGTCGACCTTGCGCGCGTCGTCGTCGATTTCGGGCATGAATGTCTCAACGTATACTAGCTGCTCCAAGAGCTCGCTGTTAGAGTAGAGGTCCTGCTGCGGTGGAATGTTGGCGGGGCCCGGCTGCTGGGGCTGGGGGGTCAGGTCAGCGGGCTGCTCGGATTTCCTTTTGAAGCCCTTGAAGGCCATGGTGGTTATTTATAGTTGCAAGACAGAACCGCGGGCCCTGTGGGTTTTGGTCGGCAATCAGCAACCGCGGACGCCATAGCACGAGGTCCGCTATCGTGTGGCTCACTGTGGCTCGAGTACCCGGCCCACGAACCCTGCCTGGGCGGGTGCCCAGTCGGCGTCCACGAGTAGCACCCGGAGACTGTTCCGGTTGGCAAGCCTATTCAAAGAGGCGAGTGCTTGTAAGTAGTTTTGGCTCTCTTGCTTACGGCCCACCGTCGTTGAATTCCAGTGTTTGTTCAACTGGTTCACTATGACGTAGCCCACCTTTGGCACGTCCCCCAGTTCTCTTAGCAGTGCATCTAGTGCCCGAACACTCTCGGTAAGCAGTGGTAAATCCGTGTCGGAGTAGGTAACAAGCGACATGGCCCGTTCCATTTTGTTAGATTCAAACACTCTCTGAATCTCTTCTATTAAGCTGTTGATTGGAAAATTGCTGAACAAGTCGTAGATGACCGCCGCCTGGTCCTGCTGAAGAACCGCCACTGCCTCGCTTATGGCATACAGCTGGAGCTTAAATAGATCCTGGCCCTGAACGGAGTGGAGCATGGAATTTGTCCTATTAAGGATTTGATCAGCAACCGTTTGTTGCGCCATGTATTGTGTGTAAGTGATGGTTAACACTCCGCTATTTGGCGGACGGCATCGCAGCCATTTTTCAGCGCCCGCATGAGCAGAGATGCGTTCAGCTCAGCTCTTTTAGACTGCTCTGCTGGGGTTGCCGTTTCAGCTCTCCATCTACTCTGTGCCTCCCCTCTCAGCTTTGCTTATGGAAGAAGGTTTTCTTAAACCGGTTGTGGACGGGGATAGACTCCCACTCACGCCCCAGAACATATACGCTGCTGTTGGTGAGTTCCTCAAGACATGGCTCAACATCGTGTGCTACGAGCGTGGCTTGTACCCGCGCGAGTCGTTCAGTACCAACTCTACGACATCCTTCGGCATCGCAGTGCCCATAAACCGCCACCCAAACGTGATCCAGTGGCAGGAAAAGTTCATCGAGCAAGCGCTTGGCACGGTGCTTGGTCAGGGCTCGGGCTTGCTGGTGCTGGATAGCGTCATAAACAGAGTGCGGGGCGTGCTGTTGGTGGTATTTGATAACAAGAAGCCCGTGGAACGGTATGTGGTGGACCTTGCTCAGACCCAGGTTGTCAGCAGCGAGTTGCTTGCCACCGAGTTTGCACTGGGCGACTGGAACAGTATCTACGAGCAGATGAAGCTGGCGGTTTATGGGATCTTGGCGGTGACGAGGAAGCGCCCGCACTTGGCCCAGCCGGCGACGTTTGAAATGTACCTTGAGACGGACACGAGCTTTAGACAGCATGACCTTGATAATCTTTGGATTGTGGATAACGGGGAGGCGAGTGGTGGGAAGCCGCGAAGAGTGGCGGGTGTTAGCCCGATTGAGGTAGAGCCATTGGCGATTTACTGCTATTTGGAGGTGTCTGAGTAGTATAGTAGAGCAGTCGCGAAGCTAAGTTCGTGCGATGTACTTTCAGCGTAACACAGTACATTTACGAAGCCACTGCTGCGTGTGCAACTCACCCAATCTTGAGCGTGAAGGTGTTTGCCAGTGTCTCGCTCTCTACGTGATACAGCATCAGTATTAGCAGTCTTATATTATGTTGCAGTAGCAGTTTGGGCTTTGACCGAGAAGCGGACAGTGTTCTAAGCAACGAGACCTTTTCCCAAGGCTGATCGCTGCGTGTGACCCATCTACCTCACGGAACTCTTATTAATAATAAATAGACTGTGGGAGATCAGCAAAGTTTGAACCTAAAGGTTTTGAGGGATCTGTGATGGCGATACCTGCTTTTATTACCTAAATTTTCTTTACGAATTACGATCTTTCCATGATATTTATTGTGCCCACTCCGACAAGCCGCACAGGTTGACAGCTGAGACTGAGGGTGAGGGGGTGGCTCCCAGAGCGATGGCAAATACTTTCAGATCTTATATATTGAGCATATGTTAGCCGAGAACTTGGAACAACACTCACATGTATTGTTGTATGACCCTAGGTGGATAAATGCCGCGCTTGTAATTTACTCCCTCGCCTTGGATAAGCCCTGCCTGCAGCCGCAGCAGCCCGACACGTTCCACGTACGAAAATTTGGCAGTGTCAAAAAACCGGGCTGTACAGCACTTGACGGCACAAGATGTTCAGGGCACCATTCCGCAAGGACGGGCTTCCAGTGTGAGTGAAAACAAAACAGTAGTGCATGATTTACGTCTTTGAAAGCAAAGTCTAACAACCAGGTTCTCGGAAAATTACGACAGGGACGACAAGAAGTTCGACTTCAAGCCCAAAAAGACCACTGCCAAGGGCTGGAAATACGTCTGGTATGCCGTGGCCGCGATCGTGACCCTCGTCTTACTCCGGGAGATCTCACATCTGGGCTCGGACGAGTTCTCGCTCGACAGCATGAACCTGATTGCCCACAAGATCATCAACTGGCAGCAAGACCAGGACGAATTGCGGTTCCCAAACTCCAAGGGCGGCATTGAGCTCAACAGTGACGACTACAAGCACTACAGCGCGTCGGCAGAGGGCATCCAAGAGCACAGCCCGGAGGAGCAGTCAAGGCTCAAGAAGGAAGAAGACGAGTTCCGTAAGACGGTGTCGTACTACGACTTGAACGACTTTCAGGGCAGTCCCGAGGGCGACCAAAAGGGCGATGTGGTGTTGCTTTTGATCCCGTTGAGAAACGCGGAGCACGTTCTCCCTCTCATGTTCAAGCATTTGATGAACCTTAGCTACAAACACAACCAGTTGGATCTTGCATTTTTGGTGAGTGACTGCCTGGAGGGTGATAAGACTCTCGAGACGTTGTTCCAATATCTGATCATGTTGCAGAACGGCACGTTGATGGACTACTTGCAGGCGGTCGATAAGCGCGCCGAGGAGCGCAACAAGCAGTTGAAGGGCACCTCGGACTTGTACCTCCGCTACATGGACCAGGAGTACGTCGAGAAGATCCGCACCCAGTTCAACCCGCCATTCCACGACGAGTTCAAGAAGCCGTTCCGGAGTGTGCAAATATTCGAGAAAAATTTTGGCCAGGTTATCGGCCAAGGCTTCAGCGACCGTCACGCGGTCAAGGTGCAAGGAATCCGTCGTAAGTTGATGGGCCGTGCCCGAAACTGGCTCATCAACACCACCTTGAAGCCGTACCACTCGTGGGTGTATTGGCGTGACGCCGACATCGAGGAGTGCCCCTTCACGATCATCCAGGACCTCATGAAGTTCAACTACGACGTCATCGTGCCGAACGTCTGGCGTCCGTTGCCGGAGTTTTTGGGCAACGAGCAGCCGTACGACTTGAACACGTGGATCGAGTCGCAAGGCGCGCTCGACTTGGCCAAAACCTTGGACGAGGACGACGTTATCGTTGAGGGCTACGCCGAGTACCCGACGTGGAGATACCACTTGGCGTACTCGCGCGAGAAGAACGGCGACCCGAACCAGGTCATTGATGTGGACGGAGTGGGGGGCGTGCTGATCTTGGCCAAGGCCAAGGTCTTCCGACAGGGCGTGTCGTTCCCGGCGTACACGTTTGAGAACCACGCCGAGACCGAGGCTTTTGGGAAAATGGCGAGAAAGATGGGCTTTAAGGTAGGCGGGTTGCCGCACTACACGGTGTGGCACATTTACGAGCCGAGCGAGGACGATCTCCGGGAGATCGCCAAGAAGGAGAGAAAGAAGAGACGGGGAAACTAGACAAGCAGTTTTGGTAGCAGTCTGCGCAAGCATTACATACGAGCAGGAGTTATATATCATCAATGGACGTGTAACAGCATACCGGCGAAACCAGTGTGCTGCGTGTGCCTAGAAGCGTATTCCGGTGAACAGTGCAGTACCATATGCTCAAATGAACTCTGCGTTTGTGCGACTAACAACCAATAAGCCAACCTACACTGCCCTGTTCAATTTGTTTGATATTATTTCATTAGCCAGCTTTAGCTATCTTTCTATTTATGTAGCTACTCAGCAATTCATTATACAGCGAAAGTGGGCATTCGTCTAGGGCAGAAGCTACCGTTGAAGGTAGCCAAGCACCGACTCGCTATCGCTCGTCAGTGCTTCAACTATGGGTGCACCTCCTGCAACTTGTACTCTTCCGGCTTGAACCACTCCTCTCTAAGCAACCCCCACACATCCTTCGCGAGCCCCAAAGCTTCCTCCTCGTTCCCCGAAGTCCCTTCGATATAAACCTTGAGCTTCGGCTCAGTTCCTGAACCTCTCACGGTGAACCGCACCTGACCCTCACCGCTCGCTGGTTTCACGACAGCGGTAATCATCTGGGAGCTGGTGTCTACCGGCAACACTGGCTTGTTGTCGGCGGTGCTCGTGTCGTAGCCCAACGTGAGGTCGCGCCACGAGACAACAGCAAAAGTGCCGATCTGCTTTGGCGCATCCTCGTACGAGCCCCGAAGCTTGCCAAATATCTTGTCAGTGACACTCAAGTCGTCGAACTTGTAATACCCGTTGTACTCCTTGAAATACCCAAACTGAGCATAGCCCTCCTCAAGCTTCTTGTCCAACGGCGTCTTCTGCTCAATGACCCACTCGGAATACAACTGGAAGAAAACCGACAACGCCGCCAACCCGTCCTTGTCGTGCACGTTTGGAAACATAAACCCGATGGCCTCCTCGTAACCGAATGGCACGGTATAGCCCTCCTTGGTCAAGTCGATCGCCCGATTACCGATCCACTTGAACCCGGTCAACGTGTCTTGGTAGTGGAACCCAAGCTTATCAGCCATCGCCTTCAAGATCTGCGACGAGACAGTAGAGTTCAAGAAATACACTTTCTGCAAGTCCTCGGTCTTCTCGACTACGTACATCGCGAAAAGGAACCCGAGCTCGTTGCCTGTGAGCTGGCGGAATCCCAGCTTGGTGCGTACCGCCGCCGAAAACCGGTCGGCGTCCGGATCGTTGGCGACAATCAAGTCCAAGCCGTGCTCGTCGGCGTCGGCAATCGCCAAGTCGAGCGCGCCTTTTTCCTCTGGGTTAGGAAACTGCACTGTCGAGAAGTCCGGGTCGGGCTTCTGCTGGGGCCCAACGACATGGATATTGGCTGGGTCGATCTTGAGGAGATCAGTAAAGACAGGCACGGCAAACTCGTAGCCAACACCGTGCATCGGGGTGTAGACAAACTTGATCTTGTTGTTGAGCTCCGGCGAAATTGGCGCGAGCACAGTGGTGTTCTGGAGGCGGAAGTAGTAAGTCTTGACGACCTCCTCCTTGACGAAGTGAAACGCCGCGTTCTCTTCGGCGACCTGGTCGAAGTTCTTAAAGCTGTCCCACACATTACCCCATGGCTCGAGGTTGTCAAGGATCAGCGAGGCAATGTTGGCATCATTGGGTGGGATGATCTGGCACCCGTTGCTCCAGTACACTTTGTAGCCATTATCCTTGGCCGGGTTGTGACTCGCAGTGACCATCACCCCGACGGTCGCCGAAAAGTAGTCGACACCGTACGGCACAAAAGGGGTCGCGGTGAGTCCAGAGTCCGCCTCCTGCGGCGACTCGAGAAAGTACACCTTGAACCCCGCAAACAAGAACACCACTGCGGTGATGCGGGCAAAGTTCTGCGACTGGTGACGGTGGTCGTGGCCAATCACAATCGACGGCGAGTCGCCGCCAAACTGGTGCGCGTACTTCGCAAGACCTTGGGACGTCTGGAGTACCGTGACCCAGTTGATCCGGTTAAACCCGGCCTCCATCCGTGCTCTCAAGCCAGCGGTGCCGAATTGGATCCGGCTGCCGAGGAGCTCGCGCAACGTGTCAGTGTCGCCCTGCTCCTGGAGCCTGGCAATTTGTGCTCTCGAGTCCGGGTTGATATCAACCGCGAGCCATTGCTTAACGAGATCATTAATGTCAGACATTGTAAGGAGCTCGAGTGGTAGTGCTGTAGTACGTGGAATGCAAGGCCGTTCAAAATATGCGCATGTCCCCAGAAATGGCTCGTGACTTCTGGCAATCGATGGGCCGTTGCTGCAGAAGTGAGACAAGTATACAGAGAGCGGGAGAAACGTGGAAAAGAAACTCTTCAGTGAAATAAAAAAAAAATCTTTCGAAATATTGCTTTTGGTTTTTAGAAGATGTTTCTTTGATTTAATAGTTCCTTCAAAACTCTTGCAAACAGGCTGGATCCGACTGCCAGCTGCTTATCTCTGCATGCTCCGTCCAAGAACCGCGAGAGCAGATTGCAAGATAGCACAGCGAGAGTCAGGCTGAGTCAGAATTTTTGTTTCATGGTTGTTTTTTAAAAAAGGCTTTTATAAACTATTTTTACAGTCTACGGTTTAGTGCGATAAGACTTTATTGAGGAGGCAGAGCGAGAACTTCCGATCTCAAGCTGCCTCGCCCCGTCCGGCACTCGCCGGGCTATATAAAACACACAGTACAACCGTCAATAATGCAAACTAAGCAAAGTCGGGCCTGTGCCCTTCTCAATTAGGTAGCGCTTATTTGAACCACTGGTTAGGCTTGCCGTCGTGGACAATGCCCTGCAAGCCGACCTGGCTTGGCACGTAGTTGATTCTATGGTACGAGTTGATGTTCTTTCTCAAGACAATCTGGTAGCAAGTGGCGGAACCCTGGCGGGAAATGATAGTGGACGAAGCCAAGAAGAACTCCCAGATTCTGAACCATCTAATTCCGTAGGTGTTGATGACCTTCTCCTTGTTGCCCATCCAGTTACGGTACCATCTCCACAAAGTGGCGGAGTAGTGGACACCAATGTTGTCAATGGAGACAACCTCGAAGCCAGTGCCCTCGAGACGAGAGACGACAAAGTCCAATGGAGTAGAGGCGTCGGCACCTGGGAAGATGTACTTGTTCATAAAGAGACCCCAGATGAGGTCCTCGAACTGCCAGTACTTTCTCAAACCGGCGTACTGAAGGAAGAAGATTCCGTCATCGTCCAACATGTCGTAAACCTGCTGGAGGAACGAGCCGAACTTTCTCACACCAACGTGCTCGGCCATCTCAAGACACGTGATCTTGTTGTAGCCGCCAGCTGGAACTGGGGTGTCACGGTAGTCCATGCACAAAATCTTGGACTGCTCTGGCGAGATGCCGTGCTTGGCCAACTGGTTCATGCCGTACTTGGTCTGGTTCTTTCCGAGGGTGATTCCGGTGACGTGGGCGCCGCGGACAGCAGAGGCGTACGAGGCAAGAGTACCCCAGCCGCAGCCAAGGTCCAACATGCGCTCGCCCTTCTTCAACTCGATCTTGTCACACACAATCTTCAACTTGTTGTCCTGCAACTGCTCGAGAGTTTCCTCGGAGTTGATGTCGGAGATCACACCGGAGGTGTAGATCATGCGTGGTCCAAGGAAGAACGAGTAGAAGTCGTCGCCGCGGTCGTAGTGGTCTCTGACCTGCTCCTCGTCCTGCGAACGGGTGTGCATGATGACCTCTGGGACGAACCCGGTCAAGAAGAAGTAGAACAACGAAGGGGTGAACTTGAAGTTGGACCAGTCGTGTCTGTACTCAAGCGCCTCCAAGCAGTCGCCGTTGAAGCTCACCTTGTTGGCAAAGTACAACTCGTGGAAAGTCTCCCATGGGATCTTGGCACCGTGGTACTGGGCCGCCAACTTCTCGTCGTGGAAGGTGATGTAGTGCTCAATTGGCTTGCCTGGCAACTTGACCTTCTCGTTGATTCTTGGGGAAAAGGTCGAGACGAAGGACCAGTAGGCAATGAGGATAGGGAAGAAGAAGAGCACGAGCAAGAACAACCAGGTCTTCAAGCCGCCGCCCAACTTGCGGGCGAGGTAGAATGGCACGCCGGCAATTGCTCCGAACAAGAGGTAGTTCGAGAACGATGGGGACCCGGGACCGTCGGCTGGGAGTGGGGCGTTAGCAATGGCCGGGGACTGGGGTTAGTATGGGTTGAACAAATGTGAGGGGTTGGACACCTACGGCCGTGGTGAGAACTCCGGATTCCTTGCTTGGGGCAGCAGGAGGTGGCACCGCTGGAGTCTTGATGAATTGGATGTCCATTTTTCAGGTGTACGCTGAGAAAAGAAGCGGGCGTGTGAGTCCTTGATCGCTGAAATTCCCAGGGTGCGCCCAGTGACACGTGTGAAATCAGGCGTGAAAAATGCAGATCTAGACGCTGCCTGGAGACAGCGTGAAAAATAGGCGCGAGACAAGACGCACGGTCGACAGGCGGCTGAGCAATGAGCCGCAGAGCGCCAGGAAACAAACAGTCGCATTGAAATAATCCCAGGTCTTTGAAAATTGAGCTTGAATTATCACCATAGGCTTTGTTTTGGAAAAATATCATTGCATACCCGCTTCCTTACGGCCCTATGACATTGGCACACCCTGCGATTGGTGGATCGCTTCCCATGTTGCCACGTGACTTTCCAACTGATCGAGATATCGCGACTCAACAAATCTTTTTATCTATACGAGAAGATGTCCGAGGTGAAAATCTTTACGTTCGAAGAGGTCGCCAAGCACAACACCGAGGATGACCTTTGGATGGTCATTGACGGCAAGGTCTACGACTGCACCAAGTTCCTCCCAGAGCACCCGGGTGGCGAGGAGGTCGTGATCGACTGCGGCGGCACTGATGCCACCTCCGCTTTCGACGACATCGGGCACTCGGAGGACGCCAGAGACCAGTTGAAGGACTTGTATCTCGGCGACATTGACCCGGCCACCTTGCCGGAGACCTCGCGTTCCTCGTCCTCGTCTGCTGGTTCAGGAGAAGGCGGAAGCTCGTTGCCGTTGATCTTGACGATCCTCGTGGCGCTTGCTGCCATTGCCTACTACATTTTGGTTCTTCAGAAGAAATAGAATATTAATTTAATAATGTTTTGACGTTGCCGTGTAGCACCGCTTTACGCAGGCTAGATTGCAATCAAGTGAAATGAACTTGAGCGACAATCACGCGTCACTCAGGAGTAATAACTGACAACGAGTGGTGCCTGATTTCCGTGCTCTGCCGTATTGAACATTACAGGAGGTGCGCCTTCTCTTAGTAGAGAGCCACGCCTGACTTATCGACAATGCTTGGTGAGAAATATAGTGACAACTACATATCCAAAGATAAAAACTGTATGGTCGTGTGATGTATAGTAATAGTTGAATGAAACGATTGTAAGGTCGGAGCATTTCTCTGAGCACCCACAACATAAGTATATGAAGTGCTCGCGCTATGGTAGATCGATGTCAGGAGCGCAACGCTATATCTGATACTGAAAGTTGCGCCACGCCATAAAACACCGCTCACTGTGGCTCGCCAGTGCTTACCGGTGTACTAATAGTCTAAACTTTCACTACTAGACAACGCGGTCGGCAGCCGTAAGTCGAAAATACCCACTCCGGTCGGCCCGTGCAGATCGTCCTTCGAGTCCCTATCGAACTTGGCCAGCGACTTGGTGTCCACGGCCGTCAACGGCTTGAGCGCAGGCGTCTCGCTGTGCTTGGGCTTGTTCTTCAAGTTCGAAAGCCCGATGTCTCGGTTCGACCCGTTATTAATTTTGAACTTGGCGTTAAGTTTCGGATCAAAGTGAAGCTTCTCCTTGTAGGCCTGGTTGAAACTGGTGAACGAGTTTGTGCGGATCTTACCAAAGCTCAGGGCCAGAGTCAGCCGGCTCTTTTTCGACGGGAGCGGAAGCGGGTTTGGCACCTCCTCGTCGCTGAAGATCTCGAGCGCCTCGTTGATGTCCTGGAACGGGATCACGGGGGTCTCGATGTAGTCGCCGTCTTCGTCATCGTCGTCGTCGTCACTGAAATGGTCAAACAGGTGCGCACTGTCAAACCCAAACTCGTCTGCAGTGTCAGACGCCTGGTCCGAATTCGCGTACGCAGTGAGCGAGTCGCTGCTCTTGTACTTCGAGTCGCAGTAGTCCCCGAACTTGAGCGGCTTCTGCTGCTTGCGGGTGTTCCAGTTGAGGTTGTTGCTGACGCTGTCGAAGTACTCGTTGTTGCTGTTCATCACCGTCGGAAAGTAGTATTTGCTCGCCAGTATCACAATATACGTATCCTTGTTGAGCTCGTAGCGCAGTTTACCGTCAAACGACACCCACGAGGTGTCGCAGCGCGACGAGCGCGGGATGATCACCTTGAGCTCCATGCTGTCCGGGAGGATGATCGGACGAAATGATAGTGTGTGGGGACAGATTGGGGTGACGCTGATCGCCGAGACCGACGGGTGGACAAGAGATCCGCCGGCAGCAAGCGAGTACGCGGTTGAGCCTGTGGGCGTGGCGACGCAGAGCCCGTCGGCCTGGGTGATGGTGATGAGCGAGTCGTTGCCGTAAAGCGCGAGGTTGGTCAAAAACGGGTTCGGCCCACGGTCGATGGTGATCTCGTTGAGGATCTTGCGCAGCTGGAGCACCTTCTTGGTCTTTGCGTCGACGACGCTGCAGCTGAGCCGGAGCCGGAGGTTGGTCTTGACGTACTTCAACTTGAGGATCTTGGTGAGGGTCTTGACGTAGTGCTTGTACTTGAAGTTGGTCAAAAACCCAAGTGAGCCGAGCGAAAATGCGAGCACTGGAGGCACAATTTTTTGAAACAATTGCGACACAAAAAGGACCGTCCCGTCGCCGCCAAGCGTGATGATAAGGTCGAACCGGTCGCTGTACTCCGCGCCTTGCTCGAACGCCTTCTCGTCCCAGAACTTGAGCCGCAGCGACGAGACCTCGCCCTCGACAAAGATGCTCTTCTGCAACGCGAAGTCGGCGTAGACCTTGAGATAGCTGTAGTTGGCAAGCAACCAGTTCACAAGGCTGTTGGTGAGCACCACAAGGTGCAGGTCGCCGGGCTTGGTGACGATCATGATAGTCTTGACGTTCAACTTGATGGTGGCATTGGAAAGATTTTGGGAGATCAAGCGGACATTGCTGGCGGTCTGAGCAAGCTGGGCGTGGCTCTTCACCGACTTGAGGTTGAACGAGTCTTTTCCCATGGCACAATTGGGGTGTGGAGCAGCGCAGTGTCGGCGATGCGCAACGGCAACTTATGCAAATTATGGGGTGGGCAGTTATCTCTGGCAGGCGTCGCCTAACGGGAGCCGCCCTCGCCTGGCCCGATCGGGGGTTCGGCCACGGTTGCCAGGGGGGCCACCCGGCGCCCGCCCAGCGGCAGGCCTGCAGGCACCAAACTGATCTGGGTCTGATCTGGCTCCAGGCGAGAGTACTTGAAAGACATCGAAGCACATTGCGAGTGCTTCTTTGTGTAACAGTCTGAGCAATGTCAAATTCAAACGGCTCCGGCTCTGGCTCCGGCCCGGGCACCATGCCCGGCCTTGCCCAGTACCCGTCGCAATACCAGTACGTCGAGCTCACGGACCAACATCTCGACAACGACTGCGGGATCGAGATTGATCTCGACGAGATCCAGCGCCGCTCGCTCGTCGAACAGAAACCCGAGGTGCCGCCAAAACAGGACGAGCCGCAGTTCCCCCAGATCGACATCCCGGACATCGACGAGCCCCAGGAGCTGCCTACGGCCCAGGGGTTCAGCTTCCCTGTGGTGCCTGCGGTGCCGGACCAAAAGCAGAAGCTGTCGCCGCTTGCACGCCTCGGGTCGCTCCGCCTGATACGGCTGAAGAAGGAGCCGCGCCCGCTGGTGCCCGCGACGCTCATCAACACTCTGAACACCCAGGAGGTGCGCCGTGTGTTGGCCACCGACGTCAAGACCCCCACCGAGTACACCCTCCACATGATTTTCACGCATTTCATCCGGCTCGCGGAGCGCAAGCTCGGGGCGCCCGAGATCAACAACGAGACGATAAGCAGAAGCCACATTGAAACCCTCAAGCCGGGGCACGACCCGGGGTTCGACAAAGTTGTGGTGTCTCTCGGCTACATCGCAAAGCGCAACCCGCAGCAGATCATTGATTCGGTGATGTACTGGCGCAAGAGCAAAAGCGAGCTTCTCGACGGGCTGGTCACGGCCTATAACAATAATAAGCATCTTCTTATGCTCCGTCAGAAACAGCTGAAGGGCCCACATGGCCTGCTGGTGCTGTCCAAAATCAGCCTCCACTCCCGCAACGTCTCGACCCAGAGCATGGCCACCGCAGTGAGCAAGCACGAGCATCCAAACGACGCCGTTCTGCTTCAATATCTTGAAAGCCAGGTCGAGAATTCGCGCCGGATCTATGTCCAAGCCGAGAACCGCGCGAACGTGGCTTCATTTTTGGTGTGCCGCGTGCTCATTGAGATTGTCAAGCAGATGCCGCTGAGCCTGGTCAACAGCGCAGTGTACAGCAGCTTGGAAGACAACATCTACCACCAGCTCAAGACTATGGACCCGGAGCTGGTGCTCAAAGTGGGAATCAAACTTGTCAACTGGAGCTCGCTCACCGAGCTTTTGGGCTACATATCCGACAAGCGGTTCTCAACGATCTCCGACAAGTTCATTGCGGATCTCGAGCGGATTCCTGGGACTGTTTCGAAGTCCGACGAGACGTACATTGTGCTTCTCATTAATGGCATGAAGCGACTTCATCTCAGCAACTACCCGCTTGAAGACTTCGAGGAGTCTTGTGGTTTCTTGTCGTCCCTCGCAAAGTTTTTCTACAAGTCGACGAATGACATGGTGATCAACGCTTATTGCGAGTCTCTTGCTCTGCTCTTGCTTCCCCTTTGTGGCGTGCTTCATGCAGAGACGGACCTCCCCATCTGGATTGATGTGATCAAGCTTGTGCTTAAAAAGATCAACCTGATTATTGACAAGCTGAAGTTCTGGGACACCGGGTTTACTCTCATGTGTGTCTGCTTGTCGGTTGCGCCAGCAAATATCTTCAATGACAACTGGTTCGACTTAATCGAATATAATCTTACGAATCGGTTACTTAAGGCTGGCAATATTGTGAAGGACCCTGGCGACTACAGCTTGATCTCGGAGGTGCTTAACGAAAAACAGCTCAGCAAGTTCAACACCAACTCTAAGATCGTGCTTTTGAGGTCCGTGGCACGTCTCACGTGGACGTATATCTTCAGATGCACCGAGTCGTTGAACAAAACGACAAAGAAACTCGACACGTTGTTCAAGCTTCTTTTCTTCCAGAACGCGCGGTCAAAGAAACAGGAGTGGATCAACTATGATTCGGAACTTCTCAAGCCCATTGTTGTTCTCTTCCGTTCCATCGGATACTCCAACATCAATTACACGATGGAGTCCGTTTTGCTTCCTTTGATCAAGGTGTCTTTTAACACTTATACGCTCGATAACTTGTCGCAGGAACGGCTTGCTATCGTCTTGAGAGCTTACATCTTTATTCTCGATGATATGATCTCGTCAACGCGGCCGGCATACCCTACGAACCAAGTCATTGACATGGCTTTTGACAGTCCTACGACAAACTTCAACATCATAAACATCAACGAGACGTTGAAGTCGCGGAACGTGAACCAGAATGACATTCTCTACCATGAAGAGATCTCCAACTACTTTTGCAAGTTGTTCTTACTCCTTGACCAGGAAGTGGGTGCATCTTCTTGGACCTCGCAGACTGAGACAAACTATGGTAGCGGGTATGTTGGAAACGGGCTTTTGCCCGGCAGTACAGATTTGACTCCCCAGCAATCTAATTCGCCATCGTTCTTGGGCTCAAAATCGCCTTTTGCCTCGTTCCACTATTTTTCATCAGACTCTTCCCAGCAAGGGAACCGCAAGCAGTTGAACATCGAGTTGTTTGACAAGCTTTTGGAGTCCATTCCATGGTTCTACCAGATCTCCAATGTGATTCCGTACAAGGTCTTGATTGAGATACTCATTAGAAACTCTGTTCACGACAACCCTCAGATCTCTCAGACTGCTGTTACCACCTTGACGAAGCTCTGCAACAAGAAAAACCCTGGATCGTTGATTTCTTTGTTCACCAAGATAGCTTTCCACTTCAACGAAGAGATCAGCGACTCCAAATACAACTCGAGCTTCTTGACTTCGCACTCCGAGAAGTACCAAAAACTCACCAAAATCTTTTACCAGCTTCTCTGTGCGTGGCTTGCGTTCTTAAAGAACAAGACGAGGTCGGATTTACTGGCCAACCCGAAGAAGGACGAGGACGACTTCTATATTTTGAACGGTAATTTCAGAATGAACATGGCCAACAGCAAGGGGAAGGATGCCAAGGGAGGAGACGTTGCAGCGGAGGAAAAAGAAGATCTTGAGCTCAACAGTATTGTGACAACGATCGAACAATTAGAAGGCAATGGATTGTTCTTTCTTTGCTCTAGAAGCACTTCTGTTCGCCGATTAGCAGTGGCTATTTTGAGGTTGATTCCCCAGTTTGACGACGTAATTTATGAGCACTCGTCCAGCAAGGGTAGTGCAAATGTTCAGCAGACGTTCCAGGAGTTTGAAGACGACGCCGAGTCGATAGACTCAGCTCAAAGCGGCAGTGAGCCGAAGGACACTCGATTGATCAGGATCCTTGAGAACATCAACTTCTTCGACTTACTTCTTGCTTCCAAAGTGCAGTTGAATATGCCTGAGAAGAAACGGCTTGCTGCTTTGAAAACCAAGAACAAGAAGCTGTTGTTATTAAGACTTTCCGAGTCCGACAACGGAGTCGAGCTTACTTTGTGGTTTAAGGTGTTCCCCAAGTTGTTGAGTATCATCTTTGAGAAAAGCCCAATCACCATTGCCTTGTGCAGGCAGATCGTGTGTGTCCGGTTAATTCAGATGCACAGTTCTGTGTCAAAATTCGCTGAGACGAAAGCTCAGCGAAATAAGGAGGCTTCTTCGACAATATCGACTAAACTCTTCTTTGGAACCCACAGCGGCTTGGATGTGCAGCCAGAGATTCTTATTGAGCAGTGGAAACTCTTTTTGATTGTTGCATGCTCTTCGTTGACGTCGACTAGTAACCTGGACCTTCCTATGAGTTCGAGCAACCAAAAGCACCAGAGAAAAGTGTCAGGAGCTACCAACACAATTAGCTCTGCCAGATCAGTGTTCAAGTTGGTTTTACCATTACTCGGCACCGAGCAGCATCTTGTGAGAGACGCAATAATTTCAGGGTTGAGCTGTGTCAACATAAACATCTTCAAGGCGTTCGTGGAGTCCGTACAACCAATCAGAACCAACTGGGAGACCGAGATCAAGACTGGGACCTTCAGCGAGAAGAACATGAGACTCCGAGTTGAAGTCACCCGGGTTCTTGTTGCCACTTCCAAATTTTTGTTTGACGACTCAATTTACAGAGATCCGAAAATCTTGTCTGAGATGATCTCCTACATCAAGACAGTCCGCGCGTTCCTTGGCATTCCAAAAGTCCAGGAAAACTTTGATTACCAGAAACTCAGACGTTACTTCTGCGGGTTGTTAGAAAACGTTTACATTGGCACGCAGAAAACAGAAAACCCTGACAAGTGGTTTCCGTTTGAGGCTCGTCTGGGCTGCTTTGCGTTTTTGGAGGAGTGGTGTGGATACGGGATTTCTGCGCAGGTTGCCAAGCAGCGGTATCTGATGATGAAACACAACCAAAAGTACTTGAACTCTGCGACATTGAATGCAGCCATGGAACTTGAGAAGACTGCGCTTGAGTACTCTGCGGTGAGTTCCATGGCCACTTTGTGCTCCGGTGCCATTGCCAAAACCATCAAGGGGGACAAGACTTACGTGGTGATGGCCATTGATTACAGCTCTTTGACCTCCTGGATCAGAGCGTTGTTTGAGTCCACAGACCCATTACTTCACAAATTGGGACGCAGGGGTCTCAAGAACTTGCTCGAATCTAACGAGGATAGACGGATCTTCGATCTGGCTGTGAGAGAATGTTTTGTTGCACGCAAGAACCCGCAGACCGTCCATAGCTTTTTCTTGACCGTGGGAGAGGCTCTTTTGAGCAAGCCAGACTATAACTGTGAGCCGTACGAGATTGTGGTTCTCAGTTTATTTGCTGCGTGCTCTAATTCGCTTGAGATTCGGCGTGTGGCTGTCGACCTTGCTGTCTACATCGAAAAGAAAGTGAAGTCTACGGAAAACTCAAAGGCTTTTGTGGAGCCGTTGTCTGCGTCGTCCAAGGCCGTCTACAAGAAAGCGGCTCTCAACTTATCGGCAGAGTTTTCGAAACTCTTCGCCCACGAGAAGTATCACATCATTTCTTTGTTTTCGGCTTACTTGCCTACGGTGGCTGAGGATTATCGCAAAGACATGCTCAAGTTATTGCAGCCTTGGGTCGGCTCGGTTACACTCACGCGGCCAGATTACAATCGGAACTACACTGGTGCGCAGGATGCGTACTCGGAGTTGGTGTTGAGCAACATGTTGGAGATGAACCAGAACTATGGTGAGGAGCACTACGTGGAAGTCGAGGCGTTGTGGCGTGCCTTGGTGAGCGGTAGCCCTGACATTAATGCCCCAGCGATCTTGGACTTCATTTACTCAATCTGTTTGAACCGTCGGAACTCTGAGTTGGTGGAGTGCTGCCAGAAGGTGGCTAGTCACATATATGCGTCCTACCCGGCGATACTCAAGACTGTGATCAACAACATCAACCCTAAGGCAATGATTCCGCCAGACTACAAAGTGCCAGAACCGATCCGCAACTCCAAAAACTTTCCTTACTTGTATCTGCTTCCCCCAGCAGACGACAAGGACATGTTGTCGCAAGGACAAGTGTCTGTCATCTTTGTTGTTGAGCTCATCAGGGCAAAGGGCAATTTGGAAGGTCTTGCTGGCAGTCTTTCGTTACTCTTGAATATCAGCATTGTGTTGATTGATCATTACTTACCGATTGTGAACAGACACGCTACTGACTTGTTGATTGCGTTGACACATGAGTTGGCATGCGATAACGAAGCAGGTAAGGAGGTGATTCAGAACTTGCAGAAATATGACAGCAAGTATTTGTGGGTTTACGACGATTTGAGTAACGACCGCAACGGCACGAAGACTCCGAAGAACATGGATATGCTTATCAAAGCTGTCTTGAAAATCGTGAGTCCGCGGATCCCTACTCTTCAGCAGGACTGGAGCAGAATGGCACTCACGTGGGCGACGACTTGTTCGGTGCGTCATATTGCCTGTAGATCATTCCAGGCGTTCAGAAGTCTTTTGATCTTCCTCGACCAAGCAATGCTCCGGGATATGTTGCATCGTTTGTCCAACACAATTGCGGATCCAAGCGCCGACATCCAGGGCTTTGCCATGCAGATCTTGATGAGTATAAACACTATCACTGCAGAGTTGAGTGCTGAGCAGTTGATTGCCTTCCCGCAACTCTTCTGGTTTGCCGTTGCGTGTTCTAGCACTGTTCTTGAGAAAGAATTTATCGAGGCCATTGGTATAATTTCCAAGTTCATCTCCAAGATTGATCTCAACTCCGAGGACACAATCAGCTGTCTTGTCCTGACATTCCCTCCCAACTGGGAGGGCAAGTTTGAAGGTTTGCAGTCTATCATCATGAACGGCTTGAAGTCGGCCAACACTTGGAAGCCGTGCCTTGAACTCTTGGACCGCTTCAACAACTTGGAGAGTAACAACGTCATCAACGGAGAGTCTCGTCTCCTCTTCGCGCTTTTGGCCAACATGCCCCGGCTCTTGCACGTGTTTGAGTTGAAGGAGGTGCCTGAAGAAACAAGAGATGCAGCTGAAGCGTTGTCGAAGATGGCAGTGGCGGAGGGGCAGCCTGTGCTTTCTCGGATGATTCTGTCTCTTGCAAACAACAAGTTCCGCAAAAAGGAAGATTTTATTTCCCAGGTGCTTTCGTTTGTCAAGCAAACTTACTTTCCACAACACGAGTTTTACACCCTTGTGTTCTTGTTTGGACTCTTGTTCAATAGCATTGCATGGGTGAAACTTGAGACGTTAGAGTTGTTGAAGTACGTGTTGCCTTTGATTGACTTCAGCAGGGAAGAGTTTCAGGGTGTTGGTGCGGACTTGTTGTCGCCGGCGCTTCGTTTGTTGATAACTGAGTTTTCTGACCGTGCTCTTGAAGTTCTTGATGAGGCAGACGAAATTTCCGGAAGCCAGCTTGACAAGGACTTTATTCGGTTGAGCTTGGGAAACAAAAGTTTGCGCAAGGAGTACCAGAAAATTGCCACTCTTTTTGGTGTTCCAGAAGAGAGTGGCTGGGCCATTCCTATGCCATCGGTGACAGCTGCAACGACACGCAACAATGTTCATGCGGTGTATCTCACGTGCCAACCATCTGAGGAGGCAGAGACGATCCCGCAAGAAGATAAGATTGAGTTCCATGTCGATCAGAGAGACGAGGAGGCTTACCAGCATCAGCAGAAGAAGCAGGACGACAATTCAAACGGTAACGAGAAGCGGTCGATCAGTAATATGTATGCCACTTTGAACTACTTTGAGACTTTCTTTGATGCTGACGTTGACCTTCGACAGGATGCCGAGTCTCATGATCGGTCGTTGTCGTCAGAGACGACTCGGACTACAAACTATGGACTTGACCGGACAGACTCGAATCTCTCCTACAGACTTGACACTTTCAACAGCAACAACTATTCCAACTACTACAACTTTTAGTTGATATGGTAACAGCTGGCTGGCAAAAATGTACATTAAGCTTAATATAATCTGTAGCAATAACATTCATAAAGATTCCTGACGAGACTCCACATTATGCATGGTGAGAACAGCTCTTCGTCGCGCGATGCTCCACGTGACTTGCATAAAAAAATTTCTGAGCCCTGCCAAATGGATCTATCAAGCAGAAACCATGGCAGGGAACAAGAACAATTTGTTGCGACTTGACGTGTTAGAATTTGGGTTGCTGATAAATAAGCATCGTTATGCGAAATCCAAGGATATTGTTGAGTCCTTGAAGCGCAGAGAAATTTTCCCCATTCAGGAAAGTGCCGAGGCTGAAATCTTGCAGTTGAAGAAGGTAATTCTTGAGAAAAAAGTGCACGGAATCAATGAAAAGTTATTGAGAGCTGCTAAAAAGGCTAAGAAGGCAATCGAACTGAAGAAGAAAGAGGATAAGGTTGGTGATATAGTGAGAAAGCATTTCACTGAAGAAGTGATACAGCAGATCGTGAAGCAAAAGGTGGTGAAATTGATTGAGAAAGTAATTTTGAACTCTGCGGCTTTGAAGAAGGACGTTCCTAGATACATACCAAAGTGGGTGCGAAAAGCTGTGCAAGACAAAGACAATGAGAACAACTCAGGAAAGTTCTACAGAGAGGCCGCGGATGATGTCCGTAAGGCATTGTCCGCCATTTTCAATGACAAGCAGGTGTCAGAGGAAGTGAAAAAGTGTGAAGACAGCCTCAAAATCCTCAAGGGACCAGTTCAGAAAAAGGAGAATGCTGCTAGCAAGCTGTCGAAGGCTGCTGCCCAAGTGCAGCAGGAGCCAAGCTCTGACGAGGAGAGCGAGAGCGAAAGCGATGATCAGGAAGAGAGTGAAGGAGAGAGCGGACGCGATAATACTGCTAGAAAGATGGACTATGAGGTGGACGAGTCGGATGAAGATTTCAGCCAGTTTGATAATATGGTCTTTGGATCAGATGTATCTGACGATGAAGAGGAGGGTGGTGCCGAGGAGGTAAACTACAACGAAATTACTGATGAGGAAGTGTCAGCAGCTGAGGAAAGTGAAGATGATTTCTTCGAGCCAGAAACGAAACCAAAGGAGGAAAAGAAGGAAAAAAAGGAGAAGAAAGAGAAGAAAGAGAAGAAAGAAAAAGTGGTGTTACCAGCGTTACAGGCTGGTTACTTTTCCGGAGGTTCTTCTGGAGAAGAGTCGGAGCCAGATGAGTTGGTGAAAGAGATCACCAAACCACGTAAAAATAGAAGAGGTCAGAGAGCAAGACAGAAGATCTGGGAGCAGAAGTACGGAAGCGGGGCTAACCACGTGAAAAAGGAGAAAGAGAGAGTCTACACCGAGCGTCAAAAGAAACAAGAAGAGTACGAGGAGAGAGTCAAAAAGAGAGCCGCGAAGGCAGCCTTGGAAGACAAGGATAATGCCAACGGCATTCCCTTGGGACCTAGAACCAAGAAGGTTGTCAAGGTTGACAACTCCGACAAGCCAATGCATCCTTCCTGGGAAGCTAAGCGCAGAGCCGAGAAGGAGGCTAACGTCAAGTTTTCCGGTAAGAAAATCAAGTTCTAAGACTGATTTGTCTTTTTCTAGCCTGCTTGATAGTGCAGGTTGCGGAAACCATTCGGCGCACACAGCATACTCATTTAGAGTAAAATCATGTATATTTTTTGCTTCAGAATTGTAAGGGTGAGTAGGGCACCACTGACCCAATAAGTGGTATAGGTGGACAGTGCAGTTTTCAACAAACTTTTAGAAAAACAATTGAGCGAACAATAACTCTGGAAAATTGGAAGAAAAATACACAAAGTTTCCCCCAAAAGAACGAGTACTTGAAGGTTTTGAGGAAAGTTCTTCAGGATAATTTTATTATGACATTTCCGAGCTTGGAAACGTGCTTCAATTCTTGTTCCTAGAAATGCCGTCACGAAAACACTATTCTCTGTATTTATTTGAAAAAAAATTTAATAAAAAATGGCATCATTTTCTCCGAACAGTATCATTTTAATTGCAACAGTTGGGTAAGCGTGTCACGTAGGCAATTCGTCAAAGAGGGGCTCATGCTGCGGGAGCCGGCTTCGCCTAATCTCCACGCTTCACATGCATGAAATTTTCTGACAATAGAGCCTGATTTTTCTGGAACCGCCAGGGCACCAGGGCTGTGATACGGGATTTAGCCGGCCATACATATTGCAGTTGAGACTAAGGTAGCGGCCCGCAGGAAAATCCACTGTCAGCTATTTATCTTTTCAACTCCCCACATAACACCATGTCTTTCGTGTTCAAAAGATTGTTCCATCAGTCACGAACCCGGTTCCACTCTATGGCAGGTAACACCTGCCTTGTCACGGGTGGCTCCAGGGGACTAGGGCTTGCTATAGCTCGGAGCCTAGCAGCCAATGGAAGCAATGTGATCCTCACTTCTAGAAGCAAAAGTGCACTCGAGAAGAACGTGAAAGAATTGGCCAGAGTGCATCTGGACCAGCGGCACGAGTTCATTGCATGTGACTTGAGTAACTTTGAGGAAGTGGGACAGGCCTTCAGTTCAAGAAAAGTCTTGGACCACACCACGCTACTTCCACAGGTCAATGTGTTGGTGAACTGTGCGGGTGTCAGCCAGAACTCGATCCTCTTGAGGGCCAAGCCAGAGGACGTTGTACACATCATCAATACCAACTTGACTTCGGCTATGGTTCTCACCCAGAAAGTGGCCAAGATCATGATGAAGACCTCTTTGAAATCGAAGAACAGAAGCATTATCAACATCTCGTCATGCCTTGCACACAGACCAATCCGAGGCGTCAGCGCATATGCTGCATCCAAGGCTGGCATTGAAGGGTTCACCAGAGCAGCAGCTGCAGAGTTGGGTCAGACAGGAATTCGTGTCAACTGCGTGGCACCAGGCTTGCTACAAGACACAGACATGGGTCAGAACCCGGAGACGTTGAAGCAGTTTGTGACCAAGTTGGACAACGGTGCACCGTTGAATGTTGACACCATCTCTGAGGTGGTAAAGTACTTGGCCGAGCTGACAAGCGTCACGGGCCAGACCATTGTGGTAGACAGGGGATACTCCTTGTAGACTACACAATCCGCACCCTGCACAATCAACATATTGCATACACTATCGTAAAAAGCTAATAATAATTTTTACATTCCAACTATCGCCCCAGTACACAGTCACTCTGACGCTATGCAGTCTCACTCATCTCTACATCTTCCGACCCACCATTCTGCTCTGCTTTAGCTTTAGCAATCTCAAGAGCCTTGCTGAACACATTGTCAACTTTTCGGGGCTTCTTGCCTGCTCGCAGGTCAAATTTCTCCTTGCTAAGTAGCTCACCGTTTGTCAACAGTATATGGTCTCTGACCGTTCCCACCACCTGACCTTTCTCGTTCAACACAAGTTCAGTGCCAATCAACTCGCGCCACTCGCCCTGGAACAACTCGTCGTCTATTTTCGCAAGCGGCTTGTCACTGTCTAATCCCGTGATCTGAAACTTGGTAGACGGCTCATAGGCAGACGCAAGTGACTTGGAAACATCGACAATCGCCAGGCTGTTGCTGACCTCCTCCAAGTTCTGACTGTACAAGCTCTTATAGTACGAGTTTCTTGTAGTCAGGTTGTATGCGAGCGGGTACGTCTGATGCGCCTGCGAGGGATGCACAACGGGAGCCAACTTCCCGCTCCGCGGCGGCACTCGTCGAAGGTCTACTCGCGGCACCTCCAAGGTGACGTATATTTCCTACATATGTTAGTGGACTGAACTCGCGCAATGGTTTATTTCACACTTACTTCTGTCTCCTGCTCCTGTGCATCCTTGGCTGCCAAAGCCTTTCTGCGGGCAATATCTTCGTCCGAACCTGCCTCGAATCCGTTGGCTGTTGTTAGTTGATTGTAAATAATAACTTTCTATGGTGATACTCACTGAAATTCCAACTCATCTCCTCTCCCTTGCTCAAATGCTCGGTGGTTCCGTTGATCAACAACTTCCACTTGCTGTCCTGCAATTCGTACAAGTCCACGGCACAAGAGCCCGACCTTATGTACGACTCACCGTCGATATTAATCTTGTCTCTCACGTTCGAAAACCCGAGCAAAGACATCCCAAGCGCAATCTTGGTGGCCGCGTGGCTCACGAGCATGATCGTCTCCACTTCCGGAAACTGCTGCTCCACCTTTGGCAAAAACTTCTGCCAGAACAAGTTGCAACGCTCGAGAATCGCAGCCTCAGTCTCTCCCTTGTTCGACGCAGTGACCGTCGACTCCCACGACGCGTCGAGGTTTGAGAAAAACCTGCTGAGCAACTCCAAGGTGGCCGGCTCTGGGATCACTGGTCTGGTTGGCTTATACCACTCGCCAATCCCGTTCTCCACCAAAATATCTGTTTTCAAGACCTCTGCCACAGGCGTAGAGGTCTGGATACAACGGTAAAATGGCGACGAGAAGAGAAGCTCGGGCTTGTGGTCCAAGGACCCAATGTACACCGCGAGTTCTTTGGCCTGCTCTTCACCGTGCGGTGCCAAAACATGGTCGCTGTCGATTCCAGTTGGCGGGGGCGGCGGAGTCCCAGGCAACCAATTGGATCTGTAGCCGTGCTGTAGTTAGTAAAGAAAAAGCGGTGCATCAAAACTCAAGAGCAGGTACATACTCTGGCGATGAGAATCCGCTTCACAGTCATTTTGGTTTAATGCACGCCCAATGCACGAAATCTTACCATAACATAGCACTGAAGCACGTGACCCACAACCGATCCGCCAAGGGACCCTCCTGATATCGCCGGATCGCCGGCGGCCATCGCCCCAAATGCAAGATAGCAAGCACGTGTGTTAGGAGCCCCGCGCCGCATCTTCAAATTTTTACCCTATAAGCGATATTGGCCCGGGGACGCTACCGACTGTTACCACCCTAACCGTCGTGCAAAACTCTGTCCACAATGCGCAAGTGCAAGGTCTTCGTTGGAAACTCACACCCCGAGCTTGGGAAGTTGGTGTGTGAGCGGCTCGGCGTGCAGCCGGCCCCGGTGACTCTCAAGAAGTTCTCCAACGGCGAGACTTCTGTTTCGATCGGGGTCTCTGTGCGTGACGAGGACGTGTACGTGATCCAATCGGGCTCCCCAACGGTCAATGACCACATCATGGAGCTCTTGATTCTTATTTCGGCCTGCAAGAGCGGGTCGGCTTCGAAGATCACTGCGGTGATTCCTCAGTTTCCTTACTCGAAGCAGTCCAAGATGAAGAAGCACAGAGGTGCGATCACCGCGCGGATGTTGGCGAACCTCTTGATCATGGCCGGTGCAGACCACGTGGTGTCGATGGACTTGCACGCCTCGCAGATGCAGGGGTTCTTCAGTAAGCCGGTCGACAATTTGTACGGCGCACCGCTTTTGGCCAACTGGATCGTGAACAACGTCCCGGACTACCAGAGCGCGGTGGTTGTGTCCAAGAACCCAGGCGGCACGAAACGTGTGACTGCGTTGGCCGACAAGTTGAAAATCAATTTTGCGATGATCCACACTGATAGAAGAAGAAACCACGACGTGATTGTGCTGAAGATCCAGCAGGAGAAGAAGTTGAAGGCGCTCAAGAGACGCCAGTCGCTGTCGTCTTCGCGGCCCGACGTCGCGCAGTTGCGCAAGCAGCAGCTTGCTGCCGCCGCTGTCGAAGAGGACGACGACGAGGGCCACGTGATCTTCAGCTCGGAGTTGCAGACCGCGCGTGTCATCAAGGGTCACATTGTGGACGACGACTATGCGGAGAATGGCGACAAAGAAGGCGAGTCTGCACCAAACAAGGACGTGGCGTTTGACCAGTCGCCGTTGGCGTCGGACGATGACGATGACGACTACGAGTACTCGTTTGACTCTGAGAACAGCAACGAGCCGCAGAAGTTGGGGGTCACCCACCAGGAGAAATTGATAACGTTGGTTGGTGACGTCAAGGGCAAGGCGGCGATCATCCTTGACGACATGGTGGACAAGCCAAACTCGTACGTCGCTGCTGCCGAGCACTGCCGCTTGAACTGTGGCGCCAAAGAGGTGTACGTGGTGGCGACGCACGGGGTGTTCAGCAACAACTGCCTCGAGAAGTTGCACGAGTCGCCGTGCATTGACAAGATCGTGATCACCAACACGTACCCGATTTCCAAGGAGGCCCAGAAGAAGTACGAGAAGTTGGTGGTGTTGGACGTGAGTCCAGTGTTTGCCGAGTGCATCAGAAGAGACCATTACGGTGAGAGTATCAGTGTGTTGTTTGATACCTTGATTACCTAAAATACATATCAATATTCATGTTAGCCAAGTAGCAGTGATAATGAAGCAAAGCAACGGCGTGGCTCGATGCTCTGCATACTGCGGAGTGATATGCGGCCGGGGGTCATTGACCCGCCGCCCCGGTGCACTCATAACTTCCCCAAACGTAGACGGTGTTGCGAGATGCGCAGCGGGTAGAGTTCTCCACTTGTTCACTGACTCTTGCTCAATTTGTTACTTGGGGGTGTTCAACCTATAGAACAAATTTAGAAATATTTGGAATTGAGAGACACAAACGCCAGTACACTCCATGATGCAAGATAGCCTACCGAGCAACGGATCTTCCTCGGCAGATCTAGATGCGTACTTCAATAGGCTGGAGAGCCCTAGTGAACTAGCCAAGCACGAAGAAGATGACCAATTAGCGTGAGTTGAACACAAAATTTGAGGAGGAACGTTGCAGACGAGTTTCTTGCTTTTTACTAACGATAGCTCACCGATAGATATTGGTTCTGAGCCGGACAGCGGGGTCAGTGGAACGAACGGTAGTAGCAGCTCGGTCGATAACAGCAACAATGTGCAGGCATCGAACTTGTCGTTGTATCTAAAGTCCACACCTGCTGACCCAGAAACAACGATCACCGAAGGCGAGGCGTCAAAAGCAGCCGCTGCAAAGCAACTGAACAACTTGTTCAAGAAGCACTCTCAGGCCAAGTCACTCAATGAGAACTTGAAGGAGATCGAAAAGAAAGACCGCCAGAAGGAGTTGAAACTACAGAAAGAGGTTAAGAAAAAGAAGAGTTACATCGATGTCAACAGCGAGGATATTGCCACCGTTGAAGGATCTCCAGGAAGGAATTCGAGCTTCTTCACCTCTGTATGGAGCAGTGCTGCCAACCGACTCAGCAACCCCAAGTTACAGGAGGAGCTTGATAAACACGGTCTTGACTTGACTGAGGTCACCGAAGAAATTGTAAAGCCCACATCCGCTGACTCGGAACAGCCAACTATCATCTCTTACCGAAAGCTGTCTCGAAAAATCTCGATTTCAGACAAACAGCCGACGGTCGAAGGGATGCCACTCATTCAAGACGCACAAGCTCTAGCAAATGTGGATGCTAACCGCTCGCCATCGTTCAACAAGAAGATATACCTGGAGGATTTGGTCTATGATACCAAGTACCACTATGCTTCCGACCAGCGTAACGAAGATTTCCACTACTTGTTCAAGTCCGTCTTGCCATCCGACCGGTTGATTGACGACTTCTCATGTGCTTTGTCTAGAGATATTTTGTTACAGGGCAGACTTTACGTCTCTGAAAGCTACATCTGTTTCAACTCCAACATTCTTGGCTGGGTGACCAACTTGGTTGTGTCGTTTGGTGATATTTCGTCTTTTGAGAAAACTGTGACTGCTGGCTTGTTTGCTAATGGTATAGCAGTAAACACCGATACTGCAAAACACAACTTTGCCACTTTTATCAGCAGAGACAGTACTTACGAGTTCTTCAATACGATCTGGTTGCACTATATCCAAAGAAAACAAGAGGAAGGTACCCTCGAGCCAAGACAACCCCACTCGGATTCTGAGCTGCTCAAGGACTCCGAAGTGTCGTCGAACCTTGATTTCAAAAATGGATTGCCAGTGACAAAGAACATTGAGATTTTGAAAAGTATCGGCGCTCAAGGATTGGCGAGTGGTGCTCCAGCAGCGGAGAACCAGTCCTTGGAAGAGCAAATGATGTCTATTGATGAAGATTCCGATAGGAAGGTGGAAACCGGGAGTGAAAGCGACGATGACGAGTCTGAGTCCGGGTCAGAAGATGAAGAGGATGACTCTTACGATGAGGGTCCCGACACTAGTGCGGTTGACTCGGTTGTAAGACCGTTTGAGACTCCGAAGCGCAGAGCTGCTCTGACTTCACACCGGGAGACGCCTTACATTTACGTTCCAGACGAATCCAAGGAGCAGATTCTCATAAGAGACCATATGATAGACATGGAGTTGGAGGATGCCGTGGCCTTACTCACGGGGAAAGACACCACTTTCAAGAAAAAGTACATTGCTGCATTGCAAGGGTCTGACATCTCGCCCATTGACAAGTTCAAGCCTTGGAAGAAGAATGACTTGAGTGACCCAGATTACCTTCGATTCTTTGAGGAGGGCAAAAAGCAACGGTTTTACTCGTACACTAAGGCATTGAATTACTCAGTGGGTCCAAAGTCTACGATAGTCAAGACGGTAGAGACATTAGAAGAGGGCGAAGATGGCGGTATCAATCTTGTGATTATTTCCATCACTCCGAACGTTCCTAGTGGCTCAGCATTTACAGTTCAAACACGGTACTTGATGGCCTGGGGCCCGAACAACAACACTAAGCTCACCAATTCCTTCTGGATGGTATGGACAGGTCTGAGTTGGATTAAGGGTATCATTGAGAAGAGCAGTAAGAGCGGTCAGATTGAGGCTGCAGAAAAATTGAAAGAGATGCTTGCTGAGGAGACGCTGGCCGTTGACGCTGTCAATGAGAAACGCAAGAAGGCTGTCACCGGACTCGGTTCTCCAGCGGTGTTCCGTCCGGAGACGAAGCAGAGCCTTGGCAGCAGCAATCTTGCCGGTCTTCAGGTCAGTCCTATATTAGAGGAAGGCGAGGACTTGGAGAAGACTCTATGGGACGTCTTGTGCGCGCACTGGTCCAAGCTTTTGGCGTTTTTTGCGTTTGCGCTTATGTTATTGTTTCAATACCGGATATATCTGGTCTTGTGTGAAAACAACAGATTACAGACCGAGCAGTTGCGGTTGGTGGCCCAGATGCTGAGCCGTGACTCAGTGTTCAGTCCTATGGGCGTTCCCCAGCAAGATTTGGGCCAGCTCAAGGCAGCTACGGAGAACAGAATCTGGAGCTGGTTGAACGACGAGGCTGTACCGAGCAAAGATGAGGGGGAACGGTTACGCGATTTGAAAAAGGAGTTGAACACTGTGTTTGCCCAGTTGGTTGCGAGTAGCAACAGCAAAACTGAAGCAACCGAGTTGAAAGAGAAGGTGGACCGGTTATTGAACCAGGGTGACCAGAAACCGTTGGTAAATCAAAATGATAAGCTATGGGCTCTTGTCAGGGAATTGCTCTGAGCAAGCTTTGCATTTCTACATTATTCTAGTAAACAATTCGTTCAATAATATAAACTTGAGGTATTTGACCAGCTTGTAGGGAGTAGCCGATGCGTTTTGAGATCATATCAAGGTGATCTATGAAGACTCTGTAGCCTCAAGAAATGGCATCTCCTTGAAAAGTAACAAGCTTGGCAATGGAAAGGCTTGGGTTATAAGTCAATCAAAGAGGCACCGTTGGCATTGCCGTTGGAGTTACCATTGCTATTCCCGTTGGAGTTACCAAACCCGTACCCTGTAGGCGTCGACGTCATGTTGGTGCTGGCGACGCCTGTGTACTGCTGGTTGAAGAACGGGTTGTTGGTGCCCTGGGTCTTGGCACCAGTTCCGTGCGAATTGATAAACTGCTGGTTGTTTGTGTGCTGGTGCGGGATCCGCTCGTCGCCGGTGTTTCCAAACGTGTCGACACCCGTGCCCTCGGCAAGCATCTGGTTCAACGCCGAGTGTTTCTGGTTCATTCTCTGCTGCCCCGTTAACGTCTTGACGATCGGCTGTGGCTCTGGCGCCTGTTGCTGCTGTTGCTGCTGCTGGGCCAACAACGCCGCCTGCTGCTGCTCGTACTGGCGCTGCTGCTGCTCATAAAGCTCCTGTTGGCGCTGGCGCTCGAGCTGCTCCTGGCGCGCACGCTCCAACTCTGCAGAATTGTCTCTCTGAGCAAACGGGTTGTTGGTGCCCGTCTGGAGCGGCTGAAGCTGTTGTTGTTGTTGTTGTTGTTGTTGCTGCTGTTGTTGGGCCAATTGCTGCTGCTGCAACATGTAGGCATTCTGGTCATAGCCATAGGCGTTCTGGAGGAAACCCGTGTTCATCGGCTGCTGCTGCTGGTAGTTCATCGGGTTGCCAAACAAGTCGAGCTGCACGTACTGCGTCTGCGGCACGTAGCCCACCTGATAGTTTGTGTGCTGCTGCACCACGGGCTCGTCGTCGAGGTCGAGCAAATTCTGCTGCTGCTGCTCGCGACTGCGCTTGATCTCTTCCTCCTCGCGCGACAACTGCAACGCCTTTTGCAAATCGTCCTCGTCGGCAAGGTCGCGGCGGCGGCGCTCCTCGTCCTGCGCACTGAACTTGCTCTCCTCCAACGCGCGCTGGAGGTCTTCGTCATACGAGCTGCTGTTGCGCCGCGAACGGCCCCGCCGATTGCGGCGACTGCCCGCGTTGTTGGCGCGCTCCATGCGCAACCGCTCGTCGTCGCGCAACAAGCTTGTGAGCTCCTTCGCCTTGGCGCGCACCACTCCTCCCTGGTCGTACCCGGTCTCGTCCACGTACCGGAACTCACGGAGGGTTTTGATAATATATAGGTTGGCGCGGGTCCAGTTCACAACGTCTTCGGCGCCGTACCGCACAAGGTAGTCGAGCAACGTGAGCGACTTTGCCACGTGCTTCCAGTACTTGCCCTTGTCGTTGAGTCTGCGGTCGATCATGTCCATGATGTCCTTGAACTCCAACACGTTGTCGGTGCGGGCTGCAATCTCCGCCATCTCCGACACCGTTGGGCCCTCGGACTCATTGGCGGTGGCCGTCCGCACAAGAATCTGGGAACTGGTGTACCCGTGGGCCACGTTCTTGATTGAGCGAATCACGCTTTTCGACATGTCTTTAGTACTCAACCAGTGCTATCGCAGCTCAGCACAGCAAGATAGGGGTAGTTTTCCGTCTCGAATCACGTGACAAAAATGCACTACGGAACTGCCACAGGCATTAAAGGGGGGGCTCAGCAGGGAGGCTAAGCAATGCTCTTGGCAGGGAACAGAATTTTGGTACGCAACACAAAAAGAAACGTGGATCTTTATTAATGAGATCTATCTTGATGAGATCTATGTATTAGTAGCAGAGTTTTGAGATGCACTGGATAAGTGTTCTTCTGCCTTGCTTAATGTAGACGGCTGAAAAATGACCGATGCGCGTATTAGTGGGGCGGCCTGTGGTGTGCAACCTCCGGCGCGGTGCATTGCTGGCCCATGCAAATTGCCATGTCGTCACTCACTATCTATGACATCGAGATCACTACCGATAACCTCACTAATCGGCTTCTGAGTAATTGGCGAAAGATCGCCGAGGAGCGAGTCTTTGTCAAAAAACGAGTCCTTGGGTGTGAGCCCACCATCCAGATCGTCTCCCGACTCAATTCTTGAAAGCTCGGCAAGCTCTTCGAACTGCTGCGTAAGATTCCGACCCCCGGTGTCGATTTGGAACTTGTTCTTAAAGGGATCCTTAACAGGCGTAGCCTCAATCTGCGAAAACGACTGGGAAAGCAGGACCTGCTTTGTCTTGGAGCCAAACAACGTCCGCAGGTTCGTGTCAATGAGACTCTTAGTCTTAGAAAGCCTAGGCTTTGGCCGTTCTTTCGGCTTGGGAACAGAAAAGTCCACTTCCCGTTTGCTGAGCATCTTGGTGAGCCCGGTGTTCGTCAAAGACACGGCCTTCTTTAAGGTCTTCTTGGGTCTTTCTTCAAGCTGAAACGAAGGGCGCGGAAGCGGAGTGTCAGGCTTTTGCACCTCTGACTTGGACCGCTTGATACTCCTGCTGCGCGATGTCCGAATCTCGCCTAGCACTTTCCGTCGGATGAACTTCACTAGCTGAGGAGACTTGTGGTAAAAGTAGGGAATCAACGCTTTTTTGACAAACCCCTGCGAGCCGATCAAGTCGCTGCTGAACAGCAGATCGCTGGGAAACGCGTTTTCGTCAGCGTCCACCTTCTTCTTAGGCGACGCCGTAGCCGCTTGTGTCGCTAGCACGATGTCCCAGATAGAAAGTCTGTCCAAATGCGTGTTTAGCAAGTTTCTGTAATACATGTTGTCTTTGGGCGTAGACAAAGCGGAGCTCACCAGAAACTTTTGTTCAGCAATCTCTGGAAGGGACTCTTTGGCAACTTCTGCCACCTCGGGCGTCGCGCTCTTTCCCGGCTTTCTCTTCTTCCTTCTCCTCACTAGAGGCTGGTTATCAAACAACCCTGGAACTATATGCGTGCTTTCTGGCTTCGCAACCCCCAAGATCCGTTCATCTGGCTTTACCAAGACAGCAGAGTCGTCGATGTCCTTGATCTCTAAATACAAGTACTGAACCAACAACAATATCTGTAACTGCGTCTCTCTGATCTTGAACAAGAGACAAAACTTATTCCACAAATCCTTGGTCTCACTGTCACTGTCGCCGCTCAACACCTCCGAGGCAGCAGTCAAAAACTCATCGTGCTTCTCTTTGAAGGCGTCCCTGTACTTCTCTTCATGAGAGTTCATGGAACTTGCTGAAAACAACCCAAACTTTCCGTCACTGCTGTTCTTGTGCCTCGTGTCAAACGTCTCTACGTCTAGTATTAGCCCCAAAAGCAGCGCCTTGAGCTGTGTAACCTTCTCATTTGACTCCTTTGTTTCGTAGACAGAGTCTAACCTAGATATCGTTGTCTTTGGAAAATAGTAAATTGGTAAGCTCAGAGAATATGCTAGTTCAAAGTACCGCTGGCTCAAGAATTTCTCTGCGCCGCTTGGCTCCAAGAGCTCGAAGTCCTTTTCGGAATAGAGCAGTACTTTTCTCTTAGCGCTGCTCGGAGGCTCGAGCCATGAGTCCAAATCGCCAAAGGGCTCTGTCAGTGAGAACACATCGGAGTCAGCTCTGGTCCAGCCGAGAAACTCTGCGTTTTTTTTCAAACTCGAAATCCATCGAGAGTCCATCACAGACAGTCGCGTACCATTGCAGTGGGAAGCGATGCGTGCAGAAATTATTATATGCAGCCCGCGTGGGCGGATCTTGCAGCGTCCACCCTCGATGAAACGCGGCAGTAAGATATTTATGACGCACGCTGGAACAACACTTTATTAACCTAAATATAAGCTTCATTTATTTGTCAGTGCTTTTGAGAGTTTGATTGATAGGATTTGCTCTTGATACATAGTAATGACGTAGTAAAGACTCTTAGGGTTTAGCAACTTGAAATGGAGATCGTGTGGCTCAACTCATGCATTGGACCGTGCAAAGCAAGACGTTGCCCTGGACGTAATCTACTTCTACCCTTCAACTTTACAGAAAAAGATACCCGATCAACCATGTTTCAACCTATAATATATACAGTCTATTTACTCGCTCAATGCATTCAACTGATCCTGGATAATGTCCAAGCTTTTCGTGAACCCCACCAACACCTTTTCTAACTCGTCGATCAACACCGTTTTCGGGGTGCTGTCGAAAAACACCATAGGATTGAGCACTGGCAACTGCGGCGCCGCAAAAGATTTCTCGGAAGCAACATCACTAAAGTCGGTAGAGGACACCGACATCTCGCGGTCTCTGGTACCCGAGAACGTACTGTGCTGCGAAAACGTCGCTAGCGATCCGTTGGAAAGCTTGCGGTTCACCGAGGTCGTGCTGGCAAATGCCTTCTGGAGTCTTGGCTTTTCCTCTTCTGGCTCCTCCGGCTCTGCCTTCTTCTCCTCCAACGGCGCCATTGCTTGCTCGAGCGACTTCTCGGTTAACGGTGTCATGGTTTTCTGCACCTGGCCGTTTGTCGGGAACCCAAACTGGTTCACCCCAGAGTCGCCCTTAGTAAATGTATTGGCCAACGGCGACTTGGAGCTCGAGGACATCCCCGTCGGCATAGATAAACCCTCCATACCCTCGAGCGACGGCTTGGGCATTTCGAGCCGCAAGTCATTCATGTTGCGGGCGTTCATCTTGACGTTGCTCGACTTAGACCGCCCTAAGCTGGGCAGCTGCGACCGTGAGGCCAGGGAAGACATGCTGGGCGGGATAACACCGCCCTCTTCCAAGATAGACAACGACAGCAGGTTCTTCAGATGCAATCCGTCAGGCTTGCCCTGCACACTGGGCTTCTGACGCATTTGCGCCTGGCTCAGTATCGGGGGCGAGTGGCTGTAGCTGTTTTTGCGGGGCGACGGGGTGCGAGACCCTACCGTCAGGTTGCTCATGAGCATCGGCTTTTTGTTGAGCTCGGAGCCCAATGGTGCGTTCGTCGCAAACGGCACGCCCTCGGTAACCGTCAACGAATGCTTGAGCATCGGCGGCTGCGACGACGGCATGTCAAATGTAAGATCCGTCATCGAGCTCAGCACTTTGTCGTCCAAATCTTCCAACGACGGGATTTCGATCTGAGCCGCCTTGCTGGGGCTAGCAGCGACGGTTGTGGTGCTGTAATTAGTAGGAGGCAACGGCAAGGATTTTTCTTTGAGCTCGTGCTGGGTGCTGACCATGGGGCTAGACACCGTATTCTGTAGCACGGGTTTCTTAACCTCGTCGGTCTCGTCGCCAAACAATTCGAGGAACGACTTGGGCACCTCCTTTTTCGCCGACGACGGCGGCGAGAATGTCGAAATGGCAGACTCTTTCTGCTGCATGTCGGCAAAGCTCTCGCCAAGTCGGTTGTTGTGCTTCAATGTCGTCGCATTGATCGTGTTGTTCAACAGCACAGGGTCCTCTCCGTTGAAAGTGTAGCTCAAAATATCCTGATCAGGATTGTGGTGGTTGCGGATCGTGCGGTCGAAGTTGTCAGTTTCGCCAAAGTCGAAGCTGTCTTCAGCGCCAAACGAGTCAAGCGACTCGGCGCTGACGTCGCTACCCATGAACATCTCGGAGCTCTTCATTGAGTCAAAGTCCCACTGCGGAATGTCGCCGCTGATCATCGAGCCTCTGCGACTGTATGAATCCTTGAGAAGTTCAGGATTCAGGTTGAGCAACGCAATGCTGTCACGCGAGGCTTTTTTCTCCCGCCACTGCAAGTAGCGCGCTACAAGCTCACGCAAAATCGCGGTGCTCAGATTCTTGTGGTGCCTGATAAACTTCAGCTTAAGCAACTCCTCGGCCATAGGCCGCTCCAACGGGTTTTCGTCCAAACACAACGCCACGAAGTCTTTCACCAACGGCGAGAAGTTGCTACCTTGCAATCGCGGTGGTTTGTGCTTCGCAATCAACTGCATTGCCCGCTGCGCATCCTTGTCGCAGTACGGAGGATTTCCCGTGATCAACTCGTACACCGTGATGCCCAACGACCAGATATCCACCTTGTAGGAGTACGTCGCCCCCTCAAGAATCACCTCAGGCGCCATCCAGTACGGCGTACCAGCCATCGTCGTGCGCTTCAGGTTATTTGCGGTCAACTGTGCTGCGACACCAAAGTCGCAGAGCTGCACGTTGCCTTCTCTCGTCACCAAGACGTTTGCAGCCTTTATGTCACGGTGGATAACACCGGCCTTGTGTATGAACAGCAACGCAATTAACAACTCGCGCGTGATAACTCCTATGTATCGCTCCTCAAGCCGTCCGGCCTTGAGAAGGCTGCGGAGCGACCCGCCAGCACAATACTCCATTATGATCCACAACTTGGTGCCCTCCAAGATCAGTCCGTAGTAGTGCGTCACGTTGGGACAGTTCTTGAGATTCAGCAAGAAGTTCACTTCCAACTGGATATCCTTGACTTCTTCTTCGTTCTTGTCCACATCGAGAATCTTCACCGCAAGAACTTCGTTATTTCGATACCTGGTTGTTAGTAATGCATCGGCGAAGCACCGTCTATCGAGAGAAGACTCTCGTCCACCAGAAATGCCAGCAATCTCCGATTCTCACTCACGCCTTGTAGACCACGCCAAACTTCCCCTTCCCAATGATCTCCGTGCGCTTGAACATCTGCGCCAACGGGATCTTGCTCGCGCCCAACGACATCTTGTGTGTATACGACACCGTCTTCCGCAGCTGCGCGAAGTAGGATATGCATGGCAGCCGGGTAAACCAAAGGGGGGAACAAGGGGGGGGAACGCTCGAGGAGCGAAATATCAGGGGGGTCTGAATTGAACACTGGCTAGCTATTTCTATAACTCCATTATTGGATGGGCCAAGAACTACATTACTGTGCCAAGAATTATTGTGTATTGCGGTGCTCTGCTTCGCACCTACTGCGCATGGTTTAGGCCGCTTACATGCTGCACGCGGGTCTCACAGCATGGCAGTAGGAACTTTGGGGGAGCCAGTGTACGCAGCAAGTAGAGCAGCTGCAAAGCACAGCACAACGGCCCCACCAGTGCACTACTCACTTTGCTAACGCCAAGTCCTCTTCGGTCGGACCATCGATCATGATCTTCACGGCTTCCCCCTTCTCGGCCAACTCGTATGCCTTGCGGGCATCCTTGAACGCAAATCTGTGGGTAATGATGAGCTTGGCGTCGACCTGCCCGCTGCTGAGCAACTCCACGGCGTCCTGGTAATCGCCAAAGCTGTAGCGAAACGAGCCCTTGACTGTGGCCTCCTTGCGACCAATCAACCCCAAGGGCACCACGCAGTCGCTCATGCCCATGCCCACCTGGACGTAGATTCCGCCCGGCTTGACAATCGTCATGCCCATGCGGTAGCACGGCTTGGCGCCCGTGGCCTCAAATACCACACTGGGCGCAAAGTAGGTGCTCGTCAAGTACTCGGCGATCTCCTCCTCAGACTTCCCGTTGTCGCCGCGCGAGTTGTGCACGTGCGTCGCGCCCATCTTCTTGGCCATCTCCAACTTCTCGTCAAAAAGGTCGATCACAAGAACCTTGGTCGCACCAAAAGCACGGGCAGTGGCAGCAAGCAACAAGCCAACCGGGCCTGCACCGAACACAACTACGCTCGAGTTGAACGTCGTCTCCGCGAGCTTGTTGGCATGGCACGCCACCGCCAACGGCTCGGCAACCGCACCTTCCTCCAAGCTTACGTGATCTGGCAACTTCACCACAAAGTCTTCCTCGGCAACAAAATAACGGGCCAACGTGCCGTCCACTGGAGGCGACGCAGCAAACTGCATACTTGGGCAGAGATGGTACTTTCCGCTCATAGTCTCACGCGAGTACCGCGACGGCACGCACGGCTCAACCGCGACGTTGTCGCCGACCTTCACCTGGGTCACACTAGGACCGACCTCCACCACGACACCCGCAGACTCGTGGCCCAAAACCATTGGGTTGACCACAATCTTTGGCCCATTGCGGCCCTCCTGGAAGTAGTGGAGATCCGAGCCGCAAAGGCCCGTCTTCTTGATTTCAACACGCACAGCGTACGGGTTTGGGAGCGGCTTGGTGTCCTTCTGGGCGTAGAAGGTGTCGCGTGGGCCCTTGATGTAGAACGCCGGGTTTTTCAGCGGGTCACCTTTGATAACGGACATGATTCAATTGTTAAAAGAGTTTGTTAGATGGTATTCAGTATACTTGCAATTCAGAAGCTCAACTATTATGCGGCACGAGCTATATTTATAAAGCACCAATCTTCGCCTGGGGTAGGCTATGGCTGATGCGCTGCGTGAATGCGTGGAGACCTGCATGACACCTGAAGGACGAAACGTGGGGCAAGCAGGAGGGCTCATTTCAAACGAAGTGTGGAATACATCAAAGGTTAATGGCTGGCCAAAGAATTCATTTTTTGAATAGATGTCATAGTTGAATATTCGGTTCCCACTTCACGTAATTGCACTATCTTGCTACTGGTCCGTCGGCTAGTCGTAGGCTTAGCTGAGAAAGCTTATTGCCGACATGCTTAGAACGCAGCGAAAGTGCGGAGGTGCTCACATTCAGAATCCCTGGCAAACGGTGATTCTAGGTAAATTGCCGAGGCCAACCATCCTAAATACTCTCCCAAGCTAACCGAGTACAAAGTTGAACAATTACAGTGTATTATAAATATGTAGCGGCCCATGGCCAGTGCTGAACGCTTTGGCACCCTTCAAGTATCAGTTTGGCATTGTTTCTCAGTCACGTCGCCTTGCTCGGCTCGGGAAATGCTTAATCCTCCTCAGTTGGCCCGTCAATCATGATCTTGATGGCCTTCCCCGTGGCGGCAAAGTCGTACGCCTCGCCCGCCTTGTTGAATGGGAAACGGTGAGTGATGAGCAAGCTCAGATCAATCTTGCCCGCAGCCAACAACTTGACAGCGTCTCTGTAGTCGCCAAAGTTGTATCTGAACGAGCCCTTGATGACGGCCTCAGTAGTACCAATGGCACCAATAGGGAACTTGTCCATCTCGTTGCCCTGCATGCCGACCTGGACATAAGTCCCGGCGTTACCAGTGGCAGTGACGCCAACAGCGATACATGGAGGAGCACCGGTCGCCTCCATGACAACATCTGGAACAAAATAAGTCGAGTGCAAGTGCTTCACGGTCTCGGCCACAGACTTGCCGCGGTCGCCGCTCAGGTTGTGGACGGCAGTGGCGCCGAACTTCTTGGCGAGCTCCAACTTCTCGTCGACGATGTCGATCACCAAGATGTCAGAGGCACCGTAAGCCTTGGCAGTGGCGGCAATCAACAAACCAATTGGGCCGGCACCGAAAACGTACACCTGGGAGCCGAAGGTGGTGGTGGCCAACTTGTTGGCATGGACCGCGACGGCCACGGGCTCGGCCACGGCACCGTCCTCAAAGGACACGTTCTCTGGCAACACAGTGACAAAGTCCTCTGGCACAAGGTAGTAGCGGCACAAGGTTCCGTCGTATGGCGGGGTCGCGGCAAACGCCATGTGTGGGCACAAGTTGTACTTGCCGCTCATCGTCTCTTTGGAGTATCTCGATGGGTAGCCAGGCTCGACAGCAACTCTGTCGCCAACCTTGACGGTGGTGACAGCGGAACCGACCTCGGCAATGACACCAGAGGACTCGTGGCCGAGAACCATTGGTGACTTCACGATGAATGGGCCGAGCTCGCCGTGCTGGGCGTAGTGGACGTCGGAGCCACAGATTCCGGTCTTCTTGATCTCGACCTTGACGAAGTGTGGGTCCTCGATTTTAGGAACAGGACGCTGCTCGAACACAATGTCCTGCTTCTTGCGCAAGACCACGGACGGGTTGTTGTTCTTTGGCATGTTGTGTGTGTGAAGTGAAACGTGAAAAATCTGGGGACTTTGTTTTTCAGCGGGCTGCTGCTTTATAGGATGCCAGCGGAGTGCATATGCGTTTAGCTGCACGGCCAGCAGTTTTCGGCCGATTCTGTGGGGTACGCCGTGTTGGGTTTGCCAACTCCGAAATGCACTGTCGGTTCCACGACCCGATAGCCGACGGGAAGCATATGTAAACAAAGAGATGGTTTTTGAAAGGCAGCGGCTTTTTTGCCCCGTTCAATCTTTTTACGGTGACCTCTTCAACCAACTTTTCTCCCGATAAGAATGTTTTCTGATCTCGTTATGCCGCTACGTTCCAGGTAGCACATCTGGTGACGTTGGGTTGCTAACCTGTGAGGGAAAGCCCAGCACGAGTAGCCAAAGTGGTGGAACGTAGACCAAGACATTAAAACTTTATTAAATGCAGCACTGCATTTTGGGTTGTAATTCTCCGACCTGCTCGTATACTTTTGATTCTCAAGGACTCCTATCCAGGCTCTTTTTGACTACCCCTCCTGCCCATGGTGAGACACAGTTCACGCCCCTTGTGTGCATAGTTGTAAGACACGCCAACGCTCCCATCCAGAGTCAGCACCGCGCTTAGCCGCCATGCGATGCGCTACAACTTTTTATTTTCTTTCATTAGGTTGCTAAATAATATAAGTGGCAGGGCCGCGAGCTGAGTCGCTAGATCTCAAGATGCAAGCCGTGGAACCATAGAATATAGGCAGGGGAAGAGGAGACATTAACAGTGCTTAGAAATGGTGCCCAAGACTTTTTGTCAATTCCCTTCGTTGATGAAATCCTTGATAAAGTTGATCTTCTCCTCCATCATGATGTCCTCGCTGATGATATAGTACAAAAAACTGTCGTTGCTGGACGCCAACCCGCCAAAGTCCAAGAACTGCTTCAGGTTGATGATCTGGAGGCCCCGCAACTTTCTCAAAAAATTGTTCAGATCCTCAAGCTGCTTACGCCGCGTCGCAGCCAAGTACGCCGCACCGCTCGCTTGCGGGTCGGGGATGTTCATGGGCAAGTATGGCGACAGGATGCGGTGCGCCGGGGCGCCCGGCGGAGTGTCGACCTTCGCACCAGACTCTATCTGGGCGCTCTGTTGCAACGCCACGTGCTCGGCGTTTTCCTCTGCTGAAAGCGGTGCGGCTGGCGGCACTGGCGGAGGAGCCATAGGCACGGCCGGGTGAAGGCCCATGGACGCCGCCGAGAAACTGCCTGGACCCAATTGGTTGAAAAACTCGTTGTTTGGGATGAGAAAACTGCCCGGGTTGAAGTTGAGGTAGTCCCAGTACCCGAGGGAGCGGCGCGCGCTGCTCACGCTGCTCCCGTTGCGCTGCAACGAGTTGCGGAACCGGTAGAACGGGTCAAACGCAGGCACCTGGCCGTCAATGCCCGTCTTTCCTGTGGGATGCTGGGAGCGCTGATCATTGAGCTTAGTGGCTTCGGAGGGGAGCTTGCTGTCCGACGGCGGGAGCGCGTTGTCCAGAGCTGCTGGCAACGCCGACGACGGCGGATTGACCATTTGCGGCTGTGGTAACGGCAGCTGTTGTGAGTGGAGGATCTGATGCAGCTGCTGTGTGCTCGGTGGCACGAGGGGCTGTGGTGGCTGGTTAGACTGCGGATGGAAGCCCAGGGGAGTCGGCTGGGTTGACGATGGATGAGCCAGCGACTGCGTGCCAGTCGGTTGCGCCAGCTGAGTGCTCTGCAGGGCCAGTGACGGTTGCTGTTGCTGCACCAGCTGCTGGGGCGTCATCTGAGGTGTCATTTGTTGTTGCCGAGGCGCCTGCTGTTGCAGCAGCAGCAGCAGACTCAACGGCTGGCGCGCGTCTTGTTGCAGCAGTTGCAGTTGCTGTGTGCCCAGAGTTTGTCCTTGCAGCCCCAGAAGCATGCCCTGCTGGTCGGGGTGGTAGTTGAGAGGCAAGAACTGGTCGAAGTTGTCAAAAATTTTGCTCCCGCTCGTCGCCGACGACCCCGTGGCCGACAGGTCAGTGCGCGGCCGGTCGTCCTTCCCAGGATTTTTCATCTGGTAGTCGTTATAGATCGCAACATTTGCCAAGTTAATATCATCTCCATCCAACCCAGGTCCATCTTCCTCGGCAGAGCTCTCGGCAATGAGCCCCACGATATGCTCTACGCTCGCCGGACGAAACGCCTTGCCGAGACTGATGCTCTGAAATATTTCGTAGGCCTTGATCGAATCGAGACTGTTGTCAATGAAAAACTCCACAGCGTGGAGGTAGATGTAGTGGCAGCGGCCAGAAATGTAACGACGGATCCCGTTCCACGAGAGCCCGGGGTACGCGCCGCTCGACAGCTTGCGCTTGAGCTGGTCGATCTTGGCAACACTATCGAGATACAATTTGCCCTCGGCAATGGACCACATGAGCATGTTCTCCAGGAGCATGAGCTTCTTGAACCCGAGGAGCTCGTTGTTGATCTGCTTGAGCTTCTCGCGGAGTTTTTTCGTCTCGAACTTCTTCATCTCAAACAGCTCGGGGAAAAGCTGCTTGAGCTCGGTCTGGATGTCGCGGAACCCGATGTTGGTGAAGCTGTTGGAATTGTCGATGCGCTGGGCCTTGTGCTTGATGAGGAGCCGCGAGAACTCGTTGGTCATCTTCACGGTCCAGCGCTTGTACACGGTGTTGGGGTCGCCCTTGTCCTTGCGGCGCTTGCCACGCGACACCTCGGGGGTGCCGCCGCCAGAACCCAGGGGCGTCAGAGCCCGGCTGGGCACCTGGAGACTCAGATCGCCAAGCGACTGCTCGGCAGGTTCGTTCTTGGTGGGTTCGGTGGCCATGTTGTGGTCTGGGTGGGTTTTGGAAAGCCTGCGTTTGCGAGGCGGTGGAATTTCATCCTGGGCGCCGTGGATGGGAAACCCGTTGACGTACGCGACTGCCAACGCAGGCCCCAGGCGAGACGCTGCCTGCAGCTTGGGATCGTTGAGAATGCTGATGCTGTTGGTGGGGTTGTCGAACGGCATTTCAGCGGCCACACATCTGCTATTCAACCTGTCGCCTGTCACTCTTGGTTGTACACGGCTAGCAGTGTCCCGGGGCGAAAACCGCTGTTGCTCGCCCGCAGCCGCCCGAACGTGACTGGAAAAACAAGTTAGCGCGGGCAGGAGCGCCGGACACTGCGTGGCTGCGCCTGGTCCTGCAGTAAAGCGGCCTGCTCCCAAGTAGGAGGCTGCACAACAACTCTGGCCCTAGGGGCCTGCACAAGCACTATGTAGCTTGGCCTTTAGTCCCCAATGTGCTGGAACCGGCTCGGTCAGATTTGCGCCCAGATCTATGCATTTCTGTCAAAGCAGGGCGCTAGCACGCACCGACCGCTTATTGCATGCGGCTCCTTCGCAATCAAACCGAGCGACATTCCTTGGGGCGACAAATTGCCCTTTTTTCTCGTGCTTCCGATTGTGGCAACAATTATCGTACGATCACTTTTTCTACTTTGGAGGGTTACCAGTTGGTAAACCAAAGGGCTTTTTTGGGGGAGCCCTACTGTCAGCCGCTCATTCAGGCACAGCGTGCCTCTTACATGCAGCACCGCTAAAGGCACTGCTGAAGGCTGTTGCTTATCGCTATCGGGGCCAACCGACAAACACCTAGGCACACTACTGACTACCATTCCGATTCCTGGAATCACACCTACCTGGTGCTCAATGTGTATTGTTTATTGTAAATTAGGCAAGCCCCTTCATCTGGCGAACGCTCTCGGCAGTCTCCCGGGCTCTTCTCTTGCCCTCGATGAAGTCGATCATGTCGCCGTAGGTCTGCGGAACAACGCCGTAGTACCCGTGCTTGATCGTCTTCTGCGACTCCTCGCCCGACGGCATGAACTCGTTTTCGAGCGAGTACTTTGGCACAAAGAACGAAAACACAAACGAACCGGTCTTCTGGTGCTTGTCGTGGCTCAAGCTGCGCACGCTGGTGTCGACCTTGACCTGGATCACGGTACCCGGCTGGCCAGTGAGGTCCTCTGGGTCCTCGGCAGCCGGCTTGAACGACTCGCTGCCAAAGTACTTGAAGAAGTCGCTCAACTCCTCGGGCAAGTTGGAGTCGGCAGCAGTGCTAGAACCCTTAAACTCCTGGACGTGCTCGGTGTACACGACCTTAGAGCTCAAGTACAACACGCTGCCCACTGGAACCGGCGCAGTGAAGTTGGTGGCATCGAGCGAAAGGAACCGCGGTGGCGCGTGGGAAAACGCACCAGAGTTGCAGTACGCCATCTCGAAGGCCTGCTTCATCAAGTAGCCACCAAAGATCATGTACGAGTGGCGGTTACGGTACTGCGGCTGCATGAACATCACGGACTTCATCACGGTGCGCTCCATCGGCACCAAGTTCTTTGGGTGCTCGCCGCTCTTCTTCTCGTACTCCTTCAACTTCGTCGAGGCGATCCACAAGTTGTGCATCAACTGGCTCTCCTGCTCAGTTGGCGGGTTCGAGGTGAGGAGCTCCTTGGAGGCCCGCACTTTCTTGGCAGAGTTGTGCGACTCGGCTCTCGTGAAGTCGACCCACTCTCTCTCGGTCATCGGCAAAAGCTTGTTGATCGGGAACGAGCGGTGGGTCTCTGGGTTTCTGGCCACAAACGTGAAGTTCGCAGTCATGAACACGTCTTCGTCCTTGACAAAATCCTCGGTGATCTCGGACTCCGGCGGGAACGCCGACTCAGTGGTGCTGGCGGTGATCTTGATCTCCATCGACGATCTACCGACCCAGGCCACGGACCCCGAAATCATCAAGTTGCGGTGCTCGATGTCGTCGACGCGCTTCAACATGCAGATCCGGTCGACAGACGCAGTGACGATCATCGGCTCGGCCGGGGCACAGTGCTTGTAGGCGATGGTACCAGCCAAGGCGTCCAAGTCCTGGAACAACTGGCCCATGCGCAAGCGGCCAAACGCGTTGATGTACGAGTCCAACAACCAGTTGTCCTCCTTGAACGGCAAGAGCAAGAACGAGAACGAGTCCGAGCGCTTCTTCTCGCCAATCGCACTGGTGCCTGGCGTGGTGTAGCTGTACGAGTCCAACACCTTGCCGTTGGCCAACTGCTTCTGGCGCTCCTGCAACGCCGACAACCAGGTGGCCTTCTTGTTGAACGCCTGGATGCGATTGGACTGGCCCACGAGGTCGTTCATGATTGTCGCAGAGGCATCCGGCGCCTCCGACGCTTTATCTAAGTAGCTGCTGATGCTCTTGTCCAACGAGCTGAACGTCTTCTTGATGAGGCCCTTGCTGGACCCGCTGAAGCCACGAGTGGCGACCTTGTTCAATCCTGACACCGCGAACTTTCTGCTCAACATTGTGTATGGAAGTTGTTTGTTTTGTGCGATAGAAAAAAATCTCGGCTATCAGTCCCAAAATATTTTGGCGCTCATCGGGAAAAAGCAAGATGCGCACCACCTGAGTGAGATCCCGCGTAACGTGGTGCCTCAGCAATGGTACATTAAATGTTGGGTACGCTGAGATAAGCCGGAAAGAGTCGGAGAAACTCGGACAACTTTGGGCGGGTCAATTGCTCAAGGTGGCCCTTCTAAAGCTCTCAGTTATAAATGCCCTACAGTCTTACAATCTGAGGCAGTGTCCATCCTAGTGAATTCCAGAGGGGCGCAATGCCTTTCTGTCGGAATTACGTCCCCAATTAAGCTCGAAAAATTTACACCAGACGTAAAAAAAAACTACTCGGTGGTAATGCAACGAAAGCCACCGAGTTAATTGAGAATGCCGTCAACTGTTTTTAGTTTGGATACCGTCTCGTTCTATTATGCTCTTTGTTTCTTATCATCTTATCTGAAAACCGTTGTGCTTCGCACTAGTGCCGGAGCCAAGCGGCTGACATAGAACGTCAGATTTCACAATTGAGTTTCACATTCGTCCCGATGCGTCTGCCCAGGCGGCGCCTGCATGAAAAGCCAGAAAAAAAGCCAGGGCGAAATTCCAGCGGAGGCCTATTCTTTTTCCTCTTGAATTTCACGCCCTTCAGATCTCGGTCATGTGACATCGCCAAGCGCCAGAGTGTAACACGCTTGGCGGAGGCGGGAATGTAAAAATAGTAGTAGCGAGTGACTATCTGAGACGATCGCCGTTTCAAGTTACGAGTTGACAGTCGTTGAAAGGTTTCTGTCTTCCAGGTTGGTATTTCAGTGCGCTTTATGTAAGACCCTTCTGTCACTCCTGATTGTCTGTCATTTCAGGTCATCCCTTCGGCTGCTGGCAGGCCAATTGTTCCTCAAAGTGTCTCACGACTGTCTCAAGGCAAGGGCTCGCCTATCTATCCTGAAACGGCAGTGTACAATAGGCCATTTGGCCAATAGCAGGGCGTGATGTACTCAGGTAACCCTTTTCAACCGAGTGCAGCCCTCCCAATTTCACAAGGGGGCGGCCGTCAGCACAGAACAGGTCGATCTTCCATACATATGGCAAGACAATATCCCTTCCAGGCCTGTCTCAGAAAACTGGGATTTCCAGCGACTCCTGTGGCCGCCAGCCAGCGTTGATCCCTGCAGGTCTGGCAAGAACCCGCCCTGGGACACTGGCTGCAGGCACCACCTAGCGCGTACAACGCGCGAAAAACTCACCGATATGCACGCGGCCACGTAACATGCGATGGGCAGACATATGGAGCGACCCCTTCAAAAAAAATGAGGGGCACCTTTAAATATCTGTTGACACCCGGGGCTTGGCCTGCCTGCTGCAACTACCCCGTCATTCTTTTAGTGGTCCGTTCGTTCGTTTCGTTTGCTTTTCAGTTCTAATAATCGTTTGGTCTTTTGCCATGACTGCCACTCTCTTCAACATGCTTCTCCACACTGTGGCCATAATATCCGCGGCCCACGCCGCGGTCTACGAAGGTTTTCCGCTCGCCAGCCAATATCCCACCGTGCCCGTTGCGGGCGAGACATACTCGTTCCAGATTTCAGACACAACCTTTGAGTCCGACTCGGGCTCCGCCATCACATACTCCATCAGCAACAGCCCCAGCTGGCTCAGTCTCGACGCCACCACGCTAACGGGCACCGTGCCTGCCTCGAGCTCGGACTCCCAGATCCTGTTCCAGCTCACCGGCACGGACTCCCAGGGTGCCCTGGCCACTTCCAACTGCACGCTACCGATCTCGGCCGAGCTGGCGCCTACGGTAAAGCTGGGCAGCATAATATCACAGCTCACGTCGTACGGCCAGACCAACGGCGCCAACGGGCTTGTGCTTGTGCCCGGCGACGAGTTCGACATCTCGTTCGACGCTTCCAAGACGTTCAGCTCAAGCGAGTCCTTCAAGGCGTTCTACGGCCTCTCGGCGAACCGCACGTCGCTCCCGCCCTGGATCCATTTCAGCACCAGCGGGTCAAACCTCACGTTCACGGGCACCGCGCCGGTCGTCAACTCGAAGATTGCGCCGTCCATCGAGTACACCTTTGACTTGATTGCGACGCTGTACGAGGGCTACGCGGGCTGCGTCACTGAGTTTGTGCTCTCCATCGGTGCGCACCAGCTTGCCACCAGCATCCAGAACGCCGTAATGGTACAGGCGGGCAACGACAGCTTCAGCCAGAAGCTCCCGCTTGACCAGGTGTACTTGGACGGCCAGGCGATTCTCACTGCTAACATCTCGTCCATCGTGCTCGACTCGTCAGCGCCATCGTGGGTGCTGGTCAGCAACAGCACCCTCTCGGGATCCGCGCCTAGCGGGTTTAACTCTTCGGTGACGTTCGGTGTGGTTGTCAGTGATACCTACCAGGACCTGGTGACGATTCCGTTCAAGGTCTCGCCACAGTCGTCTTCCAACAGCACCAACTCCACCGAGCTTACGGACTTCTTCACCACGAGTAACATCCCAAACATCAATGCGACTCTTGGCGAGTACTTCGAGTACACCTTAAGCGACTCGTTGTTCCAGGATAAGAGCCAGACCAACGTCTCGGTCAGCTACGACAGCGACTGGTTGCAGTACGCCGCCAGCAACTACACGTTCCACGGCAAGGCGCCAAAGCTGTTTGACGACATCGCCATCACCGTTGCCGGCTCAGCCAAGTCCAGTTCACTCTCTAAGAGAGACAACAACGATCTTACGTTCACGATTGTTGGCGTGGACTCCAGCAGCAGCAGCGGCAGCAGCGGCGGCTCCAGCAGTGGTGCTGACTCCAACCTGGGCCACGGCAAGAGCGGCATTTCCAAGAACAAGAAGCTCGCTATCATTCTTGGAACCGTGCTCCCCGTGGTATTCCTCATTGTGCTCGCGCTTCTCCTTGTACTTTGCTGCAGAAGAAGACGCAGCAAGAAGGACGAGGAGGCCAACGAGAAGCAGATCTCAGGCCCTATTCTTGGCAACCCAGCCAACGGCAGACCTTCTAATGCTACCGGTACCGGAGGTGCTCTCACCGAGGACAAGACTCTCAGCGCTAGCCTGAGTGTTCACGATTTTAAGAACACCAGCGGCGACACCAAGGAGACCAAGGACGCCAGCTACACCACCGCGCAGGACATTGGCAACGATGCCGCCGGTGCCAACTGGGCGGTCACCCGTGACTCGTCGTCGCACAAGCTTGACGTGCCAGACAACGGCTCTGTGCACTCGTCGCACACCGAGGTCGAGTTTGGCGAGCAGTTCGACTCCGAGCCGCAGTCGCACCTCACTGGTCCAGAGTCCACCGAGAACTTTGTCGACACGGTTGAGTTCTTCCCTCCTAACGAAGGCGCGCTTCTCTCCAACGAGAATTTGTTGGACGCTCCTCACAACCTCTCGAGCACCAACATCGCCATGCACAACACATACCTGCAGCGCAACCTGATGCAGAGCGTCGAGAGCCCTCAGATTCCTCCACGGTCCGCCAAGAGAAACTCCAAGGTTCCTCGCAAGTCGTGGAGACACGTCGTTGACTCGACTCGCCTGCGCTTCTCGGGCCGCAAGCAGGAGTCGATCAACTCGTTGGCCACTGTTTCCACCAACGAGTTGTTCTCTGTGAGACTTGTTGACGGAGAAGTCGGGAAGACCGTGAACCCGGAGGCACTTCGCCACCAGTCGATGGCCTCGTCCAAGTACGACGAGATCAAGAACTGGGAGGCTAAGGATTTGATCACCCGCGACGAGAGCGGCAACATTACGCGGCTCGACTCCGATGGGAACATCGTTTATGCCGACGGCACGCCTGAGCTGAGCGAGTTTGCCAGTAACCGCCTGAGCTTGAACTCGAGTTCGAGCGAGAACTCCAAGCGCAAGCTGAAGATCACCCCACCAAACCTCGATGTCTTAAAGGAGGAGAACAGTCCGCAGATTGGCTGCTCGCGTGTCAGTGAGGAGCACGATGAAAGTGCTGAGATTGGCAGAGGAGACGCGGGGACCTCAGGGTTCTCCGGTGACAACTACTTCAACGCCGACACCATGACCTACTCGCAGCAGGCTAGAGCCCAGAAGGCGATTCACTCGCGCAAGAGAAATCTCTCGCAAACGTACTCGTCGCTGACCGACTCCAACAAGAAGTCGATGCACTCCAGCACCAACTCCAAGACGAGCTCCAAGACCCCGTCGCCATTCCAGACACAGCACACCCCAGAGGACTCGTTCACTTTTGACGCAGTCAACTCGTTGCCTGTTGTCTACGCTGAGGACGAGACCAGCTCCAACGAGGGCAAGCACTACAACCCACACAACTACGATCTCTCGATTTCGGGGTTGATGCCAAACTCGTCTTCCAACCACACCCACCTCGAGCAGTCGCACGACTACTCGTATCTCCACACTGTTCCGGGGAACGCCAAGCTTGTTGACGTCGACAACGATTTTGTTGCCGGCGAGCTTGTTGACGGCCGCCACAAGAGAGCCCACAGCTCGAACGGAAGCAGTCTCAGATCCGAGCACGTCGAGTACGACTTCGAGGAGGAATAAACGGACCCACATCCACCCGGCCATTATTTTTACGCTACCTAATGATTAATCACCCTGGCCGTTTAGTTTCGCTAATGTACCATAATTAATGTTAACCCTGTAGTGCTGAGGGCCACACATTCGGGTGTGGCTGCTACAGGCAACAGCCTTAGCTGCAAGCAGCATTCCTAATAAGCTTATCTGCTTCAGACAGGAGCTCAGATATTACGATGAACATTTTTTTCTATAGCATTTAAGTGGACTGAACTGCGCTACCCGAGACTCATAGTTGGCGTGCTTACGTGAGGCAGGCAGTCTAATGAGACTTCAAGTTGCACAAAATTCAGAGCACATTATCTGGGCTTGACTTCGATAATTATTACTGAGGCGCCCTCTCGAAATCCACACCAAAAATCGTGAAGCGGGGGCCAGCACCTGCATTTCCTTGGCGCGCAGCTGGCTCTTCAGCAGCCGGTCTCCGGGCAAGAATATCGCGCAACACCTGCTCCAAGTCCCTATGGTCAACGAAAATAGCATAAACCAAAGCAACAAGACTCAACAGCAACTGAATAATGCACCAAAAATCGCCACGCCGGAATTTCTTCTCAGTCAATCCATCCTTGTTGCAGTTACAATCGTCGCACTGACATTCAAAAAATGGGCAAACATCAGTCGGATAGGTTGGGACAGTGGCAACGTCGGAGGTAAAGCTGGGCAAAGCCGCCGTGACAATAGAGTTCTTTAAATTCAAAGCACGCATATTGGAACGGCCAAGTGTCAATCCTTTCTCAGACTCTTGTTCGTTTGAGGCAGTAGATGGTGTTGGAGCCGAGGTCGAGGCACTGCTCGCAGGAAAAGCCGTGAGACGCCGAAAATTTCCGTAAACCTCGTCTTGTGATTCTGAGTTACTCTCAAAATTTTCAACAATGCTAGCGCAGCTTTTTTTCCCCAGTTCTGGATGGATAATCACCAATGTCATGCCAACGATGTAAGCTGGGTTGTCCTGGAGCAACGAGAGGTCAGGGTCGGAATACAACACATTCAAACTAGTGCGGTACATGAAACCGTGCTTACCACTCAAGTCCCCAACCGCAAAAGTTTCCCTCAGTATTTCAGCGTTACGTTCAATCGGCGCATGGTGAGGATTCAAGATAGAGCCTTTGTCACAAGTTTCGGCGCTGGAGACAGGCATCTGATAAATTCCGTACCGAAATGGACCCTCCTCATTAGAGAACTTGATTCCCTCCCAGTACACGACGACGACGCCGTTGTCGGAAAGAAAGTGGAAGTCGCCGACGATTTCGTTATTCTCGCCATTCGAGGGAAAGTGGGCAACAGCGGCGCGGCCAAGAGGATCGACGTAAAGCGCCAAAGGCTCTCCAAAGGAAAGACAAAGCATAAAAAACGCAAGCTTGTATACCAAGAACATTGTTGATATGCAGTTTGCAGGCTGTTGGAAAACGTGGGAATTCAAATTGTGCGAGAAATTTGCCGGACATTGCGGGGTAAAAGTTCAACATGCAGACACTTCAAAATGCTAGAAGGACGAAGACTGTTATTTGGGTTGAAAATAAAGAAACTCAGCAAAAAAAAGGCTGATTATGATAGTTTCAGTAGTGTAATCTATTAAGGTGCAAATGTAGCACTCTAACTTGCTTCTTCCCTGCTTGGTCCAGAAGACACTTTGAATCATCGTGAAAGCCCAACGCAGCTTGTATTACCCACCTTGCGTCACTTCGGGAAGTCCAAAATTTTGGTTACCAAACAACTAACATGAATATACCCCTCAAAATTAGAGATTACAGATATACTTCTTGCCGGCATTGTTTTATAATCTCAAAATCTTTGTGGAATTGCCTGGGGGCACGACGTGCTCACGGTGTTTGTCTTCGTCATTCCCTCTCAGTGTTTTGCATGCACATTTGACGAATGATTTTTGAAAAAACCCCGTGCTGAAGCAGCAGGCCAAACTGAGTCACATGCGGCACGGGCCAAGTGTCCGGCAAAAATGCCGACATGCTATCTCAGCTCTCCATATACATCACGTGACACAAACTTCAACTGCTGTGGCCTCCCTCAGTAACCCAATGTTGCCACTACCCAGAGGGAACGCACAGTCCTTCTTTCGACTCCTAATATGCGAAGGTTCATGTACAACAATTAGCACACACGGAAATCACATGTCGCGGACTACCTAGGGTTTTTTGGCAGTTTTCCCTGCTACCCCAGCGCTTATAAGTGTTTTGAAGGAACGACATTCCGCCAGTCGTGGTGGCAAACTTAGAGACTTTGTCGGTTCTGTGTTTCACTAATTTATTGAGTCACAAGCGAAATGGGCGTTTCAAGTAGCAAGCAGAGCAAGGACGGCATTTTGCGGCTAAAAACAAGACGGCAGTTTGTGCCCTACAGGAAGTTGTCGCCGGAACTTCTAGCACAGATGTTCCTTCTAGCTGAGCCACAGGCACCCGCGAGTACTTGTGTGTTCCACCCTCAGTTCGAGCACAAAAAAGTCTCCCTGTTCCGGCCTTGGATCTATAAAGATGGGATTCTCTGCGCACACTGCAACAATACGGGCGTGGTCGAGACAAGTGGCACCTTTTGCACAACCTGCTGGGAAGAATATGCGTGGCATCTGCCCTACATCAAGCCTACCAGTTACGTTACCAAAGAGAATCGTGTTGTTCCAATTGACCAACTGTCAAAGGAGCTCGATGGCTCACCGCTAGGGGGATTTACCTGTGGCCGTTGCGCCGCAACCAGAACGGTCGATGGCTTGTGCTGCCTCGTCTGCAAAGGGCTCGGAAGATTAATGTTTAATTTGTTTCCTGAAAATTTTAGTCCAGAAATCACGAGGGACCAAGCATTGATCATTGGAGAAGAGCTGAAAACCTGTATCAAAACGGGATGGGGCCGACGTCCGGGTTTCCACAGACCTGGACCCCGTGTGTTCCATCCACAGGATCCTTTAAAGGTCATTACGAGCTTAACTCCTTGGGTGTATCCTCGTGGACATGAGTGTTCTAGTTGCAGTAACACCGGAGTTGAAAAAGATACCGGCTTCAACTGTCACGAATGCTGGCAAAGTTTTGCTTGGCAACTGCCGTATCTTTCTCCGATCACGTTTGTTCCTTTGCCGAGCAATGCCAGTAGTCTGCTCAGGGATGATCCATTTAGTATAGTCACTTTTCCTCGAGGTCATTTCTGCTTTGGAGGATTTATTTGTGGCTCTTGTAGAGGTTGTGGGTACCGAGATTTACTTGCAGAGCCGAACCCGTGCTTGGTCTGCAAGGGAAAGGGCAGAGTGAAGTTTGGCCGGATTGAGTCGAGTATACCAACCAATACAAAGAAAACACTGGTGCTGACTGCGACAAGTTGCTTGATTTGATCATATCTACAATTCACGTGCTACCACTACAGCCTTTTGTAAGCTTTACTTCTGGACAGTACTTTGCATGCAAACTTATGGAAGTAGGCTAGAGTTCAACCAGATGATCAACGCTGCTTGCCATTGGCGTTAACTTTGCTGACAAAATGCCCAATTGAAAACCAGTACAGCAAAGCGCTGCTTTTAAGCATGTTTCATTGAAACATTTAATTTTAGTTCAAACGGGGCAAGCTAAAATACATACTTGGCTTGCTTTAGTAAAGCATGCAGCCCTCGACTCTTGACCGAGACCTTCCAGAACTTGTTAGGCCAGTTGCGGACTCCCTGACTGGTAGCCGAGCATGGCACTATTTTGCACAATTAACACCTTGTACTAGACTAAGTAAATTAATCAAGGAATACCAGCTGAGGTCCTAGCAGATAGCTGGGGCGTAGCGGTTTATATTGAGAAGGTAACTATGTAAAGGCGCTGGTCCCACAGTGGAACCGTGACGGGTGAATACATGGCTCCCAATAAGGAGCAGAAGAAGGGCGAAACGAGGTGAAGAGAACAAAAAAGAATAGAAGGCCAGAGTCAACTATAAGAAGACCAGAGTCAACTATTTAAAAGGACTCTCACGCACCTCAAAGTCATAAAGTTCAAGGTTTGTAGCGTTTCACGACACGCCAGCCAAAATGGTCAAAATACACCTTCTCTGCCGGCGCCTCTTCAAGAGCCGCATTGATAATCCATCTCAAAACGGTTTTGCTCCCATAAATTGCAAAAAGCAAAGCCACTAATCCGCAAACAATTTGAATAATAGCATACAAGTCATCCCGATTGAACACTGCCTCTGCGAAACCGATCCCACAATCACACTGGCCACACACACACTTGACACCCGGGCATTTGGCAGCATGAGCTTTGGCAACAAACGGGTTAGAGGACGGCGCATGCTCCGACACTATCTTGACGCAGGTTTGCTTGCCCAGGCTAAGGTCAGTAACCACTAATGACTTGCCAATGATGTAGGCTGGATTGCTTGGATCCAACGAAAGGTAATGGTCGTCGTAGAACGTGTGATATTTGGAAGAGTACAAACAGCCGTGCTTGCCACTCAAATCTCCAACCGCGCAAAAGCTGCCGTCAGACTTGATGGCGCATTTGAGCGATGCACCATAGGGGTTCAAGAGAGTCTTGGAGCACGTGCCGTTGGTTGACATAATATAAATTCCGTACTTGAATGGACCACCTCCGACCGGTTTCTCAATCTCTTCGTAGTAGATAGCCACAATACCATTGCTGGAAAAAAAGTAAAACTCTCCATTGATCTCGTTGGACGCACCACCCGAAGGAAAGCGGGCGACAGCGATACAATTAGTGGGGTTGTCAAAGATCTGTGGGGCCCGAGGGTACCCAATTACAGCCGAAAGGCAGATGAGCATGAGAATCACGAGGTTGCGAATCAAAAACATTTCTGGTGTGTTGCCTTTGTGCTGCTTGCAAGTTGTAAACCACATCAGGGATGTAAATTGGGCTGGTTAATTAACGGACTCCGCTTGGGATAATTCAACATGCAGACATTGTGATAGAATGTGCAGCCGTGGGTCTCTGTGAATGATGTTCAACTGCAAAACACTTTAGATCAATAGTACGTATGATTTTATCCATTGTGATGCAACGATGAAGCTTGAATTTGCCTCATTTATGTTTGGCGCTGAGAGCAAATGGATGAACCCCAGTTGGTTGACGCATCTTGAGTTACGCAGCACGCAGCACCCACGCCCTGCTCCATACCCAGCGGAACTCTATCAGTTGACTAACCAATACGCTGATTTTTGGCCAAAAATTGATTTCGTAACAAATTTTGGTAAAGCCATTTTTTCGGAATACTTCGAGTGCCAGTTATGAAGTGCCGCTCCCTGGCTAACGGTTGCCTTGCCGGTCGTCCCCATGTTTTCAACTGTGCGTGCCAATCATGCTACCAAACAAGCCTTGGGAGAAATATTTTGTGGGAAAAAATTCAACTGAAGCACATCAGCGTGATGTGCAGGCCGGAGGACTAGAGCGGAATGTCGGGTGTTTCCAGTTTGGGCTAAGCTCGATCGGGAACTATCGTCAACCAGCACGCAGCACCAAAAGTTCGACTTTTAGTTAAAAATTCAAAACTCCTACAAATGAGATTGCTACATAATACTTCAGAAATTCGCACAAGACGTTTTGACGTTGAGTGTGCTGGGGGCGTTGTTCCAAGCCATCTTCCTCAGCATACGACATCACGTGCTTTACACACCTCCTGAACACTCAATATTTTGGGGCCACCTTTGAAAAGCTCAACAAAATCTACCTTGAGTTAAAGTTGAAGCCATTGTGAAAAAATTGCCAATGGCCACACTGCCATTCGGGACTATCGAGCGGGTTCTTGACAATTCCCTACTGCTGATACCTACCGCAATGCTCATATGCAGTTCCTTGAAGGAATGACTCCACCTTCTCAGGTGGTGAATTTATTATCTTTGAAAGCCGCTCCTTTTGGCTGAGATACAAAAATAATGGGTTCTTCTTCTAGTAAGCTAGTGGAGGTAATCCCAAACCGAGGCTACGCGCCACACAAAATGATGTCGAAAAATCCACTAGCCTTCACGTTGTCCCTGAATGACCTTCGGAAACCCGACAGTTGTTGTGTGTACCATCCTCAATTTAAGCATGTCAAAGTTTCCCTGTTCCGGCCGTGGGTCTATCGGGATGGGTATTCGTGCTCGGATTGCAATAATTTGGGAATAACCACGGAAGACGGCGCGTTTTGCAAAGTCTGCTGGAGTGAATACGCCTGGGAACTGCCATACATCAAACCGGCCAGCTACATTACATCGGAAAATGGCAGCCTTCCAATGGCTCGTGAATGGTTGCAGATTTACGATTCACGGCTCGAAGGTTTCACGTGCGGCCGCTGTTGCGGAACAGGCATATCTAATTCCCCCTGTTGCCTTGTATGCAAGGGACTTGGAAAACTACACTTCAACATCTTTCCTGAATTAGCTAGTGATATACCGCTAGCAAATCAGAAGTCGAGTTTGAAAGAAAAATCAAACTCCTCAATCAAGAGCGGGCCATTCTTTCCCAGCTCACAACTGCGTTGTTGGACTCCCACATATTTCAAGCCTGGTCCACAAGTGTTTCACCCACAAGACCCAAAAAAGTTAATTACAAGCTGGACGCCTTGGTCATTTCCTATCGGTTACCACTGTGCCCAGTGCAATAATACCGGAATCCAATTGGACGACGGCTATAGTTGCAAAGAGTGTTGGGATGGCTTTGGGTGGTACCTGAAGTATATATCCGCTATTACCTTTCTTTCAAAACGAGAGACGAAGGGATGCCCAACTATCATAACCGAAGGAATTCCTCAGGTAGTAATTACCTCTGGCAGTTTAATCGCACACAGTTTCTTGTGCGGGGCTTGTCGCGGTGCTGGTGTTCAAGACTTACTTCCTGAGCCATACTATTGTTTTTTATGCAAAGGTTTGGGGCGGTTAAAATTTCAAAGGATTGAAACGGATATAAGTCGAAACTCTTGATCTATTCTCGAAGAGAGAGAATCTTTGTTAGAATAATATTTACAATGCTGCTTGTAAGGAAGTAATCAACGACGACTCCTTGCCCCGCATGAAGGAAACATGCTTGTTCCGCTGATTTGAGTACTTAGTCACGCTAGGAGGTGCGAAACAGGCAACTAGTCTAAAACTCCAAAACAACTTCTATTGTTTCCATGCCCTCTGGTCGACTTTCAGAGCGCTTTGAATTGATGCGAACCATTTAAAATGACCCACACTACTCAGGTTTTCGAATAACAACAATCACCTTGTATGGAGACATCTATGAGCTCATGCAAATGAAATATATTGAATTTCAATGTTTTAGTCTTGTAGACTCCAAGTGAACTACAGAAAGTGACAAGCAGGTTGTACGAATTATCAATCACAATGTTCCTACCAACAAGCGGTAGAAACCGATTTGAAGCATGAAATAAGGCAGATCTGAGACTCACTGATTGACAAACTGCCTTCGAAAATATTACACACCTTAACCTCCTCCCCTTTCGCCTCCCTCGCCACCTCGGTTCTCTAATGAGCCATTCGCCGAACGAGGAAGATTGTCCTCCTGGGGAGCAGGACGGTTGTTCTGTGGGGGAGCAGGACGGTTGTTCTGTGGGGGAGCAGGACGGTTGTTCTGTGGGGTAGCATCGTTGTTTTCGCCGTCGCCGTCGCCGTCCGGGTTGTTGCCCGGATTGTTGGCCGGGACGTTGCCCGGATTGTTGGCCGGGATGTTGTCGTTGATGTTTTCTGGCCTCTCCAAACGAAGAAATACTCTAGCTCTTCGAGCGAATCCCGGAAACCAACCGGTAATGAGAACGAACAAAAACGGGAGGACGCCAAGGATGATGCCGGTTATTCCAAACCCAAGCGCCATCTTGTATGCCTCAGCGTCGTTAAACATAGTTTGGTTATGGTAGATATAGATGTTGGTGCCACCCGGAAGTATACAGACCACCTTTTCTAGCGACGTCACGCTATGCTTGGTTTTTTCTTCTAATTTGTCATGAGTGCAGGCATCGTTATCGGTAGGTGGAGAGCGAGCATCGCTTGGCGGATCCATTGTCGAACAGTTGGACTGGTTTGTACGACTGTACGCGGAGGTTTCTCTCTTCTTCAAGCCTCTTGTCGTGCCATTCCAGAACTCATTGTTTAAGAATGAAGCGAGCTCGGCTGGACTCGAGAGAGGAGAGCCAAACGGTAAGCTGTGCACGTTGGATGTAGATGGTTTTGTCGGTACGTCTGACACGCGACTCTCTAAGAGCACATTGCTGCTTGTCGAAGTGCTCGTAGTAGATGGCTGAGAGAGTGTGTTTGTGAAGTTGGGCGTACTTCCTGGATAGAGAACAGCGGACGAAGACGAAGATGAAGAAGAAGGAGGAGGAGGCTGGTTACTGAGACCTTGCGCGCCAGCTGTGCCAGTTGACATCCACATATTGTTTCCATCGTTGCCATTGGCATCACTGATCACTGTACTTTTGGATGTCGTGCAGCGTCTGATGTTGGTGCAGACGACCTTGTCCGAGTTAGGAAAACGGATAATTATGGACTTTCCAAAGATGCAGGCTGGGCTTTTAGGGTCCAACGAGAGATGTGGGTCGAAATAAGAAAGGCTGTTTGGCTTAAGTGCTCCGTGCTTCCCGCTCAAGTCGCCGACCTGGCACAGCCTTTTGTCACTAAATAAGTGGCATTCGCGAGATGCGCCGTAGGGGTTCAGCGGGAAGCCTGCATCGGAGCAACCACCCGAGCCGGATACCGGTAGCTCATATATCTGCGGCAGCACGATACCCACGTCGGGCCACAAGGTCACGTTCCAGTCGACTTTAAGAGTAGTGTGGTTATAAGCAGCGAACCGCGCAACAGACTTGAAGCCTTCTTGATCAAAGTACGCACAAACCGCAGGAGGGTTCTGCGGAGCAGGCAAGACAGTAGGTTGTTCTAAGACGTTGGTGATGGTGGACTCCAGTACGTACTGCTGCGCCTCTCTGTCTGCCAATTGCTTCTCTTTATAGGATAAATAACTTTCTCTGTCTGCCAGCCGCTTCTCTCTGTACCTTAATAAGTTCTCTTTCTCAATGATCTGCTTCTCCTTGTCTGTTAACCGCTGTTTAAAGTTTCTGAACCGCCTCTCTTCTTCCTTCAAAGCCTCCACTAAGCTGCCTAAGAGCCCTCCTTTGCTCAGCAGCTTGTCTCTACTTTCAGACTGACGTAGGCTAGAGGTCGCCACGCCATTACTCTGCCCGCTAACGCTTGGCACCGCGCAGACAACCCAAAAGGTTGCTAAAACAATATTAAACCACGTCTTGAGCAACATGTGAAGTAGAAAACAACAAATCAGGCGATCGTCAGATCTTATATACTGCCGCCAATTTGTGTGCAGCGTGCAGCAGCGCGGTGAAAAACAACCACGGATGAAAGACGGTTTGCTCCAGTATTGGTAGTTCCCACAACTGACAACTGACGGATCGTTCGAAAGTAGTAAAACAAGTTTATGAAATTTCTTCATCGACGTAGCAAAGTGTGTAAAACGGGCTTCTTGGTCCATCAAGGTGGGCAGGGCCGTGGGCACTCTTGATGTCTGGCCCAGCATGCAGGAGTCGAGCGCCCCAGTTCATGCTCCGCAGTGACTTATGGGCCGACTACAGAACACGCGTGTACTAAACACTAGAAATGTAGTATGACTGAGTTTCTGCTTTACTAAGAAATTTGTAGTGGGCTAGTTTCAAGACGCCGTACTAAAAAGGCAGCGTGACAGAATGCAGCGTGGCAGCACCTGCAAATCATGCAGTCGTATACAGGTCGGACGACCACCGCCAACAGAGAACTGTAACGACACGAGGGATGAATTAGAAGCAATGCTCTAAGTATGACTCATTTGTTTCATAAAGACTCATAATGGCTGTTGTAAGCTTGTCGAATCGTCGAGATTATCTATGACGCTGCTGTAGGATCAGTTGAAAGCGATCGATAGAGTGGTAGGAACTGCCAAAGAACAACTCAGTACATGGAGAAAAGCTGTGTGGAAGCGAAAGTTGACAAAGAGTAAAGTGTGCTGTGAGATTGGTTTGGCGGCCGCGGTTGTGGAATTCTCCTGACACTGCTGGTATATACCTTGCTTCGCGGAGGGTCTTGTTCAACCGTGTTCGAACTTCATGACTGGAGAGTCAATGGCGACTGCTGTGGCAGTTGCTGAGCAGGTTTTTAATTGTAGGTGTAGAATGTTTTGAGCACATTCGAGTAACTCTTGAATCGAAAAAACAGGTTGCCCCAAAAGTTTTCCAATTGCTGTGTCCTGATTGGGTAATACCACAGGCCAAAGGATGAGCCCTGCTTCGTGTCTCTGTCGCGGTGATCGGTTAATGCAAAAACCAGCTTACATCTTCAAAATTGCACGCTGTTAACAATACTCATTGGCGTATTGCTGTCTCTCAGAAACTTATCTCTTGCGTAGAGTCTACCACTATGGCCACGGCGGTGTCCTATGCACAAGCATGTCGGCCCGGGTGGTGTCGGACATTGCGGGACATAAGCGGTGGGAAGTGGAACATATAAAGATTTGCAATAAATAGCAAGTCAGTAGGTGTGATGAGTGGTGACAATAAAGCTGAACTCAACGTATGAATACAGCACCACGTGGTAGTTTTGGGACAGCCAGCAGTACCACTGAACACCTTGCAGAGCAGTGCTAGCCACCCAGCCAACAAATACTGACATTGCACAGAGTATTGGTCGTACTTTGTCATCATTACAAGCATAGCACAAATGCTGTGTCAAAATCAAAGTCAAAAACGGATTCAACTTTTTTTACTGCGCTCGAACTACTTGCGTTTGCTCTAGATCAGCAATGGTGCTGCACATGAACGCAGTCCTACAAAATTGCGGGGGTATGGGGTCACTTCAGAGGGACAAGGCTCAGGATCCAGAAGAGCTAAATTTATTTCACTACCCTGAAAGGATTCCTCTTGTTGTAATCAGCCACTGCTTTTGCGATTAAATACAATTATCAAATTTCCATCGTAACTGAGTGCCATAGACAGTTTTCCGTACACGTGATTTGCAGAGGGAGTGGTCCAAAAGCACGGGGAGAACTCACAATCCGCCCGACATTGAAAGCAATGCAAATTGGAACCATCAAAAAGGCTGTCGGCAAAATATTCTAGCTTTATATCATTTTCACCTAAAGGTGTTGGCCACTACCTGACAACTAAACCATCATTGAGTGGCTGCACCCACGCAGTGTTGGGGCCAATGCATGCTAGTGTTTACCTTTGGGCGCGGTTTATTTGGCCGGGTAACCACGACAAGGTGTTTTTGCAAGGTGGCCCACCAAAACTCTGGCGATTTACTTAGCCCTGATTGGAACCAAAATGGATAAGCTTAAGGAGGTGAGTGGCACCGGTCTAGCAATTGTGAAGATCTCGCTGCATCCAGCAAGTACTAACCGCAGAAAATCAACAACTTGAAACTCGACTCTGAGAAGTGGCAGGAGAAGTCCGAGGAGCACAGCTCGCGTGTCAAGGAGTTGGAGCAGGAGACCCTCGAGAAGGACCACACCATCCAGTCGTTGACCGTGAAGAACGAGACCTTGGAGGCAGAGGTCGAGAAGCTCGAGGAGCAGTTGGCGGAGTCCAAGGGCCACGCCGAGGAGTCGCACTCGTTGAAGACCAACAACGACAACTACTCGAAGAAGAACCAGTTGTTGGAGGAGGAGTTGGAGATCTCGGACAAGAACTTGAAGGAGACCACCGAGAAGTTGCGCGAGGTCGACGTCAAGGCCGAGCAGTTGGAGAAGAAGATTGCCTCGTTGGAGGCCGAGAAGGACGACTTGGAGAAGAAGCACGAGACCTTGAACGAGAAGTACCAGGCTGCCAAGTCTGAGTTGGAGGAGATCACTGCTCAGTTGGAGGCCATCTAATACACTAATCGTTGAAGCGCGTTGGCACGGGCGGTGCGTCGGCGTTGCCGGCGTGCCGCAGTATTGATATTTCAAGTAATACCAAGTGCGATACCTATAAACAGATGATGTAGTTTGAACGGGTGCTTGTATAAGATGTGGTAGTTGTTGTATAAGATTTATACTTGGCATGCGGGCTTTTGAAAAATGGCAGTGAGGAGCTAGAACATCGGCCGAGAAATCTTTGAGGCGCTCTCGCTCTTTAGGCAATCTCTTGGAAATCTTCGGCGGCATAGATATCCTCCGTAGTTCTCAGCAACGGCTGCTCTCTCATTACTTTGGATTCCCAAACCTCTGTACAAAGTAGTTTATTTGAAGGAACACTTATCAAAGGATCCTCCCGAATAAGGCGTGACAATTTTCGGCGTGGATCCGTGAGGCGATAGCGCGGATCGGCGTAGGAGGCGATCTGCACCATGAGGAGCTTGGTCAGTGCTTTTCTTTGCCAGCGTGAGGCAGAGAATTTAGTGGGCTCCGAAGCCGAGTTTCAGAACGCACACAACGAAGTGAATATAAATTAAGCGCGTTTTGAAGAAGACAGGCTTTGAAAAAGTCAGAACCTGGGAGCTTTTTCTTTTGCTATATTAATAACGGCCAATTTAGTTTCTCGTGTTCTCTTTTTTGTCTGCGATTCTGCGAGGGTTGATCTGCAGCCCAGGAAAACCAAATTCCTGACCTGACCCAAGCATTGATCCTCAAGTGTCGCACGCAGCTTTGAAACCTCACTAGGAGACACTGATATTAATACAAATTTTGGCAATACGATCCGTTAGACACTGCGACTTGGCTCCCCTTGATATGAAAATATAAACCACGATGCCCGGCGACCCACACGAAATTTCGCTGCCCGGAGACCAGAGTCCAGTGACCTTCGAGGCACACCGAAGGACCCACGGCAGGCGAGACAGCATGCTAGCCAGCGGGTCAAACAACACAAGAGATACTACCATGCTAGACAGCACGCGACGAAGCTTACATGACAACACGCTAGAGAACACAGAAACTAGCTCTCTCGAGACGGTCACGGGGTTTCTTGCACCGCCCAAGCAGACAGCCATTAGCGACGGCCACGAGAGCGACGACTACGCAAACCGCCCTCCGCCCGTGCCTTCGCCGAACTCGCCTTCCTACAGCCACTATCTTGGGGCTGTTGACGAGCTGCGGCGCGACGACTCTACGATCCCCCAACTAGACTTGACGCGGCGTCGCCGCAGCTCCGGTTTGCGGGTGCACAGCACCCAAAGCTCCATGGTGGGCATCAGCGACTTAGTCGCGGCGCACGACCTTGCGGCGAACCGGATCCACAGCTACAATGACCTCAGTGAGCTCCAGCACGACGGCCTGCCACGGCTCCTGCGGCGCACCTCAAATCTCACTCACCGCCGACGGGCGTCCGCGGGGCTGGTGCAGTCGCAGGAAGAGTCGCCGAGCCAGGACACCGCGGCGCCAAAGCCGTTCCTCAAGGAGATGGTTTTTTCGCTACTCAATCCGCGGCAGCATCTTGCCGTGGCAATGTGCCGCGACCTCCCGCTCTGGCTCTGCGTGTACTACATGTGCCGCTACTTCTATGTGGCATACCAGATCCAGTACGGCCCACAGGCGGATGTGGCGGGCCCGCACGAGTTGTACAACGAGATTGTGCTTGCAAACTTGCTCACCACGAGGTCGTCCGAGTACTTGATCACAGGGATGTGGTGCTTTGTACTGGCGTTCATGGTGTACCTGATCCTCGACGGGCTTATTGTGCGGTGGATTGTGATCTACTCTGTGCTGGCAGCAATGGTGCGCATGCTCTCGCTCTCGGTGCTTTTCGTCACAATAATCCGCACCACGGTGTTCATCTGCAACCCGAACGACACGTACTTGCTCCACACCTGGATCTTTGTGAGTGTGATTCTCACCGTCAGCTACATTGTCCAGAACTTTTTTGTGCACGACCTTGATGACAAAATTAAAAAGAAGGAGTCTGAGGAGGCCGTGCTGCCCACCGAGCGGCCCGAGATTCTTCCTGCTACGGGCGTGTCACTCTTGACCCTGATCTTGCGCCCACGCTTGGGCAGCAGGCGGCTCCTGCGCTACTTCAACTATTATAACATTGTCATCTACGCTGTGATGCCTATCGGGGTCGCAAGTTTTATCACAATGATCGCGTTGCTCAGAAACATTCTCATCTTGAAGCTCGACATCGAGACTGTCTATCGAGCTAATTAGTAGAGCACTGGCCAGCAAATTAGGTACATTGGCGCAGCTAATGTGCTGCGGTGGCAGAGCCACGAAGTGAACGTCAATAAACTCCGCATTTTACGACTGCCATTTAGCGCGTTTAGCTGTTAGCGAAATTGTGGTGGCTACTTCAAGAAGCCGATATGTAGATTCTAGTAAGATACTGCGGCTTTTACCACTGCATGGAACTGAGACGCCAACTTGACATAAGCCGCCTACAGTCGGAACAAAGAGATACAGCATAGCAATGGAACCAAACATAAAAAAAAAAAAGCAGCGAGCAAAACCTTAAAGCAAAAAAAACCAGCAAAAACGCCTTACTTTATGGCAATCTGCCTACAGCGCGTGCCTGGATCTATGATGAGTGCAGCTGGCCAAGTGCCATAGCTTCTTGCTCAGCGCGTGCCAACTCCATCTACCACGGTAGAAGCCGCTTTCATCCTGACTCACCAGCGAAAGTGCCGCGCGTACAGGGGCGGGTGGGTGACACTCCTTACTATTAGTGAAAGCTGACAGAAGGTGCGCAACTCTACTTACAAACAAATCAGCATGAGGAGCGCCGTCACGATCAACTCGTACTTCCAGGCGGTGCGGAGGTAGTCCATCGCGAGACCCGTCGACACCTCCTCCCAAAACAAAAATGCGTCGGCGCGCATTTCAGTTTCAGACTTCAAGTGTGTCAGCGCCCTGGTGTGAAGATTAGGCTGAGGGGCGGAGATGGGAAAAGATAAAAGTTGGTGAGATCATGAGAGCGATGGATCGTGATCGGCATGCATGGCTACGCAGCGGAGAAGTAGTGCGGGAGTGAAGTGCAGTGCTCTTCTACCAACAAAGAAAACTATCAAAAGGATTTTCCAAGACTCTTCAAGTTATTGCTCGAAGCAGAGGCTTATTAGTAAGAAAAGTTATATCGAAATACGACTAAAAATTGGCCCCCCGATGGCCTATGCCCCAGATCTCCTGCCTGTCCCAGTGTTGCACCGGGTAATGAATCCAGTCCTCCACCCAGATTTCTCGCTGCTTTCATGCCCAGGGCACATACCCCGTTCCCGCCAATCGAAAAGGTTTCTTTTCATATTATGAAAAACTACGATTAGCTGCGCTTGGTAGTATAGACAGTACAGCAATGAGTGTCTTGAGAGGATCCCTCACGCGTTCGCTCAGATTGCCGCAGAGAGCCGCCGCCAGCTTGGTGGGCAAGGCCGCGGTGCGCCCGTTCTCCCAGGGCATTGCCGTGAAGCAGACCCACGAAGACTTGGTGCACCCACTGTCGCTACCTAGAAAGGTGCCAAAAGACGTGTACCACGAGCTCCACAACCCAGCCGACGACTACGAGCACCAGAGCAAGGAGTTGCACAAGTTTGGAAAGTACTTGATTACCGCGTTGCCAAAATACATCCAGCAGTTCTCGGTCTGGAAGGACGAGTTGGTGTTATACATCGGCCCAACTGCGGTCATCCCTGTGACGACGTTCCTCCGCGACCACACCACTGCGCAGTTCAAGAACCCTGTGGACGTGACCGCCGTGGATTTTCCATCGCGCACCAACCGGTTTGAGGTTGTCTACAACTTTTTGTCCGTGAGATACGGCTCGAGAATCAGAGTCAAGACCTACGCCTCGGAGGTGTCGCCAGTGCCTTCGATCACCCCAGAGTTTGGTGGTGCCAACTGGTTTGAGAGAGAGGCCTACGACATGTTTGGCATCTTCTTCGAGGGCCACCCAGACTTGCGCAGAATCATGACCGACTACGGATTCGAGGGTCACCCATTGCGCAAGGACTTCCCAACTACGGGCTACACCGAGGTCCGTTACGACGAGGAGAAGAAGAGAATTGTTTACGAGCCATTGGAGTTGACGCAGGCGTTCAGACAGTTCAACGTGGGCTCGAGTGTCTGGGAGCAGGTGGGGCCGGGCAAGGACGACACTCCAGAGAGTTTCAAGTTGCCTGTGCCTGAGCCAGAGCCAGAACCAGAATCGGGCGACAAGAAATGAGCACTGCCGAAGCACACTGGCGCAGCCGGTGTGGTACGACGGGGCGAACAAAACAATAATAAACGATGCATAAGATCTGTAGTAACGAAGAACCCAGTGAAGAGTGCAACGGCTCATCACTTTGCATTGAAGCAGAACATGCACTGTGAAATTTGCACATTTCTTGTTAAAAAATCTTTCGCTTACAAATTACAACAGTTCGTTTCCCATTTTATTGAGCGTCAACATGAATCGATCGATCACTCAGTGCTAGATGCACCTTGTAGTGTGCTGTAGTCAGTGCCTTCAATGCGGGCACTCCTAAGCTACTTGCTGCTTCAATTCGGCCAATTCGGCCTGCTTCTCCTGCAAGTACTGCTGCAACACGCCCACCTGCTGCTCAATCTCGTCGATCTCCCCCTTGTAGCTGTCCAACGACCCGCTCGGGCTGTGCTTCTGCTGTCTGAGCTGCGCCAACTGCCCCTCCTTGTACTTGAGCAACTGCTGCAACTCATATTTCACGACCCCGCTCTCCTTGCCCTGGTCACTCTCCTTGTTCTTGGACTCCCGCTCAATGCGATTAATCTTGTCGTCCAAGTCCAACAATTGCTTACGGAGACGAGCCTCCTCCCACTCCACAGACTCCTTGTCGGAGTAGTCCACCTTCGGCTCAGCATTGGTATCCGCGCCGAACTTACCAAGATAGCCCAGCCCGAATGCCTTCTTGGCGCCCGCCAGCTTTGTCACTTGAGCCTGGTGCGAGTCCAAGCTGTAGTCCGGCACCTCCTTGGAGAATGTGGCTCTGAGAGAGGCAGGGACGGAGCTAGGCACCTTCTTGCCCTTCGAACGCTGATTCAATATGTGAAGGTACACAAGGCACTGATCTTTGTCAATTGTCTCGAACTGCTTTGGGTTCACCAAATTCCACGCGCTCAGGATGTCGGTGCGTGGCACCCCGTCAAGGTCACTGTACAACTGCTCGAGCCCATCAAATTTCACCCGCCCAAAACGGTCGGTCGCAGCCCCGTAAATATTCTCGTACGTGCTCTTATCGCCAGGAGAGATGTACCAGTCAAAGTTCGCGTCTCTAATGCCATACCCGTCGTCCTCGTCATCCTCCTTTGGCGTCAGACTTAAACCTTGCACCGCGTTATTGGCGTGGATCAAATGAGCCTTCGACCCTGGAATCAACCATTGCGGCAACGCATCCGGCAACGACGCCATTGTGCCGTTAACGGTGTCAAATATCAACTTCATAGCAATGCAGAACTCCTCGAAATCAAGCTGCCCGTCCTGATCAACGTCCGATAACGTCCACACTTTAGCAAGCTTGTCATCCGACAAATGCGAGTTTTTGAAAACCGCTGCAACTTTGTCGCCGTCAAGCTTGTTGTCCTTGGGACTTAGTCCACTGAAGATCTCCCAGAACTTCTTGATCTCCCAGTCCTCTAATTTCGGCATGCTGTCCAGATCTACTCCATGCTGTGCGTTCCGACACCTCCTATTTAATTGATGGTTGTGTGCCCTGCGCTGGGTGGTGAAGCACTGCCCGAGTTCCAGTCCAGTGGGGCAAGGCCCTCAGAGGTCCGGTTGGCAAAAAAAACTCTAGGGCCCTATCCAACATGAGTTGGGGCACAAGCTAACATACTCTAATTACTCAAAATGGAAGTAAGAAGAGGCCTGCATTATGAGAAATGTGGAAGAGGGCAGACGTTTTTCTATGCAGTTTCTATTGATGTTGCCCGATAGGGCAATACCAAGAATCTCAGCATGCATATTGTCCATAGCGAACAGCTGCAAGCCGGAAAAGCAGACAGATCTCAAACGCTGAGTTAACTCGATCATGTGATTTTCGGCAAGACAATTTCTCAATCGGGTCTGCTCAATGGGTATTGTAAATTTTACTTTTCGCATGCCTGAATGCCCGCAATAGTATATAGTGGTAAGTGGTTCTCCAGACGAACTCTAAACACATAGTTACTGATGGACGACTTCAGCCCCTACGAGTTACCACTCAACTTCACCTCTCCTGAAGGAATTGCACAAATTACATTTGCCCAGCTTGACCAGCAGCAATATGCCACCGCTCAGGCCATGGCCATCATGGGAGTGAGAATAGGCGCCAGCATAATGACAATGATTGCCCTCTTCTTGCTCTTCCACAACAAAACCAGACCCATCTTCATATTGAACCAGTTGGTGCTTTTCTTCATTGTTTTGAAGAGTGTTCTCTACATTGCTTGGTTGATGGGCCCTACGAACACTTATACGGAGATTTTCTCAGGTTACGACGTCAGAACAGCTGCGGACACACGCATCTCGACTGCTTCCAGTGCAGTCCAAGTGATTTTAGTGGCATGCATCGAGGCAACAAAACTTGCCCAGATTTACGCTATTCTTCGTACTGAAAAGCAGAAATGGTTAAGATACGGACTCTTAGGGTTGCCCTTGAGCTTGTCGTTGGTGACAATTGGCTTCTACATCAATGCGGTGGTGTTCTCTACTAAACAAACAAGCGTATCAGGAGCCGACGCATGGGAAGTCAACACTCCATTGATTTTGTTCCTCAGTTCTACCTGTCTTACCAGCTCGTTTTTGACTGGAAAGTTGTTCAAGGCTATTCAGACTAGGCGGTACCTTGGATTAAAGCAGTTCTCTCCGTACCACGCTATTTTTATCATGGCATTCCAGACAATGGTTATCCCTGCCTCGATCAACATTGCTTCTTACAGCACACAAACTTGGAAATCTAACAGTATTCCCGAGCTTGTGATTTTTATCACTGCTATCTTCTTGCCGTTGTCATCGATGTGGGCATCCACGGCCAACAACTCCTCCAAGCCAACATCCTACGGAGGGTCTAGATTTTCTGACTCTGACAGCTACAGCTCCCAGCTGACCATGTGGAAATTTAAAAAAAGCAGCTCTGCAAAGGAAACGATTGAAAAGGGTCTGTTTGGTGACTACGAGTTGCAGAGTCCAAGAACGTTGCACGACAACGTCAACTGGACTAGAGACTTGGAACAGCAGGACTCCATTGTTGACAATCCGCAGTTCATTGCCACTACCACACACAAAGCGGTCTCCAAGCACTAATCCATTTATTTTATGGCTTATTTATGTTTCTTCAGGTTGGTTAGGTGAGTTTACAGTACATTGTATGATAGACCTTGTAGCTGCAAGCTGAACAGGAGTAGATGCTGGAGGTGTCAATAAGGTATGAAAAATTTTGTGAAACCGTATTGTATCTGTTATATATGGAATTTTCTTTAAGTTTTTCTCTTTCCAAGCTGGAATCACACTACTTTGACGAATCCGACCAAACTTTTCACTGCATGCCTCTTGCCATCAGCATGTTGTCCCACGAGGGACCCTCATGCACGTCATTCCCTCTCTCCTATCCGGGAAGGAACCACAGTGCCTATCTCAGTGCAACGCAAAAGGAAAGGGCAAGAAAAATCACTGATAAGCTACCATCTCATATGGAGACCTACGTGGAATTAAAATAAACAATTTCCACTGCCCAACACCACTCGCTCCACGCTCCGCTCTTGCTTACCCGGCCGTCCCACCTGGGTGTTGTTTGGGTTCATGCCAGATAGATCAGGACCGAGTCTCCAGCAGCGCCTCAACCATGGGAAACCCTCCGCCAAACGCATATCCCTCGGGCACGGTGCTAACCGTCGGGTCGCACAAGGCTCAGGTTGTCAAGTACATTTCCGAGGGTGGGTTTGCCCACGTGTATCTTGTCAAGATCCTGCCTCGAGTGAATGGCCAGGAGATTGCCTGCCTCAAGCGAGTGCTAGTGCCCAACAAGGCCACATTGAACATTTTAAGAGCAGAAGTGGACGCAATGAAAAGGCTCCAGGGGCGGCCATATATCGTCAATTACATCGACTCGCATGCCGCGCGGTCGCCCGGAAACGACGGCACCTACGAGGTGTTCCTTCTCATGGAGTACTGCTCCAAGAACGGGTTGATCGACTTCCTCAACCAGCGTCTCCAGAACCGGCTCACAGAGCCCGAGGTGCTTCAGATTATGTACGAGGTCACGATTGCGTTGTCCCAGGTTCACTTTCTTAGGGATCCGCAGTTGATCCACCGGGACATAAAGATTGAGAACATCTTGATCAACGAGCAGAACCAGTACCGGTTGTGCGACTTTGGCTCTTCGTGTCCTCCGTTACGTCCGCCGCGCAACCAGCAAGAGTTTCAAATTCTTCAGGATGATATCATGCGCTACACCACTGCCCAGTACCGTGCGCCGGAGATGATCGATCTTACGAGGGGCCTCCCGATCGACGAGAAGTCTGACATTTGGGCACTCGGAGTGTTCTGCTATAAGATTTGCTATTACACGACGCCGTTTGAGAACTCGGGCGAGCATGCCATTCTCCAGTCGAAGTTTGATTTTCCGCAGTTCCCAGTGTACTCGTCGCGGGTCAAGAACCTCATCCTGGTGCTCCTCACAAACGACGCGCGCCTCCGTCCGCACGTTTACCAGGTGCTTGAAGAGGTGTGCAGAATCAAAGGGGTGCAGGTGCCATACGAAATCACTCAGCAGTACCGTGCTTTCAAGCAGCAGAATCAGCAGGCGGCGCTCATGGCGCAGCAAAAAGCAGCAAAGCCAATGCATCAAATGCCGAGCCAAATTTCCGGGCATGCCCATGCCAGCTTGCAGGGCCAAGTGTCGGGGCATGCCAAGATTCCAAGCCAGATGTCTGGCGCCAGTAACATGTACAGTCACCTGATGAGCAAATCGACGGGCTCGTTCAAGTCTGTCAAGTCAGCAGGGTCTACGCTCTCGAGTAAGTCAGCAAATTCTTATGGAGCTGCCGTCGAGCTGACGTCTGCTCCAAATGGCTCCAAGCCGGATAATATCGGATTGCGGGCCACCAAATCAGATGTCAAGTTGGATCAGAAAAAGGATCCTTTTGCCAGCGCCAAATCGGCTGCTAAGAAGACTGACCCATTTGCCAATGTCATTGCTTCGGCGAAGCCAGAACCGACTCCGAAGGTGACGCCGTTCAAGCCTGTTAGTGACAAACCGCCACCAAAGCCTCAGCGGTACTCCTCGGGAAACAAGGACGCTCTCAACTTGGAGGTCATTGACGTCGAACTCAAGGGATTGAGAAAATCGCCGCAGTTGGGCTCCACTTCGCAGTTTGGTTCCAAGTCACCAAATTTGGGTGCCAAGTCGCCACAGTTGGGCGCGCCAAAGGAACTAGACGTCAAAAAGTCGCCGCGCCACGTGCCAAAAGAGCTCACTGGCTCCAAGCAGGTGGCAAAGGACACCACGGGGTCCAAGAGAAACAGCTTTGGCTACCTCAAGAAGCAGCTGACCTCTGACGGACTCAAGCGGCTGAACTCTTTCCACAAAAGAACGCTCAGTGCAAGCAAAAGTGGGTTGAGTAAGCTCACAAACTCATTCACGGGCAAGTTCCGGTCACATCTGGGAGGCAGAACGACGTTTGAGTATACCACGAACAACGAGATTGACAACTCCGAGGATGAATTGATCTCGGAGATCTCCATGAACGAGCTCAAGGATCTCGACTACTTGAAGGGGAAGACGCCCAACACCGTGCAAAAGAGAATGCAGATGTTGCTCAACGACAAAGACAATGAGATTGTCAAGAGCGCCACGGGCTACGGCAAGTACACTGACAATCACAACGACACACAGAGAAAGGTCCGTTCCAGCGTGGATCTCAGTCTGAGAGCCTCCAAGTTCACCAAACCAATTGGCCTCAAGCCAGACGCCTTGGACAGACTGAATGCCAAGGTCAATGGGTCTCCCGTTAGTCTTGATCTTGACAGAGGCACGCCGGTTTCCAGATCTGCGATTAAATCTTTGATCGAGAAGGAGCCAGCCGCAAAGCCAGCTGCAAAGCCAGCCGCAAAACCGTTGGTGCCTAAGAAGTCCAAGAAAATACCACCTCCAAGGCCGAAGAAACCGGCGCACTTGACCTCGCCAAAGACAAAGGGCGAGGCGCAGATGCCTCTGTTGGCAGCTTCTTCGCCAAGTAAAAAAAAGGGCGAGAAGGGGGAGAACGCTTTTTTTGAGGACGACGGCGTAGAAGACGAGTCGGAGGACTTTGACGTGAACGATTTTGAGCGGAGTTTTAATGAGAAGTTTCCTCGGATACCCTAAAAATCTAGCATCACAATGAGCGCCACAGGCGATCTTGATAGCATATCACACTATATACATCATATGACGGCTCTACGGAGCAGATAGAATTGATGTAGTTATATTAGTATGTGGCATATAGTCTATTAGAAAAGAACAGAAACGTAGAAACAATACTGAATTACAGAACGTAGCCCCAAGGGGCGAGCTAGGACAGTTGAGCAAAGGTAGCATGCAAATGACTTAATGATAGCCGGGAGCAGGAGTAGCTGTTGGCAGCAAAGGCAGAGGTGGCTGCGTAACCTGTCGCAATCAGAGCACCTAAGCTGCAAGCAGCTACAACTGCTTGGTAGAGTCCATAATATATGGCGACTCGCGCTTCCGCAAGGACTCCTTGTCGGACTCCTTGGCGTCTTCGCTGGTACCAAAGATGTCCCAGCTAAGGAAAATGAGCCAGAGACAAAAAAAGTTTAGCAAATAGTGTAACCACCATGCGTGTCTGACCCCGTAGATCACAGCGTAAAAGACAAAGTAGCCCAAAATGATTTGGGTTGTCAAGCGCCCCACGACTGACGTCGTCATCGGGAGGAGCTTGCCGCTGACGTTCTTTTCTATGATCACGAAGATAGGCACAATAGCAAGGAAGTTGTGGTGAGATGAGAATGGAGTCTGCCATTTCAAGGCAAAGTTGTGGATAAACACCACGAGGACGGGGATGTTGATCGGCAAGATCCACAACATCAACATGAACAACGACATGTTGAAGTTCATGAAACTGATGATCTCTTTCTTCGAGCCCAATTTGTTGGTGGAGATTGCCGGCGAGACATCAAGGACGTCGGCCCGGATTACGCTTCGCACACAGACAACGGCCTGCACTGCAAAGATCACCACGTACGCAAACTGGTACGGAAAGTAGAACGGAATCGAACCGAATATGATCACAGTTCCGATCACTCTGCGACGTGATTTGAGGAGGCTCTCGGAGCTGAAGGTGTACTTAGCCTTCTGCTTGCGGAACGAGAGCCGGTACGACAAGTTAATGTACGCGTACGAGATCCCGTGAGCAACAAGCAAAACAACAAGGTACACCGCAGTAACCAAGGCCAAAGAGATCACAAAAAAAATCGCGGGCAAAAGGAAGAGCGACAGCTCCTCGAGGCCCAAGAAGAACGGGTTGAGACGCATGTTGTCCAAGACCAAATGACGGTCGAGCGCAGACTGGAGCCCGATTGGGTCAAGGAAGTAGAAGAGTTTTTGAAAGAAACTGTTGGTGAGCAACAAGGAAACAAACGACAATATTCCCACCGCTGATCCAAGGAACTTAGGCGTGCAGAGCATGAGAAGACCGTCGCCAAAGGACATGAAGACTCCGTTCTCGTTCCAAAACTGGATGGCCACCACGAGTGCCACCACGGCAACCGGCAACACCCCCACAGCAAGGCGGAAACGAAGCACCAAAAGCCGGAAACTGGCAAAGATGTCCACCTGAAGCCGGAGAGTGACCTCGTTCTCGACGCTGAAAGAGTCCGACCACACCTGGAGGTGCATAGAGTTGCGCTCGGGGTTATCCTCGAACGCCACAAACGGCGCCACACTGTGCATAGTGAGAGTCTTTTCAGGCTCGTTGTTGGAGCCCATTAACCACTTGGTCTCGTGCACGCCGGCAATCCACTGGCGGATGAACGGCGCAAAGAGCTCGCGCGCCTGTTGCCCGTTCTTCTCAAACAGCCGCACGGTCTTAAGCTTGTACGCGATCAAACTACTCCAGATAGCAGGCACGTGAACGTCCACAGCCAAGGGTCTTTTGGATGGGAGGTTCACGTCGACGCCAAACGTTAGCAATTTCCAGAATTTGGAGCGTACCTGCAACCGACACAGACTCTCCTTGGCAAAGTCGGCAACAAGAAACTCTTCGGTGTTCAGCACCGAGGTGAATCGCGACGACTCACACACGACGATCGACTCAAAGTGCGCCAACTTGGCGGCACTGAACTGGATCGCGTGGTATGGGGAATACTTCCCGCCGAGCGAGGACTCCAGTGACGAGAGCGTACCGCTGGCAGAGCGGGGAACCATATAAGTACTTTCAGCGGCATCCACACAATCGAGCTCGACGTTTTTGTTCGTCGAACCACTGGTAAAGTCCACGACAGTCATGTTGGAGGTATCGCTGAATGGAAACGCCGAGCGGCAGAGCAACACCGATGGGTTGGCGGATCCGCCAAACTCCAGAATCTTGTCGAATGCGAGCGAGCTCAATGCGGCAAACTCATAAGGGTCGCCATCCTTGGGGATGTGAAACATGTTCATCTTCGGGGTGCGGGGGCCGCGCTTCTGGTAGCCCAGAGCGACCACCACCGAGCGGGAACCGGGCACAGCGGAGCTGATTTGGTCGTTGTCCATCTTTAAGCGCACAGAAAAGTCGCCTGTGAACTTGACGTCGCTGGCCTCAGGTCCCGCAAGCAAATGTTTCTTGAAGATCTGCATCCGCTGCGGCAAGCTGTAGGTCTTAGCGGCGCTTCGCGAGTCGACGATCTCGAGCAAAGTTTGCGAGAGCTTCTTGCGGAGCTGGTCGCACCACACGATCGCAAGGTGGTCGATGGGCGTCCAGACTCCGGGAATGCCACTGGTATAAACCAGAAAACCATGCGTTTCGGGCACAAGACCCTTCACAGAAGTATAGTCCGCCGGTAGCACCGAGTCCATGACGCCGCCGGTGATCGAGATAAGAGACACGTCTCTGAGACGCTGACGTGCGACCTTAGCCTCTTCGGCGCCCACAGTGGCGGCATACTGCTGCAGCACAAACCCGGCGCGCCAGAAATTGTCGACCGAGTAGTACACCTTCATGAGATCACCGTCAAACGTGAGTGGCGAGGCCGAGTGAGGAGCAGCAAGAGTGAGAAACGTGTTTACGGATCCTTCCAAATAGTTTGGAAGAGTGATCATGGTGCGCGCCACGATTCCGCCCATCAGGTGGCCAATCACTATCACCGAGTGCACGGGGGTGCCGCTGCGCAGGTACATCAGGAGAATAAAGCGTACCGCGTCATTGAGGTACTCTGACTGGTCCAAGAGCGTGCGGCCGTGGAACGCAGTGAAATCCTCGTTGAAATCGGCAGTGAAAAAATCAAGATTCGAGGCAAGCGGGTTGGCTCCGTTACCGTCTTTGTAATCGTCCCAGTACATATTTGCACACTGGGCAGCGAGGGCCCGCACCTGCTTGTAACTTCCTGCGTTTCCCGGTATAAAGAGCACAGGCGCGCCGGTGAGGAAATTCGTGTCTGTTTCTTGCTCGCCCGGATTTGCGTCCTTGCCCTGCTCACGATAAAGGTAGAGCGAGTACTTCTTGGCAAACCGAGTATGCGTTGCGTCAAACCCGTTGACCTTGGCGTAGGCGGGGGCCATGTACGACATGCGACACTCGGGCGCGTCCGCACCGACCTGGTCGGCGTTGAACGACAGGGCAATAAGAAGCAACATGAGGAGTCCGGCCACAGTGATGCCCGCAAGGATCCTTGCCGGAAGGCTGTTGCGGGTGCGGGGCGCCAAGAAGCTCGTTCGCTGGAGACAATTGGGGCTATTGGGGCTGGTCATTTTCAAGCGAGGCAACACTAAATTGTTGGCCTTTTTGACTGGTGTACTTCTGCAAATATTCTATTGTTATTCCCCTTTTTAAGCAAAGCAAAAGAGCCACGCGGGCTGGGTGAAGAGTGCGGGCACTGGTGTTGTTATGTAGAGGGGCCGGCCGACCTTGGGCCACATTAACGCTGGTTTTCAATTTTCAGTGTCAGCCCAGGATCGGGAGCCGGGTAACGCAAAACCGGGCTCAGTGGGACGGGCCGGTGGGACGCCGCGGCTCAGTAATAAGCCTTCACTGCAAGATTATCGGGGATCTTTGCAAATCTTAGGAGGTTTTAAATATGACGTAAATTGCTAATATACATGGTCCGGGGCGGAGTCAATCCAAGGGGGGTAAGCGGAGTGCCAAGTGGGGAATGGATGGCATGCGTGGCACGGTGGCTCGAGTGGCTGACCCGTGACGAGTGGCTCAGGTGGCTGAAGCAGTGTTGCAAGTTGTGGTTCAATTAGTGGCTCAGTCACTGCGATGCTGTCCACTCGCAACGCAGTGCTCAATCCACATATCTGCCAACTTCTGATCGGAGCACATCGGCTACCCCGGTGTTAATCACTATCGCTGTCACTGTCGTCCAACCCGACTGGGGCGAGACCTGGGGTCAACCCTGGGTACTTCTGCTCGATGCTTCTGGCCGACTTCTTGGCCCCCGTAACCTGCTTGTTTCTCAGGCGGAGCGCCTTCTGGGTCTTTGGCCGGCTGTCCTTGTTGACCCTGCTCAAGACCTCGCGCTGCAATTCCTCCAACTCGCGCTGCGAGTCCGACGACTGGCTCAATTTAGCCAAGCGCTTCACGTTGGCGTCGATAGCCCCGTTGATCAACTTCTTCTCCTCACTCGTAAGGTTGTAGTCCGTGCCGTTGGCCTTGTCCACCGAGTCGATCTGCTGCTGAATGATTCTCAACTTCGCATCAGCAGCCACCTTCTTTTCAGATTCCTGGCGCTTCCTTATCAACTTCTTTCTGATCTGGCGTTGCTTGAGCTTCAACTTGTTTAGGTCCTTGCTGCTGGCGCCTTGCAACTCGCTGTAGGTGTCGTTCACCGCCTGGATCGCAACTTTGCTGGTCTTGTCATCCTTTCCATTTACCGACCCGGATCCAGGAGCAACGGATTTCAAGAGACGATTGATAGAGTCGCTCGCCCGTTTCTGTGACACGCCAGAGTTGAATGACATGCTGTGTATGACTGTGATGTGCCGGTTGACTGTGCGATGCCCTGCAAAAAAAATTTCATTTTCACGCAGCGTGAAGCAGTGCGTGGGCGGGAGTCGTGGGCGGGAACTGGACCTCTGCATTGTGGCACTATCGTAGAACGGGAAAGGTGCTGTAAAGCAGCCCAAAACAGGTTTTCATCTATCAATTCGAGTCTAGCTGATTGAAACATATTGCAGACACGATAAGGGTTTTTATTGAATCTTTTGAATCTCAAACAGCCGCGGAGCTGCTCGTTCTTTAACATGTCCTCCACACTTTCATCTAGGCTTCGCTAATACGTACGCTGCTTTCTTTATATGTATTGTCCCAAAGGTAAATGCTATTTTAATGACTACTCCAAACTCAACGCCCTCTTCATGTTCTCAAACACCAAATAAGTGATGCTCACTGCGGGAATCACCTTCGCCAAGTTCGGCACTAATCCCTTGTACAACCCTGGAAACCCCTCTTTCTGAACGGTCTTCATAAACACGTCGCGGAAACCTGTGTATCTGTAAGGATGGGCAAACGTGCCCTGGGCCTGCAATCTCGTTCTGAGCAAGTTGATTGGATACACGATGCAGGCACCAACAGTACCAGAGAACGCACCCAACGGCAACACCACGAAGTTGCTTAACTGCACCTCGTGCTCTTTCACGCCGTCCTTGCGGGCCTTTCTTGCCACCAACTGCTTTTTGATGGTGGTGAACGTGCCCAAGTCGATGGCCGCGTACGGGAAGATTCCTGTTACTCCCACAAACAACCCTCTGTAGAAGAGCCGCATTCCACCTTCCTTGTACATCTCCTTGGCAGTGCGGAACAACACGCCCTTTCTCTGGTCCGCGAGCGGCGCACACTGCACACGATATTTCAATGTGTCCACTGGATACACCGTGAACTGCGACACCATACCCGCAAACCCACCAGCCAAGTATGTCGAGAACTTGGACAACTTCTTCTGGTCGTCAACGCCCTCAATCCGCGCGAAGAATTTCTTACCAATCTCAAACGATCCAAACTTCATCGCGGCCTCCGGAAAGACTTTCAAACAGTTGAGCCCGTTCCCGACATAGAACGCCTTCAAGCCAGCTTGACGGTACAATGACGTGGCCGCCTTTACGATGGGCGACTTGATTTTGTCCAACGGCGGGTGCGTTTTAGATGTCTGCGAGATCGTCTGCTTCTTGTTCAACAAGGTAGACAGCAAATCTGTCCGGGCAATCAAAAACACCTTGATCCGGTCAAATGGTGCGGTGGCAGTTCTGGACACCACGCCAGCAACACCGCCCGAGATGAAAAAACCAGAACCTTTGAGCACATCATGTATCACCGTGCTGTCTCCGTCGGACGACAAATCAATGTCTTCGCGAAAAAAATTGTACACCGTCTTGATACGCGACCCTTGGTTGCGCGGCACGAGCAAGAGCATGTCTCTCCACTCGCTGAAAGCAACCAATCCATCGTGGTCTTTATCCAAGTTGGTGTAAAACTGGTCAAACTGCTCCTGACTAGGCTTCAAATGTAGCTGGTCCTCCAAGTAGTTTCTCAAGTCTTTCCTCGTCAAAAAACCCGTGTGATTGGTGTCCAACTTGTCAAACCCGTTCTTAATTTCGCGCTCCGCTCTCGCGAAATACGTCCGGAACTCGTTGAAATCTATCTTGTCGTCATGCTTGTTATCTATGGTGTTGAACAACTGGTTCATGTGATCATTGGACTTAATTAGCGGATGATTGGCCTTTTCGAACGCTTTGATGAGCGACTTCTTGTCAATGCATCCTTGCTTACTCGGATCCGCAGTCTCATAGAACCGACGGATGCGTCTTTCCAATTCTGTATCCTCGGGATTCGTCGACATAACTTTTGGGTAGATGCTGGTGTACTTTTTGTTTAGTTAATCACGCGTATCGAGTCTCCACAGCCTATGCACATCTAGTCGCTTATAGCTTACTCTCTAAGCTGTGATTGCCTGCAGGGAAAATTTGTCTTTTTCAGCGGTCAAGTGCCCTGCGTGGCTACTCCACATTCTGTCATGAGCCATTGGTGGACTTGTAAACAAGAGATACTAATCGGGAATATTCAAGTTTTATTATAGTATATAGAAGATTCATAGATGCGCGCGAGCAGTAGTGATGTGGTATGGTGTTCTCTATAACGAGCATCGTGCGTGTAAGGATACAACATGGTTTCCGCTGACGGCAAATCCACTTACGCGTCCCAGTGTGAGACATTTAACACCAGATATTCAATACTCCCAGTTCTTAACGATTGCATTATCCCTTTTCCGCTTTCCGCTAAACCCACTACTCCGGCGACTATAAAGAGCTTATCAGTGACATGCGTCATCTATTATCGGCCAGAGCGGAGTTCGTCGTCTGCACCCGTTTCCGCGGGCCACAGGCTGCGTACTAACAGCACGGGACAATAAAAACCTTAGCCGAAATCTCAAAAGAACAAATTCGTAATTCGCTTGCAAAACAAGCGCCGTGAGGGCAAAAAAATAGGAGTTGTCTTACAACTTCCGCTTCTTGCATGAGGCCAAGCACTCTGGGTCGAGATCACTGAGCTGCACTCTGCTGGTGCTGTCAGATAAGGTCGGGCCGTGCTCGAGTGCCTGCTGCAACTGCTGCACATGTTCCATGTCCAAACGGTCAGGGAATTCCACCGAAAACTGGAAATACAAGTTCCCGTAAGCTCCCGACAGTTTTGGCATCCCATATCCGTCAAGCTTTTTGATAGTTCCTGGCTTGATAGCATTTCCCAGTGGCAACTCCACGGTCACTACATCACCATTCAAATGAGTGAACTCAAACGAGCCGCCCGTCAACGCAGTGACCAAGCTGATCGACTTGTTGATGACCAAATCGTCGTTTTTCCGCACAAACGTGCTGTGCGGGAGCTCATGTACCGTGACCACGACGTTGCCCGGTATCGTGTTGGCGGCCTCGTCGCCTTGGTTCTTGAACACAATGGAATCCTTGTTGCGCGTGCCCGGTGGGATATTAATGTTCAACACGCTGTCTTGCAACACGTACTTGGTGCCATTGCAGGCCTTGCACATCATGTCGCTGGTGATATCCTGCTGGGTCTTTTTACCGCGGCATTGAGGGCACGTCCCACTGTACAGCTGAGTCATGTTCCCAATCGTCTCGGTCACAGAGTACACTCCGCGGCCCTGACAAAGGTGGCACGCATCCACTACGGCCTCAGTGTTCAATCCGGTGGCGTTACACTCGCGGCACGCCACGTGGCGCTTGAACCCCATCCTCGTCTTCTTCCCGGCGTACAACTCCTCGAGCGTCAAATCAAGCTGCTGGTTCATATCGGCGCCCTTTCGTGGACCCGAGTTAGCCTGGCCATTATTAAACTGCGAAAACATCTGGTTAAACAAATCGTTTCCGCCAAAACCAAATTGCGGGCCAAACTGCGCAAACATCTGCGGCCCGGGGAAGAGGTTCGGCTTGAAGCCCACGCTGCGCTGGTCGTACGCTGCACGCTTGTTTTGGTCCGATAACACCTCATACGCCTTGGTCAACTGCTTGAACGTCTCGGTCGCCCCGGGCTCCTTGTTCTTGTCGGGGTGCACCTTGAGCGCTCTGGTGCGGTACGCCCGCTTGATCTCATCGGTGGTGGCGTTGTTCGTCACCCCAAGTAGCCCGTAAAAATTTCTAGGCTGTTCCATATTGGTCACACGATGGGCTCTTTTTCCTTCGGAACCTGCCGTGGGCTATATCAAATTCATTAAATTGTTGCAAACGGAGATCCTGGGCTGGGTAGGGGATCTCAAGGCAGTAAACACGGACAGTAGATGGGTGAAGTAGTCGAGATTGTTAATGAAGGAGGAAATCCGGAGTAACTAAGTTTTTATCTATCTAAGCTTCCCGCGCGGGCGCGCCAGCCTGCATGCACCAGCAGTTTCTTAGAAGTTCCACGAAAATAATTACGCGTTCCACCCAGAACAGCGGTACATGAGTGGGGAAATAATTACCGACGGGCTGCGCAACCGTGCGTCCGATTGCCACCGAAACCTGGGGAAGTCTCCACTCACCCCGTTCCATCAGTTTCCAGAAACGGCTAAATGACCGTAAACTCTAATACTCAGTGTATCTTTTATGGATGCTATTTGTCTATTTACAACCCCTTCGCTACTGCCAACCACCGCAGCTTTCACAACTTCGCAACCTCAATCTCACTCTTCTGAGACTCTCTGGTTGACTCCACGAGCTTGGCAAACTGGTGGCCCGGGTACTTGGCGGCCCGCTCCTGCACGAACTTGTCAATAATCTTTCTGTCTGCCTCGGACGAGAACCCCTTGATGATCGTCTCGAACACCATGTGGAGCGTAGTATAGAGCTGCTTCGAGAAGTCCGAGCCCTCTCTGAGCGAGCGCGACGCCCACAAGTCGAAGTTGAGCCCAAACCAGTGCCAAATTTTCTGCTTGTAGATGTTGCCGCTGTGGTCGGCGGCGGTCTGAAAATAGTTGAAACCCACGAGCGCCAACTCGATGCCGCGCGAGTCAATGTTTGTCGCCACGTAGTTGAGAACCTTGGTGAATACAACAGGGTCACGCGCAAACCCAAGCGAACTGATCGCCCAGTTCTGGAGCTCCTGCACTTGCACGGGGCTCTCGTACTGCAACTTGTTGTTGATATTCACCACCATTGGCGCACACGACCGGGTCGAGAGCTGGAGCACCTTCTTGAAGAACTTCAAGTCGGCAGTGTAACAGCAGTTGGCCACTACGCTGAGCCCCATGTCGCGCGGCACGGTGTTCTTTGGGCCCTGGGTCAAATGCTTCCACAACTTCTTGCTGTACGCTTGGATTGCCTTGTCCTCAACGCCAAGCAAAAGCAAAAGCCCTCTCGCTCTGGCCTCCTCTTCGGTGAACTTCGAGTCGGCAAAGCTGGTTGGCCATTGGAGCTTGGCAAAGAAAAGAGATACGTAGTGAGTCAAGATATTTATCTTGAACTCGTTGTAGCCATCAGCAGCATGCATCTGCTTGGCAGAGCCGACGAACTGCAAGACTCTCAAGATGATCTCCAAAATCGTAAACGAGACTGTCTTTTGCTTAGAGTAGGCAGCGACGATCTGCAAAAACCCCTTGTAAGCGTCTTGCGACTGATACAGAGTGCCGAAGTACGACTCAATGTCGAGCAAAACTGACGCAAGGTCGACCTCCAGCAAAGTCGCAACATTTTTCGCAATGTTCTCAAAGAAGCTGAAGTTGTATTTCACTCTGTAGAACCCAGTCCGTCCGGTGTTGAATGTGAGGATGTTCTCTGGGGCGGTTTCCAAGACAGTCTCGCGCTCTGTCAACACCGAGTTGATTACAGACCCGTCAGTCAACTTGATAGCCAACGGAACGTGGTACGTGTAATTCTCGTACTGCTTGTCAGCTTCCTCGTCTCTCACATATCTCTCTTGTCTTACCTTGACTTTTCCAGCTTCAGTGTACACGCTGAGGATTGGGAACCCAGGCAACTTGACCCAGCTCAGCATGAAATGGGCAAGGTCGTAAGCACACTCCTCGCTCTTATTGGCATTGAAAAAAGTCCAGAAGTCCAGTGGTCTCACCGACTTGTACTCGTGCTCATCAATAAACTTTCCAAGAGCCTGGGAGAACTGATCACCACTGTATCCATTAAAAGCATCAGCAAACATCTGAAGCAAGTGAATTCCCTTCTGGTAAGCAGCTGGGCTGAAAGTGGTTCCCACAGACTGATTGGACTCAGGGACGCTGTCAGCAGCATTAGCGATCGACTGAACGTCTGCCCTAGCGTTGCCCTCAAACAAACTCTCCTTTTCGATTACCTGATTCATCAAAACCCTCTTGAAATCATAGTTTGACGGATGCTCAAAGTCGTTCAAAATCCACAAAGCCAAATATGTTGCGAAACACTCGTTCAACCAGTAGCTATTCCAAGAGTCGTAAGACACCAAGTTGCCGAGCCACTGATGCACAAACTCATGCACAAGCACCTGGTTCAACTGACGAATCTTGTTGGTGGCATTTTCGGCTTCGACGGTGTCAGCCAACAAAATGTCTTGCTGCACAAACACAAGTCCCCAGTTTTCGACAGCTCCGTCACTGAGAAACGGTAACCCAACTAGATCCAACTTCTCCAATGGAAATTCGGAGCACAATGACTCAGAGACCTTTGGCAACAGAGACTTTGTGAAATCAAGCGCGTACTTGGCGGTCTGGCTTTGACCTTGCAAAGTGTACGCTCTAAGTGGCACCTTTCGTGACCCGCACTGGGCCTCCGCCTCGATGTACTCCAAGTCTCCACAGACAAACCCAAAAACAGAAGTGGCCATTGGTGGAGATTTTTTGAACTGTACTTTTCTTTGTGTCTCGCCAACAACATTGTCACTAATAGTTATCATGTTCCCCGCAGCATAGAAGCGCTTGTCCATAGTGACACTAAGCTCAATGGTGGCTTTTGCCAGTATCGAATCAAAACATGGAAAAATGTAACGAGCGTTGCAGGGTTGACAATTGGTTGCCAAGACATATCTGTCTGCCTTGCCTGTCTCAGGGTCACAGTAGTTTGTCATGAACAAGCCCTTGGTGATATCATTGTAGGTACTAATGGTGAAGAGCTTGGCAATGTACTTTACCTTCACATTCAAGCTTGACGTTTTGGCTTCCTTGAACCCCAATGATACACTCTGCTCCGCCTTATTGTAGCTAACAGTAGCTTTCTCGTCGCCCAACCAGGCTCCAACGATGACTATATCAGCAGCATTGAGCGTAACCTCCACTGGTCCTGTTTGGCCAGAACGAGTCAATTCAATATCAAGTTCACCAACAAAGTTCTTCTTGACATGATCAACAGTCAAGTCGACTTTGTAGCTTATAGGCTCAAACTTTTCAGCCATGGCGTTGCAGATCACTGATGCTGGCTGGAGTCAGTCACTGTGCTTGAAAAATTTAGAACGGACAATCGTGCATGATGTCCCACTCACGCTACATGTCCACCTGCATAACCCGTTAGTCCTCAATCTTGATGCCATGAAAATACACACATTTCAAATCGAATTGTGAAGCTTTGCAAAAGCTTCAAAACCTTCCAGCCGTTAAACTTGAAAAATTGGAGCATCTTTTGTATAGGGCCGAATCAACCGCCCTTCCTTACTGCCATTTTCCATTTCGCCATTCAGTTAGAGGGAATCATGAGGGGAACTCCAATCATTCTCTTTCTTTCCTGGCGAGGGAAGAACTAAAAAAAACACACAATGGATTACCTGCCTAATATTTTGATCATACAATGCTTGATATGGATAACCCAGAATTTCAAGCGTTCATAGCTTGGTATCTTCACCTCCCATTCTGGATAATGGAATTTTTTCAGCATATTCCCGAAATAGGGACAACTCCCGAGAATGGGATTTTTTTTGAGTGTTTGTTCAACAAAGCACATGTCAAAGGCTATCTATTAGAAAATAAAGAGAAACTTCCTGTAATTGCAAAACATGGAGGGTTTTGTTTTCCAGAGAATGCTGCTGAAGCTAAACTTCGCCACGATCACGATAAATACTACGATGAACTTAACGAACAACGATTAGATGCGCACCATCGACGTTTCAAGACTGAAAAGGGAATAAAAATGAAACTGGCAAAACAATGTTCAATACACGCGTTAAAGTGCAAAAGTTTTAGTCTAGGTCAACTCCGTCATTGCTCGGTATTTTTTGAAGAACTTTTCAATCACCACCTCGACTCAAGTATAATCAGGGATTTCCTATATTCTTGTTACTTTGAGAAAGAGTTTTGAATGTTGTTCCCACGAGGATAATTCTATATACATATGCGAATCTCACGCCCTGATACTCTCTCACTACAATACTAATGCATTTTGTAGTGAATTTTGAGTGCTTCCCCGTGCTGTATGTAAGGCTTCGAGGCGTTTACGAAAAGGATCAAACTCGACAGTGGTACAATCAGTTTCGACAAAAACTTATTTAATGATGCTAAGTAATATTAAGTAAACAATGCAAATATCAAACACCCCGAGAGCAAGCACGTGTAGCCAAGTAAACACAAAAACACATCTTGGCAACTTAGAGTGCTGTGGTCACAGTCATTGTTCTCGAGTTGATCAAGAACACAGGTGGAAGACCCTTGCACCACAAATCAAGAGTCTCAACATAGTCAATGGCGTCCTTCGTGACCTTGTGGCATCCAGCAGGAGGCGTAGGCAACGTGGAGAAAATCACAGACGACTTCTTAGAGACAGTCATCATGAGCTGGTTCAAGATCAAATGTTGAGCTCTGGCAGGAACATCATTGAATGTGAGGTCATTGATGTCGATCTCGTGCTCTGACGTCTCAGCACCATCCGTCTCATTGTCACTCGAGTCGTTCTCAAGCTCAGAACTTCCTTCCAAAGTGGTGCCGCTAGACTCTCCATCAGTCACTCTCTTTGTCTTGCACTTGTTGGAAGAAGCACTTTTGGTCGATTTGGCATCGTCGTCAAATGTGATAGACGGCTCGTTACCACAGGCGTCCTCGTTGACCTTAGACTTCGGCATAGCCTGGGACGAAAAATTTGGCTTCACGTGGTTCCGAAGACTGGTATAAGAATGAATACTGCTTTGACGCGAAATAGCTGGCCGCTTGAGGTTGTCGTCCAAAAACATTTTTGAAGCAGTTCTAGGTGCTGCCTTAGGGTCAAGAAGCGGCGACTTTGGTGTTAACGGCGTGCTCAGGTCACGGTTCCGAACCTTACCTGGAGTCAAGTGTGTCGAGAACGTGCTGCGGCGCATTCTCTTCTGGCTGGCGTCGCTGCTACCCTTGTGTTTGTTGTTAGAGCCAGGGTCGCTATCGTAGCCGTCAAAACTGCTGTCCGAGTCCGGCTCTGGGTCTGAGTCTGAATCCGAACTGCCGATTGGATTGCTCAGAAGAATGTGCGCGTGCAAGAGTCTATTTGTGCGCATGTTCATTTGCACTCCCAACCGTTGCAATCGCGACAATGTAATGCCACGCCGGCTGTTGATGTTGTTGTGTAGCGCAGTTGGCGCGTGGTGCAGGAACAAGTTGTCCACGTTTCCGTCGCGAGGTTCGGATCTTAAAGATGTGATCTCCTGCCACCATTCATTGTTCTGTAAGACCTTGCTTACCTTCTTCATCGCCTTCTTGTCAACGTTGGCGTTTTTAGCTATGTGGTCGTAGAAAGAAAACTCGCCCGAATTGAACGCTAAAACCACGACTTCTGCATTAATTCTCAACACGCTAATGAGCGACGTAACCCTCTCCTGCTCTTCGGCAACATCCTTCACTTCTTCCACGAATACCACGATACGGAGACGATGAGTACGGTTCCACTGTGGTACCGTGGTCAAAATGGCACCTAACTGCAAGATTAAGGTGTACGTGTCAAAATTTGTGCTCAAGATCGTCTTGCCCGACTTCTCGGCAATTTCTGCCGACATCTGGATTGGATAGAGGTCAATGACCTGACGATCCTCCTCGTCCAACTCTGCTGCCTTTTTGTCCGGAATCTCCAATCTTGGGAACCCCTTAGCAACAGCAACATTAGCTTTCATGAGCAAAAGCTCTTCGATACACTGCACCCATTCAGTAATCTTGATACGTTTCTCCTGCTTGCAGGTATCAGTTGGAAGCGTATACTTCTTTGGGTCGACTTGAGAGTTGTAAGCAGGGTTGAATCGTTCTATGCTTCTGGGGTTGATTATGGGGCTGCCAACCTGCTCGTTTCCTTGATTGAAGAACTTTTGATTGCTGAGATCAAGAAATCCAATCACAATGATGTTCGGCTTCATACTACCCAAACCAGATCCAAGAAAGATGTTTCTCACGCCCCATGGTAATGACGAAGAAACGGAGAACTGCACAAAAGCTTTCAAGTTAAGCATATCTCTGAGCTTGACCCATGCGTTTTTCTCCTGAACATAGCCATCAAAGTTATCCTCGAAGTTGCTCTTGTTGACAATAACATGGCCCAAAATATACAAACCTCCTTTTTTAAGATGATTGCAGAACTGCATGAGGTTCCAGCATGTTCTTGGATTGTCCACCAACAACAAGATCTGCGGTCTCCAGTATTTGATGTTGTCTTGGCGCAACTTGAACAAGTATTTTCTCACCTGATGATAAATCAAGGTCTGGGACACATCTCCCCACGGCTTTGGGGGGCACACGTAGTGAATGAATATGATAAGAAAAAGAAGGCAGAAGATAACCATCGACGCGGACATACCGTCAACAATAAACATAGCAATGAAGCAGCTTACGACTCCGGCAGTGGCAGTGGTTCTGTTGAAGTAGTCAAAAGAAGGTCTGAAGTTTGGAGCGGCAGAGATCTCCAACAACAAGCACGCAACGTTGATCACGATGAACGTCATGAGGAATGCCATTGTAATCAAAGTGGCAATCTGGTTGATGTTGGCAAACAAGAACCCCTGAATAATTAACCAAGAAAAAAGGATGGCCTTAATAGGGTTGGTTCGCTGGTTGGTGAACACAGAGAGCCCAGGAATGATAGCGTCTTTGGAAATGGCAGCCAAAATCTCGGCTGCACCCACAATGCCCACGATAATCGAAAACAAAGAAGTGGAGAGCTCGCCAAGAATAATAATGATCTGCGCAAAACTCACAGTCTGCACCACAGAGACGTCTTTGTGGAGCAAGTCGCGAGGAATAGACGAGCCCATCGAGATGATCACCGAAGAGTAACTGATGAATGTGACTAAAAGACCCCAGAGGGTGCCGCTAGGAATACTCGCAGAAGGATTCTTCAAGGAGCCCGACATACTAGCACCAGCAAGAATACCGGCGGTGGCGGGGAAGAAAATGCCAAACAAGTTAGCAAAAGTCTCCTTTCCCTTCATCTGCGATCCAGCCGCATGCTTGGTGAAGTATGGGAGCAAGTTCTCCACAAAAGTCGACCAAGAGAGTCCCGAATAGGAAGTGTCTAGTGATGGGATATCAAACGGCTTGACAAACAACGCAGATACGGGGATCGAGATGATGGAAGTCATCAATGTGAAGAAGAGAAGCACGGCGGCTTTACTAACCATCTCCGAGCCCACAAGACTCACAGATACACATAGCAACAATATCACGGTGGAATACACGATGGTCCACGCGTAACTCTCTGGGAGTAACTGAGCCACGATTCCGTTCTGGGCTCCAAAATTGTTCAACAAGGGCTCGATTAAACCCACAACGTTAAGCGCCGAATTCAATACCTGACCAAAATAAAAAATCAACCCAATGGCACCCCCAAACTCGGGCCCCAACGAGCGCGAGATCATGTAGTACGCGCCGCCGGTGCGCACGATTCCGTTGGTTGCAATCGCGCTCACAGATAAGGTTGTAAGTAAGTTAATACTGTAGCAGAGCACAAGGGTGCCAAGCGCACCCAATATCCCAAGCTGACCGACAATCAAACCAAACCGCAAGAACGCTAAAATAGATATCACGTTGAGCGCAGTTGGAAGGAAGACTCCCTCGTAGGTGCCGAGCTTGGAGCTCAGCTCCAACTTGTCGAACTTTTCCTGGGCCTTCCTGTCATGCTGGAAGATCTTCTCGGCAGTCCCGCGGTGCGCAAGCCCGCTGGCACCGATTCCGTAGACCCCAGAAGAGTAGCCCGCACTGGGGTCGCTGGGAAGCAACCGCAGAGTCTCGTCTTGCTCCTGCTTTGCCATCGAAAGGGGGTGTTCTAGAACAATCAGATCATCCTCGAGGGTCCGACTTGACAGTTGCTGAGCGTTACCCGGGGGTTTGGTATATGATGCGCGCCAGGCACAACATGCAAGAGAGCAGGGCGATGAACGATGGCGGACGAGGACAATGGCATAGCCAGTATTGTTTCTGTTCCCGAGCGGACGCTAGGCGTGACCGCGTTGAAATACTTGGTGCCAAACCAAGACGTATCGTTGTTGGCAAGCGGGTTCCACCTCGGACTACTGAGCGTCAACACGAGCCATGAATTTTCATCCGATGCCTCTTTGCAGCAGGCCAAGCAGAGTCTTTCTACGGATGATCCCGCACTTGCGCCGATCGTGGATTACTTGAAGGAATTGGTGGGGGAGGAGGACTCCGTAAAGTTCTCTGATATACAATTCAAGCAGAATTTTGCCTTAGACGATGGAGAAGCAGCGGAGCCAGTGCAGGTGCAGCCCGCCAACTATATTGCACAAGAGATCTTCCAGGTGATACAGAAAGGTGGCGATGTTGCAGGTGATACGCTTGATATGTATGATGCGATCACCAAGAAAAGTAGGGCGGAGGACTTGTCGAGAGAGCAGTCAGTTGAGCAGTCTAAAGACCAGACACCAGACGTGAGGAGTGACCCCGAAGTGAAGTCGGAAGACAACCATCTGACCAATGGTTTTGATTTCGACGAGGTACCAGATGACGTTGAGTTCATAGGTGAGAGTGAGGTCTCGGACGAAGAGGGCGAAGAGAAGAAGATGGAGCCTAAACGGACTAACGCAGAGGCGTTTCCAGAGCAGACGCAGGTCTATGAGAAACGGATCAAGCTTCAGCCCATAGCCACTTTCAAAAATTTCATTGAAAACATTTGGGCGAAAAACGCACAGCTTAGCGAGGAGCGTCTACAGAGATATTTCACCAGAGTCGGTGACAATCAGCACGTCTTGACGAAAGAAGTTCTAGTGAAAGTACAAGACCACTTGGAACGAATCTTTGGTTCTCCGGAGACCCAGACCCAGGCGCAATCTGATGACGAGTTCAAAAGCTTTTACTTGACTCGTACACAACAATTGGTTGTTAAGTCTGTCACCTATTTTGTGGCATTGAACGACATGGGCGCAGTACAAGCGTGTCTCGCAGCCCTTAGAGCGTCTTCTATAATCCTTGAGATTTTTGTCTCTCTACTTGATGAGCCAAAGCTCTATTTGGAGACATACATTTCGCCTGTCGTGGAGCTTGTCACCACCATCACCGAAACGGTCCTAAAGCTGCTCATGGAGTTTGAAAACAGCCCGTTGGGCCCTGTTGCCAACTTGTTGTTACAAGTATTCAATCAGCTCGACTCATATATCAACTACAACTACCGGAAGATGATCCATGGAATGACTCTCGGTGACTTCTTGATCACCAAGCTAGAATACATGTGTACTAACGTGATATTTTGGCTAGACAGTCCTAATCGCAAGACACCCTCAATCATTCCGTTGCTCCAAAAATCTGCCAGCAACATTCTTGTGTCTATCTTTAGAAACTATTCTGCTCAGAGAACGTTTGTGTTGGATGAGGTTCTTGCAAACGTCAACGGTCAGAGTCTAGGCGAGATTACTGCAAGTTCTAAGCAGTACAATGTTAGCTATCGGGGTCTCAGCGTTCAATTGTTTACTGTTTTGACTCTTAGATTGATCCAGAGTTACGATATGCTCGATCACAGTTTCAGCATCCCGCTCTGGAAGAGGTTCTCTTTCAAAAAGTCGTACCCAAGTACTTTCCAGACGACTAATTTTATTGGAGATCCAAAGACAGGCCGGATCAAGTTGAACATGAAAGAAGAGCAGCCGTACTTCAGAGCTATAGAGGCGTACCAGAAGGCTTTGGGTGACAAGAATGAGTCGTTACAAACCATTTGTGGCAAGATCTCAAGTTTCCTTATCCAAAAACTTGTTGAGGAAGCAAGTGCTAGCAATAGAGCAGTACTTGAGACTTACGTTAACGACTTGCTTGCACTTTTACAGTACCCCGAGTGGCCTGGAGCAGAGACCATGCTTGTTTCCATGATGAGCACCTTGATGTACGTTTTTCAGTCGTCGGAGTATTCTAGTGTTGTTGAGAACATTGCTCTTGAGGTTATTGGAGTTATAGGTGAAACCATTCTGCGTTTGCAAGTAAAACACAAGCCGTTGGTTACCGATCATAGTATTGGGAGCAAAGAGCTTGAAGAGTTGTCCGCTAACTATGAGACAAGCATGCGGTTCTGCAAAGATCTTGCCAAGAAGGGAGTTCTTCACGATACGGGGCACACCTTCTTGTTTTTCAAATGGTTGGGTACATTGGAAACCTTGAAGACTAGTTTCGTCGACACATTTTCAGACGCCCAGATTGAAAATGGGGCAGAAATTCCAGAAGACTTGCACGGTATACAGAAACAGTATCATGTGGAGCAAACGTTGCTCGACAATTCTGACACGTTCAAGAAACTTGAAAAACTTTATGCGGACTCTCTTCATCAAATCAGCAACGCAAATTTGGAAGTTGGAATAGCTCGAACTGGCACGGAGTTGAGCCAAGCATCGTCAAGTTACAGACAAGTGCTTCTTTCTCAGCCGTTGATCAACTCCTACCAAAAGTTTCTTGGTCTTGTTGTGACATCTATGTCCCACTCAAAACTCAAGTCCAGAACGCGAGCAATTAAGAACTTGAGCACCGTTATCTCTCACGACTTTTCGGTCTTGATGGCTCCTAAGATCCGCCAGATTGTGGCTGACAGAATCAATGACGAGTCACCGTTGGTGCGAACCGCGGCTATTGATTTAGTCTCCCAGTACCTTGAAAAACCTGAGGTCTTTGGGGAGTACCATAGTGTGTTGGTGTCAAAAATCACTGATCCTTCTGCTGCTGTTCAGCGTCGCGTGTTGAAATTTGCGGGGAAAATCTATAACAACACACAAAGCAACGAGTTGAAGGTTGAGTTGCTTGAAAACTTACTCAAAAACTTGCATCATGAAGAGAATCTCGTCACTGACTTGTCTGCAAAATGCTTTATTGATATTTGGTTCGGGCCTATCTTTCAAAAGACAGGGGGTTCGGATGGTTCGAGTCAGATCACTGAGCAGGTCAATATTTTGGTCGATGTGATGAACAAGCATACCACCAACGCTTCCTTGGTTAAGGAATTCATCAACGCTTATTTCTTCAAACGCAAAACCGAGCAAAGAGCTAAAAAGTTGTCAAGCGTTGGTTTGGATGAGGAACTTCTTGAAGACTTATTGCTGGAGTATGCCGAGAGGTTGGTTGAATTGATAGCGTATTACGACGGAGGTAGTGGTGACGTGGACTCTAAGCAGGTGGAGAACATTCTTTGGGTGCTCTCTGTGATCATTGATTGCAACGGCTCATTTATACTGCAAGATCAGTTGGTTCTGCTTCTGTCATACCTCTGGGATGATGGGACATCTGCCAAGGATATCTGTTTTTACACATTGAAAATCTTCAAAAGTTCTTTGTCTCACTCTAGGGGACTACGGACTCAGTTTGTTGGAGAATTGTGGGCTTCTTTATTGAAGCGACTCACAAAACTCAACGTGAAGGAGTTGAACGAAGCTGTTCCCTGCTTGTGGATTGTGGCGCAAAAGAATCAAGGTCAGTCGAAGCTCGCTAACGCATGTGTCTCTACCTTGAAGCTTCTTCGCCAGTACATTGTGTCCAAGCAACAGCCCGACGTCAAAGCTGCTAGACTATTGCACTTGGTTGGAGCTCTCGGGCGTTATTGTAATTTCGAGCCCTACAGAGAGGTGTTCCAGCTCTTGGGTATCCAGCAGAACGAAAGTGTCACTTCTTTGTTAACCAAATACGTGATGTTTTTCTGGAGCAGCCAGAGCTCTTCGAGCGAGATAAAGCGCGTGGCTGCGAAAAACTTACTCGAAGTGTGCTGTGGTCGGCCAAACTTGTTCTTCACGGGTCCTGTCTCCAATTTGATTGACAAGGCTATGAAGGATGATGATGTTGCAGTAAAAAGTACCGTTATCCAGGGTTTGACTGTGTTCTTTACCCAAGAAGATACCGCTGAAACCAGAATTAGCTTGTTGGATTCTGGCGTAAATGCTAAGGATGGGATCAAAGCTCTGTTGGTGCAAAGACACATTAGGGCCATTATGAAGCTATGTGGCGGACGAGGGAGCCAAGTTTTGGTGTTCGTGAAATGTCTCGAGGCGTGTGTCAAGCAAGGTTTTGTGAATCCTGGCCTATGCATCGCTACCGTTGTCGCATTACAGTTTTCTCCAGACAAGTATGTGAGAAGTATTGCCTTGGATTTGCACAGAGAGATTCACGACAAGCACAACTCCTTGATTGCGGACAAGTACATTGGGGGGTTGACGCTAGCCACTCAGTGGTACGGCAGTAGTGCGGAAGATTCAATGTCACATTTCTTTCTGGTCTTCAAGGCGCAGCGGAATCTGAGAAGAAAGTTTTTTTTTGGTTTGCTTCGGGCCATGACTATCGACGTTGACAGAATCACTAATGAGCAAATGAAGCAGACTCAAGAGTTTATCATCTTTGTGCTCAACCAATTAAGTAAAGTAGAGTTGGCAACGTTGGAGGATTGTTACATTTTAGTCAGGGGAATCGATGACATATTGAGCAATTCGGGTGCTGGACTACAGTTCCTTAGTGAGAAGACAGTGAAGGCGCCTCGGAACTTCAGCATCTGGAAAACCTTAGGGTCCATCGGCTACTCTCTCAGTGAGCTCTTAAGATTCAGAATCTACTTGATGCACTGTTACCGCATCAATGAGTCTAGTCTCATTGGATTCACTCTGTCCCGTGTCGACCATTTGCTCCGGGTGGCCACGTTCAAGAAGGAGAATGTCGCTGTTAGTTTTGGGCCTGCTCCACGATTTAAGACGTTGGATCAGTGCGCTGAGGTTACTGACAAGTTCTTCGAGCTTCTCAATGTTGAGGGAACTGGAGCTCATGATTACAAGGATGACCCTCTGAGTGAGGATGAGGTGGAGGACGAGTTGTTTCAAGTGAATGCGGAGCTGGACGTTGACGACTCCGACGGGGACATTTCTCGGACTTGGTAGATGGTTTGCGCTGCTTGAACCGCCCTACTTAATCCATAATTTTAATCTGCATGATATCGAGAATATTCTGGTATAAGCTTGTAGTTACTTTTGGGATATTCTCAAATCGGCAAGTGCTTCTTCTTAGTGGGGGCTTTTTATTTTGTCTTATTGAGTGGAATTTAATGTATTTTCGTAATTGGCAATTTGGCCGAGTGGTTAAGGCGAAGCACTCGAATACTTCGATACTCGTGATATGCTTTGGGATTTCCCGCGCAGGTTCAAATCCTGCAGTTGTCGTTATTTTTTTTGACTTTTCACATTTGAAAGCTGATCGAACGGCATTAACGAAGAGCAATTATATTATGAAACTTCTCCGTATTAGTATTTTTTTTTTTTTGATTTTGAATCGTATATTTCAAAACAGACAGAGGCAGCGTGACAGAGTTATTCCGAAAGTCCACTTGCGCAGCCCGAAATGCGGAGAGGTAGGAGTGTATAACTTCAACCAACGCATGAACTCATAATTTCAATTCCCGTAGCTCAGTTGAGAAATGCTTTTATTACTGGAAGTTTTTTGCTTCGTAGCCCTGGGTGTCCGTTTTCTTTAAAAAATTTAATTCAATTGAGCGTAGTGTTTGAATCTCTAGTAAGTTGAGTGCACCGTAACAGATGGACCACTTGCTTCATTACTAGCTTAACCTTCGAAAATACACTATAGTAGCTACGGTTGTTCCTACAAAGCAACACAAAAATGAATATTGTTTTCACTAGTTAACTGGAGACTTGGTGATGCTCTTGGGTTTCTTAGGAACCAACGGCGCGACCTTCTTTGGAGTGGCTGGTGGTTCGGACTGAAGCCCAAGCGAAGAAGTAGAGTTCTTTTTCGAAGGAATGAGTAGCATCAGTGAGTCAAATCCAGGAGGGAGTCCATTAGCGGAAGATGGTAACGATGAAGTAGATGCTGGCTGTGAATTTTCTGTAGTCTTATCCAATGAAACAGCAGAGCTGTTGGCAGACGATGAAGTTGAAAGCTTCCTGAGCTCGAGAGCTTGCGCCATAGAAGCGAGTGTCTTTGGGGGTTGTGGAGTCGGCGTTGGAGACGGCGAGAAAGAAGCTGGCAGCTTGCCCTTTGGCTGTAATACTGCCATAGAGAAGCCAGGAGGCGGCTCGCTCTTCGCCACTGGGGCCTTTCGAGAAGCCGGAGCTGGCGGTGGTTGATTCGTCGTCGAAGCCGTGGTAGCAGAAGCCACCGGCCCAGCAGCCACCGGAGCCGGGGTCTCAATTGGCTTAGTCGCCAGCCTTCTAGGGAGAGGTGGTGGTGGCGCCTTTGCTGACTTGTCTTCAAAATCCAAAAGACTACCAGTGCTGATGTCAGATACAGTGTTGGAGCGGCGGCCGAGTGGTCTAGGGTTCATCTGGATCTCATTGCTGCCATTGACAATATCCGCAAGCGAGTAGTTGACGGTATTGATGTTGAGACTGTCCTTGAAATTCTTGTACAAGTCGTTGTAGATGTCGTTCTTCAGCTTCTCGTTCACAAACTTCACGTTCGACTCGAAAAGACAATACACGGGCTTGTGGTCAGAGAAAAGAACATTCTTGACGGCTCCATAGGCCAACGGATTGAGCTGACCGCGGTACAAGATTCTGTCGGTCCACGAAGGCGTTCTCTGCTTCTCAGAGGTGTCGTAATTGTTCGTGGAGTTGTCGAACTTGTATGTAGGAGGAAACGTGATCTCTTTCTCCTCAAAGTTTGTGAATGCATTCTTAGCCTGAATCTCACCGAGTAACTGGTCGTTAGAGAGTAGAGTCCCATACTCTTCTCTGGCGATCTCGGCACGAACAGTGGCATTAGGAAGTCCAATTCGGTAGTTCAAGTCACCCAACCAGATCACGTTGTTGTGATTGAAAAGCTTTCCGCCACGAGAGAAGTACAAGCTGCTCAGAATGGAGTTGTAGTCGTTGTTACGTTCCATCACCGCGTTCTGGCCCGAAGCAAGATGGCAGTTGACGGCACAGTAACTTGTGGCTCCGATGTTGAATCTGATTGCAATTGCACCCTTATTGCCGGTCATGCCTCCTAAACCTGTCTTTTTAGCGTAACCCTCAACCTGTGTGATCTTGTTAGCAAACGAAGACTTTGCAAAGAACAAGATGAGCATCGACGTCATCTGCTCGGCTCTGATCAACGTGTACTTGACGTCCTGGGATATGCTGTTCAACAACTTGCCGACCACCTTTTGCCACACGCTGCTTTTGGTGTAGTCAGAATTCAAAAGGTTGGAAGCGTTGAGCTCCACCACTTCCTGGAACCCCAAAATGTACACGTCTGGGGTGTCGCCGTAGAAACTATTGTGGTCCGGAATGAGCCATTCCAACATCGACTCAAAGTCGTCGCGGCCAGTTGGAGCTTCTGGGAGACTCTTACCGTTCAAGTTGAACGTACCACAGTAGATCGACTTGACAGACTCGTGCGTGAACTTGCTCTCCAACGACTTCATTTTCTTCTCGACGCTTTCGTTCACGGGATCGTAAAGTATTACGGGAAGTGCGCCGGGAATCCGGCCAAGAAGCGTGTCGATGGTTACCTGCTTGTTTTTGTCCACAAAGTTGTTCTGGTACATTCTGGTGACGGACTTAGTGGCATCCGACAAGAACAAGCCAAGCGTCATTTTTCCCGAGCGAGAAAAGGAGGACTTCAAGGCATTGGTACCAGTGTAAATCTGAGAAATCTGATCTCCATTGTCGGCCCACAAAGAGTTGTGGAGCTGAAGCAACTCATCGGTCTTCACTCTGTTGACAAGAAGATTGTAGTCCTCAAGCACGAGCTTCAAGATGTCCGAGGCAATGACCTGCTGCGTAAGGTTTGTTCTGTCAAGACAGTCCAAGCAGTTGGTGCGAAACACACCCTGTTGCTTCGTGACGGCCTTCTTCTGCTCGAAACTGTAGGAGTAGTAATCGAACTTCTCAACAGAGTCATGAATATAGTTCAAAATGCGCGTCGCAGAGGCATAATTGCCCCCCTTAGTCTCAACGTGGAAGTCGAACTCGGTCAACAAAGTGTTGTCTGACGTCACAGGGGTGTCGTGCTGCTGCGAATACACAATATGGTCTTTGTACCGCTGGCTGAGCTCAATCTCGGTGGACTTCTTCAGGAGCAAGTTCACCACGTGCACAGTGTGGTATTTGTCAAGAAGACGCGAAAAGTGCTTGACAAACACCGGCTGGGTCGCTTCTTTCGAGCGCGTGATCTGCACTCTTGGGGTGGAGAGAGATAACTGCGAGTCCTGTTCCCAGAACACCGGGATCGAGCCACGAATTTCCACAAACGAGCACACAATCTTGTCGAACACGTGGAGAATAATCTCAGTCTCCACGAAGTTCGCGACGTTTCCTTCGTCGTCGGTTCCTCTGGCGTTGTACCGCGTACCAGCCCGCTTCCACGACTGTCTCGAGATGATGGTCAAGTTGGCGTGCTGGTCGGCGACCTGGGCCTTCAGGGTCTTGGCAAACCCGCGGATCACCGTGGTCAAAAACCCGTTGTTGTCCAAGTTGGTCTTGTTCTCGGGGCTTGCTTTGTTGCGGAACTGGATCATCTCGTTCATCATGAAGTAGTTCCACATATACTCGTCCTGGTATGTGTCTAAGCTGAGCGAGTTATCGCTAACTCCTCTGGTTTGGAGATTATTGGTGAGGTCAAAGTTTGTCGAGTAGTAGAACGAGCCATCCTCGAGAAGCTTCTTCAAGTCGGTACATGGGTGCGCCACGAACAGCGGATCCATGGCGCCTTCGTCGTAGTAGCCTTGGGCGTCCGAACCGGAGTTGGCAATCGTGAGATCATCGTATTTGGGGGAGTTCAAGCAAAAAAACTCCACGGCCCTGATTTTGTCGACGGTCTGATTGTCGAGCGGCTGTGCTACCTGAGTCTTGCCCACAATGGTGACTAAAAAAACCAAGTCCTGGACTTCAAGCAATCCAAGAAATCCGTGGATGTCTTGCTTCGATAAGCTTTTCAAGCCGCCGACCTTGAGGTCGTCCGACTTGACCATCTCCACGAGCACACGCGGCTGGCCCGAGCTGGAGTTGACGGACTTGTAGAGCAACGAGTGCGACTCGGAGACAAGCACCAAAGTGCGCAGGCCCGTCTTGGCGTATATCTTCATGGTGGTGCGGTGTTGCTGGGGCAAGGCAGGAATGAGTGAAATCTTGCACACTACTCATTTGATTTTCGTGTCATCTGACGCGCAGGAGTGGGCGGCGACAGCGGGCGGCACTGAGGGTCTGAAACACACCAAGAGAGGCCCAGTGCAAAGCTACTACCTTACGAATTTCAAACAAGAAAATATCAGAATTGTATTTGATTTTCAAATTCTAGCAACACTCGCTATTTCGGAAGTCTATATCTCAACTCTGATGGCAATTGCGGTGGGCTCTCCCCCAGGTCTCAGTGTTCCTTCCTTCCCCTTTCCTGGTTTTCCTGAGCTGCCGCCTGAGCCGCCTGGGCCGCCTGCCGGACTCCCCCCCGACTTTCCTGGCTGTCCCCACCTTCCAGAGCTTCTCTTCCGCCTCTGCTAATACACCGACTTGCGTTTATCTTCCTTCAATCTCTTTGCGAGCCCCGCCAGATCTCTCTCCTGCTTTGCCTGCAATCGTTTCTACTGTCAGTTGAATAAATTTAACGACATCAGCGATTTAGAGAATCTCTGATGGCGTCCCTGCCATGTTGCAGTAGACTTCTCCGATCCCCCTATATCTTCATCACTTTTGTTCTACTCACCTCCGCGGCTTCGGCGGCCGCCACTCTCGCATCCGCCTGTTTCTCGCTGACTTCTCCGGTCCGCGATCCTAGCACATGACCTGATTTCTTTTCATTGACGACTCCGGCAGACCCACTAAAACAGCTCCCCATGGCAATAGTAGTACTGGAGATGATAAGCGATTTGCCGGTCGTGAAAAACAGGCAGGGGCTTGGCAGGCAGAGTCAGCAAACACTACATGCAGAGCACCGCCGCCGCCAGGATCCTGGAAAGCTCGAACAACATAACAATTCTACCAAAACTCGGGATCCATACCCAGTTCTAGAGTCGTGTTTTATACTAAGACGTTAAAATTTTATTTTGGTGATCCGTTGTAGAACAGGCTTTTGCCAATGCCGCGCAACTAAAGCTGTGAAACGGTGCATTATTGTAGACACCTGTGGGCAGCACACGGGGTTTGCCATTGCATTACTTCTTTACTATTTTGTACTAAATCACTGTAATTCATTGACTAAATACAGACCACTTACAAGGTCTTCTCGGTGAGGTAGATGTCGTACTTCTCCTTCAAGGTCTTGATCAATGGGTTGCAGATCTTTGGAGTGTGTGGGGCCACCAAGCCGACGTCGCTGATGGTTCCGTCAAGCACCTGGAGGGTGGCAACGGCACATGGCACGCCGACAGTCTTGGCCATCGAGCTGTAGCCGCCTGGAACACCATAGTCGACCAAGGTCGAGGTTCTGGTCTCGGTGGTGCCGTCGGCCCACTCGATGCCGAACTTGTGCTGCAACACAACCAAATCTCTCTCGTCGTCGGCGTACTGCATCAACTCCTCGAGAGTGGCGCACAAGGTGTCCAAAGCGTTCCCTCTTGGAGTGATCTTGTTGTCGGAGAACAAGCCCAACCAGTTCAAACCGTTCAAGATTCTGTCCTTCTCAGACTCAGATGGGAACTTGGTCTTCGACTCGATCGCGGCAATCAAGTCCTCCTTCTTGGTGGACTGGATTCCGAGGATCGCAGCAAGAGCCTGGTTCCATGGGATGGCCTCCTTAAGGGCTGGGATTGGGTCCTCCTTCAAGAACCCAATGTCCACAAGGACCTTGACAAACTCAGGGAAGCCCTGGTATCTCAAAGTACCTCTGATGATGGTGTCGGCCTCTGGAATCCCGTAGAGCTCCTTGTATGGGGTGGAGTCTCTGTTAGGGTAGCACACAAAGGCAAAGCCTGGGTAGATGAAGTATGGCTTGGCAGAGGCCATCAATCCCTCGGAGGTGATCTTCTCCACCTCACCGTCCTTCCAGTACTGGGCCTGGTTTCTCAAGGCGAGCAACACACCTCTCGAAGACCACGAGAACTTGTAGCCCAATGGGTTGTCGGAGTTCTCTGGGGCTGGCAAGCCACCACAGTAAGAAAGGAACGACTTAATCTTCCCGCCCTCCTGGTGGACCTCGTCAATGGTCTTGACCGCGTACAAGTGGTCGATACCTGGGTCCAATCCAATCTCGTTCATCACGGTGATGCCGGCCTTCTTGATTTCTGGCTCGAGCTCCTTGAGGGCATCGGAGATGTACGAGGTGGTGACGACGTTTTTCTTGTTTCTGATGGCAGACTTGACCACAGTGGCGTGGAAAATGTATGGGATCAACGAGATCACAACATCGACCTTGGCAACCTCGGCGTCCAACGCCTTGTCGTCGGTGACGTCCAACGAGATGGCAGAGGCAGTGGAGCCGGCCAACTTCTTGGCGTTCTCAAGAGTACGGCAGGCAACAGTGACCTCGACACCGTCGGTCTTCGACAAGATGTCGACGGTTGGCTTGGCGACGAATCCGGATCCTAACAACAAGACTTTCTGAACCATTTTGGGAAGAATATGTGTTTGGAAATCTCCGGTGAAAAACGGAATTATACCTCCGTCTGACTCATAAGAAAAGACCCGCCCAGTTGGTATAACCCCGAACGTCATAGTACTGGAATTCTGCATAGCCCACAGCCAGACAAAGGCAGGGAAGCCCTGGCACAGCAAGCCCAGAACCGAAAGCCAAAGCCATGGAATATAGCAGAAAGCTTGACGTAGATGTCTGTCAACTGATGTCAATAGGCCACTTTTCGTTTTTTGCTGAAAAATATCTAATTAGGCCTGCAAATTATACGTGTCTTTTAGGATAAGCGCGGCTCTTTTATTTGCTTTTTCTAGCCATCAATTGGCATGCCAGATGGTTGTCGGCGGGTTCCGGGGTCCGCCCATGCAGGCAAGCAACTGGGGGATCGTAGTGGAGTACAATTTTTGCAGTATAACTAATCACCAGAGAGTCAAAAATGCTGTTCGACCAATAGTGTCATTGTAATTGAAGTCCGATGATCTTCTCATCACCGAGAAGAAACTCGATTGCGAAGCCTCGACTCAAAAAGGTTTGCACAAGGCTTGCTGCCCCGCCCCATGCTCTGCTGAACATCAGTACCGGACAATAATCGTAGCGCATTGTAGCGCCACGGCTCTACTGGTTTGTTAAAGCGTAGCACCAAAAATCCCGCATATCCTGTGATTGAACTACCATTTTCAAGCACTGGAGAAGACTTACCGAAGTACTACGACATCTCGCTCTGCATGCCACTAGTAAACAGATGCAGCACACAGGCTACCCAGTGCACTGCCACTACCCTACAAGCCAATACATAACCATAAATTGAATTCGAAACAACCTGTTCCGCTGCGCTCCGTAGGCCGCGCTCTTTAGGCTGGGCTCACAGCTCTAACTCCCCAAAGTAGATCCCCTCCACAATCTCCTCCCCATCGGCCTCCTTCAACACCTCCTCGGCCAAGTTCTTGCCCAACGTGTGTCGTAGCTTCTCCTTCAAGGCCTCTGCCTGGCTGCCCAACTTCTTCCCCGCAGCGTCCTTCTTCAATTCTCTCAAAGCATCAATAACCGATGCAATCAAGATCTTCTTCTCCCGCGCGACAATCTCCAGTTGCCGGTCAGCCTTGCTCTCCTCGTCGTTCTCCGCCATCTCCACGTCCTCCTGCACTTCATCGTAAAACACAAAGTCCGACCACACCTTGAGGTTGCCGAGCAACAACAATCTAATGACCTCGTTGCCGAGCTTTTGCGTCCCTATAATGGCGCCGTAGTAACTGCCAAAGTTCTTCAACAAGTTCTTCTGGCTCAATCTCGTCATATTGCTCTTCACCTGCTCACTCGACTCTTCGCCCTCTACCAGGCCCTCGGCCTTGCTCAACGAGCTGTCGTTGAGGCTCGACTGCAACAACGCCTTGAGCAAAGTGCGCGCAACACGTGACTTTAGCGAGTTGTAGTTGCTGCCGTAGTTCTTCAAGATCAAGTCGAGCAACGTCGCGGCATAGCCACGGATCGCCAACACCTTCCCGATGTAATCGTCGATAACAGCAGCACTCTCCTGTTCGGGCAACTTGCCGATCTTCTTCGCCAACAACAACGTCAAGATGCACGGCAACAACGAGTGGATGTACGGGTCAAGGAAAATACTCTCGTTCAGCAACAACGAGTAGATCGACTCGAGCATGAGACTCAACAACGAGATGTTGCTCAAGTTGTTTGTGATCGTCTCAGAGATGAACTGGATAAAGTACGGCACGAGCTGGTGCAAGCCGGGGTCCAGCCGCAACGACACGAGCGCCGCCCCCTGCAAGTGAGGAAGATCTGGATCGCTGTCGGGGTCCGCTGAAAGCACCTGGATGATCTTGTTGAAGTAGAGCTGGAGCTCCTTCGAGATCACGTGCTTCACAAGAGGCTTGATCTGGAGGTTGTTCTCAAACGCCTTGGCGCCGCCGCCCACGGAGCTGGCGGCGTCGTCCTCCTTTGGCACCTCGTCGAGAGCCGAGTTGCTGTCAAGGATAAGGTTCTGCATGGAGCCACGCTCGGAGGCTGGGAGCGCCTTGATGTCGGCAAGCGACGGGTTCTGAGGAATAATCGGCTGCACTCCCTCAATCGCCAACCAGTGCGCCGTGAAGCGCGTGAGCCGCGGAACCTTGGGCAAGGGGCTGTTGATCAATTTCTCAAAGTCGACCTGGCTCTCGTCGATGTAATATAGCGTCTGGCCGGGACCCACGAGCGCCTGCTTGAAGCTGAGCGGGCGCGACACATTGTAGCCGTAAAGCGGCTCCACATTGAGCACCTTGAGCGCCTTGTTGATGTCGTTGGTGCAGAGGGTCTTGCGCTTCGAGTGGCGCATAAACTTGAGCGCTTGCTCCACAATCTGGAAGATACGGTACTCGACGTCCATGGCGAGGACGTTGGCCACCTCGTTGGGCAAGTTCGAGATGCCCAACGACTCACCGGCGTCCTTGACGGTCTCGAGCGGCGACCATAGCGAGTTAGATGTGGGGATAAACGACGCGGGTGGGGCCATCTTGTGGTGAGACGTAGGCTGAAGGACGGTGGACTGTTCCGGAGTGAATTTTGAAAACACAATGGTCACGTGATTTGGCCAAGCCAGAGGTCAGGGTGGAAGGTATGGGGGCTAATTGTTGGGCTGGTCTATTTTTTAATTACAAATTCAAATTCTTTGGCCCATTTTGACTAGTATTGCATATTTTATTTGTTGCCTGAGTACGTTTGCTTTGATTTTGGTTTCCCCTGTGCTTCTCATGTCAGCATCCTCTGCTCTCATGCAGTCGCGGTTTTTCACGCGTACGCCATCGGATTTTCACACTCTGGGAAACATAGCGATGCTGCCACAATGAAAGACAATCTCGCCCAGCATTTGAAATGGATGGCCGAGGCAAAATCCAACGTGGTCCTGAGTACTGCTGCGCTATTTTTCAAGTCCGATGTGTTGGCCTTGCTCAAGAATCAGCCCAGATCATCGCAGGAGCAGCGCGTGCCACCCAGACCCGTGCTGTCCACCAGATCCACTTTGCCGGGGATCAGCAGAGCGCCCCAAGAGGCCCAGAGACAGCAGAATACTCCGAAATCGTCTAAGAAGTCATCCGCCTCTGCGGAGGTTATAGATTTGACATTCGGCCAAGAGTTGGAGGATGAGGATGAGTTCAATGACAGCATGGACGCCGCGCTCGATGATCTACTCACGCTGAAGACCGACCTCGGAGCGTCCCAGTTGAAGCGAACGAGACCGGCGCTGGAGCTGCTTGGGTTGAACAAGAGACCAAAATCGTCGCAGGCGTCACTGCGGTTGTCGCACAGTGTGGTAAGGCAACCCACAATAGATGAGGTTGACACTGTGACGGTGCCCGAATCAATACCCCAGGAGAGTGCCCTACCGGGAATTGCATTGAACTCCAGTGTTGGATTGAATAAGGTTGTTTCTGTGCAGGATGAGATGATCAAAGCGTTGGAGCAGAAGGTGAGGCACATGGGCACCAAGGCCGAGAACCTCATGCTGAAGAACTTGTCCGAGAACGACAAGTTGCGCAAGAATAAGGAGCTTGATAGTCAGATAGTGGCCCTTGATGCTCTGCTTCTAAGGTTGAAGCGCGAGTTGGCCGGCGTCAAGTCGTCGAGTACCCAGGTGGTTGAGAGTGTCATCGAGAGAAATGAGAAAGAGCCCGTGATGATATCAGAGCCGGTGGTCTCCACCAACATAGGTCTCGATGAGCAAGTGGTGTCTACTAATATAGCAAACGATCCGATTATTTCAACAAATTTCACGGAAGATTTGCCGACGAGGAGTGACTGGCAAGACTCAATCCAGGGCTCTCTTGAAATGGGCAGTGTGGTGAACAAGGAGAATCAGCGCCCGAAGAACCAGGTGGATGACATGAACAATTCCGAGTTGCTCTTCACCCCGGAAAGCGAGCGTGACGATGTTATGAACACCCAGGATAGAGAGTTCTTGGACGATGCCGACAAGTCTGACGCGCTCAGCGATGGCAGTTTCACGGATTCCGACGAGGGAGAGACGCATGGCGAGACGCAGGGAGAACCATTGATGAGCTCTGACGTGAGGCGCGAAATGCTTGATTTGCAGGACTCCAATGACGAGATAGAGAACGACGACGAGCCGGACTTGATTGATATCGACGACGGTGACATGAGTGCCATTGAGGACGATTCATTGGGATTTATAAGGCAAAACGACTCTAACTTCAACGACGAGCGTGAGATTATTAATATTCTCTCGGACGAGGAGGACGATCTTGACGATATCATTATTTCGGAGAAGTCGGTCTCGGGTCCAAAGCTCGAGCCAAGTCTGCAACTTGTGGACATTCTCGACGAGCCGTTCGAGGTCACGGCCCCTCTCACGCATCCATGGACAAAAGAAGTATACCAGAAGCTTAACCAGTTGTTTAAACTTCTGTCGTTTCGGTCCAACCAGTTGGAGGCCATTGATGCTACATTGAGTGGCTCGGACGTGTTCGTGCTCATGCCCACCGGTGGAGGAAAGTCGTTATGCTACCAGTTGCCTGCGGTTGTCACTGCTGGCACGACTCGTGGTACCACAATTGTCATCTCTCCTTTAATTTCGTTGATGCAGGATCAAGTTCAGCACTTGAAGGATAAAAATATTGCGGCTACGTATATCAACTCTAAGGGCTCTGCCGAAGAGCGTCGCCACACGTTCAGTCTGTTTGTCGGCGGCGCCTACGATCTTGTTTACTTGTCTCCCGAAATGATAAATGCCAGCAACCAAGCTAAGGGGGCCATTAGAAAGCTCTACGACAAGAATATGCTCGCACGGATTGTGGTCGACGAGGCACACTGTGTGAGTTCGTGGGGCCATGACTTCCGACCCGACTACCAGTCTTTAAAGTATTTCAAAGACATATACCCAGACATACCCATCATGGCGTTGACTGCCACCGCAAATGAACACGTCCGCATGGACATCGTGCACAACCTTGGCATGAAGAGCCCAGCGTTCTTCAAGCAGAGTTTCAATCGGACGAATTTGTTCTATCAACTTGAGAAGAAGCAGCGGTTCTTTGTGGACGAGATTAAGCGCATGATTGTTGGAAAATACCGCGGCAAGACGGGGATCATTTACTGTCACTCCAAGATCTCATGCGAGCAGATCTCGGAGCAGTTGACATCTCAAGGCGTGACTGCTGCATATTATCATGCGGGCATGAACCCTGAGGAACGATTGGAAATCCAGTTGAAGTGGCAGAAGGATGAGGTGCGTGTGATTTGTGCCACCATTGCTTTTGGTATGGGCATCGATAAGCCCGACGTGCGATTTGTTATTCATGCCACTTTGCCACGTACTTTGGAGGGTTACTACCAAGAGACCGGAAGAGCTGGCCGTGATGGTAAGCACTCGGACTGCATTTTGTTCTACTCTTACCAGGATGCACGGATGTTGATCAATCTCATTAACAAGGACCGGGAGCTAGATCCTGCCTCGAAGGAGAAGCATCTCAACAAGTTGAAGCAGGTGATCCAGTATTGCGAGAACCTGACCGACTGCCGTCGCCACCAGGTGCTACAGTACTTCAACGAGCTGTTCGACAAGAAAGACTGTCACAAGCAGTGCGACAACTGCGTGGCCAACAACAAGCTGAACTCGGTCACTAAAGATGTCACCCAGGATGCGAAGTGTATTGTGGAGTTGATTGCCGCGATTCAGGGCCAAAACGTGACGTTCTTGTATTGCCAGGATGTCTACCGTGGCTCGATGTCTAATAAGATTACCGCTGCTGGCCATGATAGGTTGCCGCAGCACGGGAAGGGCAAAAAATTGGACCGCAACCAGCTCCAGCGGATTTTCTTTCATCTTGTGACGCTCCAGCTAATCGAAGAGTATCCCGTATTGAATAAGTCCGGATTTGCCAACAACTATGTGCGCATGAACTACGTCAAGTGTCAACCGTTACTCAACAACAAGCAGAAGATCAATATTTCTGTTCAGGAAGAACTGAAGGACGTCAACAAGTCCTTGAAGCTGAAGCCTGCAAAGAACAGCGGAGCTCCAAAGATCACTACTGCTCGGGTCTACTTGAAGCAGACTTCCATGAACGAAAACTCCGGTGTCGGGTCTCAGCGGCTGAAGGGCAAAGCGAGGGCGACGCAGAAGACAAAGACGGCCGTCAGGGCAATGGGCATTGGCCCCGTCGGCAAAAAGAAACCAGTAAGTAAACCACGAGTCTCTACTCCCATCGTTTTAGCTAACACCGCAGAACCGGACGACTACACGTTGAAGTGCTTTGACCGCTTGAAAGCCGTAAGGCTGAAACTCATGGCCGAGTACAAGATCAGAAGCAGCTCGCTGATATACACTGATGAGGCGCTCAGAGACATGGCGCGGCAGTTACCTATGAGCAAAGCTGACTATGATAAGGTGAAAGGAGTGACGTCCAACGCTTATAAGGAGTACTTTGGGCAGTTCAAGCCTGTGATAGCCAAGTTGAGGCAACAGAAGACAAGCTCCGCTACAGGCAGCAGCTCGCCATATTTCAAGGGGTGATAGCAAAAACGCCAAATGATGAATATCAGAGCCAAACTATTTGAACCGCGTTTGTAATTATAAGGAATTTGATAATGCATAATCACATCATAGATCCTGTAGGCTCATTGAATATGCTAAGAGCAACGAGTTAAAAGCTAAGCGAAAATCATGCATTTTTGGAGTATGGAAAATAGCTAGGTTCCATTCTTTGATCGCCCACAAAAACGGGGCAACACCATTCTGGTTTTAAGGGGCTCTACCAGGGCTGTTTTGCCCGCAACACATGGGCTGCGCCAGTGCACCGCCGGCTCACATGAAAGTCGTGGTAAACTTGAACCCTGTGGACACGCTGTCGACAAACGATATCTTGGGAAATTTCTCCTGGAAGCGTCCCTCAAGTCCACTGAACCCTGCACAGCCAAGGAGAACCACCTGGACCTCGGGCATCTGCTCCAACAAGTAGCCAATGCGCTTGATGATCTTATCGAAGTTCTCTGGATCCTGAAGCCCTAAGACGTTGACCATGCTAGAGTGCGTCCCCTTGAAGTACGGGATATCGACATCGCCAAAGAAGTGTCTCACCGACGCGTCAAGAATCGGCACCCACGATTCGCTGGACGTGAAGATAAGGAAAGGCTTAGGGAACTTGCTCACTGCGCTGACCATGGACGACTCGAAGATGCCCGAGACGTGGACATTATCATTCTTTGCAAGCTCATTGACAAGGTTGTGTTTCGAGTAGCAGCAAATAAGCACTCCCTGGTAGCGAGAAATGACCTTTGAGATCTCTGGGAGACAAGCGTTGCATGAGAGCTGCGACGTCTCTGAGTCGATGATCTCCGAAGGGGCCGACTTGGGGCCCGTGAAGTAGTCCACTTGAACACCCTGTGCGAGTGGATCGATAAGAAGCTTGATGCTTTCGGTGACGGACTCCGAGCTGTTCGGGTTCACTATGAGGATTTTTTGCATTCTCGGGTGTGGGAGTAGAAGCGAGCAAACTCGTAAACTGGCGCGGCCTGGCTTGTGGTGTGGCTGCCTGTGCAGGGTGCGTGCCAAGAAAGTGCTTTAGTGCGGGAGTAATGCTTGCATAATCTGAGCACCGATCGTCCCATGTTCACGCACGGAGTTTTCTGCGCCCCACATGTACTCAACAAGAAAAATAAACCCACCTACATATATGGCAGGTAGGTTCCGCACCTTGCACGCCAATGAACAATAAGTCTCGCAAGCGGGCCCTCGTGGACCCAAAGAACAGAGTGCGCGTCGACCGCGCGTGTGACCGCTGCAAGCGCCAGAAGGTCAAGTGCGACGGGCTCAGTCCGTGCAACGCCTGCTCACGCCACGGTGTCGACTGCCTGTATGCTGCTAGCGGGAATGGCAATGGCGACAGCGCCAAGGACAGTAACTATGTCAAGCTTCTTGAGAAGAAGGTGAAGGAGTTGGAGGAGAAGGTTCTGCATGCCGGCACAAATGGGACCAGTCTCAATGGCAAAGGCCATTCCAATGGTAGCGGCCATGCTAATGGCACATTGCTGACTAAAAAAGATCAGCGACTCTTCCTTTTTTCGAAGCTCAAATGGCGGGTCATCCGGACGGATCAAAACATCTTGGTCGAAGACTTATCCAACTTGCTCTACAGCTCGCTCAATGAGCAGAATAAGTCTGCGGTTGTAAAGCCGCGCGTGCAGTTCTACGGCTGGAACATGCTGGGCAGCCACTACGTACGGTCCACCAACTTTTTCAGCGCCAAAACGGGACAGTTCGGCGACCGCGGATGGAAGAATCATTTAGCGGACAACCCAGCGTTATCGCGGTATCTTGTCAACTACTTCCTTGTGGAGATCAACCCGTTGTTCGCTATACTTGACGAGAAGGTGTTTCTCCAACAGTACGAAAAGTACTTGGCCAACTCCAACATCGGCGCCCAAGATCCACAGGGATCCGAGGACTCGAATCGCAACTACAACAATCTCTTTGTTGCCATGTTGTATCTTGTTTACGCCATTTCCTTGCGGTTCACCGAGTTTTCGTTTTCTCAGCAGTACAAATTTGGCCTTGAGGAGCAGCTCTTTGAGTACTCGTACGAAATCATCTCGCGGCTCTCGTTCCACTGGGAGTCGTTTGAGCTTATTCAGGGCTGGGCGTTGATCTTTTTTTATTTGCGCGTGGTGTACAAACGGTCGTCGCTGTACTACGCGTTGGCCAACGCGGTGCGCATGATCAAGGGCATGGCTATTGATTACTATATCTCGCGCCCCACGCGTGAGTTGAACAGCAAGTACGAGTCCGTCAAGGCGCGCCGCATTTTCTGGTGCGTTTACACCTTGGACAAGTTGTTCGGGCTCCACAACGGGCAGGACTACCTCATTGACGATCTGCAGATCGGGCTCTTCTACCCGTCGTGGAACTTTGAAGAAGAAAGCGACGGCTGGCTCACTGTCCCTGCACTTGCGATGATCAAGCTTGCCGAGATCTCAGGCCGGCTGCAGTTTTACCGGCTCAACGACAACCCGGCGTTGGAGAACTTTGACTACGCGCAGATTGTGGACGAACTCGATGCCTGGCAGCAGTGGTGCAAAGACAACGGCGTCTGGGACACGTTTCCTGCTAGCTACTACAAGCACGAGGACTACTATAAGATTGAGCCTGGCATCCCGCACAGCAGCGCCTTGGTGTTGTCACAGTTGAGGCTCCACTACTACCAGTTGGCCCTCACCCTTCAGATGAAGCAGCTCTATCCGCTTGTGGGGAAACCTAACATTTTTGCTGCCGGCACCCGAGGCTTTGACTTCCAGAACCACACGCCGTTGGTCGACAACATCGGCAACTCGCTTGCGGTGTTGCGTGAGATCCACAGTAACGGGCTCATCCTCACTCCATGGTACTTGACTCTTAACGTTCTTATGACCTCTGGCATTTGTTCGTTGATTCTTATCAACAGTGGGTTGCATCTTGCCACGTGCCAGAAGAACTTTGTCGACGTCATAAACTACTTGACGATCTTGCGGTCGCCTGTCTACCGCCAGGTGCTGCATGGCGACGGGCTCGTGATGGTCAACGACCGCATGTACCAGGTGTCGTACCAGGACAAGGTGAAGATGTGCAAGGAAATTCTTTGGGTCTTGAAGGTGCTCAATCACATGATGTTGCTCCGCAACACGCAGATCCTGGCCGGGCTTTCGAGCTATGTTGACCACGGGTCGGGCGACGTTAATGCTGAGCGGTTCACTCAGTTTGGCATCACCAATGCTGCTAAGGAGACCGAACCTTTGGATCCTGACGCCGTTCCTGGGTTTAGTTTTTCTGGGATCCAAGAAGGGAACGTGTTACATGATTTCATCTTGAACCAGAATAGCACCATCACTTCTCCCGTAACCATGGAGGAAGCCCAGTCGTACTCCCACGCTACAAGGGGTGATACAGACAGCAGTGAGTTGCTCGAGCTACTTGGTAGTTTACAGTGGTTTGACCAGTGGGATCGGCAGTAGCGAGCTCGGAGACCCGAATGGTGATCCCATGGGTAGAGTCTGGAGCATGGCACCGGAGTGCGTAGCGCTAAGAAGCGTATTTGGTGTTTTATAGACAATGTACACACAATTCGTATATACCCCTTGTAGGTGAATACTTCCGGCTATTTAGGTTACGAAAGTTTTACACTCTATCCATTCAAAATCACGAACCGCCGAACGGCAGTGGTTATCCACTGAGTGACAGTGTCGTGGGGCCGATTGTTTGGACTCATCTTTGTTGCCGTGCATGCAAAGGAATGAACCTGAGTACCAAGTTCTAAAACTCATGCAGTGAAGTGGAGCCGCACCTCGTCCGTGCGGGCGAGACAGTGTTTTGGGGCACCGGCCGAGCACCCCTTTTTTGACATTGCATCTCCGCCGAGATATCGGTTCAAATTGTTCCAAGACCGGTAATGCAAACGGCGTGCGACCGGTATGCACACGGGTATACATCCCAAGAGAGTATGTGTCCCGGGCGTAAGATGCAGACACGAGCTGCCACTAGATCTTGTTCACAGCAGTGTACTCACAATGAATAGGAAAGCAACAATACGAAACAAAGATTCTCCTATAAATAGCTGTCTCATAACGTATTCGAGAATTCCAAAGTAAAAATCAGCAAGCTGCGAAGCAGAGCGCAGTGAGCTGCGAAGCAGAATGCAGCAGCCTGTGTACGCAAGTTTGTTGTAGCTGAATTTAGTCCTCAATCGCCAGGATGCGTACAAGTTCACCATTTGTTAGCTGCAATCTAGGCTGCGCAATTTGTCAGCAAGAACCCAGCAATACCAGTTTGATCGTAAAGGCTTTTTGAGTAGACTACTGATACGATATTGCCCAAATTTCGTTGATTATTATGCACGATACCTACTCCAAATAGCAGCCATAGACTTTTACAGGGACAAGCGATTGTCACAGCTCACAGAATGCGCCCATGCACGGCTGGCCCTGTCATATAAGCCACGTTGGCTTGCTGTCAATTTCTCACTCTGTTGGTGCTTACGCTTCATGAGCTCCTGTGAGCGCCACTACATGACGACAATGGTATGATGAATGTTTTTAGTGAACACTACTTAGACGCTACTTAGGACTTGTGCTCACTGAGATGCGGGGCATCGCGGGGTCTCGCTCGGTCACCACTTCTAGCGTGTAGGGCATCAGACATTTAGCCCAGCTCTTTCCCTTGATTGGCAGCTGCGAGGAGCCAGTGCACTGTTCCAGTGCGCTGCTCATTGCAACGGCGCATACAATATTTGCGTCAAGTATTTTCTCTTGTATCTTACCGTCGTCGCCACCGCAAGCGTGTTATGCTTAATACTCGTAGTCGCCAAGTGGTTCAAGATCGCGTGGTTCGGGATCGGCAACAGGCCGCCGGCGTTAACGTCCTTGTTGAAGCCGCCCTCCGGCGCCTGCAGCTGCTGGCTGTTGAGTAGCACGTTCTCGAGGTGCGGCGGGAGCTGTGGCGGAATGAGGTACTGGTTGCTGTTTCCCAGGCTGCGGTTCTGCTGGTCGAGCGTGAGATAGTAGCGCTCCATCGCCTGTGGGTCAGTGAAAATTGCCGGGATCGCCAGCGTGTAGGTTTTGTCCTTGGCGCGCAGCAGCGCGTTGGCAATCATCAGCTTGTCGTGCAACCGCGAGTACCCGTTGCCCATATCGTCATCGTCTTGCGTGAGGCCGAGCTTGGAGTCTTTCTGCGACCGTAGCTGATGGAAACTCTTCTTCTTCTTGATAGCGTCTTCCTCGGCCGCTGGCTCCGCCTCTGGCGCAGCCTGTTTGCCAAGAATCTCAATATAATTCACAAAATTACCCCGCGAGTCCGTCGCCGTCGGAAGATAGTCCGAGAACCGGAGCTCGTTGTCGACCACGAACCGGAACCGGTGGGTGCCCTCTGGAAGATTGAGCTTGATCGCAAACTCCTTGTCCTTGTCCAACTGCTTCAACTTGATCATCTTAGTCCAGCCCGTGAACGAACCCGTGACATAGACCTTGGTGCCCCCCTGGATCCACTTGATTTCCACCGGGTGCAACTCCGCGTTCGGCGGGAGCTGGCGGCTCTCGGCCTCCAGCAGCTCCTTCTCCTTCTGGGCCTTGTGGCTCTGGCGCGCCTCATTCAACGCGTTTTCGGCCTCCTCGGTCAAAATGAGAGTCAGCTTGCGCCGTGGGGCTCTCGGGGCCGGCTTCTCGTCGCCGGCACCGTCGAGATTCATCATCAGGGCGTCCTTGTTGAGCCCCAAGTCGGTGATCAGCTTGTTGAGGTCCAGCATCTTGAGATCGTGGCTGGCCTGGGACTCTTCGGGGTGCTCCGCATGCTCAAAGTGGTTTTTCTCGGACATGCTTGTTTGGGCCTTTATGGTAAGCTTCTGGTGGCAAGCTGTCGCTCTATTTCTGCCTATGCCCTGCCTTGACGCCCCACCGTGGGTGGACAATTCCACGTACTCGAGCCGGTTTGTGCGCCGGGTGACCTCGACCCGCCGAGCCTCCGCCCGAGCCTCCGCCCAGAGCGGCCGCCCATGGCATGCATGACGTGTGCCAGAGTGGGGAATGGCTATTGTTCGTGGTTAGTTTGGAAGTGTAACTGTTGGGCCAAGGCTACATGATTGCTAGATGCAAGCAGATCAGTCTGCTTTAGTGCGAAAGCGGGCCCGTTTAAGGTTCTACGACAGTCCGGGGAGCGTCGCCGTTAGATGTATAGACCCTAGGGTGGCTGTCATGGGTGCGCCTTGCTGTGAGTGGTGAACGCTGACCAGAGGGAGCGGGGAGCCAAATAAGCCAGGCTGTGGACACCTCAGGATAAGAGCTTGTGCGTCAAGTTAGGAGAAGTGAATATATTGCCGTAGCAATCATCATGTTTTCGGGCAAGATATCGGGAATGCAAATTTCATCGAACTTCAGCTCCCACGATATGTAGCAGTCATCTGTTGACTCTACTCTGAAGTACTGGTGACCAGCAAGTGGTGAGTATTGTACCTTGTGGAACAATGCTTCTTCGCCACTTAGTGTGTGACTTCTCAGTGTTTTTCGGGCCGTACGTTCCAACCGAATTTCATTTTGGTTGAGTATGCATTTAAATAAGTTCCTAAGTTGCGGCATTTCCAGAGGGGAGCCCCGAGGGGGAGTGATTCCGGGTGGTCTTTCAAGGTGCCCACGCAGGTGAGACGGTTCATCTCAAAAAAAAAAATCTGTACCAGCAATTCAACTTATTCAATCAACAACTTCTTTGTTTCACATCATAATCCTTTACTCAATCAAAGTGATGAGAGAAAAATCAATGCTGGAGCTTTATCAGTCGCACGGCTGTGGTCGTGTGCCTGCATGTCTGCTTCCGGTACAACTCTCGATCTGTCTAAGCGAAGCTTCAACTACGTTGATGGTTTTGCGGCACTCTGGCTTTGCCAGTGCACAGCTAAGCTGCTACACTTCCTTAAAAAAGATGACTGTATTAACTAGAGTTCCTGACTAATTGCTAACTTCACACCCCCCGCTTAGATCAAATGGTGGAGATCAGAGTTCGAGGACAACTTCTTGCCCGACTCCAACTCAACCCACCAGCTGAACAAGTAGTTCTCGCAGATCAACTTGAACCACGGGGTGAACACAAGGCTAGTGTCGTTCAACATCTCGCGGAGCTGCGACTCCGAGACCCACTTGTAGTCCCTGACCTCGTTCTCGTTAATGTTCAACTCAACGTTCTGCTTGGTGATCAAGATGTAGTCAACCTCATGCTCGCCCCACTTCTCGTCCGTTGGGTTTGGCGACTTGTAGTGGATTCTCGTAAGGAACTCGATCTTGCCAATGTCGAGGTCTCTGATGCCCAACTCGTGGTCAACCTTGCGGAACGCGGCGTTCTTGGCTCCCTGGGCCGCGCTCTGTAACGCCGCTTCTGGAACCAAGGTGTGCACGTCGCCCATCTCGGTGGTAGTGCTCAACGGGTGCGAACAGCAGGTGTTGGTCCACATGTCTGGGAACGTGATCTTCTCGGTGGCTCTCTGTTGCAAGAGAAGCTCGTTCTTGTCGTTGAACAAAAACAACGAGAACGCGCGGTGCAACAAGCCCTTGTCGATATTGGTCATCAAGTGGCAGAGCTTCTTGGTGCCGGCACCGATGACCTCGTCGTTGTAGTCCACGACAATACAGTTCTCGTTCATGAGTCTGATCTGCTCCTCATCGTGGCCCTTGAACTCTTCCGTGTCCTTCTCCAATTTGTCGTCGCTGGACGCGGATCCCGTGACTTTGTTGAGGGGAATTACATCTGGGAACTCGCGCAAGATGTCCTCTTTCTGAAGGCCCTTCACAAGTTCGTCGTAGCTGGAGTTGGTCATGGCGTGGTTGTATCACTGCTGTAGGCACTCTAATTTTTTTCGTTCTTTTTTCGCGTGTACGACAGCCTGCAGGAAGGAAGTCAGGCAGAACCAACGCTCGCCAGATCGGTGGTGCTGACTGCGCAAGTCCTTTGAGCTATTTATTCTCACAAACAGCAAACCCAAGAATCTTGTTGTTAACTAACTAAAAACTTCTCGAATTTTTGAAGTTCCCATGGTTTTTTGCACAAGTCTCAGTCTTAGGGGCGATCTGCAAGTATGCGAGCCGAGGCGGGAAATCGGTACTATATAGATTGAGCGATCTCAGATACCAGATTCGGTGGGCAACTGGCCAAGCCTCACGTTCGGTAGTATACCATTGGAAAACGGGCAAGCACTATTTTGTAAGCGCAGTACCCTAATCACCAAAGCTTTTACAACTGCGTTTATTGAATTGTTCATTCCATTATAGGTGTAGAGAAGTGGTCGAGACAGGCATCCTAATAATGCCCACCCACTGACTTTTCACTCACAACGCTCGTCTTCGGCTTGCGTTGCTCGTTTACTTCTTCTGACCCTGGGCAGCAACGGCGGCGGCACCGGCAGCAGCGGCCTCTGGGTCCAAGTAGTATGGCTCCTTGGTTGGCTTCAACTGGTCGTCCAACTCGAACACCAATGGGATACCGGTTGGGATGTTGAAGTCGGTGATCTCCTCGTCGGACATGCCAGTGAGGTGCTTGTACAAACCACGCAAAGAGTTACCGTGGGCAACGACCAAGGCGGTCTTGCCGTCGATCAAGCTCTTGGCGATCTTGTCCTGCCAGTATGGCAACATTCTCTCGATGACCAACTTCAACGACTCGGTCTTTGGGAGGGCTTCTGGAGCCAACTCCTTGTATCTCTCGTCGTTGGCCTGGGAGAACTCAGAGTCGTTGGCAATGACTGGAGGTGGGATGTCGTAAGATCTTCTGTAGGTCTTGAACAACTCGGCACCGAACTTCTCGAGAGCGACGGCCTTGTCCTTGCCCTGCAAGTCACCGTAGTGACGCTCGTTCAATCTCCACGATCTCTCGACGTCGATGAAGAGTCTGTCGGCGTTGTCAAGAGCAATGTTGGCGGTCTGGATGGCTCTGCTCAACTTGGAGGTGTAGAGGATGTCTGGCTTGATCCCGGACTCCTTCAACAACTTACCGGCGTTGGCGGCCTCCTTCTTTCCGGTCTCGGACAACTTGACGTCGACCCAGCCGGTAAACAAGTTCTTCTCGTTCCACTCAGAGGAACCGTGGCGAATCAAGACAAGAGTTTTAACCATTTTGGAATTGTGTTTAAGGATGTTGACAAACTGGCAATTGGGCGAGTGAATAAATGCCCGGGCGATTGCCTGATGGCTCGTGCCTATACGGGTAAGCGACGGGGCACACAACCGATATTGCAACTGGTGGTTGCACCAACAGCAGAGAAACTTTATCGCATGTCCGTGCTCATACGCACAACAGGGCCCATAATACGCCCCTCGGCACTGGCTCCCGAGATCATCAAAAATTTTCAAGCGATAGACTCTGGCCAGTAGAGATGTCTGTGGTAGGATCGTTGATTTTCTGTGTGGATTGCGGAAATTTGTTGGATTCCAGAGGAACAGATAAAACCGTCGTGTGTAATATCTGCGACAAGCAGTATGATGCAAAGGGTACGTGAGGACATTGTTTGGAGATAAGTTGTTTGAGGTGCATATCTACAGTGCTTGATGGGTTATTAACAACAGCATTTTCTGGATTGAAGGTGTCGACCAAGAGTCACGAGGACGCGTTCCCGTCGAGCTTGAAGCTCAAGAAGTCGTCGGTCAAGACGTTATTGTCCAAGGAGGATCAGTCTGCCGACAAGGGTGCCACCATCGAGGAGACGTGCCCAAAGTGCGGCAACGAACAGATGACGTACCACACTTTGCAGTTGAGATCTGCCGATGAGGGTGCCACTGTGTTCTATACCTGTACCAAGTGTGGTTACCGTTACAGAACGAATAATTAGGGGGGCTATTACATCATTATTCACCATCACCTGCCATCGTCATACATGGCCTTGCTTCTGCCTTAGTACAATCCTCCCTCCATGGTGACCGAAGCCGGCCGGTCGCCATAGACGCCGAGCCAGGAGACCGGTTTCCGCACAGCTTGCTCCACCTTGAGCTTGAGGAGCTCGGCGACTTGCCGGTAGTAGAGCGTGGCGTCCTGGAAGTTGTCGCCCTCAAATACATAGACCACGAACGCCGTGATTTTCTCCAATGCATACGAACTAGACGCGTCTTGTAGCTTGACCATAAGCTCGACCATCGGGTCGCGGAACTCGCCGATGGTGTGTGGCTGCGAGTCCAAGTTCAAGCCTTTAAGTCTCTCCATCCAACTGAGCGAGTAGTACGCCGCGAACGGCGACTTGGCAGCCTGCGCCTCGTAGCTGCCCGCGTCTCTGGAGCAGAGCATTACCACTTCCTTAAACTGCCCAATATCGCTCAAGAACGGCAATAGCACTTCTTTCAAAAATTTCGCCATGTAGCCTGGCAACACCGCCGACCGCTGCACTAGGATGGTGATCTTGTGCTCCTCACTGTAGTATATTTCCAAGCCCGTGGAGACGCCATTTTTTTCCGAGGGCATCAAAATTGCGGAACCCGCACTACTCACCACTCCCCGGTCCTCGGGCGATAAAAACGGGTACAAATATTTGTGGTCCAAGCGGCCCACTTTCACTGCGTTCAAGTTCACCACCAAGAGATCCACTGTGAGCTGTGGCACATTGGCCACTCCGACCGTGGGCAAAATCAACCTGGAGTCATTGAACTTCGTTAGCAATTCATCTTCGGACCATTGCGAGTCAGCAACGGGCGTAAAAATCAGGTTCGACATTGTAAGTATGAGACTATCTCTTTGGTGGAGGCTTCTCCTCTTACTACTTCTTGCCCTGCAGCGTGGCGATTTTTCTTACCCTGCCCGGGCCGCGTACAGTCGCGTTATTTATGATTAGAAATAATTTGATCCAGCAGGAGACCGTGAAGCCTAAACCATAGGGCTCTAAATAGCAAGGCTGGAGAAAAAAGTTGGATTGTTTATAACTTTTTGTTTCTTATTGTTGTGTTTGTTTGAACCTGGAAGATTAGGCTTGCCAAGACAAGTCACCCTCACTACTCTACAGCTTTCTTTCACAGATGCAGGCGGTTGAAAGACCTATGCCTGGGCCAGAGCTGGTGCCCTCGCGCGAGCGTGTGCGGAAGCCGCTTCACGCACAGCTTGACATTGAGACCGCGTTCTCGCAGCATACTTCGCTTAACAAGAGGGATATAAGACGCGCTGGCTTTGAAGCTACGCAGGCAGCTAAAAGCCTGGACGCGGACGACGACCAGGCTCCTGCAGAGGCCGGTATTATTGACACCATCATCCTCCAGAACTTCATGTGCCACGACTACTTTGAGCTCACGCTCGGGCCACAGTTGAACTTTATCATCGGTCGTAACGGAAGCGGGAAGAGTGCGATTTTGACCAGTATCAGTGTGGGGTTGGGCTGTAAGGCGAACGAGACGGACCGTGGTAAGAACTTGAAGGCGTTGATCAAAAGAGGCTCGAATACCGCAAAAATCAGCATCTCGTTCAAAAACGAAGGAGAATACGCGTTCCAGCCGGAGAAGTACGGCAAGAAGATCACGGTGGAGCGAATCCTTCGCGTGGACGGGGTGAGTGGGTATTTTTTGAAGTCTGAAACCCAGAAGACAGTCTCCACTAAAAAGATCGATCTTGACAATATACTTGAGTTCTTTGGCATTACCATCAACAACCCGTTGGCATTCTTGTCGCAAGGAGCAGCCAAGACGTTTATGGCGTGCAGCACCGACGAGGACAAGTACCTGTTCTTCATGAAAGGTATCCAGATCGAGCAGGCCATTGCCGAGTATATGCACTCCGCGACTCAGTTGTCGAAAATGGAATCGGAAATTGAGCTACGGCATCAGTCGATCAGGGCGTTGAAGGACGATGCCGAGAAGGCCGAGGCGGTCTACCGAAAATTTCACGAGTCGCGCAGTTTGCGTGACAACAAGAAGGCGTTGTCTGGGAAGCTCATCTGGTTGGAGATTGAGGCGAAAGAGAAAGAGGCGGAAATGTTGAGGCGGAAGGTGCAGCTGATCCAGCGCCAGATCGAGGACATCAATGAATTCATAGAGGGGAACAACCACGAGTTGGAGCGTATAGCTAAAGAGAAGAGGGAGGTGGAGATCAAGCAGGGCCTGATTAGAACAGAGGCAACGACGTTTCAGCACGAGTCTTCCGAGTGCAAAGAGAAGTTGAATCTGGTGAGGAGTCTGGTCCACGTCATCGAGAGTCGAATCAGCGACTTCACTGCCGACAACAAGAGGAAGGATAAACAGTTGGAGGTGATCAGAAAGAAAATCGCGGTGGAGTCGCAGCGACTTGAGCTGTTGAGTGGCGGCAGTGCGGAGAAACTCAAGGAGCGCAAGGCTGCTTTGGAGACACAGAGAGACGAATTGCAACCGAAGGTGCGGCTGTTTACCAGTGACATTGACGAAGCTGAGGAGGCTCTCAGAAAGCAGATGTCGTCGTCCAACCAAGATATCGAAGACAAGCGGCGAGAAATCCGCCAGATGGTCCAGATGAGAGACTCCTTAACACGCAGTGAGCATGACAAGTTTAGTCCGTACCACAAGAACATGAAGCGGTTGTTAGATGATATTAAGCAGGACTCTGGGTTTAGACAGAAGCCTATTGCTCCGGTCGGATTGTATCTTTCGTTGAAGCAAGGTAATGAGAAATGGGCTCCCTTGTTGGAGAAAGTTTTGAAGGGAGCGCTTGACGCGTTCGTTGTTCTGAACATACCAGATCAAATCAGGCTTCAGAGAATGCTTAGAAAGTATGGGATGAGTTCGCAGGTGATCACAAGAAATTTTGAGCGGTTTCAATTCACGAGAATGTACGACCACTTGGGGTTGACTCCTATCCTCGACATTTTGGACTTTGTCAACGAGGATGTCAAATACAGTTTGATCGACACACAGCAGATTGAGAACTCTATTCTCGAAGCTGATCAGGCTAAAGGCAGAGATATTACTCAGCGGAATAACTTGAAGGCTTGCTACACATTGTCTGACCATCGGTCTGGCACGCGCTTCTCGCTCAATGCCCAGACCAAAGCGTTCCGGTCTGACCCGGTGTACTACTTGGACAACTACGTGTCCAAGTTGAAGAAAGCAGGCGGCGATACCGCGGAAGAGGTCAGACGTTTGGACTTGCAAATCCGTCAAAAGAAAATTGAGTTGGAGCAGTTGGAGTTGAAGTATGGTGAGGAGCGCAAGCGGTTGCGGGCCAAGTGTCAGGAGCTTCAGACTTCTCAGAAGCAGTTGAAGCACAGGGTCATGATGATCACCAAGGAGATTGACGGGTTGGATCAGAAGCTTGATCAGAGCAGCAACTCGAGTCGGTTGGATTCCTACGTTGCCGAACAAGAGAGCATTGAAACCGAGATCAGGCTTAAGGATAGCTCGATTGCAGATGCCAAGGTCGAGTTAGAGCAGCTCGCACTCAAGTTTGACGCTCACAAGCAAGCGTATGACGAGGTCAAGCTTAAGTTGAAGACATTCAGTGTCCAATTGGGCGAGCTTGACGCTGTATCGGGCAAGCATGACCAGAACGCGGCTGTTATCAGGGAGAAAATGGAGCATCAGAGAGCAACTCAGGCGAAAAGAGAGAAGATCTTCAGTAGTACTAACGTTATAATCTTGCAGATGGAGGAGGGTATTCAGGCGCAAATCCAAAAAGCCGAGAAGTGGTGCACCAGAGAGGAGGCTGATGTTAATTTGCAGACCGACTCGTCTGAGATGATCATGAGAAAGATCCTGGTGCTCAATGAGCAGATCGCCGAGGTCAATAAGACCATTGGCAAGTCAGAGGACGAGATTCTAAATGAGTACAAGGAAATGACTGTGGCTTACAAGAACGCGGTTAAGCAGTTGGTGAAGGCGATTGATTTGAAGGATAATTTGGAGCAATCGATCAAAAACCGAATGAACGCCGGGAAGGTCCAGCGAGAGATGCTTTGCTTGGCCGCCGATAATGATTTCACCACTTCGTTAAGCCAGAGAGGGTTCGAGGGCAAGTTGATGTTTGACTTTGCCAAGAAGCGGTTGCGGATGTTGGTTGGGAAGGACGGCAAGCCGCCGCGCGAGGTAAACTCGTTGTCTGGCGGTGAGAAGTCTTTCACGCAGATCGCGTTGTTGCTTGCCATCTGGAAGCCGATGCGTTCCAAGATCAGAGGGTTGGATGAGTTTGATGTGTTCATGGACACTGTGAACCGCCGGATCAGTATGAGATTGATGTTGGAGAGCTTGCGCAAGGAGCCACGCTCGCAGACGATATTTATTACGCCGCAAGATATTGGGCACGTCAAGGGCATAGAAGCGAGGGACGTGACGATACACAAGTTGAAAGATCCAGCGAGAAATGGCAATTAACAGTGCACTGGCAGAGCCGGTGTGCGCGGCAAACCTGATGTGGTGTGCAATAGCAGCGCCTTTCTATTGGTGGTGCTTCACTGTGCACTCCTACGACACTACGAACAATACCATACTAAGCAACATATAATACCACCACAACGTTAGTTTTTACTCAGTAGCAAATAAGTTTTACAAGATATCTTCAATTATCATGCCATGTCTATTATCGTTTATCTCTTGATCTATCTGTTGGAGCAAAGTACCTATTCCGGAGTAAAAGAGAGCGGCTTCTGCCGCTGCCGCTCGTTCCAGTGTAGCGTGTCGCTGATCCGCTTGAACCACTCGTTCTTGCTCTTTGTGTTCTTGACAAACGGAATTGGGAATCTACTTGTACTTATATTGATAAAATCGCCTCTCTCGAGCTCAATTTTGTTCTTACCGTCAAAGGAGCACCACACCGAAGTTCTGGAGTCGTGCGGGACGCCCACTCTGAGAAGCACCGATTCCGGGACGACTAGCGGTCTAAACGAGAGCGAGTGCGGGCAGATCGGCGTAATGAGAATCCCAGGGATTTCTGGATGAACTAAAGAGCCGCCGGCAGCAAGCGAATAGGCGGTAGAGCCCGATGGCGTGGCTATCACGCAGCCGTCAGCTTCAACGGTAGTGAGTCTCTCGTCGTCAGAGTACAACTCCACAGAAGTCATACTCGAGTTTGGCCCGCGGTCCAAGACAATGTCGTTGAACACAGAGTATGAGAACATTCTCTCGTGGGTTTGCTCAATCAACGCCGGGGTCTTTAACTGGTCCTCCAATGTTTGCCCGTTCTTCCCCTCCTTCTTGCACTTCATCACTATACATTCAAACCGCGTGCGAATCGAACACTGGTAACCGTTGTCAATGATGCTTTTCAAAATATTCTCGTGATTTTGGAAATTGAACTGCGTGAGAAAGCCCATGCTTCCTAGACTGAACGCTAGCACCGGTGGAATGAGCTCCTGAAACAAGTAGCTGGCAAAGAGAATAGTGCCGTCTCCGCCAAGTGTGATGATCAAATCATACGTATCTGGCTTGTAAAGACACGAGTTTGCGGACCAATAGCGAACCCGCAGCGGGATGTTGAGCTCGGGCTGTTTCGTCTCGAGGTCCTTGATCTCAAACTCGTCGATCTTGAGAAGCGCGTCCTGGATGAAGACGGTAATATGGCTGCTCACTGTGAGAAGGAACTTAATAAGCTTGAGAGTATCTCTGACCGGCTCCACGTCATATATTTTCGTAACAATCAAGATTTTTCTCGCCTTGGCTTTCACAGTGATATGATTCAAGCGCTTGTCAACGAGTCTGATGGTCGACACAAGGTCATATATTCCTTCTTTATTGCTCAATGAGTCCTGGCTGCCAAGCGAAGACGCCTCGTGGATTCTACTGAGCTCGTTCCGGATGAGATTGGGCACAATGTCGCAGCTCGCCTTGTAGTTTCCAGCATTGGCTAAAGAGGCCAAGCTCAGGCTCAGGCTGTACTGGAGGATGTTCTCTTGTTCGCTCTCGGACATAAAGGTGGAGAGACTAGAGTCCGAGGAATATTTCGTTGAAAAACGCAGGTGGGGCGGTGGGCTGCAGCGGGCGACTTTCGGCGGCACTCGGGCGGCTACGCGGCGGCTACTAACATTCGAGTTGTACAGTCGAAGACTGGCGAATGTAACGGTCCAACTTGCAGAAAATAGTCTTCGGAACTCTCCAAGACTTCCTTGCAAGTGTAAGAACTTTGCAGTGAAGTGAGAACTATTGAATTGAGCACACGCCCGTCTTCAACTGTCTAATGCAGTCCTTTCCGAGTTGCCCCTAAGCGCAGAGACGCCTCTATCTATTCAAACGGGCGGCGATATCGGGTCTAAAAAATTTAAGTACCGCGGTAGGCTGGTTGTCAGAATCTGGATCTTATTGTTACCCCATTTGGCCTAACTGATGGTGGCCGTTGTCAATAAGCTTTCTGCTGCAACATCCTCTACCAATGCTTCCAACTGAGTCGCCGAACCCACTTGGGTAACAACATATAGGCTTCGTCAGTGCACTGCTTTCTGCTACACTGTCCAATATCAAATATACATAACAAAACTAATAAATATATCAAGCCTCGGCGGCAAACTTGTCCTCCTTGGTGGCAGAGTCGACCTCGGCTGGAACCTCGGCTCCTTCCAAGCGGCGCGATCTGGTCGAGTGGATCGACACCAACTCCTGTCCATCTGGCTCGTCCTCTTCCTGTGGAATCAAGAGGTTGAGGATCACGGCGATGAAACCAGAAACGGCAAAACCGGTCTCCATGACAAGGGTGACGGCATTGATGAGACCGGACAAGCCCTTGTTGCTGCCCTTGTAGCCGAAGAAGTACTCGAACCAGTCGGAGACCAAGGTGGCACCCATACCCCACATGAGGGCGGCGGTGAGCACAAATCTGTCTCTTCTGGTGAACTCGCAGCCAGCAATGATGGACAAACCGGAGACAGTGACAGAAGTGAAGAGGAAAGTGGTCATGCCACCAAGCACCGCCTTTGGAATGGACACCAAGGCAGCGGCAAATTTGGAGAAAATACCCATGACGATCAAGAAGAAGCAGCCCCAGTACCCGACGGTTCTGTTGGCACACTTGGTGATGGAAATGACACCGTTATTCTGGGCAAAGGTACTCATTGGGGTGAGGGTCATCAATCCGGAAAGGCATCCGTTGATGCCGTCGGCCAAGATACCACCCTGGACTCTCGACTCGTACTCCTCGCCTTCCACTGGCAAACGGGAGACGTCACAAGTGGCGGTGATGTCACCGATGGCCTCCATCATGAGCACCAAGAAGACAGCAAGGAAAGGTAGCACCACCGGCGCATAGACCCTGAGCTTGAAAGTGTGCACCCAGATGAAAGTGGCCGCTGGCGCAATGTCGATACCGGATCTGTCAAAGTAGCCACAGGCAGCAGCGACGATACAGCCAACAAGCAAGCCAATAATAACAGCCATAGACTTCATGATTGGAGCACCCCACTTCTCACAGATGATAATGACAGTGAACACGAGGAAACCAAGACCGATGAACTGGGCAGATCCCCAAGCCAATGGGTGAGGAGCAGAGGCAGAAGGACAGACTTTTCCGACACAGCCAGAGCCACCGGCGAGGTCCTGGAAACCAGACTCAATCAAAGAAATACCAATGAGCAAAACAACAGGACCAGTGACAATAGGTGGGAACACGCGTTGGAGAATCTGGGATGGCACAAACGAGCAAGCAATCTCAATCAACGAGCACACACAGGCGGTACCCAAGATCTTACCATATCCATCTGGACACGGTAATTTGGTTCCGTCGGCAGAAGTAGGACACTCGCCGTTGGAGTACATCAATGGGAACGCCTTGCTGACAATGGTGATGGTTGCGAAAGAGGTACCCACGACCGACACCAACCCAGTACCGATGTAGTATGGAGTACCAAAGATGTGAAAACGAGTGATCTGGATCGAGGAAAGGACTCCGCTCACAATAAGCGAGACGGACACGAGGTATTGGGTCAACTCGGTGGACAAGTTTGCGGCGGAAGAAATGATCAATGGGGGACTCACGACACCGGCCAACATGGCAAGCGCGTGCTGGAGACCCAAGAGGGCACCCAAAAAGAGTGGCATTTCGCCGTCCAAAGAGAAGAACGGCTGGATCTTCTCCTCCTTGGAGAGGAATGGCACCTTTGGAGTGAAAAGGTAGGCGTAGTCATAGTCGCCAAACAAGCCATCCTTGGTCGTGACCTTGCGAAGAAACTTCTTAGCCTTGAAGGCAGCGTCAGAAGCAAACGTCATAGTGAGAGATCGACAATAAGCTTGAGCACAGTTTTTTTTTATTCCAGCAGACCCTCAACTCTATATATATGCGTGGAAAGCTTGCCTCCATGCACAATCGTTATCTGGGTCTTTGTAGTCGAGCTGCAGCTTATCTACCGATCTTATTCGCCGGATACCTTCTGCTCTGCAAAAAATCTGCATGCGAGCTGCATCTGTTTAGCCCTTCACAACCTGCCACATTCGGCCCCGCCGCTGAGGACTAGTGTTTTACTTTGCATAATTCCTGCGGGAAGCCTCCGGTGGTCCAGCGGATTCCCAGCAAGGCCCGCTTGAGGCCGCCTGCAAACCGCCTGCAAACCGCCTGCGAACCGCCTGCAAACCGCTCCTACTTGCCAAAACGCTACACTCAGTCTAACTGAATCGCCCTACATGCTACACGCCATCTAACAAACCCTAATATACCCTAAAACACGATCTAGCTCCGGACGTAGCCGTTTATCATCTGCGAAATAAACTTATCTTTCACCAACTGCTTCGGCTCGTTTGCGGCAATCCCGTGATACTCACACATCCAGTCGTGCGCCGCCATCAGCGCGTAGGTGTCTCGCCTTATGTTGGTGATCCACTCTTCGCGCTGGGTGTCCGGGTTCCCCAACCCAAGATGGCGGGCCTTGAGCTGCTCGTACTGCTGCTGTGCTCTGAGTTTATCAGCCTGTCGGTTAGTTTTCGCCAATCGCCAATCTTCGCGTTCTCCACTTACCATCACTCGGTCGCCTCCGATCAACGCACTCGTGAAAATTAGTTGACGCCCCGCCTGCGGTCACGTGTGCGTCCCACCGGCTGCACCGAATGGTTTTCACGTCCTCTTATCTGACACTGCGATCGCTACAATCTCGTGCTTGGCGGACTACGAGTTTCCCAAATAGGCGTGTACTGAGTGGGCGTATGCAAGTGCCCCATAAAAAAGCCATCTAACTTATTTCCGATTGGCTTTTTGGCTGGCGATGTAGTTGATAAGATCAAAGAAAATAGAGCTTGGCGTTTTCGAGTGGGGACTAGCGATCCACTGTTTCAATGCATCTGCATACACTTCCACCACCCGCGCGCTGGTCTCTGCGGGCCGGAAGTTCAACAAGATCTTGCTGAGATAGAGCGCCGCCTGACTGTACGCGCTCTGCAACCCATTACCGGCGCCGGCCGCTGCCTTGTGCTGGATCGTCGTCAAGAGTTCGAGAAGCTCCTCCGCACTTATCACCGAACCTTCTTCCGCAAACGCAACCTTAACCTTAAAGAGTTTTTTCAAAAGCTTGTGCGCTTTGTCGCTGAGACCCCCGTTGAGCGTCAACGCCATCAAACTCAAGAGCGGAGAGACCATTGTCAACACCAAGTTGCGCTGCTCGTGAAGACTGCCCTCTTTCTTCTGGCTCACTTTGTCCACATAGATCTCCAAAAGGTCGAGGATCCGGCTCTTGAAGAACACCATGTTGTCCTGGGCCTCGATCTTCTCGAGCTTGCGCTTGTTGCCGGTCTTGACAGTGTTCAACTCGGCCTGGCGGTGCTTGAAGATCGTCGAAAGCTGACTGTCAATCGCCATCATCTGCTCGTCGTCCATGCTCTCGGCGTCAGACAGGTCGGAAGCATCCGACCCATCTGATTCCTTGTCGGAATCCTCGTCCATCTCATCGGCGTCCTCCGGCATATTTAACGCCTTGGCAAGCGCAGACGTGGTCTTCTTGTCAAGTGTGTCCAAAAAGTCCTTGGCCTTGTCGTCGGAGGAGGAATCCTCAGAATCGGACCCTTCTTCGTCAGAGCCCTCTTCCTCGTCTTCCTCTTCCTCGTCATCATCTTCATCTTCATCATCATTGTCGTCGTCATCCTCCTCCTCGGAGCCCTCCTCGTCTGAGCCTTCCTCCTCCTCGCCGTCTTCTCCCACATTGAACAAGCTCTTCTGGCCCTCGACGTTCTCCTTCACCAACAAGATATCGTACAACGACTTGAGGTTCTTGTATCTCAACTCCGTGACAAACGTCTCCCAGATAATCAACGACAACTTCTTGGACATTGAGTTTTTCTGGTGAATGAAACCAAGCACGATCTCCAAAAGTATGTCCATAGAACCGCCTTGCTCCTGCTCCTCAGGCTCTCTTTCGTCCATCGACATCTCGTGCTCCTCACTGATATCCCCATCGTCCAAGTCTCGGTTGAGGTCGAATTTCTTGTAGGCTCCCTTCACCTCCTCCAACAAGCTCATCGAGTCCGCCACCGACAGCTCGTCAAGGTAGAAGTTGAGCAAGATAATAGAATATATCAACTCAAACGAGGCCATCTTTTTGATGTCGGCGTCGATCTTCGTGCTGTTCGTGGCAAGGCTAGTCTCCACGAGCTTCGACTTCTTGTCGACGATCTTCTGCAACACCTTGAGGTTCTTGTCTCTGATTCTGAGAATCTCGTTGTCAAGCACAATCAACGACTCATACTTGTCGTTGTTGCTCAACTCGACGGCCTCCTTAAGCGTAATATTCAACCACGAGCAGTTGTCCAACCGCTTGAAGTTGATCACCTCGATCAAGATGGCGTTCAACTTTTTGGCGACCAACCCAGCAACGGCATCCTTCTCCTCACCAGCTGGCTTGAAGCATCCAAAAGTGACAAACACTTTGATCATCTCATCGAGCCACTCGCTTCTGACATCATCGTCCTTGTTGGTGGTGAGTCTGATTCTGTAGAATTTGACGTACTTGGCAATCTCGTTTAGCACCCACTTTCTCTTTTTCTCCACAAGCGCAGAATCGTCCTCTAATTTCTGCTCAGTAAGATTCTTGTACTTGAGCGGGTTCTCAAACACGTCTAACAACTTGTCCAAGGTCAGCTTCAACTGCTCGTAATTTCCAAAACGTGCCACGCTGTTGAGCAAACTATCAGTCGTCTTCGTGCCAGTAATACTGTCAAAGTTGAAACTGCTGTATGGAGAAAACAAGAAATTCTCCATAAGTTTCTGACTTACCGCGACAGAGTCGCTGCTCCCGGCAATAGTCTCGCCAATGAACAGTGTCAAGATCTGCTTCTTCACCATGCTGTTCAAAATACGGTTGCTCTTGGTCGACTGGTTGATGAGTGTTCTCATAAAGTTCTCAGTGAAAAGATGCTCGATCTGGTCAATCGCGCCAGCCTGGATCAACAAAGTCACAGTCAACTGGAACACTTTGAACCCAGTGAACTTGCGCTCAGGAGACGCCTTGACGCTGAACAACGAGTCGTCAACGACAACCTTCCAAAAGTCTTTCAAAGTGACCAAGTCTGGATTTTTCAGGGTCTTTTGCATCTTCGTGCCTTTGGATTTCTTTTTCTTGGCAGAACCGTCTGCACCACCCTCGTTGGCGATGACAGCCTTCAACACCAAGCTCCAAGAGAAGTGCAAATTCGACGACCAGGATCCCTTCTTGGTGGTTTCGTCGCTCGCTCCGGTGTCAATATCCTTGAGAGCATTGCTCAATGCGTACAAGTTTGACTTGAGGATCGGATTGTTGCCCTTCCAGCCGTTGCTGATCGAGAGCATCTCGAACAACTCGGTCTTGCCGTTCAAGATCAACAACAAGTAGAGCGACAAGCCCTCCGAGGAAAGAGTGAGCTTCTTGTCGTTCACATCGTTGATGATCATGAGCAACTGACGGTCTGGAATCACGTCGTGGCTAATGAGTTTCGACAAAAATTCAAAGAGCGTGAAGAAACAAGGCTCTCTGATCCAGGACTTGGTCATCGACAACTGCAAAAGCGTCTTGGTAAACTTCTCGACATCCTCCGGCTCGTTCAAGAAAATGTTACTGTTGGCCAAGGCTTTAAGTCCAAACAACTTGCCAAACAAATACGCTCTCTCATCCTTGCCCTTCTTCGACGACTTGCTTTGGTTGAGAGTCTTTTCCAACAAGTCCAAATACTGCTTGCCCAGGATTTTGTCCTCCTTGAACCGGATGCTGAGGATCTCTGAGAGCGCGGTGGAAAACCCGATCCGAGCTGCAGCTCTCGAAGATCCCAAACCTTTGATGAGTCTGTTCAAGGCATACTCCCACTGGCTCTCGTCGTCCGCAGATTCCAACTCCTTGATCAAACCCACCGCGGCTCCAATTCTCTCATTCTCAATCTCACTAGACAACAAAAAGTAGTGGTCTTTCGACACACTCTGTTTGGCGACCATCTTGGCGTGGAGTTTGACCGATGGTAAACACCAAAATTTTTTATTAGATGAGTTTACCCGGGGGCCAGAGAGCAGTGGTCAAGAAGAACGAGGAGTGGAGTCGGTGATGCGGGATTCATCTCAATGACACACATACATGAAATATCTCACTACATTATATGGACTTTTGTTGAAATTAGATTTTTATATTGGAGTACTTGTGTTTTTGGTGGGTAGTTTGCAAGTAGTAAAGTGAGCCGTGAAGTATGCACGGTGAAACGGAGCGGCCGTCCAGCGCAGCGAATCGTAGTGGTACAATGAAATGAGAAGATGTCTTGTACGCTGAGTTTTTTGAATCCTTGCAATTCACTTTCAAACGAACACAGTATAGTTGAACGGTTGTGGCACATAGGCCCTGCCCTGTCCTACTTCACTACAGTCTTTTCTTGTTATGTATTATGTCCCCGGTCCCGCCCTCACTTTGGCTCCTCACCTTCACCTGGTAATAAATTGTATAATGTACTGTTGTTCGTTTCTCGTGGAATGAAAAAGGGTGATTGGAATGTGTACGATTTTCCAAGTTTAGAGAAAATGCTACGACCCAGGCACGACGTCGACCCGAGGGAAGCCGTCATGCCTGGGTGTGCGGGGTTGGTGAATCGCTTGAGGAACCAAAGTTACCAACATAAGTCATAAATCGTTAAGCAATGCACCAGCTAGCCTACGCAAGTGGTGCACTGGCAGTCATAAGGAGTGTCTGTTACGCCGACTCGCGTAAGACGGTGCAGCAGAAGTTGTTGAGGCACCGCCACGCTCCCCGGTCCTTAGTCGAACTCAAACTCGACCAACCAGTTGTTCTCCTGAATCTTCGAATCTGTCAACCGAAGGAATTTCGACATCGCATCCACTCTCTTGCGGAGCTTCAGGGCATCAAGGGTCGACGTCTTCTTGATATCCTTGACGCTGTATCTGATGTTCGGCTCCGCCTGGCGCAAGAAGGTCTTGTAGCTCGAGATGTCCAGGATGAGTCTCTCTCTCTCGGCCAACGCCTCCATGACGGTCTTGGTCGACGTCTTCACCTGGCTATCCACTTTGTTAGAGCCGGTGTCACCAATGGCCATGACGTTTGCAATGTTGTCGTAGTAAGAGGCATACGTGACGGTGTTCAGCGTATTGGCCTTGTTAATTTCCACATTCAAATTGAGCAAGCGTGTCGAGAGCGTGTCGTAGTTCTGGAGCAACGAATACACTTCCGTGTTCTTCTCGTCGCCGTCTTCGACCTGGGTCACGGCTCCGATCCGGTCCAGCAAGCGTGATAGCTGGATACCGAAATCCGTCTTCAATCTGAGGGCCTCTGCAAGCTTCATAATTTGTGACAAAACCTTTGTATTAGCCGTTGAGAGCGAGAAGCAAAAAGGTGCAGCTGGGAAAAGTTGAAGAGTGTTTTCGGATAAGCGGTGGGGATCCCCGCTACTTATAGCGTTTTTCAGGGCGAGCTGCCGTGCAAGCTGCGCTTCGCGACACCGGCCTACTACCTCCTACTCACTTCTTATTTGAAACCAAAGCATTGTTCTCGTTACTGCTTACGGCCAATTCCTGTGCTTCATTTGGCAATGCGTTACGGATTACGCTATATTTTGCCACGCATAAAACTTTTCGCCGCCTCTGACTGGTGCGTTACAGGAACTAATGCAAGTGTGCATGCCAAGAATATGGGTACTCCCAATGGCCAAAGCGGGATAATTGTAGTGCCACTTAGCGGGAAAGAAGTCATTTGGTATTTCAAACTATGATTCGGCATTGCTCGCCTACGCTTCTTAGTTATACGTTTTGCGACTCTAGTTTCTCAATGTGGTTTGACTCCTCCTGATTTATTGGAACCCCATTTTTGGGCCCCAAATTTCAGACTCTGCAGATCATGAATGCTGACCTTCAGCAAAGAATTTGGACCACTGCGAACCAAAACATTATGAAAGCAGTTGGCACCACATTGGTTTCGCCAATGCGCTGCTTTGCGCTGATGCTTCAAAAATACCCTTTGGACCAATTCAATGTCCTCATTGAATCCGCTCAAAAGATATTCGTGAAGAATAAAGATTTGCGTCAGGAGCCGAGATGTGTAGTGGCAACGACACGATGCAACTGGCAATGAGCAAGCCCATTAATAAGCCAATCACCGAGGGCAAAAATAAAAGTAACAATTATAATACACTTCCTGTGGAAGCATTTCAGTTGTTACGCTGAAAAGAACAGATACTACACTTGATCTAAGCCAAAAGGCAAAGAGATTTAAAGAAAAGAAAAAATCCGCGAGCGCCTGCAAATTTTGTTTTTATACCTAAGTACATGGTGCAAGGGTGTTTTGTCTCCCGGTGTCTGGGTGTGGCTGCCTGTGGCAATCTGCGATGGCATGCTTCTACTTGCTTCTCATCTTCAATCACTCCTAGAAATGTCCACCGCCTTTGTCATTGGAGCCACCGGCCTCGTCGGGTCTGAGTTTGTTGTTGCTGCTGATAAGTCCAGTGTTTTCAAAAGCGTCGATGCTTTGGTCAGAAGAAAATTGAATAAGTCTGTCTCTGACAAGGTGAACCCTGTGGTTGAGGCTGACAACAGCAAGTGGCCAGGACTCATTGCCAACTCCTCTCACAAGGATGTTTTCTTTTCTGGATTGGCGACCACCAAGGGAGCTGCTGGCGGTTTTGACAAGCAGTACAAGATCGACCACGACTTGAACCTTGAGTTGGCAAAAGCTGCCAAAAAGAGTGGCTTTAAGACCTACGTGATCATTTCTAGTGCCGGGGCCAATGCCGGTTCTCGGTTCCCTTATTTCAGAATGAAGGGCGAGTTGGATGATGCCGTTGAGAAGTTAGGTTTCGACCGCACAATCATTGTCAGACCAGGGCCTTTGTTGGGCGAGAGAGACACCGACAAGGGCTTTTTGACCAACACTGCTGCCGCGGTCCTGACCTGGTTGCACAAGACTCCGTTGAGATCGGTGACCGGTTCTATTTACGGCCATGAGATTGCCACTGCCTTGGTGCAGGAATTGTCTACGGAGAAGAGGGGCGTGCAAATCTTGGGTACTAATGATTTGATTGCCTTGAACAAGAAGGCGGGGCTTGCTTGAATGCCGAGCGATAGCGAGGTACTTAAGCGTTGTCTTAGCTATTTTTTGTCTTTATTCAAGTGCGGGCAATAACTTGCAATTCTAGCCCACTACATGCTGGACTCTACTATTTGAGACGCTGGTCATTCGGACCCACTATTTAGGATTATGTATTTTCTTTATAATGCAATGACTTTCGATGTTTATACTTGTCTATGTGTTTTGTGTAACTCAAGGCGTCTCAGCCTACAAATGTCGTATGCTCTAGTGCGGAGCTCCGGGGACTCTTCGGCGTATTCCGTTAAAACCGTCTTCGGAGCAGGCCCGAGACGCATGTCAAAAAAGGCCCGGAAGTAAACATTTTATCGGCCGGGCCCACAAAGGCTACTGGAATTAACGGGTTGCCAAGCAGCAACTGCGCTGGCCTCCAAAGTTTGCATCGATCGAATAAAACGGACTTGCTTGGCGCTTGGCATTGCTCACCGGTATTTCCGCTTGTACTCGGCGGGAGTAAGGGTCCGGCCCTTAACCCCCCACAAGCCGATTTTCTTCTTTTTCGCTTCTTGCTCTCTTTTTCTGTAGATAGCCTCCTGTCCATCAAACTCGCTTCCATTCTTGTTCTCGTAAACAATGGCAATTCCGTGCTTCAACATCTCCTCGCTGACGTCCTGGTTGAACAACCCCCACTTTTTGACCAACACTTTCCCGACGACTCTATTGTACTGGTCAATTCTCAACGGTTTCACCTGACACTTGCGCTCGCCCAAGTACTTTCTCAACCAGTCTAGACTCTCGTCGGCGAACGGCTGTGCCGGTTTGCCAAAGTGTGATCTCTCTGGCGCGTCGACCCCGCACAACCGAACACTCCACGTGAACTTCTTCAACTTGCCCTTGACCTTTGGAGGCTGCCGTAGCCATCCCCAGCCCGTAAAGACTCCCCCAGGCGTGTGGAAGAAGTGGAAGTTGTCACCGTCTCCGACATACGAGACTCGTCCTTTACAGTACTTGTTGTGGAAGTACAGCGTGGGAATGTCGAGCGCGGTTGGGATCCGCCTTATCACTCTTTTGTAGAGCCCGTAAGATCCTAGCACCCCAGAGGTGAGTATTGCCGAAAGGAGGATTGTTTTCGGGTGGAAGATCAGCACATCCTGCCTGCTATTGCTCATCGGTATTTTAGGTGGTGCAGCCAAAAGCAATAAACTGTGCGTCGAAAAATGTCCAGCAGAGGGCACTGCATGAGTGGTGGAAACCAGGCGAGATCAGAAATGGCTGCCTGGAAAGGGCCCCATTTATTGAGTTACAAGGAAAGAAAAAAATCAGTTGTCGCCAGTCGGAGAATCAACTTTTGAGTCATTTTGACGGAAAATATTGTAAAAAGTAATAATTTGAATTTTTTGAGAGAGGGAATGTCAGTTTGTCTTGTGGTTTCTCAGTTTTTATCTTTACAATTCTTGAGAACCGACTGTCAAATACATCTGAAATACTCAAAAGAGAAGTTTACAAGTAGTGCTCATTTCAACTTCGGATTCAAGAACAGAAAAGTGAAAAAAAAACACCTGCCAAGTATTAACTGAAAATTTGCGCCCCTACACCGAGCTCTGACGTTGCCCAGTGTAAAACGTCAAACGTTGACCTGACATCAGTTGATTGCACGCTAAAGTACTGGCGCGTGCATGCATCCAGCCGCCGCACACAAGCAGACCCTTTGGTTGAAGGCCTGAATATTTCAGAACTTTACTAACTTCACAATGAAGTTGAATACTGATGCTATGAAAATGACCGTATGTATTTTTTCCTACCCTACGTCACTCATTTCTTACTGCCCATTGCCTGCCACTGCTCTAATGCACGCTCTGCCTCCTTTGGCCCTGCGCTTGCTAAAGGCACGCGTTATACGTGGACCACGTTTTTTCGTCGAGCTTGTTTTCCAGCCAGCTATACCACCACACCACACCTAATAATGTCCTCGTTCCCAGACAAAGAGATCCCAGGCACCATCGTCCTCTTCGACGTCGACGGCACCTTGACTCCAGCCAGATTGGAGATTGGCCCAGAGATGAAGGCGCTTTTGCCAGAGTTGAGAAAGAAGGTCGTCATTGGCTTTGTCGGTGGGTCTGACTTGGCCAAGCAGAAGGAGCAGCTCGGCGAGGACGTGTTGAACCAGTTCGACTACTGCTTCTCCGAGAACGGGTTGACTGCTTACAAGTTGGGCAAGGAGTTGGCTTCCCAGTCGTTCATCTCGTGGATCGGCGAGCAGGAGTACAACAAGTTGGCCCAGTGGATCTTGGGCTACCTCTCTACCGTGGAGCTCCCAGTCAGGAGAGGAACCTTCATTGAGTTCAGAAACGGTATGATCAACGTTTCGCCGGTTGGCAGAAACGCCTCTACTCAGGAGAGAAACGACTTCGAGGCCTACGACAAGATCCACAAGATCAGAGAGAACATGGTTGCCGAGTTGAAGAAGGCGTTCCCACACCTTGCTTTGACCTACTCCATTGGCGGACAGATCTCGTTCGACGTGTTCCCAACCGGCTGGGACAAGACCTACTGCTTGCAGCACATTGCCGACCAGAACTTCAAGGAGATCCACTTCTTCGGTGACAAGGCGTACCCAGGCGGAAACGACTACGAGATCTACGAGGACAAGAGAACTATCGGCCACTCTGTCAAGTCCCCAGAGGACACCCTCAGAATCTTGAAGGAGCTTTTTTTCAAATAAGCGATTTGATTATAATTAATATCAGCTGATCTCAGCAATAAATTAAAAGAACTGTAGTGACGAAACATTCGAGGCTGTGGTCAACCGGATGCTCGGGAGGGTCTGGTCTCTTTGTAAAAAAGCGAGATCTCTTCCTCATTGAGAATTACTGTATCCAACCGTTCAAGTGAAGAAGAACACTTTTTTAACCAGCCGTTGAGAAAAAACATGTATTTTTTTATTTGGTTGCATCTCAATTTCTATCAGTTACTGGGTAGAAAACTATGTCTCAGCCGCTCACTGCAACGCGTCGCCTCGCGTCAACACTTGCGAGGCGGGCTCTCTCTGCAGGATGTGAAATTCAGCCGGCCTGCAGCGATTCTGCAACCGGCTGGTTGCAGGCTGGCCACAGGTACAGTGCCCAACTGAAAAAGAGAGCGGCTGTTTCTGCTTAACTAGAAGAACTGTGCGATCGCCCCCCTGCCTGCATCCTACAGTTTTTGGCAAACAAATATTATTACGTAACGTAGCCTGATATACTAGATCAATCCTTCATAACAACATCAGAGTCCGTGGCCGCCTCGCTCTTCTCGGCACCCTCCTCCTTTTCTGTTGGGACGTCTTCCTTTTTTTCCTCCGCCGCTGGCTCGGCCGCGGCAGCTGAGGCAGCAGGCGCGGAATTCTCCGCTTCCTTCGGTTTCTCTTCGGCAGGTGCAGCTGGTTCAGCCGCAGGGGTCTCCTCCGGTTTCAGCTCCTCCGGTTTTGTATCCTCGGGTTTTGTCTCCTCTGTCTGTGGCTCCTCCGTCTTTGGCTCTTCAGTTGCAGCCTCCTCAGGTTTTGCCACGTCCTTGGCCTGCTCCTCATTTGGCTCTTCGGCGGTCACCATAGTGGCGTCGACAGACGGTGTCACACTGGCCTCTGTAGCTGGCTCAGCGGATGGCTCAGCGGATGGCTCAGCGGATGGCTCAGCCGACTGATCAGCAGACTCAGCTGGCGGCTCCGCAGATGGCTCTGCCACCGGCTCGGCCCCCTTGTCTGGCTCCGCAGCTTTCACTGGCCCTTGATCCACATCCATCTTGCTCTCAGCTTGCTCTTCCTCATCCTCATCGTCATCGTAATCTTCGTCCTCATCGATCTTCCGCTCCTGGACATCTTCCATGGCGTCCTCAAGCTCCTCCACCTCGTCGTCGTACTCGTCGGAGGGCTTAGCTTCGGGCAACTTGAGGTCGCTGTTCTGTGCTTGCTCAGGCTCGGCAGATGGAGCCACAGACTGCTCAGAAGACGGCGCCTGGGCGCCCTTGCTCTCGCCGTTCGTCTCTGGCTCTCTACCAACATCCTGGCGCTTATGCTGCTGTTCGTCCTGCGCAGGAGGCAACTCACGCTTCACCGGGCCGTTCGACTCGTGCTCAAACGGAGCGGCCGACGCGGTCGGAGCAGCCTCCGACTTCACAGCAGGCGAAGGCGGTCTCTCCGTAGGCGTTTGCTGTGGTGGAAGTTGCTGTTGAGGTGGCTGTTGAAGTTGAGGCGGTTGTTGTTGAGGTGGCTGCTGCTGATGCTGTGGTGGCTGTTGCTGCTGCGGCTGCTCATGCTGCTGCTCCTGCAACGGCGGGATCTGGCGCTGCTGCTGAGGCTGTGGCGGTTGCTGCGGCTGCTGCATCTGAGGCAACGCGCGGTCCTCATAATGCTGCGGCGGCTGATGTGGCTGCTGCTGTGGCTGGCCTTGTTGCGGAGCAGGTGGCTGGCCCTGCGGCTGCTGCTGAAGATGCTGAGGCTGCGGCTGCTGCGGCGGGCCCCCGTGCTGAAGATGGTGCGGCTCGGGCTGCTGCTGGTACGGCAACGGCTTTGGCTTGAACGCAGCGTCCTCGCGGAGCGGGCGCGCCAGGTACTGGCTGAGCGGTGCATTGGCATAGCCCAGAGCCGGCTGGTGCAGCAGCTGTGGCTGTGGCGGCGGCGGGATGTTGACGCTCGCGGCCAACGGCTGCTGGTCGCCCAAGCGGAGCTGCGGAATCTGGTGCTTGCCCTCCTGCTGCTGCTGCTTGATCTCCTGCTCCTGGCGGTTCGGGATCATGCTCTGCGGCAAGCGCAACTCCTGCAGCGGCGGCGGCACATTGCCGCCCTCGCGCTGGTACTTGGTCAACTGCTCGAGACGGGCCTTGATGTGCGGGTTGTTTGGGTCGAGGGTCTGCGCGTGGGTGTATGCGTCGAGCGCGTCCGCCAACTGGTTGTTGCAGGTCTCGTAGAGAGTGCCGAGGTCGTACCAGACCTCCGAGATGTATGGGTTGAGGCGGATGGCACGCGTGTAGGCGTTGAGCGCGTCTCTGTATTGGGAAATCTGGTAGTAGAGCACACCAATAGAGCACCAGAACGTCGGATTGCGCGAGTCTCTGTTGACAGCCTGCTGGAAAGAGTCGTACGCCAGGGTGTAGTCACCCTTGGCCATGTGCACGCGCCCAAGGTGGTACCACGTGTGGGCGTCGGTAGAGTCGAGTTCAAGGGACTGCGATAACAAGCTGAGGGCCTGGTCAAGATCGTGGAAGGACGCAGACTGCTGCGAGTAGAGACATCCCAAGAGCTGCAACACCTTGGTGTGGCGCGGGTTCAGGGTGAGCACCCGCTCGTAGGCGTCACGTGCGCCCAGGAAGTCGCGCTGCTGCTCAAGTACGAGCCCGATCTGAAACCACACGTCGGGCTGGGTGAGCGGCGACGGCGGGTCCGGGAGAATGTACTTGAAGCAGTCGAGCGACTGCGTGTACTTGTTCTGCTGCTTGTAGATGATTCCCAACCGGAAGTAGATCTCAGTGGCCTTTTCGAACCCCGGGTCGAGCTCCAACACGCGGGCAAACGCCTCCTCGGCAAACTCGAGCGAGCCGTAGCGGTCGTAGAGAATACCGATCCCGTGCCACAACTTCGGCACGTTCGGGTTGCTGAGATGGTACAACGCCTGCTGGTACGCGGCGTACGCGCGCTGGAGGTCGTCAAGCATGAGGTAGCAGTGGCCCAAAAGGCCCCAAGTTTCGCCGTTTGTGGCGTCCGTGGTGAGAGCACGCTGGTAGAAGTCCGACGCCTGCGGGAACATGTCTCTGTGGCGGTAAAGGTTGCCGAGTCTGGTCAAAGCCTGTGGGTTGTTAGGCACAAGATTAAGCACTCTGTCGTAGACCGCCAACGCCTTGTCGGCGTCGCCAAACGTCTCGCAGCACTGGGCAATCGCAAGCCAAGTGTCGGCAATCTCCGCCATGCTCGCAAGGTACACCTGGTCGGGCTGCTGGTACTGCTCGCCCTGCGGGGTGCGCTGGCCCTGGAGGTGCTGCTGCGGCTGCGGCTGGGAGATCGGCGGCCCGTTGGCCTTGCCGTTGATGCCGAGCGAGTCTGCCCGCTGGTGCTGGAGCGGCTGCTGCGGCGGGTACCCGGTGTTGCTGGCGACCTGCGGCCGGCTCCCGTTGACCATGGGGCTGCGCGACGCAAGCGCCCCAGTCTGGTGCTGGTGGAGGGTGGACATGGTCAAGGATATTTGGGGATGTCCGGGTTGGTCAAAGTGTGTCAAGGAGAGATGAGGTCCTGGCTTTGTCTAATTGCCCGTTCTGATTGTGCCAACAACGGCTGATGTCACGCCTGGGATATTCGGTGAAGGTTAGGGCCAGCTGAAAAAAACAATGAATTCGAGTATAGCGGGCGAAAGGTGACCCTGACGTGGAGGCAGTTGTGGGAAAAACAGCCAGATTGCCGAACTTAGGGCCAGCTGCAGTTGCGGCAGGTGACAGGAGGGGAAAAGAAATCTACGAAAAAAACTACTGTTTTGAAGGAAATATCTGCGAGGTGCAAAAGATAGCAAAAGAAATAAACAGGTTCATATTATTTGTGTCCCTCACCCCTCAATCTATTGGCTTGCCCCCACTCATGGTTAAGGTTGTGCATTGCAGGCAATCGGTCTGGGTCAACAATTCGGTGACAAGCAAGGGTGCTCGGGTAACCCGCAAAGAACGTTTGCCGCCTCGATAGCTCGATAGAGGGGCGCTTGGCAGATGGGGCGCCGCGCTGGCGCAGCTCTGGTGTAGGGGTGTGGGTTTAAGCTCGCGCGGTCTTGGCTTTGCCCAACCTTAAATCCCGCTCGACGCAGCCCAAAGTCTTGGCGTCCTGTATCTCAAACGCGCCGGGTGATCGTGCGTCCCCCGACTCGTTCCGGACTACGACACACCACGGCATCCCCTGAAAAAATAGGGAGTCGTGGCGAAAAAAAAGATTGTTTGAAAAATAGATAAGACTTCATTCTGGTTACGTTCATCTTCAGCCGCTACCGCATACTATTAAGTTCATTTTCCACCCACCCTGGTTTTATCTGCTCTTTCCCTGCCCTGTGCCTTACTCTGTTTTACCTGTGCATTGCCGGTGTCCAATTGTTCCGCATGTAAAGTTGCCAGCATGCCTCGGCGTATTCCCAAACTCCACTTTGCCCCGTATTGTTCTCTGGAGGCGGGTAATGCGCTATGGTGTCCTCATGTTGTCATCGTGCGGACGGGGCCCGAAATAGCAATACCGCTTTCAGGCGCTGGCTGCACCTTCACGGAAGTTACCAGTCCCCCCTTTTCCTTTGTTAAATAACCAATGGGGCAATGGCATGATGTTGTAGGAAAATTATGCAATTAGAAGGATTGAAAAAGAAATAATGCCAAATGCCATGCTACTTTGCATAATACTTCCCTGATGCAAGAAAAAAAAAAGGAATAATGGTCCCTAGCGGGATCGAACCGCTGATCTTGGCGTAACAGTGTCCGAAGACTCTTATTAGCACCACGCCTTAACCAACTGGGCCAAGGGACCGCTCATGGAATTGTGTTGAGTCCTGGACTTATCATCGTCACTTGTAAGCCACGTGATCTACGCACTGTGTTTCACGTGCCCCACGAGTGTCGGATTGATGACCTGATTCGGGGCGAACGGCAGTCTTGATAACGAGTGGGGTAATCATAGTTAGCAATCATATCAGTATATAAAGGTGGGCGCTAGGGGCGATTCAACACTGAACTTATCAACTTCTCAAAAGAACTATGACATACACTAAACTTTTAACAGTTAACAGCAATGAATTTACCCTCAATTTGTGGGGCGTGATTAGCGTTTCAGTCCGGAGAGGCGGCAGGGAGCAATTTCTCGAGGGAAGATCACGCTCATGATGCTGAGCAGAAAGCAGCACTCAACGGATGTTTTGAATATAAGTCTATATTGGAACTACGTACTGCAAGTCGATTGCCCACACTGGGAAGAAGTGGTGGAACGCCATGGGAACTCGTAGCCAGAGTGCGCGTCGACGGCCTGGTACAATCTGAGAGTGATCCAGATGCAGATGGTGAACAAGTGCCGGTGTCATCGGTGTCCTTGCCGCTGTCTTGTTGCAAATTGGTTAGACATTGTATGTTCAAAAGTTACGAGTTACGGTTATTGTTTAATACCCATTATTAGCAGTTGTTAGTAGAGCGTACTGCAAATCGATTGTAACAGTGTTGGACTGGAAAGTCAGGACTGATTCAGAGTCAAAGATTCTCAACGTAAAATTGTGTGTCAGGGTGGACAAGTGGAACAAGTCGACCAAGTGCCGGATTGATTAGCCGATTCGGGGTGACCAGCGACCTTGACCGCTGGTGATGTAGTTTCTGGGGTACTTCTGTTAGTACTCATATTAGTTTGTAAAGTTGGCTGCTAGGGGTCTCCGAAAAAGCATCTTAAATATGTTACGATAGTGCTTCGGCTGCAGATGTCAGTGGGTTTCTGCATACCTGAGGTGATACTTTTCAAGTGCACAATGTTGCCCCCGAAGAGTGGAGATTCATGGAAGTCAATGTGCAACTGACCGTAGCCAACGAACTGGATTCCGAATGATCTAACCGTTTGTAGAAAACTTGGCTCCAGGGGGTGCTATCTTTTGAGAGCTCAGGTTTGGTTCTACCGGACCTAGCATCATAAGAAGAGAGCTCCCATTTCGTTCCACTGATTCTAGCCTTGGCGCGTCGGCATAATCTTAGCACCCGTTCCTAGCATCGGCGTAGTTCTCCGACCATCGGCGTATTTCTGGAGCCGCCGCGCGCCAAACCCATGGCTACTATTCGGCTCATGTACACTCATGCAGCCAGACGTGATTATCGTCACAATCATCGATATATAAGATTAAGGTAAGAGGTGGCAGACAATAGGACAATAGGAAGCCACCTAAAAAAGGGGAAAAGTCGCGAGTGGTAGGAGAGGAGAAGAGGAAGACGGGGTGTGGAATATCGATGTAGCAAAGATCAGATTGATACGCTATACATCGATTACAGCAATATAGGACCAGGGTCAAGACCGGTTTAGAGTATACGGAGGATCCTAACATTGTGTTGTATATCAAGGTCGACACATACGAAGTGTGGAACCAAGAGCCGGATCTAGAAGCTCTTATTTAGCCTGAGCGGATAATCGTCCTGTCTTTCCAAAATACGTGGTGTCTAATGGCACAAGAAACACGGCAATTTCTTAGTTGCGTCTCGTAATACATGCATAACAATAGGGACAATAATAAGCTCGATGGGCTGATTCCGGGCAAATGACATCCATAGTTGCTGGTGGGGTAGTTCTTATCAACAAATATTTTGATATAAAAAGGTGGCTGTAAGGAGCAAATTGATACCAATTTCATCGACTTGTCATAGATTTTATGACATATACCAAACTCCTAACAGTTAACAAAAATGAAGTTACAGTCAATTTGTGGGGCGTTATTAGCGTTTCAGTACGGAGAGGCGGCGGGGATCCATTACAAGAGGGGAGACCACGTTCACAATGCTGAGCAGAAAGCAGCACTCAGAGCATGGAAACTTGAAGGATACCCTATTCACAGTGTTGATACAGCAGTAATGCACAATGGCTACTGGGAGTATCATAATGGAACTTATGGAGGCCTTGTTAAGGACGTATATGATATAGCTCAGGAGACTGAAGACGTGGGGTATTTGGCAAACATGGACGGTGAGCAACCTATTGGGGTGTTCCAGTCAACGACTTACCTGCAGGCACTTGAGGCGGGTGTAGAGAACTTGAGATTAGCAAAGCGGATTTGCTGTTCTGTGAACATCTGCTGCAAGCAGATCATTGCAATCTACTTATAAGGTAAGCGTGATTGACTTGCTGCAATTATCGTCCTTGAAGGTCTGTTGTGGCATACTATCAGCTTAGATTCTCGTTTGATTTATTGAAAGTATATATAAAAAAACTTTAGAATATGTTACATATAATTGAAAAAAATACAAAAAAATGAAATGAGGTGGGTGACACTAAAAGTAGAGAAAAAAACGTCTGTTGCAATCCATCATGCTCATACATCAAGTAATCGGAAATACGTGTTGCTCCATCGCAATGCCCTTCGCACTGGATGGCCAAACTAGTTGTGGCCTACATGTGCAAGAGCTTGATGGGGGCACAAAAAATGCACCCAGTTTGTGAAGACTGAAAGACTGAATATTGGTCATCATCAAAGCACGCAAGACGTGGAAATGCTATCCAGAGACATTATTTGAGGTTTTATTATCCTTATTATTATTATTATTATTATTATTATTATTATTATTATGCATATATCCCGGTTAGCCACACACAGTGCGATTGAAAGTACGACATACGTCTTCACCCACACCCGTAGTGGTGGTATGAATAAGCAGCCAGCAAATACAGATCACGTATTAGAATGTTATATTTCTCCCTAATCAGAGTTAAGCATAATAAGTACTAAACAAATAGTTGTTTTGGTTTCGCAGGTCAAATTCGATTCATGTTGAAACAGAGAACTTCAGTGCCTTGTTCTTCCTACTTGAGACGATGAGGTCATGGCTTACATTACCAGGACTACCATTGGCTCTACCTGGTGAACACGCGCAGTATGGGGACTCACTTCATTGTATTTAACAGTGAAGAATTTTCACCTCCATGTTTAACTATATAAGAGGGCTAAATGCCCTCACTATTTTAGAATAATTAACCAATCTTTATTGTTCCTACCACATTGTACTTATAACAGTACAGTCTGAACTCATCTTCTCCTCTGGATATCATGGATAGAGTATTTGATGTGGACTCTCCAGCGGTCCGTGTGGAACAGCTCAAACAATTCAAGCAACGTATGCCACCCGTCCGCGCTTCTTGCTACTCGAACACTGGAGCTTTAGCCCTCTTCAATGACCCATTACTATGGTATACACAATCATGCATAATTTATAAGCATTGAACAAACCGAGAACTGTGGAGAGACAAGATATTAAAGTTTCACTGCTTCTATGAGCCTTGCACTGTTTCCCGACCACTTGGTGGAATACTTGATAGAGTTTGTTTCCCAAAACGAACTTGTCAACTTGTGCTTGGCCTCCAAGAAACTATGTCACTTTGCCAGACCGAAATTGTATCGCAAGATATATCTCAGCGACTGTCCCATGGCGAAAAGTTATAGCCTTGATCTCAGCAAGGTGTGGAGTGCTTTGGGACGCAATTCTTACAAAAAGATCCATCAACTTCTGAAGAGTTTAGCTGACTTGGAATTGGCTAGCTATGTGGAAGAGGTGTGGCTCGACTCTGAGTTGGGTGAGGACACATTGAACCGGTTGATCACCAAGATAATAAAGGCAGGGAATTTGACGCTGGTGCAGAATATCCAACACTGGAGTGTGGCAAAAGCGATTTTGGATGCCAAATCGGAGACTTTAAATCACATAGAGTTGGCCCCGCCAGCAATAGAGCCACGCAGAGTACTGCAGAGCTTTATCAACGAGCTCAAGATGTATGACTCTCAGATCAGCAACGTTGACAGTTTGGCAATCTTTGCCAATCCGCTAGTTTTTTTTGAGCACATAAGGCCCTCCAAAAAGCTACAACTCAAAGCATTAACGTACCATATAAGAGGTGACGGGTTTCCGGAACTCGAAACGAACGTCGCTGAAGACGAACCGTCATTCGTGCCCAGAAAGCTAACAGACTTTGTTGACGCTTCCTTGCTAACATCTTTGACTCTTGCATGCTGGCTCTCCGAAGACACGCCACAAATACGACAGGCAAGTTTCGGCCCGCGGATCTACGAGGGGCTTACGGCACTTATGGAGGTCTCGTTTATATCTATAATAGTAGAGGAGCAGACTATGATTGACTTTATCAAAGCTCGACCGCATACCTTGCAGCGTTTCCGTTTCCACTACTCGCATGCTCGGCGCCATCCAATGACCAACATCACCAAGGCGTTGGCACAGTACCAAAAGAACTTGACGTTCCTTGACATTAACTATCATAATGAAGACCACTTGTTCTACTGGTACAACGTGTTTGACTTTAAAGTCGAGGTTTCGGACTCCGGATGCTACTGCCACGACTGCACATACACCAAGAACCAACTCGTTCTCCGCAAACTATTCACCACCGACTCCGGCGAGCTTCTGGAAAAGGAGTACCAGCGACGCAACGTGCTTCGTCACTTGTTCCTTTATAAGCTCCTCCCGACGAGCTTCTGGTTCGACAAGCAGCCCTCGTTTGCCGACATGGAGGGAATAAAATTCTATGTCTCGGACTTCAATGATTACTACCCTTGTGGGTTGACTATCAAGGACGTCCTGATGGTGTACCAGACGTTGCTTCATCATATGAACGACAGCGCATTGGACTTTGCCCAGAAGTTCCCAAAGCTCGAGAAGCTTGCTTTGAACGATATTCCGTTTGTCATTAGTGGAGACGCAGAGCGAAAGGCGACGCCCGTGTTTGAGGCAAATTATATGACGGCAGCGGAGTGGGCCCCTCAATGAAGGCAGTGCAATAGCAGCACGCTGGCGAAGCCTTTGCCAACATCAAGAACAATCATAAACAAAGAGCCACCCCCTCATGCTAGCAGGATAGAAGCGTGAAAGTATACACCAAGAGCAGCAAGTCTCTTATGCCAGCAAAATGGAACTGTAGTAACCCAGGGCGTTGCCAATGAGTTTTTGGCCAGTAGTCCCGAAAGCAAGGCTCGTGACTAACGCAATGCACCAGAGCACCAAAAGAACATTCGGAAGCATCTCATCAGTACGCAGCGTCACTTGCCTCGGCAGGCTGTGCGAACCAGTTTCAATGATTTTTGGCACTGCCTCGGTTCGCCCACCAAGCCAATCTACGCAAGTGTTTCCGCCTCACTCTCTTCGATAAACAACTCGTTCCGCTTCACGTCTAAAATCTTCTCAATGATCGGCCGAAACACTTTCTCCTGTACATCGTCCGCCCACAACACATCCATATGCTCATACCCAGGAAGCCCAATGACGTCAATCGTCGAACAACTGTCGAGCGACTTCTTGCTACTCTCAATGTCAATCAAAATATCGCTTTCGCCATAAATGAGCAACGACGGAGTCGTGATGGTCTGCACTGGGAACGGCGCAACTCTATGGTTCTTGCCCTCAAAGCTCAAGGCGCTCAATGCCGAGCCCGCATTGCCACCTTCGTCGTACATCTGAAACCGTTGCTTGGTGATGATCTGAAACCAGTGCACCACCGATTTCACACTGGAGGGAGAAAAAAGGTGCGGGTAGCCCAACTGCTTCTGGCGCGCACTGATATTCTTCAAGTCCCAGTTGAACAAGAACTTAAGCGACCGGTCGACCACAAACTGGTAATAGGTAGGCCCCATAAGCTTCTGCCAAAACACGACAGAGGGAAGAATCGCGCGCCGGCCGAAGATCTTGAAGAGAATAGAAGGCGCGGCGTTGATGAACGAGTGCAAAACGGGGTTGTTGATTCCCTTGGGCACCATTGCTGGCGAGAGGCCTATGAAGAGACTGATTGCCTTATTCAACCGCGGATTGAGCGCGAGAGCAGCAATCGCTTGGGCCGAGCCTTGGCTGAAACCAATGTAGGTCAAATCTTTCGCGCCCGTGACCTGGAGGATGTAGTCCACGGTATTTGGAATGTCGTACAACGCAAACTCGTCAAGCGAGTAATTCCAGAACTCCCGAGAGCCAGCCGACAAATTGACGTGCTTGCGCGAGTACTTGTTCCCCCGGTTGTTGCCGAGCCACACGTCGTAGCCCATGGCGGCAAGCACGAGTGGAAGATTCTTCTCCTGAGAGTCGCCAAGAACGAAGAGCTCACTGCTAGTGAGCAAGCCGTGATGAAAATAGACCACAGGCTTTCCAGGGGCACGCGGCCGGTCGCTGGCGATGATCCGGTGGATGGCAAGCAAGTACCCGTCGCTGGTCTGCACGACGTACTCATGGCACTTGAACACATGGCGGCCCTCGTTGTTCACGTGGCTGTGAACAATGTCTATTATATCTCTAGCATTGACGACGTCCTTCACATCTAACCTCCCCTTCTCACTCTTGTTATTTTTCCGCTCGCTGACGTTGTCGGGAGCGCTGCGCGACACGGCAGACGACAAAATCCAGCTGTCGAAGAGGTACTGGAAGATCGCGAACGGGATCTGCAACAGAAACGCGACAAAGCTCAATATCGTGTCCAGAAGTGTCATACTGAACCAACGGAAGTCAAAAAAGTCAAACGACAATCTAGAATGAAACGTAGAGTAGTAGTTCAGATGCAGGCTAATAACTTTGGTACCAATGAGGGCCACCGTCACAAGCCAATCTAACTGTGGGCGAATTCGGCACCGAGTCTTGGCCGGCTCATGCGCGACCTGCGCGACTCCTGCGGGCGGCTTTTTGGGTTTCGGCCACTTTCGCGGAGGGCAGAGGGCGGAGCCTTTGGGGGTGCAGGCGGCAGTTAGCAGTAGGAAATAGGCGGAAGCACAGGTACAGGGCCAAAATAGTCATTGGCCCTGTAGTCTTTGAGCCCTGAATTACACAATGGGAGATTCAAAATTTTGCAACTATCGATGTTGCATTAATTTTAATGCTAATTCGGAATCTGTAAAATAATATTGAGCTGCCCTAGGGGACCCCCCTCGCTGTGGCTCGGGACCTCCCAGTGCTCATGTACATGAAAAATAGACTCCTCCCGCGGCTTGGCGAGATCGCGATCTTGATCTTATCACTACACATAGTGAGAATGTTTCTCAACAGGATTGCTGTGAAGGTGAGGAGCAGTGCCAGCGGAGGTGTGCTAGCCAAAGCAGCCCTGCTCTCCAGCAGTATATCTGCCCCGCTCCGGCGCCACAGGTTTGCGCTCTTGATGGCTATTGTTCTTTTGGTCCTCGTGCACAGCTCCGGGCGGGTGCCGGAGATTCTCCGAGGACGGCTCCAAATCCAGCCAGAAGTGGTGGTTCCCCAAGAGCAGAAAAGGGTGAGTGATACCTACAGGGCAATGGCGGATCAGGATCTCGTCTGGCTGTCAAAATCCCAAAGATGCAACCAATATTTTGACACCTTGGAACTGCTTGATCCGGACTGGACAATAACACCGGTCAACAATGCAGAGTCCAAATACGATCGCGAGAACCTTGACAAAGAGGCGTTTATCACACAAGAAACCCACGAGTACCGCGAGCTGATGTCGAATCGCGAGCGTGAGAGGATAAAAGGGCTGGTGGCCGACGTCAGGGAGCTCAACAGGAAGTTGAGAGAGTACCGGGTGGGCATTATTGTGCCGCCAGAGGAGCTAGCCAAGTTTGAGCAGCGTCACAAAGAGAGCTTGGAGCGGACGAAAGCCATTGACCAGCAGATTTTGAATGGGCTTACAACCACCAGGGTCTATGGAAAATGCTTCTTGCAGGAAGAGCTGTCCACCAGGGAGTGTCTCCAGATCGAACGCAAATTGTTCCCCTGGCTCACCGGGAAGGTGCCCATTTTCAAAAGATGGAATGGTGAACAGCACAATGAGTTCCCTATTATCAAGCCGCTAAGTGATGACTCGGTGACTGTGCCGTTGCCTGTGAGTCAAAATGAAAGAGGATACCAGTTCAACCCGGACGAGATCATATTGCCCAACAAAGAAAAACCAACGGAGGACGATCAGGAAGACAAGGAGTCAAAACAGCACGAAGAAAAGTTGTTGAAGGAGCAGGAAGAGTTGAAAAAGAAGTTGTCAAAGCCTACCGAGCAGATGGACTCGTGCTACGTTAAGGACTTGCCTAGCAAAGTGAGTGGCCGAGGCATTGTGTTCAGTGCCAGCGACAAGCACGCAGGGGATCTTGTGAGTCTTTTGAAAGTGCTCCGCGCTTTGGGTAACACGCTACCGATTCAGATTGTTCACAGAAACGACTTATCGCCCTCTGCCCAGCGGCGGCTCACCAAGGCTGCCCGAGGCGAGTTTGAGTTACCGCACTCTTTCCACAAAGTCAAGCAATATGTTTCTGATACGTTTCCCAAGCAGGACCTTTGGTTCGTGGACGTCAGTGGCAGCATCAACGAAAAGTACAATGCTTATTTCGAGCGATTTGCCAACAAGTTACTTGCGAGCTTCTTTAACTCGTTTTCCGAGATGATCTTGATGGACATCGATACAATTCCGTTGATTAATCCCGAGGAGTTGTTTGCCAGCGATCAGTATCAGCGGTCTGGAACGTACTTCTTTAAGGACAGAGACATCCACGAGAAACACCTCACGGGAGATCAAGAGTTTTTCGACATGATCATGCCGCACAGCATCGACAAACAGATGTTTGATATTGATGTCCCCACAGAAAAGACGTTGGAAACACGGTTTTTCAAGTATCGCTATGTGCATCACATGGAGGCCGGCGTGGTTGTTTTTGACCGAGTTAAGCACCTCACGGGATTAGTGACAATGCTCCAATTGCAGTTGTACGAGCCATTTTCGGTGCGAGTCTGGGGAGATAAGGAGTTTTTTTGGCTCGGGCTTGTTGTTGCTGGAGACGAGGACTTTGAATTTAACGAGAAGCTGGCGTTTGCGGTGGGAGAGCTTAGTGAGGAGAGGTTTAGATTTTCACGGCTGTCGCGGTTTTCCAAGGAGGTGTGCTCGTCGCACCCTGGTCACGTCAATGGGCTGGACCAGTTGCTCTGGATCAACTCTGGGTTCAAGAACTGCAAGAATTTAGACACCTATGAGGCGGACAGCAACTCGCCCAAATGGAGAAAGATTTTCAAGTTGAAGCGCAACACGGTGGAGTTGCAGAAGATGTTGAAGTACTATTATAGTTTGCCTACCAGAATCACACACGGAATTCTCCCCACTGTGGATGTGAAGAAGTTCAGAACCTCGGTGATCCGGGGCAAAGAACTCAACTACGAGCGTCACTGGCGCAAGAGACACGAGTGCTCTGGATATCTTTGGTGTGGGTACATTTCCACAGACGAAGATATCATTGCGAAGGAAGGATTTGATGCCAGTAACCATGGTGTGGCACTTGAGTTTGACGAAAAAACACGCTTGTTAAGCGAATACCTTGGTGATCTCTGGATTTCTAACTATGTCGAAGGGTTTCGGTTGTCGAACGAGGTGGAGGTGGAGGTCAGTGACGATTTGGATATCGAGGAGTATAAAGATGAGTGAGCTACACGGTACTGGATATCGTCGTTCTTCTGTGTTTTGTTGTTTGGGAATTTACGTTTTGTCAGATGTTTTCAATTGTAGATCTAAATAGTGTAACACAAGTAGCAGCAGATCGCTTCGCAACCTGTCACGTCAATTTCTTAACAAAGCCTTTTGTCGCTGGCCACCCTCCTCCAGCAATTAACAGTCACACTTTCACAAGTTAAAAGCAGAGTCGAACTCGTCGTTGTCGTTGGCCTTGGCTTTTGGTTTCTCGGTGAATCCGGACTCAAACGACTTATCAAACGCTTTGTCCTCAAAATCGTACTCGAAGTCGTCGCCCTGGGCCGGCGGACTTAAGTCAGCAAACGCAGCGTCAAAGTCGTCGATGTCTTTCGAAGGCACTGGCGGCTTTGGCAACTCAAACCCGCCAAAATTTTCAGGCTCGTGCTCCAACTCGTCGTCAACATTTGCAGCCTTGCGCGGCGTCTCGTTGGCGGCAACCTTCAAATCGTCGAACTCCGCACCAAAGTCGTCGTCGGCGTTGTTCACGTGCAACGTCGAAGACGACTTATGCTCAGCGAACGCATCCAGAGGCCCCTCTTTAGTGGTTGGCGACAAGTCGCGGAACTCGGCGTCAAAGTTGTCGAACGCCGATTCGGATGGAGAAGACACCACGTGAGCCGCGGCAAGACCACCGGCGACCCCGGCAACTCCTCCAGCAACCCCTCCGGCAACTCCGCTGGAGAGCCCACCGTTCGCCTTCGCCTGTGTTGGCGAAGTCAACTCCTCCCTGGCGTCCGAAAACATGTCGTCGTCGGTGGCGGTCAGAAGAATAGAGTTTGTTCTGACGTTACTTGGACGCGACGAGTGCTGCTGGGTGGCAGCGTGGTTGTCCTCAAACCAGTCCTCGGCCTCAGCAGGATCCTCGGCCTTGACAGGCGCAAGCGATGGAGCACGCACAGGCTCGTCTGGCACAGCGGACGGCTGCTGCAGGTCGGCATCTTCAATGTCGCCACGGACGGACATCGGTGGGTTGTTTTGAACTGACAGAGTGAGCGACTCCGATGGAGGCAATGGGTACGGCAAGTGTAACTCGCGGTCACCCGAAGCAAACTGGAACTCAGATGGTGGCGAGCTTCCTGGAGTGTCCTTGGTCACAGTGGTCGTGTTCTCGGTGTTAGTAGGAGACTTCAAGTCGCCATCAAACTGGTCCTCAAAGTCCTGCTGGCTCGGGAACTTGGTGAAGTCATCGATGCCGTCGTGCCCGGAGGGAGTACCGTTGGTACTACCGAACGAGGTGAACCCATTCAAGAACGGGTTGTTGGTCTTGTTCGAAGTGCCGGTGGCGTTTTCGGCAATGCCGTTGCTAGTTGGCTCAGAATCGAGCTGAGCAGGGTCAAGTGACTTCTCATGGTAGTCAGTCTCAGAGACATGCGAGTCGAGGGGAGCTTCGGCAGTGTGTCCGGAAAGGTCGCGAGTAGGCTGAGCAGACTGCTCATCAAAGTCAGTCCCATGTCCAGTACTGCCAGTTGCGTTGTCAAAATGAGGCGCCTGCTCGTGGGCGGATGTCTGAGCAACCGGCTCAGAGGCTAGCTCCTTAGAGTGAGGAGCATCGGAGTGGTTCTCCTGAATCTCCTTTGAGTGAGTCTCCTCCGAAGTTGTCTCCTTTGGCTCACTCTTACTGGAAAAGATGGCCGCACCAGCAGCCCCCGCGGCAACAGCACCAGCCGCCAACGCACCCAACGCCAGCTTCTTCTGGCTGTGAGTCTCCTCCGAAGTTTTCACCTCCCGCTCAGCCGCAGCCTTGTCGGCCAAGATCTTCTCGCTTTTAGCCTTCTCAGCAGCATGCTGCTTCTCCACAGCGGCTATGTCGTTCTGCACCGAGATGTTCTTGGTATGCAAGACCTCGATCTGGCGCGCCTGCACCTCGTTGAACTGCGCCTGATCCTTGAGCGCCTTCTTGACATTCTCCAAACGCGCAAGCAAATCGTTGTGCTCGGCCGTCAAGGTGCCCAACTTCTCACGGAACCCGGCATTCTCGTTCTGCTTCTCGGTCAACTGTGCCAGGTACTGCTGGTACTCGGTCTGGTGGTTGTTGTACTCGGCCTCCAACAACGAGGCGCGCTGGCGCAAGCTCTCGTTCTCCTGCTGCAGCTCGCGCACCAGGTTCTGCACAGACTCGTACTGGATCGTGTCCTCGTCGAGGAGCGCACGCGCCTGCAGTAAACGGCTCTCGTAGGTGCCCTTGGACTCAAGCACCGCCGCCAACTGGCTCTTGGCGTGAGCAATCTTGGTCTGGAGCTCAGAGCTCTGCAGCTCAACCGACTTGATCTGCGAGTCAAGGTTCGCCACCTGCACGTGCTCCTGGGTCAACTGGCTGCTGACGTTGTTGAGCTCCCGAGTGTGTTCGGCGGATGGGGCCGCGTTCACGTGGCGGGCAGCTGGTGGAGGCGGAGGGGCATGGCTCTGAGCAGTCTGAGAAGACTGACCAAAGCCTTGAGAGGTCTGGGTCTGAGGACTCTGAGCCTGCTGGCTCTGCTGGGCCAGTTTCGGAACCGGGGAGAAGTCGCGAAGCGCACCGTAGTTTGGCTGTGGCGCTGCGCCTGGCTGTGGAGCAGCAGAAGAACTGCTCTGAGTCGGCTTATAGCTATAGCTGAGCTCCGAGTCGTCGCCACTGTCAGACTCCTCCTTGTCGGAGTCCTGCAACAACGAGGTCTTCTTTTCCTCCTGGGCCTGCTGCTCATGAATAATCTGCTGGCCGAACGACGACGTCGGCTTGAACTTGCGGGTGTTGTTGCGGTTCACCGAGTCGAACGAGTTTACCGAATTCCCCGTGCTATTGATCGAGACTTGACGCGGGGTCTGCTCAGTTTGGCGAGAAGTATCGAACAAGTCGGTCTTTGGCTGTGGCGCAGCAGCTGGCTGAGCCGGGGTAGTGCCGAAGATGTCAACAAGGTCGTTCAACGACGATTTCTGCTGGGCTGGGAACTGGGGGCGCGAGTCCTGTGGTGGCAGAGAGAATTGCGGAGCGTTGCTTTGCGGCAAAGCATTGCTCTGTTGTGGGACATTGCTCTGCGGCTGTCCAAACTGCTGCTGTCCCGTCCCCTGCTGAGTCAACTCTTGTGGCAACTGGCCTGGGAGCTGCTCACCGCGGAGCTTCTTTTGAACTAAGAACATCGAAATTGCAAACTCGTCGCGCGTGAGCTCGCCCGAATTCGTAGTGTCTGAGAGGTCCCACACCTGGGCCAAGTCAGTAGACAGTAAGTTAGACAGCTGAAGGAACGGCGCAACCTCAGCCGCCGACAAAGAACCCTTGTGCTGCTTGTCGAGCGACTCATAAATCTGATCAAACTGCTGCTTCTGCTGCGGGCTGATCTTCCATTGGCCCGAAGCCAAAGAATTTCCGGTGGTCTTAGGCTGCAACGTCGAGACTCTGCGAGTTGGGGCCTCTGCGAGTCCCAATAGATTTCCGGTCAGCTGCTGTGGAAGCGGCGCCTGCTGCGACTCAGAAATCGCGCGGGAAATTTGTGCCCAGGCGGAGTCTGGGACGCTGGTTGGCACGTGCTTCAAGGTGCCCTTGAGGAAGCCCTGGATCAAGAGCATCGCAAGACAGAACTCGTCCTTGGCCAACACTCCCTTTCCACCACGATCGGAGAGGTCCCAGATAAGCCCCAAGGTGGTCTCCTGCAACTTGGCCTTGAGGAAAATTTCACGTGCCTCCATGCCGCCGATGGTGTGCTGGTTTGCGGCGTGGCGATTGAATAAGGAAACAAACTTGGCAATTTCCGCAGAGTTGACTACTGGAAACGACTGGACAGGGGCATTTGACAGGCTGGAGAACTGAGGCGCAAGCGGTTTTTGTCCGGTGGTGATCGGCAGCATGCCAAAACTGAGGCCCGAGAATTTCGGCGCCGGGGCAGGCACATTCGCGAGATTCGCATCGAGAGCTTTTCCGCTTTGAACATGCCCAATGAGACGCATGGCACGGATAAAATCCAACTGGCGGAGGAACCCGTTGTTGTCCTTGTCGGCAAGCTCCCACACCAGGTACAACGTTTGCGGGTCAAGCCCACTCTTCTCGAAGGTGATCCCCGCAACCTCACCAGTAACAAGGCCCATCTTTTCAGGGTCAAGCAGCTTGAAGATCTGCAGGTAGAGCCGCTTCTCGTCCGTGGTGAGCGGCTGGAACGAGCTGGGAAGTCCGTTATCTGGGCGTTAGTATGGGAGAATAGGGGTAAGCCGAAGGAAGCGGGGAAGACAGGCAGTGAGAAACAAGTTATGCGTTTCATAGACTAATATCTCGCAATTGTTCGAGATAAAATGTGTGACAACATTCGCAATGGTATTCAGAACAATCATTGCCTTGCAAATGGTTGGGGTCACTCAGCCAAGTTCAGTGTAGGTATAGGAGGTTCTCGGAGTGGCCCAACCTCAAATCCTTTTTCCACAAAGTCCCAAGCAACCTTATTTTTTGACACAACGCTGCAATTGCCACTGTTTGAAATATCTTTCCCCTAAGCTTTAACTCACCACTCGACATTGTCAACGATAAACGATTGTTGCTGTGTTTATCCGCAGGTCTATATTTCAAGCGAGACAGCCGGCCAGTGATCAGAAAGGTCACGTGATAAAAGGGGAGAAGAAACGGTGGCACCAGCAGATAGCCCAGAAGAAACCTAAGAGGTTCAAGAAACAACCATCCGTCTTATAAAAGCAATATAAACAATATTATAAAAATTTGAAATCAAAACTCATTGAAATTGTGCCTTTCGCTCGGGGCCCAAAACACCTTGGGGTAAGTTACCGCCGCACTGGTATATAGCTTGCCCTGGAAATCTGCCCCATGTCCAGTAAGCCTACAGTACGATCACACTCAGCATGGTAAGTAGCAACCTGAGGTGGCCATAATTGATGCCAGAAGCTTTTTTTCATGTTTCTTACTAACCCCAGGCAAAGCAATATATCAGCACTGCGGCTGCGGGCGAGGTTCACAAGGCCGACATCTACGGGGTGGCGGTGTGCAAGTTGTTCACGATCACGGTCTCTGGAGACGGGTATGTGAAGCTCTGGGAGAACCGTATCTCTGACGCTGCGAATCCGTTGGAGCACGTCAAGGAGCATTTTGTGGACAAGACCGGGTTGCATCACATAGCAGTTTTTGAGGATGTTGTCAACTCCGTGAGAGTCACTGTGTTGGCGGTGAGCACGTTCAGTGGTAAAGTGCTCTTCTACCAGGTATTCGATGACGCGAACATCTCTCCATTGGAGTTGAATCTTTCCAAGAAGAGCGTGTACTGGGCCATTGCGTTCTTGCGCGACCCGTTGAATCGCAGCCATAAATTGATTGCCACCAACAGCAAGGGCGACACCGAGCTCTACACGTTTGGCACGCTTGTCGAAGAGAAGAAGCTGAGCTTCAGTCTCGAGCACTGCGGCACCGTCAAGCCAAAAACGCCCAACTTTGCAATCTCGCTTGCGGTATCCCCAGAGGCATATCTCTGCGCAACGGGCTACTCGAACGGCGACATCGTGGTGAGCGAGGTCGACAAGTGCCGGCTGGTGTTTACGTTCCGCAAGCCTTCGATTGCCGCGGACGGTGACACTGTCTCTTCCTCCGTCAGAGCCTTGGCGTTTTCGCCAGATGGCCAGATCTTAGCCTGCGGGTACGACTCGGGTAACCACGGCAACATTTCGTTGTACGACACTAAATTTGGGGAGATCATCGGGAACTTGACGACGCCGACGCATCTGACGGCGGAGCAGATCCTGATCAGCGCGCACGACAGCTGGATTTTTTCTGTTGATTTCAATGAGGGCGGTGATTTGTTGGTGAGCGGCGGGTTTGACGGGAAGTTGCGGGTGTGGGACATCGAGAGCCGCGAGCGGGAGGCCACGGTGTTGATGTCGTCGGATGATTTTCCAGATGGACAGACTGAGGATGCTAAAGAGAGCGACTCGCAGGCGGTGTTGGCGGTGAAGTTTATTGCGAAGGGAGTCAGAGGCGCCACGGGGAGTGACACGAACGACGGGTTGGTGTGCGTGGGGATGGACAGGGGCGTGAGATGGTACAGAGAGGCGGGGGGAATCTAATTCGCCAAATGTTCAGTCTCAATGAGCGCAGCGAATGAGGCGTTGGCCCAGCAAGCGTGGCTTCTCAATTTCCATAACCGTATCAAGTGGGGCGTTTTGACATGGCCGAATAGGACTGCATGACCAATAGCTGGCAGTGGTGTCACCGCATGCCCTACAATCTCCAACCAACCTCCCATTCAATAGTATCGCATTTAGCTAAGAATCTATTATTCCAAGAAAGAAAAATGTATCTTCGATATTTTTGATAGTGATTTGTTCTTCTCCCTAAATTTTCAAAGACACTACTTTGGACCATCAGTTCCCCACACTTGCATGCAGTCTTGCATACCAACCTAAGAAGAGCCTTTGTAAAGTAGATCAAATGAATGGTTGCGGTAGGGAAAGTATAACCACAAAAAGAAAGCGGTTTTCTAGATGCTGATAAAGCGTGGAAAAGTTTGCAAAACGCTTCTTGGAAAACTGCTTACGATTGGGTGGGCTCTCTGGGGGACTTGGAAACGCCAAGCGGGTCATGCACTCCGGATCTCGCTTGCTACAACGGCAGAGCCCCAGCCGAGCCAGGAACCGGACAATTTCAAACAACGAGGATTTTGCTATCAGATATATACTTGGAAAGCAAAAAAGTTACTTGTTCCAAGTTTTTTGATGATTTGCGCAGCTTCCTGCTGCTCCTAATTCCCGCTGTCCTCCATAGATTATGCACCAGACATGCACCCAGGCCCATGCTTACTAAATTGCTCGGTGCAGCAAACAGTATGATCCAGAAACTACAAGGAACCAGATTTTCAACTGACTATGCAATCCAAGCCGCGTAACAACGCTCTCCGCGTTTAATGCTGTGCGATTTCGAAATCTGCCAAGTATGGGCCATCCCATTGACTCACACCGACTCTCACCGGCTCGCTTTGCTCACCAGTGTTCGTCACCGCTCGTGCCCATGCTGCATCCCGCTGCACCTCCAGCACTCCCGCATAATTTCTTTTCACTCATCAAGACCATCAGCCTTCACCGCTACAGATGTCCCTCGTGTTGGCCCCCATCGCTCGCAAGAAGCCCCGTTTCAAGGTCATTCCGACCCTGGGCCCGGTACAGCCCTATTTCCGTCTAAAGTCGCTGATTCAGATCACCGCAGACCGCAAGTTGTTTGTCTACGGCGGCTTTGACGCAGACGACAACTTGGACACCAACATCTACCTTCTCGATCTCGATACGGGCACTTGGGAGACCCGGTTTAACCAGATCTCACGAGAGGGGCATTCCACAAACTACTTGTGGGACGATAAAGTGTTGGTACTTGGGGGTGTGCCGAATGACATGGAGAGCGAGTCTGCGTTGCAGAGCTCTGAGATGTTGGTGTATCTGATGCAGGACAACCAGTGGGTGATCCCGCGCGAGCTAAACTTGATGAAGATGGCTCCTAAGGTGCTGCAGCGGCTGCGCCATGCTACTTGTATGGTCGGCGAGTCGCGGCTCTATGTGTCTGGTGGGTACTCTGACGGCGAGTTGACTGACGACCTCTACTACTATGACCTTGATGAGGACCTCTGGTTTGGGCCATACACATTTGTGCAACGGTTTGATCATTGTCTTGTTTACCAGAACAACAAGATTTGGTCATTTGGTGGGCTTGATCGGAACATGAACTACATGAGCAGCACTGAGGTGTGGTACTTCGATCTTAACACTCACTTCGTGGGCCTGCTCACTGTGAGTGGGCCAGAGAAGAAAATTACGGGGGAACATGTGTACTTGCCGCTTCCAACTACTTCGAAGTATCCTGTGGTATTAGACGTGGCACTACCGTATGAAGAGGTTCAGCCTCCCAGCTTCTCGGTGCTCGACCTCAACAACCTCACCTCTGAGCGGAAGTTGCTACACAAATTTGACGGAATGGGCAATTTTGTTTGGAAGTATCCCATTATTAGTGACGACTCGCTCTTTTTACTAGGCGCTTCAGTAGAGGCCCCAGTCTCCGCTGATTATAAACTCACAGACTTGCTCAAGATTGACTTGGGGCAGCTCGGGTTGAGCGACACACAAGGAAACGCTCTGTTGGGCAGTGATTTGGGCCGGTTTCTCAAGGGACAGAGGTTTACAGATTTCGAAATAGTAGCACTCAACACTGAAAAGAGACCCCCTCAAGATGCACTGTTTGTGGAAGCCAACCAGCCATCCGACAACGTCATTACGTTTTCAAAGTCCGAACCAGTCTCTGTGCATCTTCTGATCCTCGCGCTGCGCTGGCCGTACTTCAGTGCCTTAGTGCTGTCTGGCATGGCGGAAGCAGAGGCTAGGAGCTTGTTCGTGCCGGAACCTGTCACATGGGTCAAGGACCTTGTCAGCTACCTCTACACCAACGGCGTGCCGGCCAAGCTGGATCCGTTTGGCCTTTTGGTCTTGGCCCACTGCTACGGACTCGACGACTTGTACCTGCGAATCTTGTCTAAGCTCCACGTGATGCCGATGAACCCTGAGGCGGCGCTCCGGGTGTTTCAAGCGGGTCTCGAGCTCGCAGAGCCCAGTTTCGAGCCACTTCGGCAGAAAGCAATGGAGTATATTTTTGCGCACTGGGGGAGGGTGACGAAGTCGAGCTACATGGCGGACGAAATGTCACAGAAGGAGGTTGTGGCGTTGTTGCAGCAGGTGCCCGTGGAGGCCCTGGTGGCGGATGTGGGAGGAGAATGGCACGTGGTGAGGAAGACGTCGCTCAGGGAGTGGCTAGAGAGCGAGCCACGGGGCGACAAAGATGAAGCGGATGTTGAGATGGAGGTTTGACAGAAATGGTAGTCATGGTTTGGGTGTTTAGGATTGGGAATGGAAATGGTGGGCATACGGATAAATAACATGTTTGTACATTAGTTTACATTGTAAGCGGCGGCGAACGGCAGCGAGGGGATGAAACCAGATGAAGCGCTGCTTTGCACTACTGCGTAATTCTTTGGTAGTATAGCTAGACGCAGACACCACAGTTGAGTATGCCTGCCTATGGTTCATCTAATTTGCATCCGCCACTCTTCGACTGCCGAGTGCTCACTGCTTATTAGCCAACGCCCAGGCAAGATATTTCGCACTGTGCGACACGGAACCGGCACCCGCCAAGCCATAGCCAGGCCCGTCAACAACCTCGTCATGCTCGTGCTCGGTGTCCTGTTTCTTGTTGGCCACATTGTCGGCTGCGTTGTGCCCCCTGACCCGCTTAGTAATAGAGCTAAGACTGTTCACCTGAGGCGACTGGATGCGGCAAGGGATCTGCACTGGAGGCGCCCGGAACCACACAACCGGAAGATACCCCTCGAGCTTCGTACCAGGCCGCCGCACATCGTTGGCTGCGTCGACGCGAGCAAGCAGCTGCGAGACATTCTTGAGACGAGCCTCCACGTCCAACGGAAGCGTGTACGCGTGGTTGGCGTTCATCGAGGTGTAGCTCGAGGCGGCATGGTGCACGATTGGCGCGCTCGCATACGGGGTGCTGTTGTTGCTGTACAGCAGCGACGCCGTGTTGTAAGGGGTCTTGACTGTCGGGATAGAAGCAGGGCGCAAGGCGGAAGCAGGCAAGTTGCCCTGCGGCAAAGGCACGTTTGTCACGTTCTTCACATTGTTGATGGCCTTTGGCTGATTGTTCTTGTTTGGGTTGACACTGGTCGAGTACTGCCCAAGGTCATCCTTTGGGTCAGGTGGACGGAGGTACACTGCTCCAATCAACGGCGGAGCATTCGGGTGCCCCAAGGCTGGGTCTGGAATTGGGTCCTGGTACGTGGCGCCCGGCGGAAGCAAGTGCTTGAGCGGCGACTCGACCTTGTCCATGACCCGGAGGGACTTCAACGGGATGATCGGGTCTTCGATGTGGCGCACCTCGTCCGGGAGACACGCCTTCCAAGTACGGATCTTGTTGAACATCTTGTCGGTATCGTTGTAGCGGTACTCGCAAACAAACAACGGTCCTTCGAACTGGACACCTGGATCACCTCTCTGGTACCGCGTAAAGTAAGCAACATAACACTTGCCGACAATCTCATCGGCATTGTGGTCACGGTACTGCCCGCTCTTGCAGACCTCGTTCTCATAGAACAAACGATCCACGCGGTGCACGGTCTGCTCAGGGCGATAGTACCAGCACACGTTGATCCAGCGCTTGCCGTCCTGGGTCTGCCACAACCGGAAGAGTTGCGCGACAATGGGGCGGTTCAAGTTGTTCGGGTTGCGCACCAAAATCCAGTCACCAATCTTGTAGATGGTGCCGTTGACGTCGACTTGGTCCAATGGGATCTTCAAGTTGTGCCCGGAGTCTGTGGAGAGGTACAGACTCTCGGGTTTCCGGATCTCCTCCTTGATCAATTCCTGAGCCTTGGACTCCAACAAGAGAGCGTTTTCGTAGATCTCACTCCCCTGCGTGTTGTACGATTTTGCGTTGTTGAACATGAGGTTCAAGTCATCAATGAACTGCTCCACCGTGGCGTAGTTTCTCTGCCTGATCTTGATGCGAATCATGTCCAAGGAAATCGGGGTCTGAATCTGTCTGAAATAATCAGGATACTCCTTCGGGTCCGGCAAGCGGTCAAAGTACGCGTGCAACTGCTCGCCGTGCTGGTTGCGCAATTTCTTGAGCATCCGCATGACGTTCTTGATGCGCTGCTCGTGGGGGCGGTCAATGATCGGAGGCCGTCCGCGCTTGCACCACGCCTCGTACGTCAACTCGCTCTGTGGGCCCTGCTGAAGTGTGTGGCGGCGCAGTGGGCGAGGCGAGTTGACTGCTGAAGTCGCGGCGGATTCACTGACGGAAGCAGTGCCCAGGTGGATCACGGGCTGGTACATTTGTTTCTGAGGGAGAACCTCCGCCTCCTCCTCTTCCTCTTCCTCTTCGTCGTCGTCGTCTTCATCCTCGTCGTCGGAACCGTGTTGCGCCGCCACAGGCTGAGCCCCATCTTCTGGCAATGGGCCGAGGTTCGGGTACAGAACACTCGGAAAGTCGCGCTGCAACACCGGTATTATTGTTCCGCGAACGTAGTTCTCAAGCACATCGGCCTGTGCGTAGATCGCCGAGCCTTTCATGTTGTAGGTCTTGGCGTTCCACACAATCTGCGCAAGGTCCCGGAGGAACTCTGTCGGCTCATTGTAGCGCTGCTTCTTCAACGAGGTGCGCACCATGTGGAGCGACATCGGCCGCGCAATTACCTTGTAGTAGTCGGCGATTTTGCGGTCGGGGAGTGTCTGGAAGATCGGCAGGATCTCAAACTGCTCGCTGTCCCGGAGCTCGTAGATGCCCTGGAACAACTTGCCCATCTGGGCGTCCAACTTATCGCGCGCCATGCTGTTGTTGCAGTTGCAGAGTGTGGTTGGAAAAATACACGAAATAATGAAATCCAGGTCACGTGATAGCTGGTTTGGGAGGGCGAGGGACGGCGAGTTGAGTGTGTCTATGTGGGACGGCTCAAAAAAGAAAACACCATTTGACTGAAGTTTTACAACCTATTTATTCTAATAATCCTAATAGAGTTTCTTTTTTTGATGGCGTTCAACTATGGGGTGCAGACAGTTCTACGCGTCCTGAGAAAACCAGCGGTGTAGTGCGTCTCATGGGACACAACCAGCGGTGTAGAGAGAGAACTCTTTTTTGGTTTATAATTTCTAGAAAGTACGCTTCTTTTCCTCATGTTTTAAGTTTTGGAAAGGTCAATTGTTTTGGCAGCTCAGAAATGTCCTGGTGACCAGCCTAGGCATCCCGCTTGAGCGGCCTCTAGTGCAGCCCAGTGTAACCTGCCAGGAGAATGCAGGCGAGCCGGTCGCGATACAGATGGCGGCCGGAGTCATAAGACGTTGTTTCACAATTGTTTGCAGTTGTCTACACTACGGTATGTGGATCTCAGCTGTGACCGCAGATTGGGGAATGTGTGAGCCAAGTGAGAAGAGCAAGATCACAGTGAGTGAGCCAGAAGAGGAGAGTAAGATCACAGTGAGGGAGCGCACAGTGAGCTCACGATAATCTTGAAGTGACTCAGTGAACTCAGTAAACTCAGTGGACTTAACAAACTCAGACTACGGTTGGCATAAAACTCAAACGTAATCAGTGTAAAAAAATGAAAGCAAAAGGTGGGACTCCGGCAAAGCGAATTTGCCACCGTATAAGGAGAGTCAAATTTAGAAGGTCCCTGTTGGTATATACCGGCCCACCGCAGGTTACGCGATCTGCCTGGCCAGATCACCGCGGATTGAGAAAAGTGCGTGCATCTTGCTCGGCACGGGCCCAAAGTGGCTGAAACAAGCCGCTGGATCCGGGCTGCCTGGCAGAAAAAAGCGGCCCAAAGCGCCCAAAGCGCGGGCCACGCGCGCGGTGCCACGCGCCGCTCGGACCAAAGCGGCCGGGGCCAGCAGATCGCGAGGCGTCCAAATCGGGCCCCAAGAGAGCAAAGGAGAGTTGGCAATAAAGAGAGGCGGAGCGTACTAGCGTACTAAGATGTTAGGGCTGTTAATAAGAGGAAGTAGTCTCCATCGCTTTACAAGCAGAGCGAGCCAGCTTTGGCCTGTCTTTTTTGCCGTGACTCATGCGGTAATTCCAAGTGATCGGAAAACCCATTTTGCATACCGAATTACAGGGCTAAGCAGCAAAAAGCACACCACAAGAAAACTTTAAACATGGCAGATTTTCAGGCAGATTCCTAAGCAAATTTGCCACACTAGCAAGTTTTTCCATGTACGACAAAGCAAGGGGCAATTTGGAGCAAGATGTAGAATTCCATCTCAGCTTCGCCCCATGGCCAATGCTATCGATCGCTTTCCCATCTTGGGTGTGCTTCACTGTACCATTGCTTGTGCTCTCCGCTTAAATCCGGGCATTAGACATTAGGCAGTGGGGCTGTGGTGTTTGCAAAGCATAGCTCAGCTGGGACGTCATGCGCTGCGAAAAGGGTATTGTTGTGCGGCCTCGGTGTGCGGCCCACGGGAACACTGCAGCCGGGTGGGTTCCGGATTGCGAACTTTGCTTGGCCAAGAGCAACTAGCCGGGCGCCCCAACTGCGCGAGACTGCTAGCTCGACCGATCTGGCAGCGGGCCTGGGGGGCGCGCCCCGGGTAACCGCGCACTGCCAGGATCCCCCACTGGCCGGCCCGCTGTCCCACGTCCAACTATAGGACAACCAGCGTCACCATGCCTTAAGTTGACTACGAACCAGCGGAACCCAGAATAGGTCGTAGCGGGAAGGGCCCTAACTTGGCGGCCACAAACGCAAAGCTTGTAAAAAAAGTCTTAAAATACTCGCCAGTGATCGAAAAAGCCAGTCGTTTTTTCAGCTTTTCAAAAATCCCAATTCTAAGTGCCCCGGCCTACCCCCTCTGGCACTTGACCCGCCCGGATCGCCCGCGTCCCAGAGCTTCAGGATGCGTCCCGCCGCGGTTTAGAAAATTTTTTCCTCACGCGCTTACTCTGTTATATATGTCTAGCACACCGCTTGGGGACAGGGCCGTATAGCGAGACCTGTTATCTACACCGGCAGATCCCACTTCCACACTTCACATTTCCGATTGCGCTTGAGTCCAGATACTCATTCTATTTATCCCCGCGAGCTTTTAACTAAGTGATCGCAACCACACAGACTTCCTGTCATCAAGCCAAGCACAAAGCAAGCGCTTCATCCCAAGCAGAACGCAGGAGCCACATCAAAAGCTCCGCACCACTTCTGCCAGAACAAAACCTCTGTTCTTCAACCATTGTTCAATCTGAGCAGTTTGAGCATTCAGAAATATTAGCAGGCGACTCTCAGGATGTTCCCGCAGCCTTATTATTGCCCGGCACCTATGCCAGCCCCGATCCAGGCGCCAATGGCCGCCCCGATCCAGGCCCCTATGCAGCAGCACTACAGCCGCCCCCAGACGTTTGCGCCTCCGCCACAGTTCCAGAACGCCATCATACCGTCGGCCGTCGAGGGCGCACAGCCAGACACCAAGGGGTACAACTCCTATGTGATGGCGCGGTTTGTCGCGGAGTTTGCTTATGACGTGCTCTACGAATACGTCCCGGCCATCAACACCCAGCTCGTCAACAAGCTTGCCAGTGCCCTCGACGCAACGAGGCTTTCCCGGTCGTCGGTTTTGCTTGGCATGACCTACCTCTACCGCAAGAAGAGATTGGCACAAGCCACCCGCTACGGCGAGCTCCAGTACCCGGTGCGCGACGAGTCGACGATATTCCTCTACATCATTGTCAGTCTTATCATTGCCAACAAGTACAATGACGACAACACGTTCACGAACCGCTCGTGGTCCAATGCCACGGGGCTCGCTGTGGAGGAGCTCAATGCCCGCGAGCAGCACTGGCTCGTCAGCTGCAGCTACGACTTGCACTTTGACAGCGGCTATGGCAGAGAGAGCCAGGTGACGGGCTACAAGCCGTGGCTTGCCCTGATCCGCGAGTACTTTGCCGGAGCCGAGCCGATTGCCAAGGACGAGCTTTATGGGTCCAGTGACGTCAACCGCAGCATGTTGCAGAACGGGTTATCCGACTACTCGGCCATTGAGCTGATGCTCTCGAACTTTTCGGTGCACCGCGGCTTGCGCTCGCCGCAGAAGACGCTGTTCAACGACAATTACAAGTACGGCTACAGCCAGGCCTACTCGCCAAGCGGGCAGGACAGCGGCTCGTTGACGCCCAGCAGGTACAGCTCGGGCTACGCTCCGAACAGCTACGGCAGCAACAGTTTTGCCGGCAGCAGTGGCAACGGCCATGCTGGCAGCAATTACGGCAACAACTACGGCAATGCTAGTTATGCCAATGCGAACTATTCTGCCGGCAGCTTCTCCTCGGGGCCTGCCTACGGTGCCTACCCAAATAACTTCTCCGGCTACCCGACGCCCAAGTACGACTACCCGCCACAGTTACCGCCGTTGATGCCTAGCAACGGCACTAACCAGTACTTCCCGCAGTACCGCACGCCCAACGTGCGCTACGACGCCGGCCTTGAAGAGTACCGGGTGAACGGCGCCAGAGGGTACGAGCCGTTACCGGTGTTGCAGTCGCAGTTGCCGTTGCAGTCGCAGCCCTACGGTGAGAAGTATGTGACAAGCAGATTCAAGTTTGACTAAAGCTGAGTATCAGAAGACGCTGCGCAGGTAGCGTCGTCATAGCTGGATATTTGCGTCACAACACACAGTGTTCACAACTAGTTCGTTGCGCTCACTGAAATCTACTATATAAAAGCGGGCTCATGCCCTCTGACATTTTTTTTTCCCCATTTTCAACCGGCAACCCGATTGTTTTAGGGTTTTTGGCCACGGTTAGCCAAAGTTAGCCAAGGTAATACTAATAGTACGCTCAAGCATGGAAGTTGTAGACGGTGAACAGCGGAGCGAGACAAGCTGATCCGTCGTCAAACAGAGGCGTCAAATAGAGGCGTCAAATAGAGGCGTCAAATAGAGGCGTCCTTGAAATGTAGGCCATTCAATAATAACGAGGTGCTTACAAACTAAATCATCTTGCCTTGGTCAGGATGTGTGATTTGTCATACACTGCATTCGCGGTCAAGCGTGCGGTCCGTCCCGCTTGACAGCCCAGGAAAGCCCAGGACAGCCCACTGAAGGGCCCACTTAAGAGCCCGCTTAAGAGCCCACTGAAAACCCCCCTTGGTTACAAATGACCAGATCACTTTCAAACAAGAAGCGGAATACTTGAATGACTCGAGAGTGCAGTGTAAAAGATGCAACGCCATTTGGGCGCGGCACCCAGGCGGGCCTGCCGTGGGCCATTGAAGAGCCGCCCGTGGCTGGGCGGACGCAACTGCGAAACGCAACTCATTACACAACGCAAATGCCACGCTTGCCACTATCCACTAGGGCCGCACTGCGTCAAACCACATATCTGACCCAAAGTTTGTGTGTTTTCAGTCTGAATAAAAATAGATTCTGGCATGTATCTTGACACCCCAGTGGCATATCCCGGCAATGAGCTAGCTGCTTTGGGAACGTAGTGCGTCCCAATGCGGCCACTGGTGTTTGGTAAGCACTTACATAACACACATGATCACGATGATCATCCAGCTGCAAGCGGAATGCTGAGGCAAGACAGGGCCACACGCTTACCGCTGCAACATGTCCTCAGTGCAGGTATCAATACCCAAAACAAAGAGCGATGGGCCCACACAATACTGCGTCCTTGTCCAGCTCCCGCTAAGAAAGTACCACCTCAATAAACGCTACAGCGACTTTGCAAAGCTCGTGAGCGATATGGAGGGAGAGACTCGGGCCAAGTTTCCCCTCGACTTGCCCCCCAAGGCCGGATTGTCCTCGTTCTTCAAAAGCGAAAACGCCCAGACGATAGAGTCGCGCCGAACTGAGTTTGAGAAGTTGCTCCTGTGGCTCGTGCTGCAGGACTCCAAGTGGAGGCAAACCTCTGCGTTGCACAGGTTTTTGGATGTTCCCAGCGGGACGTTCTCCGTGGAGACAACAGCAGGGCCACTGCCCAACGGCTTAGACTCTACTACGTGGCTTGAAACGGTGGCCGAAGTGAAGCGGCTCTTGCACCAGGCACGGTCGGCTTCCTTTGGCGGACAACAGCACATGACCCGGAAGTTCCTTCACGCGACAAAGGGGAAACTCAAGCTGCTCCAGGAAGGGTTGGAAAGCAGCAGCGAGCTTGGAGATGGTGAGTTGCGCCGCAGAAAGGATTTGCTAGACAGTGTCAACACCGAATACGACAGTATTGAGAGTTTGCTAAACACCCAACTGTCGATTCCTGGCGCGTTCAAGCCGGGCCGGGTGCTCGGGCAGTACCAGGAGACGGAGCAGACCCGCGGGCTTGGCGACCAGGAGTTGTTGCAGGTGCAGAAACTGGAACTCGCGGATCAGGATGCCGAGCTCGAGCGGCTCCAACAAATAATTCAGCGTCAAAAACAGATGGGGCTTACGATCAATGAGGAGCTTGAGTACCAGAACGAGCTCTTGCAGGAGCTTGAGGGCCAGGTCGACAAGACGTCGCAGAAGGTGAAGTATGCGTCGAAAAAAACCAAGCAAATAAACGCTTAATTTTTTTTTTGGATGCGAGCTATCCGGACAACAGTCGGAATTTCATATATTTCAATTATTTTGATGTAGTGCTTTACATGTTGTGGATCTGCCAGGGATGACGCGGGCCGCCTGTGGTCACGTGACTTTATGGGGCAATACGTATCCGGGTTTAGTCCCTGCCAGTTGAAAAATTTTAGAACTAAGATGACGATTCCAGTGCCAGAGGGTCGCATTGAGACGCTCACGCCGGAGGAGGAGCTCCGCCTCAAGGAGTTCTGGACTCACATGTTGACTTTTTGGGGCAAAAGCGTTGCGTTGAACAAGGCCAAGGACGGCAAGCTGTTGCTCCGCGCGTCGTCCAAGCTCAGCAACGAGCCGGAGCCGGCCGAGGAGAAGAAGACAAAGAAGATTGGCAAGCTTTTTGGACGCAAGAAGAAGGAGCAGCAGAAGGAGGCTACTCCGGAGTCCAATGGGCATTCCCGAGTGAATCTGACGCTGGACTCGATCAAGAAGATCCCGTCGCACAAGGACATTGAGAACAAGTACACCAACGACATGGTGCACTCTGCGCTCAAAGACCTCAAGCCCGACGAGATCTTTGCGGTGTTCTGGACGTTTTTGCGTCTCGACAGTCCTGACAATTTGGTGTTGCGGTTCCTTCGGGCGCGGAAGTGGGACGTCGACAAGTCGTTGGCGATGATTGCGAACACGCTCTTGTGGCGCGTCAAGGACCTGAAGGTCGACGACTACATCAAGGGCGGCGAGTTGGCGTTGTGGGAGCAGTACAAGAAGGACAACGCGCACGAGGGTGTGTTCAAGAACTTTGAGTTGAACAAGTCGTACATCCGCGGCAACGACAAGCAAGGGCGACCGATTGTGGTGTGTCGTCCGCGGTTGCACCACTCGAGCGACCAGACCGTCGAAGAGATGGAGTTGTACACGTTGATGGTGATTGAGGATGCGCGGTTGTACTTGAAGGAGCCCGTCGACAGCGCGCTGATTTTGTTCGACATGAGCGGTTTCTCGTTGAGCAACATGGACTACTCGCCGGTGAAGTTCATGATTGCGTCGTTCGAGGCGCACTATCCGGAGTCGTTGGGTGTTTTGTTGATCCATAAAGCGCCATGGGTGTTCAGCGGAATCTGGAACATTATCAAGAACTGGTTGGACCCAGTTGTGGCCGCCAAGGTGAACTTCACCAAGTCGACCAAGGATCTTGAGAAGTTCATCGATGCGAAGAACATTCCAACGAGCTTGGGCGGAACGGACTCGTTTGAGGCGAAATACGCCGAGCCGCAGGAGGGCGAGAACAAGTTGGTCGAGGAGGAGAGCGCCGAGAAGACCGAGTTGCAGGAGCAGCGCAACAAAACCATAGACGAGTTCATCGAGGCGACCATCAAGTGGATTGAGGCCACCGACGCCGAGGAGAGCTCCAAGTTCTTGGCCGAGAAGATTGCGCTCGGCAAGCAGTTGAGCCAGAATTATACCAAGTTGGACAAGTACGTGAGAGGCAGAAGCGTGTTCGACCGGTGGGGTCTTATCAATTTGGAGTAGTGGAGTACCGGGGCAGAACACCGCGAAGTGGGCTGCTACTACTGCTTCCGATTTCGATCGTTTGACGACGGTATGATCCATCGCTCGGCATGTTGCACTGCTTCTTGCAGCTCTTGTTAGTAGTGGGCTGGTGAGCTGCTCCTCACTGGTCTATGGACTCGGTGACGCACCGACTTTATGGGCAGGCGGCGTATCCCATATCACGGTGCGCCGTTCACTTTGTGTTTTTGTTTCGCATGGGACGCTTTGCAGTAAAAGATATCTAATATGAGATTTTGTAAGGGAACGGTAGGCTGGATAATTGCAACGCCAAGATCCCGCGGTGAGGCTCACCGCGGGAGCTCAAGACGTGTAGGTGAGATACTTGGTCAGTGGAGGCGGAACATGCGATGTGTTAGGTTGTGAGTTGCAACGCCTTACCGAGAAATAACGACCAACGGAGATGGGGACGCCCCAATGCGTGCAGTTTTAGCCCATTGTGGGCCATGTCGTGCGAGGCTGTCTGGGATCGTGGGGCACTTGCATAGAACCATGAGGGATGTTGAGAGTGAGACGCTTGAGTTTATGGGTGAGTCAAAAACATCTACAGGGCCTGCTAATTACTAAAAAACATAAATCATCTATAAAACAAAGTAAAAGGGGAGCATCAAAAAGGGAAGCCATGAAATACAGACTATGAATAGTTACGCACAGTTTCACTTTTTGAGAACGTCTGATGGGGCAACATGTTGGGAGGAGTTGGCTGGCACACTAAAGGACAGTTACACGATACCCACACGGGGGCCAACATTCAGCAAAACGTTTCTTCATTTATTCTCTGAGCTCTGAAAGGTATTGTACTCTGTGTCATACTGGGTGAGCGCCGGAGCTAGGCTGTAGGCCGAGCTGGGGAGGTGATTAGGCTGCCGAATGCGATAGTCGTACACCCTTGTCTCACCGTCATCGAGTGTCTTAGTGATGATCGTGGCGGCAATCGCCGGGCCTGCATTCAAAAGAAGGAGAAGTCTCATATTAGTTACTCAAGCTTCCAGCAAAGAATTATTTGAATTTCGTCCAAACGTGTCTAATTTGTTTGGGGCTACCCTCTGCTTTTTATACAATAGGGACGTGGCACGTAAGGCTTGGCCGGTGTGTCTGTCAGGTATGTGCCTTGCAAATCTCGGTGAATGGCCGGCAGCCATAACGGTGTGAGCAGTGAGACCTAAGAGCCGCCCCATACGACTAGCGCAAAACGCCTGACGCAGACGACCCGCTACTTGTGCCACACTAGTCCCCACTGCTCTCACTGCAGATCACAATCTTCCAACTAGACAACCAAAAGACAGATACCCTTGGATTGGGTACCCTCGCTGATCCGAGCTAGCAGTCTGCAGTCTGCAGTCGGACAGTAGTCGGCCGCTGAGCACTCTCATAATCAAGCACAAGAAAAAGCATTTGTGAGGCGGTTTTTAAGTCAAGCAAAGAGGGTCAGTGCGTATTCAATGAATAAAGGTCTAACAATAACCTGCTCTCATGCTGGCGAGTGGAACGAGGCTCCTCAGCTAGGTGGTTCGTTCCAGGGTACCTGCACCCGCCTGTGGTTCCCTGCCTGCCGCCCTGACCGTAGGCGAAAAACCGCCGCTCTCTGCAGGAGACCCGCCTAGGGCCACGTAGATTCAGCGCCTAGAAACTTAATTTTCTGTTGATGTTTACGCACTTTTTTTCTGCAAGCAATTTGTACCAGGGTAGATGCCACACCAATGACCGCCAGCGATACCCAACAGTCGTCCATCACGGTCGCGGTACGGGTCCGCCCGTTCACCAAGCTGGAGTCCAGCAAACTCGTTTCCGCCAGTGAAGCACAGATTCACAACGATGGTTCGCTCAGCGGGCAGAGCAGCACAGTGCGGAAAGGGATCCGCAAGGTGGTGAAAGTCGTGGACGAAAAGATGTTGATATTTGATCCGGCCGACGAAGAGAACCCGATCCAGCGGATGCAGCAGTCGCATTTTCCAAAGTCCACGTCAAGAATCAGAGAACATCGGTACCATTTCGACCGCTTGTTCGATCAGCATGCGATGCAGGAAGAAGTGTACTACAACACCACGAGACCGCTTTTGGACAGTGTTCTCGACGGCTACAACGCCACTGTGTTTGCGTACGGTGCTACGGGATGTGGGAAAACACACACGATATCGGGCACGCCCGAGAGCCCCGGGATCATCTTTTCGACTGCCCAGGAGTTGTTCGAAAGGATCGAGAGCCTCAAAGATCGCAAAACAATTGAAGTGAGCCTCAGCTATTTAGAGATCTACAACGAAACTATTCGCGACTTGTTGAGTCCCGAAACTGATACCAAGTTGCTCACGATCAGAGAAGACGCCAACCAGCAGATCAGCGTGCGCAACCTCAGCAGCCATGCTTTGACCAACGTCGACGAAGTGATGGATCTCATCACGACAGGCAATGCGAACCGTAGTGTGAACTTTACCGAGGCCAACGCACTGTCTTCGCGCTCGCATGCTGTGTTGCAGCTCAATATTGACCAGAAAGACAGAACTAGCGGGCTCCAGGAGCAGCACTACTACGCCACTTTTTCGATCATCGACCTTGCGGGCAGTGAGAGAGCCTCTGTCACGCGAAACATGGGGAAACGGTTGACGGAGGGTGCCAATATCAATCGCTCGTTGTTGGCGCTCGGCAACTGCATCAACGCCTTGTGCGATCCCAAGAAGAGGCAGCATATTCCATACAGAGACTCCAAGTTGACGCGATTGCTCAAGTTTTCGTTAGGGGGCAACTGCAAGACGGTGATGATTGTGTGTATCAGTCCGTCGAGTCAGCATTACGACGAGACTTTGAACACCTTGAAATATGCAAACCGCGCCAAGGAGATCAAGACTAAGGTGGCGCGAAACAGCCACAACCTCGACCGCCACGTCGGGTCATATCTCAAGATGATCACCGAGCAGAAGCAGGAGATCGAGCAGTTGCGTGCGCGTGAAAACACCATAGTCGACGACGCCTTAGAGAGCTACAAGCAGAGCCAAGAGAAGCAACTTGGCCAACTCTTCGCGATGATTGACAACATCAAGCGCAACAACAAGCACGAGATCGAGAGAAGAGTGGAGCTTTTGACGCGCAAGCGGTACTACCAGTTGCAGCGCACGGAGATCATGACGTTCTTGTCGTCGTTTGAGACGAACTACGGGTCGAAGTATGACGACATTCCAATAGACTTGAGAGACTTAGAACAGGCTGTCAAGAAGTTGGTGAGCAGGTTGGACCGCGAGATTGTGCAGATTAATGCTGAAATGGAAATCCAGGTGGACTTGACCAGCGACCTCGACCCACGGCTCGTGGGGCGCCTCACCGAGTATGTTCGGATTGAGCTACAGCAGAGCATTGCGACGCAGGCGCAGCAGCTGTGGGACCATGCCATCAGCAACAACACGACGTTTGGTTTCTTGTCACACAACTTCTTCAAGGTGTTTAAGCGTTTGACGTTCATCAACACCAGCGGCGACATCGAGATCATCCGCGACGAGAACCTCCACCTCATCAACGAGATGTTGAACGATTGCTACGAGGCCCTCAAGCTGGAGAAATTGTTGCGCGTCGACAGCCGGCACCGTGAGAAGCGCGTGAGTCTGCCGAAGTCGCGCCGCGCCTCGAAGCTTAGTAAGAAAGTCCGCTGGGACTTGCCGGAGTCGGACCAGGAAGAGCAGCCTGTTGGAGAGTCGACTATCACCGAAGACAAGGAGAACGATGCCAAGGAGAATGATGTGTCTCTAAGAGATGCTTACTCGGAGCACTTTACGCGGGAGGTGCACAACGCGTTGGGGCCTCCGATGCGGTTGCCGGTGGACAAGTTCAATTTTGAGCTTGAAAACTCATCGAGCGATATCCTGATGCCGGATGCATAAGCTAGCAGTTTCGAGTTGAAGGGTGCCAGTGGTATCCTATAAGAGCGGTAACGAGGGCTGCAATGCTGAAGTTTTACACAGAGCGCTTTTCGTTTCATCGACTTTGAGCCACATGTAGCCGGGCCAGAAAGCCGCCTGGCAACCGCCTGGTACTGCTAAGATTTTGCTTAGCGGTTTGTTTTATATTAGTGACGAAGCCAGTGGGTTGGTTGTGAACCGCTTCGTGTTTGCTTTTATGTTGGCGGCGGCAAATCTCTTTGCTGCTGCTGTTTAATGTTTGTACTGTTAGGGATTAATAGAGGAATAATAGTTGATTAGTAGAAAGTTATTGACACCATTTTAATATTCTCTTTGATTACTAAAGTTATAAATCCTGACTGTCGTTGATTAACTTTTGGTATATACTGACTGGTATTTTTCTGATTAAGTTGTCGTTTCTGCGGCTTTCGTTTATCTCGTTAGAATATTTAGTATAAAGATCTGATGTGCTTGAACGTCGGCAACGCGAGCATCTCGGTGCCGATGTTGTCGTAATTGTCCATCACGGGCTTCAAGTGCGGGAACCGCGACGTGTTGTGCTCGGTGAGCACCTTAATCTGGTTCACGTCCTTGGAGAACTGCGAGTACTGCTTGACAATCGCGGCGTAGAGCCCCGCGCGCTGCTGCCCGTACTGCGGCGACGCGATCGTGGCGTCGCGCAACGCAGCCCAGTCGGCGTTGTGCACGAACGACGCGCCCTGGAAGTCGCTGAAAATAAGTAAGTCGTTCCACTTCTTGACGATCTCAATATCGTTCACGTGGACGGAGCCAAGAGCCTTGAGGGCGACTCTGTAAGCGACCTGTGTGCGAGTGACATTGTAGACGTAGTAGTAGTTGAGGATTTCGTTGATGATCTTCTCGTCATTCCAGCAGACACACTTGGTCATGACAATGTTCAAGAACGGCTCGTCGAGCGGCTTGATGTTGCCGTAAATGTTGATGATCTCCTTGAGCTTGGCAAAGCCCTGGACCTTGTCAGATTCAAAGTGGGAGAAGAAAATCGACAAGAAGAGCTCGTTCAATGACGAAGACACTCCCTTGTTGACACTGGTCCCATAGTTATTCCAGCACTTGATCCAAATACTGAGCACCTGGTTGAAGTCCGAGGTCTGGGTCCAGGTGTTGACAATGAACTTTTTGATGTACGGCACCTGCAACTCGATCTTGTACGGCATCTCATCGTTGAGTGCCTTCTCGAAAAAGGCATTTGCAACACTGAGATCGTTGCTTTCCCCAATGAAACTGAGATGCGTTTCGGTGAGGTACCCAAACTTTCTCGCTTGAGCAATGCTGCAGAGCTCCTCAAAAAGTTTGAGCGCAAAGTTGATCTCGTTCGCCTGCAAGCAGACACGGATCATGCCGACGCCAAGATTAGGATGGTAGTAGTTGATACGGCCCTTGGACGACTCGAAAAGCGCCTGGATCTCGGCAAAAGAATGCCCGTCCTGGTACATCAACGGGAGGATGACCCCCACAACACGCGGGTCCAAAAAGGTGGACCCCGACGCAGAATTCCGGGCATTTTCCCAGATGGAAATCGCCTCGGACGCAAGCTTCAACTCCTTGAACGACGTAATCAAGTGCATGGCACCGTACTCGTTGATGGCGTTTTTGTTGGAGATGATGTCCAGGGCAATCTCCCTGAGCGACAAACAGATGTAGTCCATCATGTCCTTGTGGAAGTTCTTCGCATCAAAGTCCGGCTTCTTGTCGAGCCGCAGGGTCTGGTTGCGGTTCTGTCTCAAGCCCGTGTGCAACAAGTACACAAGCTTGCTCACGCGCTCTGCGTTGAAGTCGGGAGTGCCGCTGAGCTCGTGGTAGAGCAGCATCGCGCGGTTGATGCAGTCCCAAAACTCCGGGTTGTGAGCGTTGGCGGCCCGGTTGCCGTAGGTGTTGTTCACGCAGTCCTCGAACGCCGTCAACTGGTGATACCACGGGTTGTCCTTGCCCTGGGGAATGTCGTTGTTGATGAACTTCTTGCCAGTGTTGCGCTGGTTGTTGTTGTTGTTGCTGTGCTGCGGCTTTCTGTTGTGGCGAGCGTTGTTGTTGGCCCGGTAGTGCGGCTTCAAGATGTCCTGCTCGATCGCCTGGTGCACCGTCAGGTTGAGGCGGCGCGACGTGATGTTGAGGCTGGTGTTGCGGGTCGCGGCCTGGCCGACCTGGGTGCCGACCTTGGTCTTCAACGTCGAGAGACTCGTCAGGGAGATGATTCTGAACATAGCGAGACGGGTGCGGAGTTAGGAATATGGAGGTTGCACGGTTTCACTAGTGCTCTGCTGTTTGAATGTCTTTGGATAAGTCGGTGAGTTTCTTTTGATTAGACGATTTCCTGGGGCCCTGCTCTTTATGATCCAATCCAACGGCGTAAGAGAATATTGTTGTGGCGAGAAAAAAAAAGAGGAGAGCGAGCAATGACCCGTTACCCGCCGCCGCGGGCAGTGATCATCCGGATCCCGAGAAGAGGGGGGAATGGCACAGCCGAGCCGCACAAGTGTCCCGAAACTCGCGGGGATCATTAATTATTGCCCCAAACGACGCTCGGAAACATTTACGAAAACAGAAAGACGCTGCTATGTTTGGGGCGAACCTGGTCCCCGGATCTCTTCACATGTTGCAGCCCACCCGCTTTACCCGTGCCGCTCTATGCTGACTGGCCCACCAAGCCATTGCTGACTAAGCAGCTGCTCGCTGAAGAATAAGCAGAAGCAGGAAGCGGTGCAGGAAGTCAAACAGGAAGCCAAGCAGCGAGCCAAGCAGAGCAGCATTTTTAATGTCCGACAACAATGGGTGAGTTTAGCATGTCATAGGCAGCTGTGGTTTCGAGATGCAAAGTTTTTTACTAACCCCAGCTTCAAGGGACGTGCCCCGTACAACCCGTTCGACCCCAATGAGGACAGACCTATTGGTGGATACCCCTCGGAATACGCAATTCCCGGGCGAATCACAGGCACAGGCGCCATCAAGCCGGCGTCTGAACTCCAAAAGGTGAAAAGCGCGATGCGTACCTTGAACTTTGCGCCCCGCCCGCTGAGCCAGTTGTACCCGGGCCAGTACAAGATTCTCCGGCGGGTGAACGACAACCTGCGGTTCAACAAAGGGCTGACGCTAGCGGCAGCCAGTGTGATGGGCGGGGTCGTGGTGTATGCGATGTTCTTCCACCGGTGGAATGACGGGTATGACAATGTGTTCAGCAAGTTCTACCGCTTCCAGTTGCGGTGCAAGTGGTTTGTCGTGGGCTCGTTGTCGAAGCAGGACTACGAGGACCTTGTGCCGAAGCAGAAGGGGTTGAACCTGGCGATGATCAACGAAACGTTCGACCATGATTTGCTGGCGAACGAGAACAAGTTTGCGCTTCAAAGACCGTCGAGGCAGCATTTGGTGATGGCCGAGAGGGTGGCCCAGGAGAGGGAGGAGAAGTACTGGAAGGCGGTGGACATTGCGGAGCAGGAGGTGGCGAAGAAGAGAGATGGGATTCATCAAGAACAAGACACGGTCCGTGCCGATGTTCCAGAGCAGAGCGGGGGTAAATCAAAGAAGTGGTTTGGCATTTTTTAGTTGCGAACAGCTGGAGTGGTGGCATTTGTTGCCTGGCTAGATTGTACATATGCATAATAGAGAGGTGGCTCAGGGCCCGCCTGGAAGCGGCGTGAGCCGCCTAAGCAATTGAGAGTAGTAGAGCAGTCCACTGGCGGAGCCAAAAGCTATAAGAAAGCCATGCAAATTAGAAAAGACGATTGTTCAATGTAACGTGCTGTGTGGGACAATCCAGAAATAGAAAACTCGCAGGAAACCTTAGTGTCCTGACATGGTTACATGCTTACAATACTACTCATTGTGGCCAGTGACCACTGCTAAGTAGCACTGTTTTGTTGGCCCGGCTTTGATAAAAAGCATTACAATGTCGTTTACGTGCTGCCTCGCTTCGCTCGCCAGGCGGTAGCTTACACTAGGCTCGAATGTGACACCGATCATTGCAACTCTCCCCATTGATAATCTCGAGAGAATCGCACCCAAGATCTGTTCCGGATTTCCTCTCCAATACAAAATCGCAACCGCTTCGACATGTCCTGGGTTCAAGCCAGATACTTAAATCCGGCCGACCTCGTGGGAACCGTTAACGTTGCATTTGTTTGTGAATTTGCGTTAAGAAGAAAACTCCAGTTGGAAAACCGAAAAATTTTATACTGCCTGCTGCAGCCGGGTACTGATTAGTGAGCAGAGGCGGCGGACTCCACACAAATCCATAAAGAGCGTCTTTCCTGGCAAAACTGAAATTTCGATTTACAACCAAATCTGACCAAGACTTTCACTGAATGTTGGAGAGTATTGGATTAGGGTTTGAGGACCCCGAGGGGTTGGGTGCCAGCATCAGCGCGGAGATCAAGGCCGGCACCTATACATGCTTGGTGTGTGCCGAAGACATCGATGAGCACTCGGAGGTGTGGCCGTGTGGCGCGTGCCACCGTGTGTACGACCTCGAGTGTATCAGGAACTGGGCGAAGAAAGACACGAAAGCCAGTGTGCAGTGGCGGTGCCCATCGTGCAAGGCGCAGCTGACCAAGATCCCCAAGCAGTACCAGTGTTGGTGCAAGAAAGTGGTGAATCCCCAGGAAAACCCGTTCTACCCGCACTCGTGTGGCCAGACGTGTAACCAGAAACTCCCTGGGTGCCCCCATGCGTGCCCGCTTCCGTGCCACCCGGGTCCGCACGCCTCAACATGCCAGGCGTTGCCCAGACTCAAGTGTCACTGTGGCGACAAGACGAAGCAGTTTCCATGTACTATTGCGCCGTACGAGCATGGGTGGAAGTGTGAGAAGGTGTGCGATGAGTTGATGCCATGCCTCAAGCATAAGCATAAGGAGGTGTGTCACTCCGGGTTGTGTGGAGCCTGTCAAGAACCAGTGGAGGCAAGATGTTACTGTGGGAAACACCAGCAGGAGATCCCATGCTACAAGTACATTCCTAAGGATTGCACCGCCAACGGAGAGCTGTGGATTGGAGCCTACCAGTGTGACACTGAGTTGTGCAGTGGTTTGCTCGATTGTGGCGTTCACGAATGCAGTGTCAGATATTGCCACCCAAGTGACCACCAGTGCCCGAAGAACCCAGCTAGGATGACCACATGCCCTTGCGGCCGGACCCAGATCTCCGCCCTTCTCGGCGGCAGAGAACGTACGCTGTGCCTGGACCCGATTCCGACGTGCGATAAAATTTGTGGCAAGAAGTTGGACTGTGGTCATACGTGCTACTGGACGTGCCACGAGGGCGACGATCATGCCACTTGTTACACCACGGTGGAGCTTCCTTGCCGGTGCGGCTTTTCCAACTTTACCGTCCCCTGCAAGTCTATCCAGGCCGGTAACGTGCCCAAGTGTAAGCGTAAATGTCTGGCGTTGAAGAACTGTCGTCGTCATCGCTGTGGCGAGGTTTGTTGTGCGGAAGAAAAGACCGCGATTTTGCGTGAGAAAACTGCCAAGAAGAACGCCCGCACAGGGCAGGCCGCGGACTTGGAAGTCGAACCGGCGCATCTCTGTCTTGAGCCCTGCAACAAGCTTCTCCTGTGCAAGCAGCACCGGTGCCAGTGGCAGGACCACCCCGGCAAGTGCCCGCCATGCCTCGAGAGCTCGTCGGATGATTTGATGTGTGCGTGCGGGAGAACCGTGTTGATCGAGGCTCCCGTGCGGTGCGGTGCCAAGCCGGTGGTTGGGTGCACTTTCCAGTGCCAGATTCCCACCGCCTGTGGCCATCAGATGCCGCACGTGTGCCATGGGCCGGACCGCGAGTGTCCAAAGTGTACCGCCTTGGTGGTCAAGAAGTGCGCCTGTGGAAAGCGCGACATCAAGGGGGTGTTCTGTTACCAGGACCAGGTGAGTTGTGGGCTCAAGTGCGACCGGGTGTTGACGTGTGGCCACGAGTGTACCAGGCTGTGCTGCCCGCAGGATCTCGATCATACAACTCTCAAATGCTTGGCAGCGTGTGGGGAGAAGCGGTCTTGTGGCCACACTGATACCGCGCGTTGCCATTATCCACGCGCTTGCAACGAGGCCGTGGCGTGCCCTGTGCCAGAAGTGGTCATGTGCCAGTGCAAGCGGATTATCAAAAAGGTGCCGTGCGGAGCGACGGCCAGCAAAGAGTCTGTCAAGGGGACCCCACTCGATTGCGATGCCGAATGTGCTCGTGTCAAGCGCAACCAGCAGTTGATGGCGGCGCTCAACATCAACCTGTCGCGCAGTCCAACCACTGCGAACCCGTATTCCGAGTACTTGCTCAGCGTGTACAGCAAGCAGACTAAATGGTGCGACCAGATCGAGGCAGTCTTCCAAAAGCTTGTCAGAAACTGGGCGGAAAACCCGCAGCTGCGCAAGACGTATACGTTCCAGCCCATGCGCGCGACCCAGCGGACTTTTGTGCACCACTTGAGCGACCACTACGGGTTGTACTCGCAGTCGCAGGACCCGGAGCCGAACCGGGCTGTTTACGTCGAGATTACTTCGAACAGTGGCTTGCCGGTGGCCACTTTGGGTCAGACGTTTGTGCACCTTGAGTCCCCCGCCGAGTACAATGCGTTGCTCCTCGAGCAGCGCCCTGAGCGGATCGAGAACGCGAAGGTGACTGCTGTTGGCGACAAGCACTTACTTATTCCAAATGAGTTCCAGACTCTCACGAGCAGGGGCCAGCAGGGATTGGTCCAGCTTGGGCAGAGCTATCCGTTTGGCGCCAAGTTGTGCAAGGTGGATTTCGACGGGGAGACCATTTTGAGCTACGGTCAGGAAGTTAAGAAGACAATTGGCGAGGAGGATGCTACTGAGGAGGCTGGTAGAGCAGATGATAGTAAGCCAGAAGACGGCGAACCACAAGTTGACAAGCCAGAAGGTGGCAATCTAGAAGATGACAAGCCAACTGAATCTTTTACACAACTGGAGGAGATTTCACCGGTGAAGGCGACGTCAATGGAGCCGGCGGTCGGGACTCCTTTGTACACTCCTTTGGAGACACCACTGGAAACTCCGCTGGACACCCCTCTCGAGCGTTCAGTGACTCCCGTGGAGTCAGCAGACAAATTGGAGGAGTCTGAAAAAATGGAGGTCGTTGAGGCGACTGAGGAGTCGGTGGTCGAGCCAACTGCGGAGCCAACTGCTGAGCCAACTACTAATTAGACTCTCGATACTACACGAGTCATTTATAGACAATGCATTGACATTCCGCTATTATTAACACTACCAAGTTGAATCGCTGTAAGTTGCTATACAAAACGCGTACATTCTCTTTCCTTGACGGATGTCAGAGGTTCTGATCGTGAAGTACTTGCAGTGGTGCCACATGGCCATTTTTAATATCTGCCAAGGCGCCGCTCAACGCTATTAGCAAAAATAATCAAGTCCTTCACGACCCCTGATTTCAACCTGCAATCCCGCCTGGGAGTGCAAACCAAAAACAGTAGTTGCAACAACTAATATCCACTTCTTGTTAGTCCTGGTTCACACCAATAGTGCACGCTTGTTTTCAGATATACTATTTTCGACATTATATGTTAAGACAGGGATAACTGTATAAAATAAATGCTCATCATTTAAGCGGAAACGAGGTCACTTACCTAGAGAAAAGGCATCCACAACAAGGACATTATCGAACGAATTGAGTTGTTCTCTATTCAAATCGTTCTCAATAAGTGTCCTAACATTGTGAGGCTTGTAATTTCGACGCGCAAAATTTTATAGGCCTCCTGCGCTTACCCGCCGGTTGGAATCAGGCGCGGCTCACGAAAAACGAATTTCGGCCAAAGGTAACGGTGTCTAATCTTGGCTAATCTGCGATCGTCTCTGCAACACGATGACGGTATTTCGCGGGAACTTCCTTCGCCAGGTGCGCAGAAAACCATTGACCTTGCTTGCGCCTGTGACGCTAGTGGTCTTGGTGGTGTTCCTTGTGTTCTCGCCAAGTCTGCCGTTCCACGCCGCCGCGCCCGAGACGAAATACTCGTACAAGCCCAAGAACCGGGGCTTCTTCGGCAAGAGCAACAAGAACCACGGCCGCAACCTCCCCGGGAACCACATCTCGCACTACGATCTCAACAAGTTGAAGTCGACTCCCCAGGCGTTGTACAACAAGGAGCGTGTCTTGATTCTCTCGCCAATGTCGCGCTTCTACAACGAGTACTGGGACAACCTCTTGGCCCTCACGTATCCACGTGACGCCATAGAGTTGGGTTTCATTCTCCCAAGATCCGGTGCTGGCGATGAGGCGCTCAAAAAGTTGGAGAAGAAGATCAAGAGCGTGCAGACCGGGGCCAAGGAGAACCGTTTTGCCAAGATCACGATTCTCCGCCAGGACAATGACGGCTTGCAGTCGCAGTTGGAGAAGGACAGGCACGCGTTGTCTGTGCAGAAGGAGCGCCGCAAGCTGATGGCTATTGCCAGAAACTCGCTTGTGTTCACTGCTTTGAGTCCGTACACCTCGTGGGTACTCTGGCTTGATTCCGACATCATCGAGACCCCAACGACTCTCCTCCAGGACATGATCAGCCACAATAAGCCTGTGCTCTCTGCCAACGTGTACCAGCGCTGGATGAACGAGGGCAAGCCTGACATTCGTCCGTACGACTTCAACAACTGGGTGGAGTCTGACGAGGGCCTCAAGATCGCCGAGGGCATGCGCGACGACGAGATTATTGTTGAGGGGTACGCCGAGATCGCGACGTACCGTCCTTTGATGGCACATTTCTACGACAAGAACGGCGATCCAAATACCGAGATGCAGCTTGATGGTGTTGGCGGCGGTGCGGTGTTGGTTAAGGCCGATGTCCACAGAGACGGCGCGATGTTCCCGCCGTTCCCATTTTACCATTTGATTGAGACCGAGGGTTTTGCCAAGATGGCGAAACGGTTGGGGTACCAGGTGTTTGGGTTGCCTCATTATTTGGTCTACCATTATAACGAGTAGTGCGGTGCCGAGTCGAAGACCAGGCATTGCGTGGCACCACAAAGCACTAGAAGCAAGCGTGATTGATAGTTGCTTGTAAGTGACATTGTTGTTGCTGCTGCCAATTGTTACTACTGTTCGTGGCTTCTTAATAGAGAAGGCACCGTTGTGCTTGAGTTCACATGATGCTGGACCGAGAGAAGGTCCCACAATAAAGCATTTTTTTTTTCAATCTTTGTAAGCATAGCAGTAGCATTTGAGTCGAAGACTAGCAGATGCAAAGGAGTGGGAGCATTGGTACGAGGTCGTCCACAAACGATGAGTGCTCCCACACGTTTCGGCTGTTCATCCACGGACATTCACTACCCGTAGTTGGGGAGTTCCTAAATATGAGATATTCTTAACTAGACCTTCTTTACTAAATCATATGTTATATTGTATTGTTTTGGGCTATGCCAAAGAATGGATCTATGTTGCAATCCTCCAATATAGCTCTGGTAGATCATTGCCTTCTTTACACTACTCTTTCTCTACACTACTCTCTTGCACCATCCCGCTGTTGCTCAGCAGCGCTAGGCAAACTCCTTGACCAACTCACAAACAGCCTCGCTAAGCTTTCCAACATCCTCCGGACTCTGTGCCTCGGCGTACACTCTGACCGCGTCCTCGGTGCCGCTAGCTCTGACAAACGATCTGCCCAACTGATACTTGGCCACCTCGGAATCAATCTTGCCCTGCAACCCCTCTGGCGCAGTCAAGGTCCGCTCAGCGTTTGTAGTTTTGAACAAATTTCTATCCTTGACGATGCACTTGGCCAACTTGTTCGGCAAGTCGGTGTAGAAGCCGTCCCAGTCGGCAGCAGTAAGGCCAAGATCCTTCAAAATTATAACAACGGCCAAGAGATCGGCAATCGCGTCACCAACAGTCTGATTGATCAATTCGGAGTAGAAGAAGAGCTTCTTGGCAGCAGCGTTGGATGAATCGGCACTGACCTGCTTCAACAAGTTGTCAGAAAAGAGCACAGTTCCGTGGCCGTTAGCCTCAAAATAGATACCAACGTCAAAATTAGCAGCCACGTGGTGCAAGTGCTTGACGCCGGTCGGTGTGCACTCAACTGGCAAGGAGAGAGTGTCCTTGAGGTAGTTGGTAGACAGGCCATTGGCGTAGGCGGTTTGAACAACGCCAACGGTCAAAGTGAGCCCAGCTTCCTGGATTAACCCAGTGAAGTACTTTGCCAACAAAGTGGCAATCTTGTCGCCGTCCAACAACCGGAATCCGGCTTTGCTTTGGAAGTAGAACACCACTCTGTCGGCGTCACCGTCGAACGAGGCGTGCAAGACGTCCACTTCAGGCGTCTCAAGACCGCCGGGTAAACGTTGATTGGTCTTGACGTAGTCGGCGCCGCAGTTGTGGTTCAAGGAGTCAGGGTGCTTGTAGTCGTCGTTGACAACTTTGAAGTTACCAAACTTGTCGCCGAGGTACTTTTGCACCAAGGTCTCGATCTTAGGCGCTCCGATACCGTTGGCAGCGTCCACAATAACGTCAATCGGAGTGGCATCCTTAATCCCACCGTAGATCTGACTAAACGCCTGCTCGGTTTTCTCGAAGTACCCCTCCTCAGAGGACTTGCCAAACGCCTCCTTCGTGTTGATGCTTCTCACGAGGTAGTGCAACTCTGGGGTGGTCAACAATCCAAACTGCTTGTACTGAGTGTCTAAAGTCTTCAACCCATCGACCACGGCATCCTCCAACGCTGGTCCAGAGTCTCTGGAATCTCTCGCGACAATCACGTTGGCCGGCACTTTCATGTCGATTTGAAAGTTCGCCACGATGCCACCGATCGCCTGGACCAACTCGGCTGGCGAGTTGGCATTAGCCAACGAAGTAGCATACTGCTCCCAGCTCTGCTCCAACATCTCGCCCATCGGGTCCACAAGCTTAACTCCATTATCCGGCGGCGGGTTGTGCGACGCGGTGATCATGATCCCAATAGTCTTGCCTTTAAGGTACTTTGATCTGAGCCCCGCAAGAATGCCCGTAGTGAACATCACGGAGTCCAAGATGTTAGCTTTCATGCGGAACCCAGCAGTACCGTACTGGAAATCTGCAATCCCCTCTGGCTTCGGGTGCTTTGATGCAAGCTCAATGATTGTGTTCATGGTTGTTGGAAGTGTGTTTGTTGTGGTAAGTTGTGAAATCTGCAACTGCGAGAACAGCTTGGCTTTTCATGCACAGCATGCGTCTCCACAGTACTGTTTCATGGGGCAGGTGGGTGCTGCCAGGGTGGCCCATAAGCCAGAACAATAACGTTGAAAAATTAGTGCTAATACTGATGACCGTTTTCATTGCTTCTGATGCTCGTTTTGAGCTTCAGGGTTACTTTAAGGGAGTTTCTAATTTTATTGCTATGTAATTTACCATCCCCACTCTTGTTTTCAAGATTGCGGATTTAGCTCAGTTGGGAGAGCGTCAGACTGAAGTTACATCAGTCTAAGATATCTGAAGGTCCTGCGTTCGATCCGCAGAATTCGCATTTTTTTTTGAACACCTAATGAATTTTCAAGAGCATTCATTTTTTTTGCCACAAATACCAATGGTGATAATAATTCTTAAAGACTTCAACAATAAAACATTCATTAAGCGTTATAAAATAGTCTAGAGTCTTCGAAGTTGCAGACTCATGCAGTGTATAGTATACTCAAAGGCAAGGAAATCGCAGCTGGCTCGGAAAAAGTACTGCTTAGTGTACTGCTCAATGCTTTCCCACGACAATCAGATCCGGATTCGAAGAGTTAAGCGACCCACTCCACAACTTCCCGTAATAATCATACAAATCTATGAACTCCTTGCCATAGTCAATGAAGACCGAGTTTTCATTCAACAAGTCGCCGTTTTCGGTAATAAGCTCCGATGCACACCAATTGTAACCCTTGCACTCGAAAGATATGTTCCAGCCATAATCGTCGTTCGTGTCTCCGGGCAAGTTGTTTTCCTCTGGGATGAGTACTCCCTTGATTTTGATAGTGGAGTTGTAGTACTGGCGAAGCGCCTCTTTGTCTCCGTCGAACATTTTTCTCACTGCGGCTCTCTTGAAGTCGTTCTCGTAACTTGAATCGTGCTTGCACACCTTGAACCCCGAGTTCATCCAGAGCAAAGTGTAGTTGTCTTCACTCGAGACGTGGCCCGGGTGGCTCGAGCAGATCCGCACGCGCTGCCGCATTCCGTCTTTAGTCTCTACAAGCTCAATTTCGGGCGACCCGACACTGGCCGCACTATTACCATTGAAGGCATACTCCTCATCACCGGCCACGGATAACGACAACCAGAAGAGTTCCTTGTCGCCCCAGAGTTTCTTATTGGCTGGGGTCCAAATCTGCATCTGCATAAGAGTGAGAAGGGCGTGGAACTTGGCCTTGCGGTTGTAGCCCACAACTCCGGCCTCCATGGTGTGCATGCTTCTTTTGGAGAACATGGCATTCTGCAACGTACGGATCGTTGACTTGGCGACGCCAAAGAAAGACTCGTCAACAAGGCCCGGTAAGAGTTTTCTGAAAAACACAAGGTCATGCTCTTCCAAGAACTCCTTGACGGCTCTGTCTCTGAAAAATAATGTGCCTGTGTCTTTGTATGCCTTAAGCTCAAAGAAAGTGGATGGGTTCACAAGAGGAATGGTGTCTGTGTCCAACAATAACTCTTCTTCAAAAGTGTTGAACATGTGCGCGTAGAACTTCATGTAAAACGAGGCAAAGAACTCTTGGTACTCAATTTTGATACATTCCTTGACGTCGACGAACCACACGTCTTGTTTGGGGAACTCGCTTGGAAGCTCTTCGAACGGAATGTTCTCGATGATCAGAGGGTCCAAACTAAGTTGACCACGGGCAACGTCAAAAATCTTGGCCTGGTTCTCGGCAGATATGTCGCTCTTGTGGATGATCTGGATCGGCAATCTGTTGTTCAAGCCTCTCAAAAGCTTGAGCAAGCGAATGATGTCCTCAACACCCTTTTTGTCAGAAGCGGTGACAACAATACCTTTCCCGTGAAAAGATCTTTTGAGTTGAATCAAGAATGAATCCTGGTGCTCGGTGGCGTGCACACCGGCATTCGACGTGTACGAGCTGGGTATGCCCCAATGGGTACTGGACTCCCAGTTCTTGAAGGTAGGGAGTTTCTGGGCAAGCCACGGGAAAACTCTAAGCTCGAGGTCCGACAAGTTGTCGCCTATCGGATCCACGGGGGTGTGATGGCGAGCCTTGAGTTTGTTGTTCAAAGCATTCACCACATCTGGGTGGTTGAACAGGTTCGGAGAGCCATCGTCCTGCAAGTAGCACTGGGAGAACACCCTAACCGAGGTCATGGCGTCCACGTACTTCTGCTCTGTCTCGAGCGTCTTCTTGAGGTCTTCCTGGTAAAGGTAGTTGGCCCTGAAATAGTCCTCGTCGGTGAGATAGTCGGCATCTTTTTTTTTCGGCAGATCTGACTTATCCTCCTTCTTTCTCTGTTTGACAAGCTCGTCGCGAAATTTGAGAAAGAACAAGTCTTTCAGTAAGCTGTCGGAGTTGTAGAAGCTCGTGCGGAATGCACCGTTTCGCCAATGAGGGTCCTTCTTGTACAAGCGACTGAAGTAGAGCTGGCACTTTTCTTGCATCGAAAACTCGTTGACATACGAGCCGTAGTCCTCAAGGATGCTCCTGAACGTGCTCGAGTACAGCTGTTTGCTGTTCTTGTGGTTGAGAAGCAAAAAGATGTTGTCGTCGCTCAACGGCGTGAGCTGGGGCTTCACGGAGAAAACTTGCAAGACCTGAGGCTGGAACACGAAGAACTGGATACAGGCAAGTAGGAGAAGCGCCGGTAGCACGCGCTTTCGTATCCGCGAGAGCACCGTCATTGCGGAGTGTGTTGTTGACAGATAAGGAGTGTGAATGTTCGGGAAAAAAATTGCCAAGCCGAGGCAAAAAGCGGATGACTAGGTTTAAGCCGCTGCCGCAGGTACCACGCACCTTACTGCGCGGCGACGCCGTCCACCCTGGCCTAAAAAGAAGGTACGGCTCGAAATCCATTGCATCATGGCAATCACGTGGAGCAGCCGGCGAGCGGCCGGCCGGCCTCCCACGGTCGCCCGGTCTGACTCTACTACTCTGCCAAGAAGCACCCGGTAAAGCGCGGGTCTTGAATTCCGCTACTGCTTTGGGGCGAAACCCCTAGACCGACGATCAGTCAGCCAGATCTGGCGTGACGTAGCGGACCAAGATCTTGGTCCAAAATCTGGTAGGCTATAAATTCTTGGCGCCCCGTAAAAACGTATAGGACTCAACAGCAATATTCAGAATCAAAAAAACTACCCAGAATTGCAAGTTTTATGCTGACGACCGCTTACTCTCATTTCCGCTCCGCTATTGTGAGCCTCCGCGAGGCGCTTAGCGGCGCAGGGTGCAGCGTGGCGGTGTTTGACGAGCTCTTGGCCAAGCCATTGTTGGCGGTGTATCAGCAGGGGATGCCGCTCGTCACGGAGTATGTTCGGGTAAATGGTGACAACGCCCCAGTGCTCAGTGCTCTATTCCAGAGTGCGTTTTTGGGCGAGTTGTCTGCGCTTCTAAGGCAGTCCCTGTCCCCTTTGAACATAAGCCTTCTTGAGCTGCTCGCTGCTGCACCTCTAACAAGCGACCAGAAATGCATCTGGCTTTGCCGAAACGAGTTCTTGGATGCCGTCTACAAAACGTTCCATATTGGAGTCATTGACGCAAAGAGCTTGGAGAGGCTCAAGAAGATCGCACTTTTGTTGTTCACCGACTTGGGGAAAAACCGCACATCTCTCTACCAGTCTCTGACGGTGCAGGACATAGTCCTCGTCGCGGACGACAAGCTCACCAGTCCAAGGGCAAAAGTATTCTCATTGCAACTTTTAACCCGCTTATTAAACAGCAATGACGAAGAGTTGTTTCCCTCAAAATTGCTGTTCTTGCAATCAGACTTTGCTAAATGCTTGCCCCGCTACTTTGAGAGCAAACCTGCCTTTGCCAAACGCAGGCTTGACGCATGGGAGCAGGAGCAGTTGATCGTGCACACCGTCGACCTCTTTGTGGCGCTCTACCAGTCAACGACAAACTCCAAGGGCATTGCCGAGATTATCTTCAATAAGCTAAAATTTTCCTACTATATCAAACAAGTCTTAAAACGCAAGTCGAGCACCACTGCGCTGCAGAATGCATGCTTCAAGTTTTCCGCAGTGTTTCTTGGGGTGGCCACTACCGAGCTCGTTGTCTATGAGTCGAGCGCGCTAGATATTATTGCAAAGAGCGTGAGAGTTGAGGACTATCTTGAGGTGCTCAATTTTATCAGCCTCACCATGCGTCTTAAAGCCAGCAAGTTTCAAACATCCAGCGCCATGAATAAGCTTAAGCCCTATCTCTTGAGATGCGCTTCTGTTATCCGGGGTAACCAAGCAAGTGCGGAGTTGGCTAAACTGTTTTTCACATTTTTTGAGCGCTATGTTCGCGGGAATTTCAACAGTGTCACTTTGGCATTTCTCGCAGAATGTGAAGCGCCATACTGTTACGAAGCATTTGGACTTGGCAATGATGTGAGGCTTAGAATGTTGAGCTTTCTCAACGAGTTGTATCTTGGAAAAACACATAGAAAGCAAACCATCTCTGAGGTAGACAATGTTGAGACTGCGGTGTTGTTCTGGGCAGTCAAAAAACATCTTGAAACTGTGATTCTTTACCTTAAAGATCTTGTCCCATTAGAATTTTCTAAGAAGGAGGTCGCAGAGATCAGTCTCTCTTTCAGTACAGTTACAATGTACTTGACATACTTCCGGGCTCACACTGCATTATACAGCCAGCTTGAACAAAGAGTTTTGGATCTATTGAATGCCAAAGAGTTGCTCAAGTTTTTTGGAGCTTCCACCAAGCCAAAACTCATTCGAGCTGCAGCGGAGTGGTTTTTGCAGTTTGATTACGCCGCAGAGATGAACGGCTACTTTCTTGCCAACCCGCACGATCAGACCAACATCAAAAACTTGTTAGATCACAAAGACAAGAACGTGAAAGAATTGGCGGTTAAGATGTTGGCCAAGAGCCTCAGGGCACCGTTGAGCTATGAACTTTATGGGATGGATCACGACGTCGTGCTTCAGACTTATTCAATGGCATGCGATACGAGTGAGAATCAGACGCACTCAGTAGCTGTTATTGAGCAGTTACTTGGGCTGGCGAGAAGCGCTGGTGAACAAGAAATCAAAGAGATGGTAGAGTTGCTAGTGCATATGGACATTGTGAATGTCTTACTTCTACCGATCCTTGAAAGGCCTGTTTCTGGGCTCTATCCCACTGTTCCGTTGCGTATTCTGCTGCTCAACATACTCAGCGAGCTAGTGCTATGCTCCGAGTGTCACAAATCAGTTCAGGAGAGCTGGATTCTCTGGCAAGTAGTTGATACCGCTAAGCACTCTGACCCTGAGCTTGCCAGTGCTGCGATGTTGGTCTTCAAAAACTACGCATTAGCGGAGACGGATCCCACGCAATTTCATCTCGTGTGGAGATTAAAATTTGCAGAGATTGTCGACGTGAGATCAAAAGAGAGTTCAGTTTCGGGCAAAGTTGCAAGCTATGAAGAGTCCTCCCAGTACATGTTTGAAACAGTATTGCATCTCTGGAAACAGTTGCCCGCAACTCATCCATTTAAGGCTGTCTTGAGAGAACATAGTGGCTTTGCGAAACTCATCGTGGCCTACTTGTCCAGAACAATTCAGTTTGGGGGCAGCGGCATCTTGCTTGTTTTGACCCAGCTCGTCACGGAAATGACGTCGGAGAAAATGATGCCTCCGACTCTCATTGACCAGGGTTTTGTGGGCGAGATCATCACGTTTGGCGGCAGAGCCATCGAGCGGCCGCTCGCCAATCGTGACAGGATCCTTGAGATTTACAAGAATTTGCTCAAAACCTACGCCTTGTTTTTTGCCGTTCAGCCTCGCAAGAACCCTCACAGTGGCAGTATTAGTGAGCTCCAGCAGCGGCTCTTGGACCCAGGTCCGACGCCTCCAGAGCAGACGCCAGTAATGGTCTCGCTTGAGAGCCGTCAGGAACATTTACGGCAGACTTTGAGAGGCCCAAGCAGAAGCTCAATTGGGTACATGTACTCTTAGGACTTTTTAGCAGTGCCCTGGCAAACGTCTCCAGCAGAGTACAGCACTGATTCTGGCCGCCTTACGGTGTAATACACTAAGCACCTGGTTATTCTACACTTATCCAGGCTTACTTCCATAATAGTTTTTTTTAACCACGATTGAATTATATTATATGATACAATGCTATAAGACATTCCCTGTACCATATATCGTATTCACGGTAGTTGATTAAGGCTTTGCCTTCTTGGGCCGCCTGTGGCCTTCGATTTCCGCCCAGCTCCCCGCCTACGCATCTCGCCCACGCGCCTCCCCGCGCGTAGATCCATTTTTGGCCGCCAATTTTTCGCGTCTTCAAATTCATGAGATGAGCTGCTGCTGACTGGCCATGGACAACCGAAAACGACCGTTTGAGAAGCCAAACGCTCTGGGAAACAGCGAGCTGCTGTCTAAACCCGCCCCCCGTCGCAAATTGGCGCGCGACATTGCACGTAGCGTCAATCTACCGGTCAACACATTGACCTCTTCCACATCAGATCAGCACAGCATCACCAACCCGCAGCACAGGCTCAAAGCAAGCAGTCTCAGTGGGGCACAACAAATTAACAGCAGTGGGCTGAGTACTTCTATGGGGAGTCACAAGAAAATTGTTAAACCCCAACTAACAGGCTCTCAGGGGGACGAAATATATTGGTCGAACATCCAGGACCTGCCAGAAAAGTCGCCCGACAGACTAAAACTCTCGCAGCAGAACGACGAGAGCAAGCGGGCAAGCTCGACGGACGGCCTTCTGAACCTCCGAGTCGACCCAATCTCGATGCTTGAAAAGAAATACAAGACAAACTTTGCTCTTACACACTTGACGCCCAAGAAGTCCAAGCTGATTCAACGGGCCCAGACGCTTCCCTGTGTGTCGCCGTCGAGCAACAGGCTGGCGAAAACAGTGGGTCCTTCGAGAAGCAAGCTTTTTGCGCTGACCTCAAAGAAAAGAAACGAGTCGCTCAATGAGCTTCTAACAGAGCTCACGACGAATGCTGCTACCAATGATGAGGTGGGAAACACGACGTCCGAGATATTGGACAAGGGTATCACGATGAACGACTACCAGCTGAATGATTTTGACGATACGTTTTTCGACGAGCTGGCTCTAAACAGTATTGCCAAGGCTGAGTGCAAGAGCACTGAGAAACTTGAGCCGGAAGGTGCCCCAAGAGTGCAAAGGGTAGAGCCTCTGGGTCGCACACACATGCCTTTGAAGTCACTGCCCTCAACGCTGACGCCTGCGAACAAGGCACAGTCTTCGCCTGTTTCTGTAAGCCGACCTCTTCCTGGAGAACTTTTGGGCACGGATCAGCAGCCGATTGATGTGGACGAGGATAGTGATGATGATGAGGGAGATGACTTTTCCAGTGATGACGAAGTTTTTGAGGAGCTCCAGAAGAAGCTTGACTCAAAGACTGTTGAGTTCAAGGAGCCAGACAAGAAAGTCGGAGTCAATGCAGAGACGGTGAATACGGCATTTGCCGACGCTAAGAAGGCGGTTGTCCAAGCAGAAGCCGCTGAAGAAAGCTCCGAGAACGACGACTTTTCTGTGGACGACATTGAAGAGGAGAAGCTTCTCAGCCGGCTCACGCAGGAGACGCAGATCTCCACGCAGAGAATGCGTCAGATCCGGCAGTCTGAGGCACATGGGGCGGCTGTTTTCCTGAAAGATATTAATGGGAAAGTAGTTGACGAAGTCTCTTCGCGGGACGAGCATGCCAATGTGAACATGGCGCAGATTGCTGTGAACCGTCTGTGGTTGCATAGATTTCAGATCCAGGAGGTCATTGAGAAGACGTATCCCCTCAAGGGACGCCCCACGAGGCAGCTCATATTGAGATGCAAGGACAAGGACGAGCAGCTTAGAAACGTGGTGCTCCGCGGATTATGGTTGAACACCGAGTACGTGCCCGGCGAAGTCATCCATGTGATCGGCGAGATGCCGAACATAGTGGATGACACTCGCAACTTGTTGATTCTCAATCCGGACACATTGATCTCTGCCACTGCACTTGGCGAGTCGCTCAATTGTGAAAGAAAGAGTTCCTTGACAGCAAGATTCAATTTGCCTAAGGAAATCTCGAAAGCTTTGTTAGTTGGTAGCATTGTGCACGAGCTTCTTCAAGAGTGTATGGTGACAAAACGCAATGATATGCCGTTCATCGAGGAGTTTCTCAACTTGCAAGTTGAGCGTTTTCTATTGGATATTCTCACTTGCAATGAGACCAAGGAGTCTATATTGGCAGAGTGTAACATCCATGTGAAGTACGTCCAGGACTGGGTCAGAGACTTCATCTTGGACGGCAACGCTCCTCGAAAGATCAAGAACTTTGGTCAGCAGACAAAAACCTCGGAGATCAAATTTTCTGTCAGCAAGCTTCTTGATATTGAGGAGAACATCTGGTCACCTATTTTTGGACTCCGCGGGTTGATTGACGCCACTATAGAGGCTAGCTTGGAGAACAACGACATCCATGGCAAGTTTGTTGCACCTCTTGAAATCAAAACTGGCAAGGAGTATATTTCTCACAATGCACAGACGTTGCTCTACACACTTCTCATGAAAGACCGGTACGACATGGACGTCAACTTCTTCTTTCTTCTCTACACAAAACTACAACAGACAACGCGGCACGAGGTCAAACGGATAGAGCTTGTGTCTCTCATGGCAAAGCGAAACGCAATTTCCAAATTTCTCAAGCTGATACAATCTGAGATTCCTCCAGTCATCAAGAGTAGCTGGTGTGACCGATGCTTTGTCAAAGGATTGTGTATGACATACAATAAGTTAGTCGAGGATGGTCTGGAGGAGGAGAGTGGGTTCAAGCCCGGAGAGTTCGACGAGGAGACGTCGCATATAAAGCTGGAGTATTCGGAGTACTACAAGTTCTGGGAGGATCTCATCAATAAAGAAGAGAATTTCATCACAAAGCTTAATAAGGAGTTGTGGTTGTTCACGGGGAAGCACAGAGAGGTGGCGGACGGCCAGGCGGTGTGCAACTTGCGGATTCAGAGTGTCGCTTTTGATGAAAACTCGGGAAGTTACGCGTACCAGTTCGAGAGACGGCCCGATTCCGATGTTTCTCAGCCCATGACGTGGTCTCAGTTGGCCAAGCACGATCTCATCTTGGTTAGCGACGAGTCGGGGCACACTGCTGTGAGCTCTGGGTTCATCATTGATATCAAGGCAAACAAGGTGTTGGTCAAAACTTCCAAGCGATTAGAAAACTCTACGGCGAAGTTGCCAGAGTTTGACGCACGCTTCAATCAAACGTTCCAGAGCGTTCTCGAGACCCAGACGACTCTGACCGACAACAGTGTGGACCCGTCCAAATCCTACAGATTGGACAAGAACCCTGCGTTCCATGGGTTACAGTTGGCGCGCTACAACTTACTTGAGTTGTTCATTAAGGGTGGTAATACCTTGCTCAGGGAGGTGTTGGTTAGTGGGAAGAGGCTCCCAAGGGCTCCTTTTCCTCACTTGAAGTATAGAGTCGATCCAGCGAAGTTTAATTCGGACCAAGTTCAAGCAATTGACAACTGCTTCACTACCAATGACTTTGCCTTAATTTTGGGAATGCCTGGAACTGGCAAGACGACGACCATTACAGAGCTCCTCCGGATTCTTGTTGACAACAGCAAGTCGGTACTTGTCGTGTCTTACACCCACTCTGCCATTGACAACATTCTCATCAAGCTTAAGCAACAGGGGATCACGGACTTTGTGCGACTCGGCTCCCTCAACAGAGTGCACGACGCCGTCAAGGAGTTCAGCCCTTACTCTGACCACAAAAAGATCACCAACAAGCAGGAGCTTCACGATGTTTACTTGAAACCCTCGATTGTTGCCAGCACGTGCCTTGGCATCCGCGACTGGGTGTTTGGTGCGCGGCGGTTTGACTACTGCATTGTGGACGAGGCTTCTCAAGTGTCGATGCCGATCTGCATAGGTCCACTTGGATTCGCCGAGAAGTTCATTCTTGTGGGTGATCATTTCCAGCTTCCGCCGTTGATTGTGGCACCCGAAGCGCGCAAAGGGCTCCAGCAGAGTTTGTTTAAGATCTTGTCGGACGCGCATCCCGACAGCGTCACAGACTTGGCGCACCAGTACCGGATGTGCGAAGATATCATGATGTTGTCGAACGTGCTTATCTATAATGGTCGGTTGAAGTGCGGCAACAAGCAGATTGCCAAGAAAACTCTTGCAGTGCCGTTTCCAGAGCGCATTGAAGTCCACTTGAAGCCTGGCGTTGATGCGGAACATCGTTGGATGGACACTGTGGTGAAGCCCAGCAATAGAGTGATGTTCCTCAACCATGATGCGTTACAGGCCAATGAGAGAGTGCTTGGAAACAAAGTGGACAACCCGGTGGAGGCCGAGTTGATCTACCAGATTGTCGAGTCATTGTTGGCCGGCGGTGTTGAAGAGCTGTCGATCGGCGTGATGTCGTTGTACCGTGCACAGATCCGGTTGATGGCGCGCAAGTTGCTGCACCGGCGGGATGTCGACATCATGACTGCCGACAAGTTCCAGGGGCTCGACAAAGAGTGCATTATCATCTCTCTCGTGCGGTCCAACGACAAGCAGATCACAGGCGAGTTGCTTCGCGAGTGGCGGAGAATCAACGTGGCTATTACAAGAGCTAAGTGCAAGCTCATTATCATTGGGTCGAGGTCTACACTCAGACATTTAGCGATATTGGAAGCTTTCATGAATGTCATTGAGAGCAGAGGGTGGTTGTACGACTTGCCTGCAGATGCTGAGAAGAGCTATGAGTTCATGTATCACATGTCGCTGTCGTCGCCGGCCCGCAAGCGGCAGAAGCCGGGGTTGTCGCAGAAGTTGATTGAAAATCACTTGTTGTTGAAGAATGTCATTGAGGAGTGAGCAGGGCCGAGCGGTCATTACATAGGCTACAACTCGACATTGCTGCTTCTTGTCTCATGGCGGATGCATCCATCATAGTTTACGATCTAGCAGCCTACTCTGATGACTTACAGAATTTACATACGAAAACTAACACTTGTCTATAAACAGTTTCTGGTCAAAACGTTAACAGGCTGTGTAACTGCTAAGATTGTAAAAACAAACCAAACTCTCTTCTCTATATACAAAGGTCTAATCTCATTAGCCTGCTCATTAGCCTAGTTTTTCGAAGGCAATGCTGAGAGTTAATTCATAAACTGCTTCAAAGCTTTACGGTTCTCCTGCTCAAACTGTTCTCCAGTTCGCACGCTAGCTTCGCCAGTGCCCTGCAGCGCACGGCTAAACTTTGTAGGGATACTCAACAGTATCATCCTTCCGCTTCCAAATCTTCTTCTTCTTGTTCGTCGTCACATGCGTCACAAACTTCTCCTCGCAGTGCAGCTTCTTGAACTTTCTGATAAAACGCGGATCCCACAACTCAGAACCGATTCCAAGATCCTTACAACACCGCATCAACGCATTGCTCTTGCACCCCTCGGTCGCCGTCGGAATCCCGCTTTCGGAGAAATACTGCTGCTCGCCGCGCGCCACCCCAATCAACTTGCCCATCACCACAAGCGCATACTCGCGCGTGATCAAGTTTGGAGTCACCAACGTCAGCGAGCGGGGAATCAATCCCCAGGCGCCCGGACCTAGAGCTTTATTAAGAATTCGGCGGTACTTGATCTCCGGCAAGTAGATCAATCCATCTGGCTTGATTTCAATATCGTCGGCATCCAACGGTTGGAGCAACGCCTCAATCTGCTTGGGACTCAACACAGTGGTGCCGATGCCGTGATACGAACTCGTCCAGTCGACATTGTCCACCATCGAGGCTTCTGGAAACGGATTGTCGTCTAAGCTCTTTGTAAACACCTCGCCAATAGACTTCCCGGGCAGGTCGAGATTAAACTTGGGCTTCCCGGTCAAAGGCTCGTCGTTGTTGGCATGAACAGTGGGGGCGGTGGTAGTATTGCTGCCAGACGTGGCAAGTGTGCTGTTCTCCACTGGCTTTTCCGGTTTCACGTAGCTCAGTTTTGCGGTAAAAGTCTTTACAGGCTTCTTATAAGTGGCATAGCGAGCGGCAAACTGAAGGCGTGACCGTATCATGTTGCTTGTTGGTTAGTCTTAGCAGCTGCGATGAAGAGATGCCCGCCATTTTTCTGAGCGGTGAGGTGTGCTTATGTAAGCGGTTGCCCTGGCAGTGCAAACGAAGCACTTCAGTTCTGGAATTTTTGACGGGATGTTGAAATAACAGGAACCAGCATCTTTTTTTGTTTTTCTGTATTCTTGACGGCAAACGCTGGCTATGGGTTCTACACCAGATAAAAGCGTACATGAAACTATATGCATATGCGGGTTCTCTAAAATCTACCAACTGCTGCGCGGCTAGGCCAATGCTATCTGCGCCAAGACATTGCTTACTGGGTGTACCCCCTCTTCCAGGCAAAATACTCCTCAATCCGGTTCAATGCGTAATCAGCATAGTCGAAATCGATCAGCGAGATCATGCTTTGGATGGCCGACCAAATCCCCCAGTAGAAACCAGGCAAGCCATAGTGCTGGTACACCTCGTCGATGAGCCCATCAATCTCAGATTCCAAAGAGGCCAGGGGCTTGCCCTCGGCTCCTACCAAGTAACATGCACACCACTTCCGTAGCACTGGATTCTTGCGCTCGGGGGCAAGAATGCTCTCCTTCTTGCACTCAAAGCCCTGCCACTCTGCCAAGTGGTTGGCGATGTCAAACCCACGAGGCGCGAAAAGCATGTACTCGTAGTCAATAAACGACACGGGGTTCTGCTCCGGAGCAGGAAGCACGATCGCATATTTGTCTAACTTGATGCCCTCTCCAGACTTGGGCTTTTCCTTGTTGTCCGGCGGTACCACAATATTGCCGCTGAGAAGGTCACAGTGCGACTTCACAACCGCACTCTTTCCCTTGATACTCCGCTTGAGCCACGCAAGCTCGCCCTTGAATATCTCCTTGGTGTCACTCGACGTCTTGTTTTCTAATAAGTCTTTACTTCTTGCGAGCAACTCCTGCACCGGCTTGAGCTCCGGAGCAATGTCCAACCACTTATCTATGACCTCCCAGAGATCGTCTTCGTTACCAGGGTCGTCGTTTTTCGTCAACATCGTGTGCCAATAGCCTAGTTTTTGGGCAATCAAGGGGAACATGGATTCACCAGACATTTCCTCGGCAGACAATGAGCGGCCCGAGAGGAAGCCGTAAATTATGCCGTTCGACAAGCGGGCGTAAATCTTCGGGGCCAAGTCTAACTTGTGTAGAAGCAAATGGTTGTGGAACTCGTTCTTGCGGTCTATTATCATCTCAGTGTTGTTGCCGTAGCTTCTCACCAACACCACGTCATTCTCAGCAGCTGAGTGCGTGCACTTGATAAGCATGTTTGTGATTCCTCCACTCACAGGCTTGATGTCTATGTTGTCTTTGGCCCAGTGAGGGAAGATGGCCGTCAAGATGTTGGGGAGTTCCGGTAGGCTAATGGCCTGGCTCGAGAGGTCAAGCGGGTATTCTTGCATTGTCATCGGAAGCCGTAAAAAGTGGTATAAAGTAGCAGAGAAGTGCACTATGTGAGCGCTAAATATGCAGTGTATCAGGTGTCTTAGCAGGTGTAATGAATATTGAGCAAAATGTGATGCGGCAAGCAGAACGATGACAGTGGCTTGGCTCTATCGGAAGTTGGCGTCACTCAGAACAGAGTGGAAATCTCGCGTAAGTGGAACGGTGCCGCGTTGAAAACGTGGTCAGATGAATGTAGATATTATTGAGCCCTGTAAACTATCATAGACCTCTTTGCCTGGCGACTTTGATATTTTCCGGCGATCCTGAGGAAAATTCGCGATTCTGCTGCGGCTCACGTACTAGCTATCTGGCCTAAAAAGGAAAAAAAAGTTGACAACTTTGCCAAACCTAAGATCACATGTAAACCGCCGAGTTTCAATTTTCATGCGTCACGTGCCGCGCGCAAGCAGTAACATGTCGCATGCAGATCTGGCGTTATCGTGTGAACCTGGAGCAAGGCGGGAGGCAAGAAATTTGCGCAGGAAAATGGCATCATGAGGCTAAGAATTATTCCTTGCACTCAATAAGGTATATCAAATGAGTTTGCAACTTTCAATTTTGTGCTCTGCTGCTCTGCTGCTCTGCTCACCGGGTAAATTTAGAAAGGAGCGACGTGATCTGCGACTGGGTCTGCGACTGTTTAGTGGCTTTTTTCGCCGGTGCCTTTTTGGTAGCAGCCTTCTTTGCTGGGGGTTTTTTAGTTGTGGCCCTTCTGGCTGGTGCGCGCTTAGCCTTTTTCGGCTCGGGCACCTCATCCTCCTCGTTTTCACCGTTGGAAGCTATTTCGAGATCGCTTTCTGACGTATTTGGCACCACAAACGAATCAGTAGCTGAGCGGCCAGAGGCTCTTCTACTACTTCCAACTCGAGTAGCCACCGCTCCTGTTTTTGCCCTCTTCTTTGGAGGAGCGTACTCGTCTTCGCTGGCTGAGGCGGAAACCTCTGGAGAACCTTCCGGAGAAGAATGCTCAGAAGACAAGTCCATCTCGGACTCATCTGAGTCGATAATCTCAACCAGTTTTGGCGCGGCGCGACCTTTTCTAGTAGCAGGTTTCTTTGTAGGCTTGGGCACTGTCTTAGGCTCCTGCCTTGTGCGCTTTTTTGGCGCAGCCGCTTCCTCGTCGGACGACACCACCACCTCCAGGCTCTTCCCCGCAGCTAGCCCGCTCTTATTCTTTTTGATAAACTTCATGAGCTCGTCGCCGCCCTCAAACTTCGCCTTCGACAAAAACTTGATATCATGCTTGAGCTCCTTGCTGATGAACTCCTCCAATGCCTGCCTGTTCTCCTTATCGACAAACTCCTTCACCGCGGCATTGATTCCCGTCTCAGGCAACAACGAAAGTTTTGACTCTTCCAAGAACTTGTTCACAAAGGACTGCACTTTGATCGAAGAGCTTTCTTCTTCAACCCTGATGTCCAGCAACTTTGTAGACTTGCGCAGTCCGCCGGTCTCTTTTTGGCGATGAAAGATGAGTATATCATTGATGTTGGCCACCTTGCCAACAAACATGTTGCTGAACCGCCGCGGGTTTTCCACCTCATAGCCTCCTGAATAGTCCACACGCAATCTAATCAAGGGCAACGGGATTCTGCTGTCCATGCTTGGATCCTGGGTCCCTGCAAAGATCTCCGGGTTTTGGTCACGCCACTTCTGCTTGGCCTGCTCAATCAACTCATTGACTCTTTTGGTCAAGTGTCGCGTCACATGGGGCTTAGAGTTTGGGCCGGGTTCAATTTTTGTGGAACTGAGTATTTCATTTTCCAAGACAAACGGACGTAAAGTAGTGAGTCTCACCGGCTCGACATGGTAGTCTTTATTTTTAATGTTGACAATGAAAACATGTTTGTCAAGCGCCTCCTTGTCACTTAAGGAAGTCGCAATGGACGAGCCTGGCTGTAACGTTTCAAACCCCGTCTCGGAGTTCGTCACGGTGTACGGAATACACTCGTGCTCGTGCCCCCAGACCACTAAATCCAAGAAACTCGGCAAAAACAGCTCGGGAAGATACGACGTCTCTGTGTGTGCGTGGTGGTTCTGGTGCACCGCCATGAGGTTGAACCACTCGTCTTTCCTTATTCCGGGGGTTTTGAACTTGACCCCGCCGTCTCTGAACGTCCTAAACAACCGCTCATCCAAAACGCTAGCCAACCCATAAAGCGCGAGCTTAGTGGTTCCTTTCTGTAGTAGCACCGGCGTCACGGTTATGTCATCGTTTTTCATCACTCTGCCGTAATGGTTGAGCAAGCCCGAAACATTCAAAAGATCCATTGGCGAGAGTAGGCTGTCGCCCGTGCTGTCGTCGTGATTGCCACAGATTGCAAAGACTGGAACAGCGACGTTCAAGTTAGGATCTTGGTAATTCACAATATTAATGCCATCATCAAACGTCTCGCTGGGATCACTGAGAAGCTCCAACTCGCAGGGCTTGTCGCCCATGCAGTTCAACCTTAAGATTCTCATCACCTGGAAGAGCGACTTTTTAGACGGCTTATTCACGTGAAACAAGTCCCCGGCTTGCAAAACCATGTCTACATCACGGTCGCGCGCGATGTTCATGATCTCCTCAAACAGCTTCCACAGGTCGTCGCCCATAAGGGGATCGCTTTCCTTGTAGCCGACATGGTTGTCCGTGGTTACTAATATGGAAATCGTGTCCTCGCCGGGGTCTATCGGGGTTTTCTGCTCGGGCATTGGTCAGTTGGAGCGTGGGGCAGCCTGAGAAAGCTGGGCGTTTGGTTTGTCTCCTTGGGATGGAGTGGAGATGCGCTGAAAAATGTAGTGCACTGGCGCAGCCAAGGCATTACGCCTAAGCATGACCTTACTACTTAGCGAGAGGAGAGGTTTGCCTACACTCAGAAAAGGCCTACAAATGTGTATTTTGTCTATCTAAAAAGCACATTGCTTATTCTAAAAATTTGGCTTTTGTGCTTTGCCCATTTGGATAGAAGGCTAATAGGACTTGGCTCACTATTTGCTGAGTAGTGCATGAACGGCCGGCGGTCATCTATGCTACGGGCGGGGTCATCCTAGCTTCGGGCGGGGTCATCCTAGCTTCGGGCGGGATCTTCCAGGCCACAGGCGGCTGGACCCTGAACATGGCCCCCAACCCACAACTCCTACAAACTCAAAACGATGAAATGGTATATTAAACTGGGAACAGTCGGGTGCAACTAGTGTCAAACAATTATCGCCAAACCACTATTGTCGAACAACTATTGTCTGTAAGGTGGGAGCCAGCATGCTTGCCAAGGGCAGTCAGTGGTGTGCAGTCAGCGGTGTGCAGTGTTGGTCATTGCTCGCGTGGAGAATCATGAAAGCAATGCATTGCTGCTCGACCAGCCTTGCCCTCGGCCCTCGGCAATTTACATAATAATACAACAGGAGTTCGTCTTCTGCGCCTGCTTCATGAACTGCTGGGCCCCCGCAGACAAACTGTCCGACTTCTGCGCCAAGCTGTCCAAGCTCTCGCCACGCTGCAACACGTTCTCCAACGCGCCCTGCAACACCACCTTGGTCTCGTCCAACTCAGCCTGGACCTTCATAAGGGCGTCCGCCTGGGTTGGGTCCTGGTACTTCTTCAAATAGGCAGCCAAGTTTGCAAGCTTGAACTTGCCATCTGGGGGAGTGCTGTTGACAAACTTCCACTGGCTGGCAGGATACGCACTGATGAACTCGTCCAACACCTTGGTCAACAAAGAGTACGCTGGGCGCATCGGGTAGTCCTTGTCGGTGATCAAGACGGCCGACAACCCCTCCAGGCGTGTGAAAGTATGAATGAAGTAGCCGTGCTCCTCGACGGTCTGACGCTGGCCGGCTGGCGTGCGTGCTGCCACGGTGGTGGCAAGAAACTTCAAGATCTCGAGGGCTTTTCCGCGGAGAAGAAACGAGAGCGACAGGAGATCGGACTCGGAGTTCAAGATGTAGGCGGTCTTGGTGTCCACGGGCTTGACTATGCCGATGTAGTAGAGTTGCATGGTGTCAGTGTGTATTGGAAGGATTCTATTGATGTAGTATTGTTGCGGTTAGGAAATGTAGAATGGAAGGGCGGGGCTCTGAACCAGGCGACTGCATGCAGCCGCTCACATCTGGTATGTCTCCGATAAGAAATGCAATGAATGCTTAGCGGAGTATTTTTTGCAGTCGCTAATGAGTTTTGGAGGGCCACATGAAACGACCCACCTGCTGTCACTCCCAGCAAGACTGTCTTCAAAATGCTTATCGAAGACATTGCTAAGCAATGGCCTCCCTCTCTGGATATGAGCGAGCCTCGTGGAAACACCTGCATAGGCCTCGCCGTAGGCAGACTTGAAACTCAAAGAGTCGTTTGAGCCTAAATAATTGAGCTCGTGAGGAGAGGCATTGCTTATGGTTTTTATTTCACCCACAGGTGCGAAGCTGGAAACTTTTTCAGTGGCATCTTCCACGGCTGACGGCCCTCCACTGGCCGGCTCGACATCCTTAGTGTAGTCGTCCGCGCTGGTCAAGAAGATCTCAAGGCTCTCGTTGCCAGAAGTGAGACGGTTATTGTCGTCTAATATATTCAACTCTCGTAGAACAAACAAGTCGTCTTTCTTCCGAGTCACCCAGACCAAATGGACGTTTGCAGTAGTCTCTTCGTTCGTTGCAGACTTCTTACGGTTCGCGAAGTATCTAAAAATAGGCAACCCATAGGCAATACCGCTTCCTCCGCACACAATCACCATGTCCGTCGCATTCAAGAAGACGTACTTTGAGATTGACGGATACGGCAAGCTGGCGTTGTAAGGAAGACGCTCGTCAAACGAAAACCGCAGCTGCCTCACAATAAGGTCGATTGTTTTGTCGGTTGGCAACGAAGCAATCGTATATGGATGCGATGGGAAGAGCCACGATTTCGGGCTCTTAAGTAGTCCCGAAATCCGGAGGTGCGAGCCAGGTGTGAAGAACTGCAAGTCTGGGTGTGCAGCCAACTTTTTCCCAAGTTTCCTCTTTTTTAGATACTGCTCTGCGGGGAATTGGACTAGTATCAACGAAGACTTGAAACTTCTTTTTATGACAACATTTACTGTCCGCGATTTCCAGACTCGCACAACCACAGAGTATATCAAAAGCGCCAAGCTCACCACTGTGTAAAGGTCTGCCTGAGGGCGGGCATGACCTGCAATGAAGAAAAGAGAAATCCACGCGGCAGCAGTGTGGAACGAGTAAAAAAAATTATAAAACCGGCAGCGTAACAGCTTTATGGATATTATGACAACAATTAGAAAAGCAATCCACGTTAAAAAGCCCAAAAAGTTCTGAGCATCGACGATCTTGCGGTTGCTTTTTTCCATGTTCCACTTGGCTAAGTAGCCAAGGGAGTGTATCGACACCAAGAGAGTGAGTAAACGGGCCAACCACTTATGAAAAGGCAAAAGTTGCAAATATAGCGTTGCCGGTAACGGGTTCGGCTTTATTGCCATAAAAACCGTGATTGGCATTAGGGCGTAGCCCACGCGGCCAAAACGGGCCATCAAGTTCACCCAGATGGGTTTTCTGTACTGCGCCGGGGATAGCAGATAGGCAATGCCAAACAGTGTGAATATGCAGACGCAGCATAGCACAAAGTAGAGAAACATTCTTACCGCCAACGGCCAAGAACAGAACCATCGGACCACTTTCGCTACCTTGCCTCTTTTAGGCCGCGAGTTGTACTTCCAGAAGAGGCAGTTGAGGAGCCATATCGCAGCGACATGGAGGAGGCACACCACCAAAATCACGTATCCGAATTCCGAATTCGCATTGTTCTTCCGGCTGGCATCGCTAGTGACAGTGCCTTGATAATGCGGATACCCTCCGTTCTGCGACTGATAGGCCATCCACTCGCCAAGCCCAGATCCAAGTGAGGCTGATGCTTTGCCGTGCATGGCCGGGTATGCGAAAAATCGTGCATGATGCGCACAACTGGTGAGCCTAATATCGCACGCACAAGTCGCGATCGTGCTTTACGTCTAGGCAGGGTAATACTATTGAGACTTAGCCATAGCAGTGGAGGGTCTAAGAATTGTAGACTTTGAGCGCACGCCTCTTATGACCACGATAAAGGTGCTACTCCTAGGAGACCCCTACGTGGGGAAAACGTCGCTCCGGGCGCAGTACGTGCACCGGGTGTTTTCCAACAGCTACCGGGCGACGGTGGGGGCCGATTTTCTCCTGACGAAAGTGACGCTAGACGACGAGGAGGTGTTTCTCCAGATCTGGGACACCGCGGGGCAAGAACGGTTCAGTCTGTTGATCAAGAACTTTTACAGGGGAGCAGATGTTGCGATTTTCATGTACGACATCACGCGACCGGAGACGTTCCACAACATCCAGTACTGGATCCGGCAGTTTGCGGAGAACGTGCGGACGCTGAAGCCGACGATATTGATTGTGGGAAACAAGACCGACACTCCGCTCCAAGAGCACTTGATCAGCATCCGGCAGTGCAAGGAGTTTGTGTCGCAGTCCGACAACTATATTGACCAGTATCTCAGTGATCTAGACAAGGACGTGCTCTACATCTCGGCAAAGAGCTACGCAGACGCGAGTAAGGTGTTTGAGCGCGCCGCGTTCTTGGGTGCCCAGAGCCTGCGCGACAACCAAGACGCACAGTTCACTTTTGACGGGGTGGATATTAGCGAGCCGAGATCGCAGGGGAGTCGCGGACTTTTCGGAGGGTGTTGTTGAACTCTGGCATTGCCCCACAGAGTTCTGTCCACGCGTGTCCGCACCCCACGCAGCTCCACGCAAATTCACAACCCACGCGTTTATCCAAGACTAATATTTACTCTACAGGCAGCCAGGGGAGCTACATTTGGTGTCACTGAGGACGCCGCCTTGTCAGTAACGAGTCTTCGCCTGCAGCGGGTCTCACTTTGGCTTCCCAATCAAGACACCCCAAGTGGCGGACCCGCTGCCTGGTCACACGCGTCGTTTTAGACTGACAACAGTTATTTTTTTTTTTCATGAGTGGCACTAGCCCAGTCCGTTTATTTTCAGTTTAGCTCTTCATAATCATAAACATTGCATCAAAGAATAGTAGTGGCGTTGGGAGGCAGCCTTCTTGTGATTTGGCTCTCCCTGATCTGATGACTCCATATCTCGTGCAGGCGGCGATCCTCGGGTGGCCGTGCGATTGGGTCAGGCGACTCGCCCGGATCGTCTCCACACACTGCTGAGAGAGGCACTAAACAATTCACACCAGTACACAATGGTCAACACTACAGAGCCATTTATTTCCATCGCAATTGATGTGAGTAGGCAATTCGTCGTTTGGTGATGTTCAGTTACTCTTTGACTACGAACTTCATCGCTCTCTGGCTACTTCCTTTGGCCCTCACTAACAACAGCGCGGTGGAACGTTCACGGACATTGTTGCCCTCATTCGGGACGAGCACTACATCTTCAAGCTTCTCTCTGTGGACCCTAATAACTACAAGGATGCCAATGTGGAGGGAATCAGAAGGGTTCTTGAGAAGGCGACTGGGGAGAAGATCCCCCGTGGTTCTCCGCTTGACACTTCCTTGATCAAAGACTTGAGGCTCGGGACGACTGTGGCCACCAATGCCTTGCTCGAACGCAAAGGCGAGCGGTGTGCGTTGGTGACCACCAAGGGATTCAAGGACGCTCTTGTTATTGGCAACCAGACCCGGCCGGATATCTTTGACTTAAGCGTGCGCAAGCCGAGCGTGCTCTACGAGACTGTCATCGAGATCGACGAGAGAGTCACGCCGGAAGATTACACCGAGGATCCCGAGGAGAACGTTTCAGAGTTGAGCGGAGATTTAGTGAGGGGGCTGTCCGGCGAGGTTTTGAGAGTTTTGAGGGTTCCTCGCGAAGAGGAGGTCACTGCTGCGCTTCTCGCCTTGAAGGCTCAGGGAATAAGCAGCATCGCAGTGTGCCTCCTCCACTCTTATATCTATCCTGAGCATGAGTTGTTTATTGAAAAAATAGCGAAGAAGCTCGGTTTTAGTCATATTTCATTGCTGAGCCGGCTCTCTCCGATGATCAAGTTTATTCCACGGGCCAATTCGTCGGTGGCGGACGCCTATTTGACCCCGGAGATTAAGAAATACTTGAGCGGATTGGAGAGTAATCTCAAGGATGGCATTTTGAGTGAGACCAATCCCCTGGGGGTCAAGTGTCAATTTATGAAATCCGACGGCGGGCTCGTTGATGCCACGAAATTCAGTGGTCTTCGTGCGATCTTGTCGGGGCCAGCTGGCGGCACTGTCGGCTTTGCCAAGACGATGTACGACCCAAAGCGCAAAATTCCCTTGATCGGGCTCGACGTCGGCGGCACCAGCACCGACTGCTCGCGGTATGCAGGCACTTTTGAGCACGTGTTCGAGACGACGACCGCAGGAATCACGGTGCAGAGCCCTCAGTTAGATATCAACACCATTGCCGCCGGAGGAGGGTCACGTCTTTTCTTTGAAAACGGACTCATGAGAGTGGGGCCAGAGTCCGCCGGTGCTGATCCGGGCCCCGTGTGCTACCGTAAGGGGGGCTACTTAACCATTACAGATGCCAACCTTTTGCTCAAACGACTTGTTCCGCAATTTTTTCCTACGATTTTTGGACCTAATGAGGATGAGCCGCTTGACGTCGAGGAGACGGTGCGGCAGTTTGAGGAGCTCACAGAGAACATCAATCAACTGACCGGGAAGAGCCTTTCCATTTATGAGGTCGCTGAGGGATTCCTCGATGTCGCGAACGAGGCGATGGCAAGACCCGTCCGTACACTTACGGAGTCTAAGGGGCACCTCTTATCAAAGCACCGCTTAGTGGCTTTTGGTGGAGGCGGCGGGCAGTGTGCCAGTTTTGTGGCGTTTGACAACTTGGGCATTGCGACTGTGTTGGTTCACAAGTACTCCTCTGTGTTGTCGGCGTTTGGCATGGCGTTAGCTGATGTGGTGGAGGAGCTCCAAGAGCCTTCTGCTTTGGTCCTTGAAGATAACGCTGGGCAGGCTATTGAGGAGGTCTTCTCACGTCTTTTGGAAGCCAGCTCTGCCAACTTGAAAGCTCAGGGCATTGCTGAAAGCCACATCCACTTCGAAAAGTATTTGAACTTGCGCTACAAGGGCACTGAGTCTGCGCTCATGACTTCGAACTCCGAGTCCGTGAACGAGTTTATTGCAGAGTTCACCAGGCTCCACGAGAGCGAGTTTGGGTTCAAGTTTGAAGACAAGCCGATCATTGTTGATGACATCCGCGTGAGAGCAATCGGCTCAACCATGCAGCTCGACCAGCCGTCTGTGGACGATCAGATCGAAGCACTTGAAAAGAGTGGAGAGCTTTTAGAAGCGGAAAACGCTACTCTTGTGAATGAAGTCTTCTTTAGAGGCGAGTTCAAATCGACTAATGTCTTTACGATGGACAACTTGAAGGTTGGCCGTCAGGTGCGCGGCCCTGCGATCATTGTCGACAACACACAGACTATTGTGGTTCCTCCAGAGTCGATTGCCACAATTCTCAAGGAGCACTTGGTTATCCAGAATCATCGCCCTGCGGCTGTGAACAAGTCCCTTGAGAAATCCGCAGACCCCATCATGTTATCCATTTTCGGCCACAAGTTCATTGACATTGCCGAGCAGATGGGGCATTCGTTACAGAAAACATCTGTTTCCACCAACGTCAAAGAACGGCTTGATTTCAGCTGTGCGTTGTTCGACGCCGACGCAAACTTGGTTTCTTCTGCGCCACACATTCCTGTCCATCTAGGAAGCATGGCGACGTTCGTGAAATTTCAAGCAAACCACTGGCGCGGCAAGTTGGCGCCTGGTGATGTCATTGTGGGGAACCACCCTGTATGCGGTACACATTTGCCTGACATCACGGTGATGACACCGATGTTCAGCGATGGGGAGATTGCCTTTTATGTGGCATCCAGAGCACACCACAGCGATATCGGACTGATCTTGCCTGGAAGCATGCCGCCAAACAGCAAGGAATTGTGGCAGGAGGGTGCAGTGATCTACTCTGAGCTTTTGGTCGAGAGAGGCGTATTTCAGGAAGAGAGAATGACGGAATTGTTACTTGTGGAGCCTGCTAAGTTTCCTGGCTGCTCCGGAACCCGTAAATTGTCGGACAACATCAGCGACTTGAAGGCGCAGGTTGCCGCGAACTTGAAGGGTATCAACTTGATCAAGCTGCTTATCAAGGAGTATACGTTGGACACTGTACAGTTCTACACGGGAGCCATCCAGGCGAATGCCGCGGAGGCGGTTTCCAATCTTCTCAAGAAGTTTCCACAAGACAAATTGGTCTCGGAAGATTTTATGGATGATGGCTCAAAGATCCGGTTGGTCATCACGATAGACAAAGAAAGGGGCACCGCTGAGTTTGACTTCCTGGGCACGTCTCCGGAGGTATATGGTAATTTGAATGCTCCCAAAGCTATCACCTACTCTGCAATTATCTACTGCTTGCGCTGCCTTGTCAGTGAGGAGATCCCCTTGAACCAGGGCCTTCTCCAGCCGCTCGATATTAGTATTCCCGACAACTCGCTTCTTTCTCCATCTCTTGGGGCAGCTGTCGTTGCCGGAAATGTGTTGACCTCCCAGCGGATAACTGACGTTGTGTTCAAGGCGTTCCAAGCAACTGCCGACTCGCAAGGTTGCTGCAACAATTTCACGTTCGGCACCGGCGGCAACACGAGCGCGGGGTACGTTAAAGGGTTTGGCTACTACGAGACGATTGCCGGCGGGCATGGCGCTGGCCCGACGTGGGATGGAGCTTCAGGAGTGCACACCAACATGACAAACACTAAAATGACGGATGTCGAGGTGTTTGAAAAACGGTATCCTGTGATTTTGCACGAGTTTGGTATTCGACATGGCTCTGGAGGGAAGGGCAAGTTTAAGGGTGGCGACGGTGTTGTCAGAAACATCGAGTTTCGTATCCCGTTGCAGGCGTCCATTCTCTCGGAGCGTAGAGTGGTTGCGCCGCACGGGATTCAGGGAGGTGCAGATGGTGAGAGGGGATTGAACATCTGGCTACGGTTCGACAAGGATGGAAGCAGCAGAGAGATCAACATTGGCGGGCGAAACACGGCGGATGTGCAGGCGGGTGATCACATTATTCTTAAGACACCGGGCGGTGGTGGGTACGGTGATCCAGCGGAGAGACTTGACGGCAAGGTGGAGAGGATCAAGTTGGGCGACAAGTTTAGAAAGGTCGCGTCGGGATCTGTTTCGAACAGACATGATCAGCAATATAGCAACTAAGCTAGTAGTGCGGTGGCGAAATCAGTATACTACAGTAGCTCCAGCACTCTACGTAGCCTAAATTTGGCACTTGAACTCGGGTTGTTTGAATATTGAAGGCAATTTTTTGGCAGTGCACTGACTAAGTTGAGAGCTCTACTGCTTCATGCGGTGTGTATGCGGACTTCAGCAAAAGTTTTAAATATATCTTCCACCCAGTATAAGTTGTGGTAGTAATTTTATATGAATATAAAAATCATAATTTTAATCTATTGGAAAATATAAATATTATTTTCTTCGTGTTTGTTTTGAAGATATCTCAAATGTAATGAATACAGGAAAATTCATTAGAATTTTGCTCGCCAGTCTGCAACATTTTAATAATTCCTCTTGAGTTGACCCATTACATTTTACATCTTGTTTTACTTACCGAAATTAATATTTTTCAAAGCCGGACAAATTTTTTCTGACTTTCAATAGGGCGAGAACAAATTTGGAGCTCCATCCATGAAGCATAAATTGGCGTTCTCTCGCGCATCATTTGCACTATAAGGGGACGGGCAGGTCCCACAAATGTTTGGCAATGCACAACAGAACATACCAGCCAGGCAGTCGTTTTGTCAAAGTTGCTGGAGTTTCTGGCTCTATGATAATTTTGTACATGTTGCCTTGGGTAACTTTGGATCATATTTAAAGATCGGTTTTACACGTGTGATAAAATTAAAAGCAGTTTCGAAAAAGGAGTCTATTCTAGCCTTAACTCTTCTACAATAATCAAATCAAACGTTCTAAATGACTACCTAGCCTATAAACAATGGCAAAAGTAAATTTCACGGTGCGAAGCGGAGCGCTGAAAACGAGCACTTGCTAAAAAGAAGCGCTTGCTATTGCACCGCCGCGCTTCACGGGCTGCTGCTCTAGCTGCTCAGCTCGGTGGTGGCGTGGCAGACCCCTTCAAAGTTAATGGGAAACGGTCTTCGTCTTCAGACTCACTCTCGTTGCCCGTGCTCAACTTGAAGCCGATGTAGTCGTCGGTGCCCAACTCCTGCTTGGACTCCTGCAAAGAGCCGAGGTCGCCCGGAGTCATCAACAGCTTGCGGTCGCGTGGCGAGCCTGGCGCCGACAACGGTCTGGTGATCTTGACGTTTGGCGAGTTTGCAAACGGATCGCTGCCAGCAGAGAACTGGTCTGGGTACGCGCGCTTGAGCGCCAACTGACGAGCCTTGATGTACTCGAGACCCATGCGCTTCCAGTCCAACAACTCCGAGAGACGCTCGGTACGGTTACGCTGGTTGATACGCTGTCTGCGGGACTTTCCAACGAAATCAAACATGTAGTCGGTGATCTGGTTGATCGACTCGTCGACGGACTTCATGCGACGGTCGGCGATGTAGATGCCGTAGTCCTCGGAGTTCTCGATCAAGTCCTCCATGTAGCCACCAAACCCAGAGAGGTTGGTGGTGATCAGGGGAACACCCATAACGGTACACTCAGCTGGAGTGTAGCCCCAAGGCTCGTAGTACGACGGGAACACACCCAAGTGGCAACCGCGGACAAACTCCTCGTAGTCGAGCGGCAAGATCGGGTTGTTAGAGTTCAAGAACTCCGGGTGGAAGATCATCTTGACGCGGTCCTCTGGGGCGTTGAACAACTTGACGCGGCGGATCTGGTTGAGGATCGGGTCGTTGGAGTCGTCGTTCATGTTGTGGGTCACAATCGGCGGAAGCGAGTCGCGCTTGAGCGCAAACACACGGCGCTTGAGCGCCACGCGGTCCTGTGGCTTGATCAAGTCGTCGAGGCTTGGCAACTCGTTACCATGCTGCTGGTAGCGCGCGCAGTGCTCAAGAAGACGGCGCTCGATGCTCTTGGAGATCTCCGAGACGCTGTTCTCAAGCGCCTTGACAACGGCCTGGCCCTTGAGGGTCTCTGAGGTGTAAGAACCGGTGGAAGCTGGCATGATAATGAAGGCCACCACGGTCTTCTTGGAACCGCTCTCCTTCAAGCGGTGGTTGAGACGGGCAAGGGCCTCGATGAAGACATCGGCACCCTTGTTGCGGTACTCGTAACGGCCGGCAATGAAGAAGTACAAGGTGTTGTCCAAGTCAAAGTCGTACTTGCCGTAGAAGTGGCCGCGGGCAAAATCGTTGATCTTCTCCTTCTGGATCTGATGGAGGTTCTGGAACTCGTGCACCGCCTGGAACTTGACGACGTTGAGACCGTTGGGCAAGACGCCGTCCGGCTTGCGCTTGAGCAAGTGCTCAGACTCAAACGCGGTGATGTGTGACACCGTGGTGAACACATCGGCAGAGTGCGCGGCGGCGCGCTCGATGCAGTAGCGGTGGTAGATGCCACGCTTGCCGGCCTCGGCGTCGACGTCGAAATTCGCAAGGTTGTTGTAGAAATCAACAGACCCGGCGCAGAGGTAGCGGCCAAGAAGCGTCGCGTGAGTAGTGAAGATGGTGGTCACGTCGATGCGGCGCTTGCGGCAGAGCGGGAGGCACACCCCGGCCAACCACTCGTGGCAGTGGGCGACAACCGCGCGCTCGCGGTCGCGGAAAACAAGCTCGCCAAGGAACCACGCAACAAGGTATCCGAGGAGAATAGCGTCGTTGCTCTCGGTGTCGCTTGGCGGCGCTGGGATGCCCGAGAGCTTCCAGAGGTCGGCCTTCCACTCGTCGAGGAACCCTGCGGCCGAGCCGGTGTCGAAGAGCAACACGCGCGGCGCGCCCTCGATCAACCAGCGGCCGTAGAGCCAGCGGATGCCCTTGGCGGACATCGCGTCCATGGTGGCCTTCATGTGGGGGTCCTTGAGCTCGAGCTCTTCGACCTCGGTGGCGGCCGAGGCGTAGTTGAGGGGCCCAAGGAGGCAGTACCGGTGGCGGTACTCGGCGACGGTGATAGGCGCCTTGGACTTGAGCACCGAGTAGATGCCGCCGACACGGTTGGCGACTTCGGTGGCGACTTCGAAGAGCAAGTGGTTCTGGATGTCGCGGGTCATGATCTGGGGTTAGCTGGGGAGGGAAAGGGGGAGGGGGGTCGAAGAACAGGAGCGGGGGCAGATGACACGGGGGAACTGATAACGGGGCAACAAGGGATGTCAAAAAAGTGGAGATCCTTTGTTGTTCGCTGAGGCTTCACTGGTCACGACTTGTGCTTTGCCTGTGTACTTACTGAGTTGCTGGGCCAGAAAGGCGGGAGGTTGGTGAGATAAAGAAAAGGTTTGAACCAGCGCCGAAAACGAAAACCTGGGGAAGCCAGCTCCGACGAAGATAGTAACAAGCCATGATGCAGTGCCAGAGACATGGGCTGCAGCCGCCTGCGGGCCCGCCCCACCACGCGCCGGCGGAGGCTGGACGGGGGCTGCCGGGGGCTGCCCAGGGGTGCCAAAAAAAACCGTGGGAGATTTGAACTGGGCGGTGAAAGCTGACGCCTGTGGGCTCTTTCTCGGTCCGTTTACGGTCACTACAGTGCTCCCCCCGTGACGCTCTTTGTTTGCATTTTTGCACCTTTCCAGCGGAATAATTACCGTGCATTAAAACCGTGACACCATACGCTTATGTGGGGGCAGGGGCGCCGTCATATGGCTCCCCGAAAAAGCTGGTTGGCCACCTGGTGTGGGGGGCCCGGTGTGGGGGCGGGCGTCATGGCGGGCGCTAGCGCGGCAGGCTGGGCGAGAGCGGGCGGGTTTAAACTAGACCATAGCACGTAACCATTGGGTCGGCGTATGGTTTCGGGCCTGTCTGGCACCGACCTAAAAGATGGTTACGTGCTATGTGTTGGTTAGATACCATGACCTTTGGTTAAGTGCCATGGCTGCTTGGTTAGGGGCAATGGGTGTCTTAAATTGAGGGCTATGCTTGCAGGTTCCCCGGACCCGCGTGGGTTCGGTGCCCTGGCGGGGGCTTTGGCTGATCCCTGCGTGCTCTGAGGTTGGGCGCACCGGCCGCCTGCGGCTGGAGGATCGCCGCGAGGATCGCCCCCCCGGGGCAGCAGGACCGGCCCAACTCCCGCCGAGACAGCAAGATTCGATAATCAAATCAAAATTTGGGATTCGCGATGGTTAACTTCGAATATGTGCTCTAATCAGTCGAGATCTTCCATGCACACCAAACTCCGAAATATGTTTTCTTTAATGTCCCAAATCATTTTTTACTTGTTCCTTGATTGTTTGTTTTTTGTTTACTTGTTTCCTCTAGATCCAATTTTTAGCCGCTGGTTTTATTTTTTGTCCCAAAGGTTGGAAGCTTTACACGACTTTGTTCTCTCGATCCGACCCAATGCGGCCGCCTCCGCCCACAGGTTTGCGAGTACAACGGGCGGACAGCAGCGGTTTAGGCGGTGCCGCCTGTCGATAGCCGGGCGGGTGGGCCGCATGGAAGCAGTCTAGTGAGGTACCCTCAGGCGGGTGCCCCCTATTAGCCCTCCCTGCCTTCGGCGCGGACCGCCACTTGCTTGCTCCGAAGGTCCCAAGTCCCATTTTGGTCCCACTCCCAAAAAGTCACACTGCACCTCCGTCGGAACTGCACTCGAACCACTTCGGTTACAGCCTCACCCGAAGGCTTTCCCTGCGTATTTCCTGCGGGAACAGATGTTTTCAAGATTGCTATTGTCCTTAAATGTTACACCTACAAAGTAAAAAGCTACACACGTGTGAATAAATGCCACGTTTCGCCTGTGAAAAAAATGTCACCTGCGGACATTGCTCAACTGAGAAGTATAAACGAGCTTTTGATGGGAAGTCTCAGATCTCAGATGGAATTTCATAACTAAAGCGCCGTTTAGCGTTTGGTGACGTTCTGTGGGCGCCTTAACCCCCATGGGTCTACATGATGCTACTTATGCGTGTATAAGACGTAATGCTATTGTTCTCCCTGCCCTGCCAGGGGCTACTGCAAATTCTTAGGGTTTTCAGCAACGACAGTGCTTCCTTCGGAATGTGGGACCTAAAGTCCGTCCCACTTTTTGAAGCAGAGCGAGGCGTTTACCCCCCCAAACCCAAAACTGTTGCTCATGGCGTAGCGAATGTCTTTCTGCACAGTTTGGTTTGCACCGTAGTTGAACACGAAATCCTCGTTGCCAACCCCGCTGGGGTTACCTGGATTTACGCAGTTCAACGTCGGCGGGACAAGCGACTCGGCCATGGCCTTCAAGGTGAAAATCGCCTCGACAGCTCCGGCGGCCCCAAGAAGATGCCCGATCGAGCCCTTGTTGCTGGTGACCACCAAGTTGTCCCTGTGCTCGTCGAAGATCAGCTTGATGGCTGCGTTTTCAGCCTGATCCCCTACAACTGTCGAAGTCGCGTGGGCATTAATATAGTCGACTTGTTCGAGTTTATTACTCAAATTGGCCGACTTCAACGCAGCACGCATGGCACGGCCGGCGCCATTGCCGTCTGCAGGCGGAGACGTGATGTGGTGCCCGTCGCTCGACATCCCGTAGCCGACCACCTCGCCATAGATCTGCTTCACCCCGCGACGGAGGGCATGATCAAGGCTCTCGAGAATGAGCACCCCACTTCCCTCGCTGAGAACAAACCCACTCCGCTTCGAGTCGAACGGGCGCGACGCCTGCTCAGGTGTGTCGCCAAACTCTGTGGTCAAAGACTTCGACCGCGCGAACCCACCAAGCGCCAAAGGATGCGTGACACTCTCCGTGGCGCCCGCCACCATCACGTCACACATCCCGTCCTTGACCAATCGGTAGGCGTCGCCAATAGAGTTCGTCCCCGTAGCGCATGCGGTCAGCACCGTCAGGAGCGGCCCCTTGAGCCCGTGCCGGATGGAGATTGCACCGGCCGCCATGTTGTTCAAGTAGCGCGGCACAAACAACGGCGGGATCTTGCGGTACCCCTTCTCGTGGAACTTGACCGAGTTGTCGTACAAGTCGTCAAAGCTCCCGATACACGAGCCCACCACCACGCCTGTATTCTCGCGGTCTTCCTCCTCAGTAGGGTGCCAGTCCGCGTCATTGAGCGCCTCGTGCGCAGCAATAATACCGTACTGCGAGAACATCCCCAAGCGGCGGACGTCGCCAACCACTTCGGAGACTTCTGGCGCCTCTTCTAAAGGCGGCACCACCCCAATCACCTTTGCAGGAATCTGGGCGTAGAGATCGCGCCGGCGCTGGTCAATGCCTCTGACCAGGGACGTTGCAACAATGCCACACTCGCCGACGATGATGCGGTTCCAGTTCTTCTTGACGCCAAAGCCGAGCGGGGACACCATGCCGACGCCGGTGACGACCACTCTGTTCATCTTGCGGTGCTGGAGATAACGGTGGGTCGGTGCTACGATTCGTACGACGTGCGCTTCAGAGACGCCCGCGACCCGCGGATTTTCCGCGCCCGCGTGACCGCCCAAGTCAGGGCACTCAGCGCCCCAAGTCAGCGCCCCAAGTCAGGAGCTCCCCACCGTTGCCATGGGGTAGCTGTCACTGCGACACCAGAGCAACTATATGCAAAATTGCGGAGCTTCAGCAAGATCGCAAGCACCGAAATATGTGGCCTGTCTGTGCAATGCAATTTTAATGTGCCAACAATTAGATCTGGAGTTGCGGTCCAGAGCCAGCGATGCGGAATCCGGGCGTCGGAACGTGCCAATTACGGCCGTGCGTCGCCGAGTTCTCCGAGTTCTCGAATTTTCTGCGCGCCGCACCTGCCGTCTGTGTCATTTCCCATATCTCAAATGCTACCCAATCGGCTAGCGCACCGCCTCTAAACCGAAGCCTTGCAGCTACCCAACGTCGCGACCACCTTGAGTCTGCAACTTACCCGCTGCGCATATGGGCGCTAACCTTAGTGCAGGCTTAACAGTGCCTTTTCACGTGGCCTGGCCCACGCGCGGCGCCTAATCCCCGCGACCACCCTGGCCAAAAAAAGCTAGACCACACGGAATTTCCGCAGTGTCCTTGTACCCCCAGCTGTACACAGACTTGCAGAGGCCGCACAGTTTTCCTGACGCCAGCCCACCTAACCTGCCAACCCCATACTTGGCTGCCCTTTGTTGTGTCTCCGCCGCTCTACAATCACTCCAAACGGCTCCCCAGGAGTTAGTCAGCAACAGTCATCATTTTTTTAAAAGTAAAATGTCACAGTAGTGTCGATTCCCACGCTATGAGATCACCTGTGGACACCGCGGTGCCGCGGCTATAGCTCGTCACAGGTAGTGCTTGCAACACAGCTCAAGCACATCCGCTTAAAAGTTATGGGACGATTCCCCATTTTGGGCGTAGCGCCAATGCTGGCTGAGAGAATACCGGCCAACGCTGCGCCGCGGCTAAACGGTGGCCGAGCGAAAGCGGTCGTCAAACAAAGCGGTGAAAATTCTGCTAGTGACCACTTGACACTAGGCCGCGGGGTAGCCCCAGAGGCTTGCGCCAGATCAGAGCAGTGGAATCTGGGTTTCGATACTTGTAGATCCTGGGTGCACAACAAACGCTTATCGCACAGCACTGTAGCCAAGAATTTTAGTGGACAAACTATAAGCAACTGAGTGTTACGGTTTTCATCGACAATCCCGTGTCTGGCGCCAGCGAGAGATTGAGACCCAGCTTAAGGTTCAGGCTTGATGGTGTCGTCACCCAACCTAAAAGTACGAAGTCTCTCGGTTGCGAGGCTACGCATGACACCGACCTATTGATCGACGGGACACTTGAGACTCACCATCGGCGTTTAATGCCAGCGATGCTTGTGAAAGTCACACCCAAGCATTGTGGGTGTCGCCGCCGGCAAGAGCAGCTTGGTAGGTTCTATTGGTACGCCGTCGGCAATAACGGGCCAAGTAGGGCCGCGCACCTCATTTATTGCGTGCTTTAATAACTGCGCTGAAATTCCGCGCCGATCCCCGCACATTCTTGCCAATGCCAGATTTCTGAGAGGGACACACATGGGACATCCGAGATCCGGGTAACACTGTGCACCACGGGGTCCGATGCCTCAACTGCACATCTCAATAGGCTGGAATACGCCCCAGGGTATAGACACTGCGCCACAGGTGACATCACTAGGTAAGCTCTCAACACTCACTTTCTAACGTCAGATGCGGGCTTCCGCCTCACCTGGGACATGCCGCACGGGATGGGACTCTTCCGAGATCCTTGGCTAGCGCAGTAAATGTGAAGTGGTGTTCAGTGGGTGTAACTATTCGCGGGTGTCTCGATCGGGAGAGCAAGTGGTAGGCGCCGATGCGAGTAGCCACGAGTATTTCTTGGAGAAGCCTTTTTGTATATGTTACAAGCCCACCTGGAATTGGACGCCTTGGATGATAACAGGCTCGCTCGGCTGTGTAAAAGACGGGACATCGACGATCCTGCTATGACGTTACAGACAGTATCTGGTATGACATCAAGTGTCCTCAGAGATTAGTAGCCCCGTAAACGAGAGAATTGTGCAAATAGTGAGAGCGCTTCTACATGCGTGCGCATGACAATGCGTTGGTCCAGCTTGCAGATATAACTTGCAGCGGCTCTTGCAGGGCTAACTTGCAGAGCCACCTGCAGAGCCCACCGTGCAGGGCGGGTTCTGGACCCGCTACCGTTTTCAATTGAGCAGGAAATTGATAGATGAGACAGGCGCCTTGCGGATTACTGTTGCCAATTGCCAACCCATGCAGCTAAATTGGTCTGGCGTTTTGGGCGTTGTTTCCGGGATCATACCGGCCCGCCGAAAACCTCAGGCACAGCCTCCCACGCCTCCCACGCGGAGATAGCACACAAAGGCAAGCCGGGTAACACGTGTGGTAAGTGTACCATTTGAGTCTGTGTGGTGACAGCATGGTATGCAAGGCACTGCGGCTAAAGTACACTGCCGCCGGCCGCCTGAGACATTAACTTTGCATGTCTCTATGTGTCTCATACTTCAATTCTAGAACAGCGGTATCTGGCGGCGAGGTATATAAGGGGCCCCATGTCACACATTTTCTGCAGAATCTAAAAGACACACTTTGAATCTACTACCCACTAGCTTTGCTCTCCACAACAAGGCCTGTCACAGATTCACACCCCGTCTACCAACACCTACCCCTATTTCACACGCACACTAGAGATGCCTGGTGACCAGTACCTCTCGCACGCCGCCAAGTGGAAGGCCTACCAGTTCTCGGACCCATGTGCCGACGGCATCTACTACGTTGCCTACCCAGCCACCAATGTCTTCTGCTCGCCTAGCTGCGACGACAAGGAGCCGGCCCAGTCCGAGGCCGATGTCATCTTCTTCGAGCGCTCCAGCGATGCCCTCGACTCCAACTATACCCCCTGCGTGCACTGCAGCCCATTGGAGTTTGACAACTACAAGAAGAAGCGCATGGAGCAGTGCATCGACACCATCAACAAGAGCATAAACTTCAACCCACCGTCGGCTCTTTTTGAGGACGAGGAGAAGGACGGCTACGCCGACGAGCAGACCAGCTCCAACACCAGCACCACTGCCAACAACCGCATTGTGACGGTGATTGCTTGCCGCCACATTGCCTTTGCCGCCATCAACAGCTACTTCGCCTCGGAGTCGAGCTCGACCTGCAGCTCTGCTCCAGGCTCGACAATGACCCACACCCAGGACAAGAAGAAGAGAAAGAGAGGCGGCATTGTCGGCTTCAAGGAGTTGGCTGCCAAGTCGAAGCTCTCGCCATGGCACTTCCACAGAGTGTTCAAGTCCATCACGGGCTTGACGCCCAAGGCCTACGGCGACAAGTGCTCGGACTTCATCTCGTGTGCTCCTGCTGACGACGACAGCCAGTGGAAGGAGGCTAAGCAGGCTTACGCCCCACACATGATGACGCCTTCGGTGCCACAGTCGCTCAGCAACCGCTCGTTCGACGTGCTCGACAACCCAGCCTTCAGCCCAACCGAGTTTGACAACATCTCGCCAATCTCGTCGACGCTCACTGAGCCAACCATTGCCTCCGGTGCTTCTGGCGACAAGCTCAGCGAGATGTTCACCGAGCCACAGCTCATCCCAGACGCCGCGGCGAACTTCCAGGACTTCGACCTTTTCGACTACGTCAAGGCCGAGGACACCTTCCTCCCAGTGAACGGGATCTCTGAATACAACCAATTCAACAAGCCTTCATACATGGACGCGAGACCAAGCTTCTTGGAGCCTTCGAGCTTCGACTTGAGCATGGCCCCTGCCGAGCTCAACAGCAACGTGTTGGAGTCGTCGGGCTACGCGGGCGAGGCCTACACTTCGGACTTGAACAACCTCAGCTTCAACGATGTGTTGGGCAGCAACAACCTTACCCAGCTCCCGGTCAGCGACCCAACCATCCCAGTTGGCATCAACGACTTCCTCCAGATCTGATGCTTTTTAGTATTACGGTGTACGATTTGATATTGTTTAGCTGAACCTGTTACGTTTACGATCCTTACATTATTTTTATAGCATTTTTTGTTCCGAAATTTTTTCTGCACGAATTAGAACACGTTTCTACTCACTATCAACTGTAGTCATACATCTATCCGGAAAAGATCTTGGCAAAGCCTTTCAGTCCTACTAGGCAAAGCCTTTCAGTCCTACTAGGCAAAGCCTTTCAGTCCTGCTACCACCTTCACTGGTGAACCCAAGGCACGATCCCTCAAACACAAGGCTGCTGCCCTGAGAAAATCCTCAAAAAGCAGTGTCACCGTTGGAGTCGACGGTCAAAAAAAGACGAAGAAGCGGCCATGCTTGTGACCCACACTTCCGGCGAAGGTCATGTCATATCATGTCACACATTCGCCGTAATTAATTCGGAAATTTACTTAAGACGTATTACATCGCCCGGAAATGAACTCAGAACTGGCCTGTTCGCCGGCCGTTGTTAAGTGGTTGCTGAACATCACCTCTAATCAACCAACCCTATACTTCGCTGCAGGCGGGCTGGGAGTTGCGGTTGCCGCAAGAAAGTGTGACCAGATGAACTCATGTTTTTCCTGGAATGTGCCTGAAAATCTGGGCACACCCAGATGCCTATTTTGGCACTTTTTTTTTACTTTTTACTCGCTCCGGAAGCCGACGCATCTGCGTCCGGGGTGCAACCTTAGTGGCCATGGACAATTCCAGGTGAGTGGGTTCCGGGTTCGTGCTGAGAGTCACACATGGGCTCACTACTCACCCCGTGTACCCAGAAACTCGGCGGACGCCGGCAATTGATTGCCCAATTAATTTATGATTACCGTATTAGTGCTTTATATTGACAGCTGGAATTCCCTAGCGGCAGCACATCGGCAATTTTCAAGTTGTCACTGCAGCGCTGTCGGTACTCATCTGCCAGGTCGGAGCTTCGGAATTGATCTTCCCTCTATCTCATGCACGACAAATATTACTAATTAATGGCAGCCATCTTCCCAGTGTCCCTATTGAGGCACAGCGCTAGAAGTGCACCGGGGGGTCTAAATTAGTGCGCCTTCCCTTGTCCGCCAAAAAACTATTCCTTGTCGCTTTGCAGTTTCCTTTACAGTTCCCTTTACAGTTCCCTTTACAGTTTCCTTTACAGTTTCCTTTACAGCTTGCCGCTCTACAGATCCCCGTTAATAGTTTCATCTGCTGTTTGGCATTCTCCTTTTTCGTTCGCTGACAAATTACGGTTGGCTGCGCTATTGTGTTGCAAGGGCATGCATCTCGCCAGTTAACATACCCTGCAGCCTGCCACAGTAGTACTCACGTCAGGTTGCAACAAACCCGCCGGGCTGGGGCGCCCCGACAGTGGCCCACCCGCGCCCGCACGCTTACCCGGAACCGTGCATGAGAGTCGCGAAAAAACACCACCTTTAAGCTGAGGCCCTTGCAACATTATGTCCGATACGAAACGCCAGAAAACCAATGGCTCCGCGCTTCCAGGTCCGGGAGCGTTCCCACACATGGCGCTAAATTCTAGTAATTTCAAATACCACCCGAAGTCGGTGCTCCTGGGGGTCACGACGGGCGGCGGACTCACGAATATATCGTTGAAGTCGTCGACCGCCGTGAATTATGTCGTCGCGAACGAGTTGATGTTGAAGGCGTTTGGTTTGCTCAAAGAGAAGATGCCAGAGGGCGCCAGCTCAGACTTGTCTGATTTCTTGGTGTCGCAAGATGACTTGAAGATCGACGGCCTCGACTACGAGGGCGTCATTCTGCAGTACACCAAGGACATCGAGTCTTTGCAGAACGAACTCAACGACAACGCCGCGTTGATCGACAGCATACAGCCGACTGCGCAGGGCAGCGGGTTGCGGTTGAACGAGGTGATCAAGAGCTTGTCCAAGGAGATGACGGGCGAGCCGTTGCAGCCAAAAAAGTCGACGAAAGACAAGCTCCAGGACAGCGGCACCACCGACAGCACGGTAACGAGCGACGTCGAGGCCGAGGAGGAGCTTGTGAAGAGCAACGAGTTGTACAACCGCAACAACCAGCTCCGCGGGGTGTTTGAGCGCGAGACGGGCAAGAGCATACAGTTTCTTTCTGGCGGCAGCAGCGGCGCGCACCCCGGCTTGAAGCAGCATTTGAGAGTCGTTGGAGTCGGGAAGATTCCGTTGGTGCAGGCCGACGTGAAGCCACCAACCACGGGGAAGCCGGGGGAGGCGACAAACGAGAGCCTGGAGACTCAGCCAGCGGAGCCAACGGCGGCGGATGTCAGTCCTGTCGCTCAGGCGACTCCTGTCCTGAATGCTGCCAGCTTAGAGACGCTTCCAGCTACTGAGCCTACTGCTGTTTCTGCTGAGGCCAGCACCGAAGCTAGTGCTGCCTCTACTGCCACCCACACTCCGATGGACACAACCCAGTAACGTGGTGGCTGATGCGGTGGATGAGCTGTCTCATACTCATTCTCAGACCATAGTGGACCACAAGGTCACACAATGGCAGCACATTCGCCATTGGATTTGCCTTTGCCAACGGCACACTCGCAGCCACTGCAGCCACTGCAGCCACTGGCTTTGCCAATGCACTGCTACCCTGTACAATATAGCATAAAGTTAATCACTGTAGTCACTCGCACTCGCCATTCCCCCACCCTTGCAAGACCGCCTTGCAGCAGTGCTGCAGCACCCCACGATGAGCACACGTGACCGCCAATCGCCTGAGGCCAGGAGCTCGCACGGACTCCTGACCTGTAATCTACGGCTAAGCAACGACGCAATAAGCTAGGATTTACAATGAGGTGAGCACTTGTTGCGAAACAAACATCGAATCTTGGCCAAACACAATACTAACACCGGCTCAGCTCAAAGAACCGAATCAAAACCGACGTCATGAAGCTGTAAGTTGCCACTGGCTGGCCTGCGGGAGCGTCGCAATGGCACATTCGGCACCCTCGCCAGTGCCCTGCTCGGCGGTTGACCTTGACTAACAGCAGCTTGATGAGTGACTATAACGTGAACCTCGTGGACGACAATCTCCAGGAGTTCAACGTGAAGTTTGAGGGGCCAAAAGAGAGTGAGTATCGTTAGACAAGCGCATATTGCCACGCACCCCGCCCCTACTAACCTTTGCCGCCTACGAGGGAGGCACTTGGAAGATCCACGTCGAGCTCCCCAACGACTACCCGTACAAGTCGCCGTCGATCGGGTTCATGAACAAGATCTACCACCCGAACATCGACGAGCGCAGCGGGCTGGTGTGCCTCGACGTGATCAACCAGACGTGGTCGCCGATGTTCGACATTTTCAACATCTTCGAGATCTTCCTCCCGCAGTTGCTCAGCTACCCGAACGCCCTGGACCCGTTGAACGGCGAGGCCAGCCAGTTGTACATCAACGACTCCGAGAGCTACGTCAAAAGAGTCAAGGAGTATGTGAAGACTTACGCTGGAGCAGATGCGTTCAAGGATGAGGATGAGGAGGAGAACGACGAGGACGCGGGCTTGTCGTCTGCAGAGTCGTCGAGCGAGGAGGAGGAAAGTGATGAGGAAAGCGAGGAGGAAAGCGACGGTGATGAGGAGTAGGTACGTGAGAGTAGCGACAATGGCAGAGATGTGGGCCGTTTTTTTTTGCGACTCTCTAAATCTTTCGCTCTTCCCTTCATTCCTCTCTTTCTCAACCACTGGTCTTCCGCCGTCAATTTTTAGACAAGCTCTTTCTAGACCAGCTCTTTACACACGAATCCGATGACATTTGTGCACAGCACACCATTATTTATTACACCACCTATTTACATGATCTACTCGTATCTTACACCGTCGCCCACCGTACTGACCGCTCGTACTTGTCCTTCTCGACCTCGATCTTCTCAATGCAGCGCCGCGGCACCAGCACCATGCCCAAGTACCGCTTCTTCAAAACCTCGGCCGTCTTGCTTTCAACCAACTCGCTCGACAGCCTCAACAAGATGCTGCCCTCGCTGTCGGTGGCCAAGAAGAACCCCGCCACGACCCGGCGATTCCCCGCTACCGGCGCCGTCTCCACCAAAAACTCGTCCTTGAGCGTGACCCGGAACACGAGATTGTAGTAGACGTCAAAAGCAGAGGTCATCAATGCATCAGGTAGTCCTATGGTCTTCTGCTGCGGAGCCCTCGCCTTGGGTCTGCCAGTATCAAGGACCGGGTAACACTGAAGCGGTACATTTGAAATGCTGATTGGCATTCTTCCTAGATAGTTGCACACCTTCAGCATCTTGCACTATTTGATGTTTGTCAAATCCAGGCAAATTGATGCTGAATATGGGCGCTGCTAATAGCAGCGCCCACTAAGCGCCCACCTAAATATCCTCATAGATGGGCGCTTCTCTCGCTACGCGCTGAGTGGGGATACGATGATGTTACCCGGCTGTTTTGGCCAAGGTCGACCCAGCCCCTAGGCCACGCCTCTGGGTAGCGAGCGGTGTCGGAGTGGCAGCAAGACACTCAGGAGTGCTAAAGACTGTCCGAAATTCTCACGGTTACTCGGAAACTAGCTTATGAACAACCCAGACAAGCCTCAAGGAGCCTGGCCCCTCAATTCGTAGAACTCTGCGCGTTTTGGCACCGGGCGAAGCTCTGTCACGTGGCTGAGCCTCGTACGGAAGGCGCAGCAGCGTCAGCACTGAAACAGCAGAAATCTGCTTTTATATATATAGCCCGGCACGGTGGCAAACCGTAAGAGTGCCTGGATATCATACCTGCTGCTAAATCCGTACGTGCAGGTCTATTGTGCCTAGCTCTGCCCCTCCCTGTCACACATTGTTCTCAGCCCCCATATCGCATCACGGGCCCGACCCAGAAAAATGTCCAGCACGCTTTATCTAACAGACAGTCTGCCGAGCGAGTACGCCATGCTCCCGCTCTCCGAGACAGACATCCAACAGCCTTCGCCCGTCCAGGGCAAGGGGATTCAAAAGTTCATCAATAAGATCTCCGGCCAGCCCGCGCTGTACGCGCGCAAGAACAACTACGTCTACGGCAAGACCCTCGGGGCCGGCTCGTTTGGAATCGTGCGCCAGGCGCGGGATCTCAGCACCGGCGAGGACGTCGCGATGAAAATCATTCTCAAGAAGACGTTGAAGGGGAACTTTGCGATGGTCTACGACGAGTTGAAGTTGCTCCAGAACGTGTCGCACCCAAACATTGTAGGGTTCCACGACTGGTTCGAGAGCAGAGACAAGTTCTACATTGCGACGCAGCTAGCAACTGGTGGAGAATTGTTCGACCGGATTGTTGAGAAGGGCAAGTTTACGGAGAAGGACGCGGCGCTGTGCATCCGCCAGATTCTCCAGGCGTTGCTGTACCTTCACTCGAACGACATTGTGCACCGCGACATAAAGCCCGAGAATGTTTTGTACCTCAAGAGCGAGGCTGAGGACCCGGACTCGCCTATTGTTTTGGCGGACTTTGGTATTGCCAAAAAGCTTCAGAACAAGGACCAGGTGCTCAAGACTAGCGCGGGGTCTTTTGGCTACGCTGCGCCGGAAGTGATCCTCGGCATTGGCCATGGCAAGCCCTGCGACATCTGGCTGACCGGTGTTATCACCTACACTTTATTGTGCGGCTACTCGCCGTTCAGATCGGAAAACAACAACGACTTTGTCCAGGAAGTGCGCGACGACAAGGGCGTCAAGTTCCATGAGAAGTACTGGAAGGATGTCTCTGTTGAAGCCCGGCAGTTCATCATGCGCATGCTCCGGGTGGACCAGACGAAACGCCAGACCGCGGACGAGTTGCTAGCAGACCCGTGGCTTGCCAACAAGGAGAGCACCGACTTGTTGCCGACGATCCGCCAGGGTTTCAACGCGCGCTCCAAGTTTATCCAGGCGATCGAGGTGGTGCGCTTGAAAAACCGCATTGCGGCGCTCCGCGAGGTCGACTCCGACGCCAGCGACGACGACCTGGACGACTTGAGGTATGCGTCCGCAAACGATTTCGGTACGCCGGAGCCGCTGAGCACGGCGGGAAGCCGCTTGCTGGTGCTGATCCCAAGCCTCAGCCAGACCCTGCCGCCGCAGCGGTCGCCGTCGAAGTCCGACTTGATGGTGAAGGCGTTCCAGCTGTTGGTGGTGACCGCCCAGAAGAACAAGGAGCGGGTGCAGACGTTTGCCGAGGAGGGGAAGCAGGATCAGTAGTGCAGCAAAGCAGTGCGTTGGCGCAGCCAATGTGCTGCGAACTAGCTGGGGGATTTACCATGGTCCACAGTTCAGAAGTTGCGACAGGGCGGTATCAATTGCAGACAACTGAAATCTGTGATTTCTGTTGCATGGTAGGCAGTAGGACAATAGTTATTATCATTTTGGAGATTGTAGAGAAGCAACGGGAAGGGCTAGGGCATGCTGTTTAGCAGCAGGTCTCAACTGTGCATCTCACAGTGTTGACCACGGGCAATACAGACCATCTTTGTCTGACATGACGCCTTTTGAGGCTTTCTCGGAGGACAGTAGATGACGAGCGGCGACAGGAAACAGTTTTGTTCGGCGACCAGCGCGAGAAGCATCGGGAGTCCCTGTGATAAGAGCAGTGAGGCGTGGAGTAGGACAGTAGTAATTATCATTTCGGAAATCTTAGGAAAATTTGCAGAAAAAAAATTCCAAGAACACCTGAAGATATCATAATTATACTCCATTAGCAGTGTGGCTTTGAAAGACTCTGTATTTGCCAACATGGCAATGGTCGTCGGCCCGGGGCCCGAGTCTGCGCTGGGACATTTGGCTGGTGCACGGGACATCACCCAGATAAGAACAAAATACGAGTGCTCACCGCGACTTACTAAAAAAAAAAAGTCACATTTTAAATCTACAAAGCGTCCCTTCTGTGCTTGACTTCAGGTAAAACTGGAACATACGGTAGCAAGAGTGTTCGCGTAAAAAAAGCGCTTTCTTTACCGCTCGCTTCGCTCACGCGGTGTGTCTGAAAAATGCAGGTGTGTGCGTTCTTGCATGCACTTGTCCAGCAACCGATTGCATCCTGGCATTGTCACCATGTCGGATACCCAGTGGCCGCAGATATCCAGCTTCGAGCCTCTCACGGGGACCCCCGTCGCGTGCTGCTACTCCGCTTCCAGCAATGTGCTAGGAACCGGGCTGTTTCTGAAGGTGTTTGAGTGCAAGCACACCTCTTCGAACGCGCACTATGCGATGAAGCAGATTGAGAAGAGGGCCAACCGCAGCAAGATCAAGTTGATTCAGAACGAGGTCAAAATACTCAAGTTGTTGGGCGAGTGCCATACCGATGCCAGAAAGAACTTGCTTCAACTCACAGACTTCTTTGAGACCACCGATCATCTCTACTTGATCACCGAGTTGGCTCTCGGCGGAGACCTTTTTGACCGCGTGAGCAAGCAATGCTACAAAGATCAGACCGAAGCAGTGCGGGTTATCGAGTCGGTACTAAGGGGTCTAGCCTTTTTGGAGTCGCAAAGCATCACTCACCGCGATTTGAAGGCGGAGAACATCTTTTTCAAAACCACGAGCAGTAGGCTGGACGTGGTGCTTGGCGATTTTGGACTTGCCAAGGTGGCAGACGCCGAGGAGGACGGCAGCTTTCTCCTGAACTTGCTCTGCGGGACGCTCAGCTACTTGGCTCCCGAGGCGATCCAGAGCCAGGCATATGGGCCCGGTGTTGATATCTGGGCTCTCGGTGTCGTTGTATATTTCATGCTCTGCGGGTATATGCCGTTCGACTGCGACAACGACGACGAGACCAAGGAGACGATATTGGCGGCGGACTACATGTTCGATCCGCCCGAGTACTGGAATCATGTCAATACGAACATGAGGCAGTTTATTGGGGACTGCTTCACGGTGGATCCGGCCAAGAGACCAAAGGCGTCGGAGTTGTTGCACCATCTGGGTCTCTCGCACACGAAACGAGTCAATTCGCATCAGAGCTTGGTGAAAGTGAGTGCGCCGATTGTCGAGCTCATGGAAGGGACGATTGATGGCGAGGAAGATGAGGAGAGACAGAAGGCGTTAAATAAGTTGAGAGAGTCCTTGTTGGGCAGTTTGAACATGCCTACGATGCAGCGGCTCGCGTCGTCTGAGCGGTTACTCCATTCGGGTGTCAAGTCATCGAGCCATACCTCTCTCAAGGATTACTTCATGGCCAAGTCTTCAAGTCATACCTCGTTGAAGGACTACTTTTCTCAGAATGCATCGAAGGAGGATCTTGCGGACGTGGTCTTCCTCAAGGGTCAATACTCCGCGGAGCCTGAGTTCACTGCGGTGTTCCAGAGCAGCGCCACTGCAGGCAAGCACTCGAAAACTGGCCTGCGCATTGCCAGCATCAATCCATCGAGAAGACAATCGCGGAATCAGTCTCGTATCCAGTCGCGGATCCAGTCGCGGAACGGCTCTGCCCAGCATTCGCGAAGTAGTTCTTTAGGCAGAAACTAGCAAGCGACGGTCGAAGACTATCGCAAAGCAAACAAGTGCTTCACATAGACTCATTTTACGTTATTGTTTGTTCCTTGTCGTACGTTCATTTAGCACTATGCACTACTTCCCGATGTACTGCTTCCAGTTTTCGTTGAAGATATCAGCCCCCTGCTCCAAGTCCCACTCTTTGTAGTCACAGACCAACTGCGCAATGCTCTTGAGATCTTGAAAATGTTTCGCATCAGATCTCTGCTCGTAATACCGGTCCACGGCCAAGTCTGTCTCTAGTAGTATGCACTGTTGTGGAAGAGACCGCACGAGCAACGCAAAGTCACCAATCTTCCCGCTCCCCTCGCCGTTTAACACATTAGAGAATGAAAAGAATAGGCTGAGCTTGTTCTTTTTGGAAAAAGCCACCCACTGCTTGGCCTGATCAAGAGACCCAGTGTACGAGTGAAGACACACCGTGACATGCTTCCCAGCCCGCTTGATCTCCTCCGTGACAACATTGAACAACGTGCCCTGGCACTTGACACAGTGCACAGATACGGGCAAGCCATGGGAAAAGGCATACTGTAGTTGCCGACGAAACACGTCTGTCTGATGCTCCATGGTGATTCTGCATGTCGAGAGCCCCCGCGGCTCCGCCTGCAGCCCCAACCACCCCGCCCAGGGCACCCGCGCAAGCTTGTCCAAGCCGAGCTCCCCGACGGCTGCGCGAGCGCCCGAGCGGCCCACTTTTTCGATGCACTCTTGAATTCGATCAAGGTACGTGTCGAACAGTTGAGGCTCCGGAAGGTTGGCCATCAACTCTGGAGGAAACTCCCCCTTGTACCCCGTGAATATATCCTTATAATGCTCCTCCCTGCTTTTTTTCTCGCCTAGATAAAACATGTGGCTGTACCACGGGTGCACCCCAAAAAACCCCACAACTTTCCCCCCGCATCGCTCACTTATTTCCTCCACCAATCCCAAATCGGACTCGTAGGTCGACATCAATGCGATGTCACCAACAGAGTGCGACGGGGCACCGGAAGACGCAGCAATAACATTGCTGGCAATTACGCTCCCGCTCAAATCTTCAGAGCTAGGCTGTATATGACAGTGCGCGTCATTGAATATCATGGCTGTAGCAGCTATACGTAGCAATTGAGAGGCGTTACTACCTATTGCTGCCACCGGCCAGTAGATCTGATGCCCTGCACGTGTGCTGCAAGCCGCCCGCAGCTGCCCAGCTGCACAGGATTGCTAAAATTTCCAGCAACCGACGGGCAAACACACAAACAGCGCGATCCAATGACCGTCCTCGTGGCTTCCTTGTAAGTAAATGGGACAATATTACAGGTAACAATGTTCTAACTTCCAGGTTCCTACCGTACACGGTCCACTTCGAAATCGACAAGGACGACTCCAAGCCCCATCCTGCTACGAGCAAGCATGAGTCTGCGGCAGCTCCTCCGTCGGCCCACCCATTGGCCTCTTCCATTCGCAGGGGGTCGTCGACTGTTCTTGCGAGTGCCAATACAAACCCAACTGGACAGAGCGCATCTCCTATTACCGGTGAGGAAAGCAAACCGGCGCAGGACGCCAACGAGCAGTTCTTCTACCTGAACCCAGCGCGGTCTTCCCTCAATTTAACCACTCTTGCCCCCCTGGGAGAGACACAAGTCGAGCAGGTCGAGGACGCCACAAAACCCTATGTTTTGCGCAAAAACCAGCTGTTTTCATACATCCAACCCCGGCTGAGAGCGGGCCTGCCACTCGTTAACTCCGGCGTCGTGGAGCAGCGCAAGCCACCAGCAGTGCCGCCAGCAGTGGCGCGGGCCCAGGGCCTTTTGAAAGTGGCATCGCACAACAACATGTACGGGGCGCACGGCCGCACAGGGCTGATGTTGTTTGATCAGACCCATGAGGACACAGACAAAGTCATTCCCTATGGCGGATACAGCAGTCCGAATGTGGGCAACCATATCCTCAGCCATGACAAAAGTATCTTCACGGATGTCCCGTGGTCGATTACCGACTACGGCAAGGGCAATGGTGGATTGCAAAACGCTGTCAATGCGGCGCTTGAGGAGAAGGACATCGACAGTGTCAAGTGGGTGGGCACAGTAGGTATGGCCACCGATGAGCTCTCTAAGAAGACGAAAGACGATATCCATAAAAAACTTGAAGACGAGTACTCGTCTGCTGCGGTGTTCACTGACGACTTTACGTTTCAGGGAGCCTATAAGAACTTCTGCAAGCTGATCTTGTGGCCCACTTTGCACTACCAAGTGCCTGACGACGCCAAGTCGAAGGCGTTTGAGGACCACTCGTGGAAACATTACAAGGCACTCAATGAGGCGTTTGCCGATGAGATAGCTAAGCAATACAAGGAGGGAGACATTGTGTGGATCCACGACTACCACTTACTTCTCTTACCGCAGATGGTGCGTGAGAGAATTGGCGTCAATGCCAAGATCGGATTCTTCTTGCATGCCGCGTTTCCTTCTTCTGAGGTCTTCCGTTGTCTTGCACAGCGCAAAAACTTGTTGCTCGGAATGATTGGGGCGACTGCTATCGGTTTCCAGACCCTGGAGTACTGTCGCCACTTTTTGCAGACTTGTAATCGCATAATACTCGCAGACGTGGTCAATAACGAAGGCATTCTCTACGACAACAAATACGTTAGCGTGTACTCCACCCCGATCGGAATTGATGCTGATAAACTTGCTGCTCAGATCCAAGAGCCTGGTGTTAGGGAATGGAAGGGTATGATTGAGGAACGATGGAAGGGCAAGCAGTTAATTGTAGGGAGAGACAAGTTGGACAAGCTCCGAGGAGTGAAGCAGAAGTTATTGGCGTACGAGATCTTCTTGAAAGACCATCCAGAGTTCTTAGGCAAGGCGATATTTATTCAGATCTTGCTCAAAAGCAATAACTCCAACACCGACTATGAGTCTGAAATCATGCTGATTGTCGAGAGAATCAATGGCTTGGCCCCGGATTTCATGGAGTATCAGCCTGTCGTGTGTCTCAATCAGGACATCGATTTCCAACAGTATTTGGCCTTGCTCACTGTTGCCGACGCCTTCATCGTCTCAACCATGCGCGAGGGCATGAACTTGACGTGCCACGAGTTTGTTGTGGCTGCCAAGGAGAAGAAGTCGCCACTTATCTTGTCGGAATTTACCGGCTCCGCCTCCGTGCTCTCTGAGGGTGCCCTTCTCATCAATCCATGGAACCTCTGCCAGATTGCCGAGGAGATCAACCATGCCCTTACGATGACTTCCGAGGAAAAAGACACACGTTGGAACACGTTGAACGAGGTCATTCACAAGCACAACTGCTACAACTGGGTCATCGAGTCGTTTGCCGAGATCGAGGAGTCTGCGAAGAAGCAGGAGCAGCGCCGGACCACTCGATCGATCTCGTTAACTAATAGCCGGTTTGTGAAGGTTTACCATGAGCTCAAAGCGGAAAACTCAAAGGGCAAGCGTATCTTTGTCTTGGACTTTGATGCCGTCAGTGCTGGCGACAAGTTGTCAACGGCTGTCGTGGCCAACCGCAAACTCCTGATATTGTCTGACCTCACAAGCGACCCGCACAATGCCGTTTTCATCATGAGCTACTTGAAGAAGTCCGACTTGGACCTCATGTATGGTCGTATTCCGAATGTGGGTCTCATTGCCGAGAACGGCGGGTACATCAAGTTTCCCAAATTCTCGAACAACTGGCTTGCGTTGGTTTCGAACGACGAGTGCTTCTGGATGGACGACGCCATCAAGTTCTGCGACTCCATTATAGAGCGGTTGCCGGGATCATACCTCGAGGTTGAGGAGTGCACTATCAGATTCCACACCGAAAGGGCCGAAGACTCCGAGAGAGCGCAGGCGACGATTGGCGAGTGCGCCAGTCATTTCAACGATGTTGTGGAGGAGGGCAGCGTCCATGCCACTGTCATGAAAAACATGGTGGTTGTGCAGCAGGTGGACTTGACTCTCAGGGTTTTGAATATTATTGTCAGCTATTACGGCAAAGGAGAACTCAATCTTGACCAGCTCCATGTGTTGTCTTCATCTACAAATGTTTCGCCGGTCACCCAGCCAAAGATAGAGCTTACTCCTCAGAAAACCAACCCACTCGACCTTTTGATCTACATCTCTAGCTCGAATCCTATCACCGAGCCCGTGTTCGAGTACTGCAATGGCATGTCGGGAAGTAGCCTGGTGGAGCATGTTTTCACTGTTGCTGCCGGGCAGTATTCTGACACCAATGCGAAGAGTCAGGTCGACGGCATGAACAAGTTGCTCTCGATTTTGTCGAGTTTGTCCTGAGTCGCTCACCATGAGCGTAGTCACTGACCAGCGGAGCAAGCAGCTAGTTGTGGCGGTCAATATTTCGCGCCAGTGTCGTCGGTGTCTTTTGCCAATGATATATTCGAAGGTTCTCGATACTTCTTGGCGACGCTTTTTAACCAGTGCGGATTTTATATTATTAGCTACGGTTGCTTTCAGGTTGCTTTCAGGTTACTTCAGTTTTGCAGAATCTATACAGCAACTACACATAGACATAGGAGTTGTAAGAATTTCAGTAGAGCAAAAAATCAACTTGCATCTCTTCCATCTATTACTGCTGCTCCGCAGTGCTCGACCGCCGATGCCCCGCCCCCTTGGTACATGCATATTCCCCAACAATACGCAGTTGGGGTGGAGAAAGCCTTGACCAGACATATTCATAGTAACACCTTAATGAATCGAATTTATGGGGCATTTCAATACCTTTTTGGAGAGTTCACTGTGGAAGATGAGGGTTCTGCAGACTGGAGCTATGAGGGGGATAATATGACGGTGAAGAGTGCGCACTTTGTTCCGAACTCGAAAAGCAGGCCACTATCAAGCTTGGATAACGACGTTCTCAAGACTGTGGTGTTTTTTTTGCCACAAGAAGATCTCTGCAACTTAGCCGGCTGCAACAAAGATTTTCTAAAGCTTTGTCGTAAAAAATTGACAAGCAAGATCTTGATCCGTCGGAGTGCCAACTTGAAGTCAAGCAAGTGGTATCTTGACTCCAACTACACTGTGGTCAGCAGTAGCAGTGATATTTACAAGCAGGATGACGACAGCGTGTTGATCCAAAAGCTAGGAGTTCTTAGAGATTACTTACTGCGTTGCTCTTCTCTTGATGTTCTCTCATTGATAGTGGGCGAGTCTCTCTTCAGCACCAAAGAAAGTTACAAGAAGAACATTCAGCTAGTGTACGAGGTGATTGCGCTTATACTTCAGAAAGGCAGTAAAACGATGAAAACGGTCAAAATCCATGACGAAAGATTGAGAAAACTCATAAACAAGGACGGCATTTGCAGCACACAGTTTCCAAGCTTGGAAAACTTGATCCAAGACTCGGTTCAGGAACTTGACAGTTTGCCTTCATTTCCTAGCGTGACAACGTTGTCACTAAGCATTCAGGAAGACAAGCAGCTCACCCACAAACTAAGTCAGAAGGCTATAGCTGGCTTTTCCAAGTTGAAAGATCTCACCCTCTGCGACTACGAAGACTCGTCCCTCAGAATAGTCAAGTTCCTACTCGAAAACGGCATCTCCAAACTCGGCTTGAAAACATTCAAGTTTAATCATTATCATGGGATTAACAACTACAACCACACGCTCAGACCATTGGCGCTTCCATTACTTGAAGAGTTGTTAGATCTTTCTCAATTGGAGAACGTCGAATTACAAGCCAACTGTGACGAAGCGGGGTGCGACTGCCTCAGTGATTTTCTCAACGGTTTGGCTAAGCAGCTCACGAATCTCAAGTCTGTGGCTCTCATTCAGAGTGTCTACAACTATCAGACGCCTGTAAAAAAGAATCAAATTTATGAGGACTGGGACTTGGCAGCTTTCTCGTTTCTTAGCAACCTTCCGAACAAGAGCAAGCTCACAACGCTATACCTTAAGAACGATCCATCTGTGGACGGGAAGCTTGAGGATGGTCTTGAGGGGAACTTTGTGCGTAGACGTACGCTCTACCAAAACGTTCTTACACAGCTTCCAAACCTCCAGAAGCTCATCTTGCCCAACAATCTTTCGTCGATCTGCTGTTACGAGCAAGTGGTTTCCGACTTTCTTTGGAATGGGTGCACTTGCAATTTCTGCTCCAAGTACTTGCCTTTGTTTGATAACTACTTGATGACGCATCAGTACTTCGACTACGCCGAGTTCTGCTTCAAGGACATGATCTCTCCTCGCTTGTTTGGTTTCTTTGCAGACGCTCTCTCTCAAAGGATCCCCTACTTTGGATCTCGAGTCGCTCAGAAAGATTATCCAAAGCTCCAGGAACAGAGTGGGATCAGTTTGGGCCAGTTTGAAGTGAAGGATAGTGCATTCAACACTAACCCCCGTCAAGTGGCCTGGAACTTTCACGACTACTCTACCATCATATGTAGAGACTTCAAAAACGATAACGACGACGATTTCAATGACGAGGAGTTCACGAAATTTGTGCCCGACAACCAGGACCACTCGCAGTGCGACTACAACGAGAGCTCGTTCAAAGTGCTTGCGAAATTGACAAGCCACTTCTACAACCCATATGTGGCCTGGTTGAGTAAATTCACGCCAAACGTGAGTTTAGTATTGCTCAATGGTATCTATTACAGAATTCAGCTGGTCAATGGTGAGAAGAAGGTGACCCCGATTTACGACTAGGAGTGCATTATTGTGCGTGAACCTTGCAGTCAATAGATAATGTCAGGCAAAAGATACCGTCAGGCAAAATGCATACTAGAAAAAACGTGGAAGCCGTTCACTTGGAGCCCAAAATTAGAAAATATTTTAAATGATTAATGGTGTATTCCCTTAGTTTACAAAAAAAGAAGCATCTTTGTTAGGTGCCCCAACAAAAAAATGCAAAAAAAGTGCGAATTCTGCGGATCGAACGCAGGACCTTCAGATTTCTTAGACTGATATTTCTTCAGTCTGACGCTCTCCCAACTGAGCTAAATCCGCAACTATATTCACAATTCTAAAGCTGGTTTAGATATTACAAGCTATAGTATCATTGATTTGTTAGAAAACATTCAAAGATGTACTATACTGCGTATACTCTACTTTATTTCTGGGTGAACTTCCCAAGAAATACCAAGCGGATCTATATTTTTGAAAACCCCTCGTTACTTTGTTTGATAGGTGTGGAAGCAGAAGAGCTTCAGAGATCTAGAGTGGGAATACAAACTTGACTGCACTTCCAGAAACTCAACCAGACTTAATTCCAACTTGAAGCATTTCCCATTTTTGTTGCTTTTAATGCTCTATATTTGCAGTTTGTAACACAAGCTAAGCGTTGATAAGGGCATGCAATGACATTCAACCTAAGGGACACACTTCTATGACGGGGAATAGAACCCATATTTCGAGTACATTAATACTTTTATTCAAGACTTTATATACGTCAAGGTGCTCCTTAATTAATTTTTTTGTAAGGCTTTGGAGTCCTCAAGTGATAGAGCTGCCATATTTCCAAACAGATATCTAATGCATTGTGTTATGCAGTACCTAAGCCAAGACAGCAACACCAGCCCTGTTGAATTTGTTGCCTTGCTGCTCGAATACCTTTCTACTATCATGGTTCTACAAATGTACCCAAAGTTCCTAAATTAGTTCTGTAAATGTCAACTAGATAATTGTGCTGACATTGAACATGTAACAAAGTGTACATGAAAGAGAGTATGCGGGCCAGGTCAAATGGGCATCTTGGGATCGCCATTGCGCCGCTACTAGTCGGACCACCCCTCGAACTGCTCGTTCCCGCCACCGCCATATCCTTCTCCGTAAGTATCCATCTCGTCGTACTCTGCACTGCCATCACTGTACCCATGGGCATCCACAAGCTCCCCGTCTGACTCGTCGTCCACAAACTCCGCTTCAGAGTCGCTGTCTCTAGCAATATTATCATTGCCGTCATCACTAGCGGCGTCATCACTGATGTCGTCATCACTTATGCCATTCTCACTGTCACTCTTTACAGTATGTCTCACCTTCCGGCGACTGCCCACAATCGCTACATCGTCGCCACTGACTTCCCCACTATCGCCGTCGCCTGCTTCCTCATTATCGCTCTCGATCACGCGCCGCGTCCGTCTGTACCTGTGCCGGAGATTCTCAAGATGTTCCTCAAGTTTCGCCCGCTCCTCATTGCGCTTTGCAATTAGGCCGAGCATATTACTGTTGCGCCCCGTTCTCGAGTTGTACCGCGAAAGCCGGTCGTTTGTGTTCTGGAGCTGCGAGCGCACTTCGTCAATATCACTGAGCAGCTCAATGTACTCGTCGTCGATCAGCAGGGCAGACTCATAGGGGCTGTGCCCATTTCGAGCATGGCCCTCGCTGTCCAGGCCATCCAAATCGATTGCACCATCATTGTGACCACCCATGGCATCGTCAACGTTATCTGAATCGTAGCTGAGATTATCTTCCCCATCGGTCACCAGCCTGTCGTCATCGTTATTGATAAAACTATCCTCCGAGTCGTACTGGTCAGCACCCGGCTCGGCGTCAGAGTTAATTGCGCCCTCCACGCCGTACTCGTCGTCCGCTTCTCTATCCAAAATGTCGTCGCCCAACAAGCGTAGCGTCGCGCCACAGTTCTCGCACTCTCTGCCACTGACTTCCCAGTTGCACAAGCTGCACCGCTTGATTCCGTCCTCCAAGTCCACAACGGCGTACCTCTTATCAAATGCGTTCGCAAACAAAGAATGGCTGTCTCTATCTTTCTCGTACTCCCTTTTGCTGGCTTCCATGAGCTCTTCAATAGCCTGCTTTGATTTGGGCTCGAACTCTTGTGTGACAGAAAGCAAGTGGAGGGCAATCGCCCTAAGGTTCAAATTAACCACTGGCAACTCACTGATCTCAACACGACAAAAGGGACAAGTCAGACTCAGTTTGAACCAGAGCTTGAGACACAGGTAGCACAGACTATGGCCGCAGGGGCCACTGAACGGGTAGCGCATGAGCTCTTGGCAGATGTTGCATGTCGCCTGCTCGATTGTCTTTCCTAAAAGCAGTTTGACAGCGTCATTGCTCTGTTTGTTAATTCAATATCCCCAAACATCACTTCTCTTGGTTCTATACTTACCGCCTTGCTTAGAGCTGATTCCACGGGGATCTGGTTGTCAAGATTCATTGCCCAAGCATGGCCGTAATCATCGCCTTCGCGTCTCATTAGTCTACGCGCCAGGGCTCACAACAATTTTTGAAGGAGCCACGCATTTGGTATATGGTGGGGCAAGACTGAGGCGAGAGTTCTGTCACATGACCTGCTTCTGTTTTTTCGCGGCGCCATTGGCCAGAAAATAATCACCACATTTTTCCGAACCCACATACCGTTGTCTACAACAAACAAGTGAGTTGAGCCCGTACACCCTACCTCATTGCTTGCCCCATACTAACATCAGGATGGCTGCTCAGAACAGAGTTATCGAATTGCAGAGATTGTACCAGAACTCGTCCAAGCCTTTGTGGTGGAGAGTGAGTATTAGCACCAGCGAGCCGTAGCGAGCTGGAGTGAACCGAGAAGCATAATTCAGTGTCGTCCGATGATATTGAAACGACAAAGACATTTGCAAATTGCACATCTCTACGTTTCATACTAACCCCAGCACCCAAGATCCGGCTTGTACCTCTACCCATTCTACGGGTTGTTTGCCGTCGCCGTGACCGTGCCATTGTACTACACCGGCAGAGCGATCCTCGGGATCAAGGACCCAAGAAAGAAGTAAGCTGTTGACATATTGACATAATATACTGCATGGATTGGATTGCGTAGAGCCAGTGTACTGTGCTATGAGTTGGGGAAAGAGATCTTGTCATTTGACACGCGATAAAGAATAGATCTCAGATAGCAGAAAGGAGCCAAGAGGGGTGGCCGTCGAAACAGTTGACGCTTGCTAAAAGATTACTTAAAGCCCGAGACAGACCTAAGGGCTTGCTGTTTATATTCATTCACTGTATGCAACGACTGGCTGTAGTTTTGACACCTCAGTCCTGACTTGCTTCATGCCGCCGTATGGTCCGCCCGAGACTGTAAGTGCATACCGCGTCCCGCGTGTGCCACGCTTCACACTGTGGCTACAAAATGTCAAAAATTCAATATGTGAACAGAAGTTGCTATTTTTTTCTATTCAAAAAACATACATGTTTTCAGTGTTAGTTTTGTTAGGCGATAAACACTACTTTGGTTGTCCAGTTTTCGCGCAGATCTTCAACATGCCATGAGGCAGAGCTGGTGCTAGTGTAGACCACCGAACGAGGGCCATAAGAGCCCGCAACATCAATAATTCACCAGCAGCCATTTTAGCCGTTGGAGCATTTTTGAGATCTTGTAACTTGTCACTGCCTCGACAGTTTCCTAGCCTACTCTCGAACTAAGCTGTCGACACCACCTCCATCAAAGCACTGCTCCTATATGGTGATGCTAATCTCTGGAAACAACTGGTTAAATGTCTGCTCCAACGTAATAGAGTATCGGAAGAAAATATTATTGACGTCCCCAGTTGAGATCTGCTTGAATTGCCGGATGAGATAGACGATCTGGGTGAAGTAGAGTAACGCGTCTTTCTCGGAGATGTTCCACAACAGCGACTTGCGTTGGGCGAGGTCCGCTTCCTTCAAAATAATAGCGTCCAAGTTCTCACTCAAGTCGAATGTCGACGTATAGGCCATGAAGTATTGGGCCGCCTCCTGTCTTCTGTGGACCTGGTTCGCCATGCAAGTGTTAATCGCTCTCATAAAGACTAGGAGGGTGAAGAAGATGGAGAAATGGATCTGGTCAGAAGCATACTCAAACTGCTCAGAGCTGTCGCCCGCTTCGTTTAGAATGGCCTTGTTAATGAACGTCAATAACTCCCCCATGACTCTCAAACAGCTGTAGAGAAACTTGCCCATCTGCTCGGAGTCCATGTTTTGTAGCACATTGTCAAACGTCTCATAATTGCTATAAATGCCAAAGATTGGGAAGTCCTGTTTCCCCAAATCCTCGTTCTCATTGATGTCAGCAAGTCTATTTTGGAAGTTCACGTGATAACAAAGGAGAAGACAGTAGAAGTGATAGAAGTACTCAAGCATCTGAGTGTTGGGTTGCACCATGAGATAATTCCAGTTGGCGTACCACTCAGCAAGAAGCCTTTCCACTTTGTGGAGCAGGCCCTGGTCGTTGGCGCCCATGAAGAAGTCATAGAGGATGTTGACCAAGTAGATCTCCGCAGTCATCTTTCCATCGAAAAATCCGGCATAGACAATGTCTAATTTCGCCCGCATCTTGCCGAGCCGCACCCGGTCGATCAGGCAGGTGCGTCCACTCACGATACAGGCAAACAAGTGGGTCACCACTAGGTGGTCATATATCCGCATGAACGTGAGAAGATCGTACTGCAGTTCTGCGTCGGGCAACGATACTGTGGCATTCACAAACAGGGGATTAAAGTTGACCAGTGTTATAAAGTGTTTGAGACCAAGCGACGTGTAGAACCACGGGTCAATATTGAATTCGGGCAGCGAAAGACTGTAACCATAAGCAGAGAGAAGTACTAACGATTGGATGAATTTCAAATCGGTCGCCGGATAGTTGAGGATTCGCGCACTGATCGCATCGGAAACACGCTGGAGCAAGATTTTGGAGATTCTCTTCTTGAGCACTGTGTTTTGCGAGCTTCTCAAAGCAAGTAAAAGCGCCACATCCAACAAAAGAGGCAGCTCCCGCTGGTACTCCATCAACAACTTCTCGGTGCTTACATTGGGCGGCACCGAGATCCATTTTCCGTATTTCTGACAGAAGAGATTGAGAAGCCCCAATGTCTCAGTCCGACTGAGCAACCGCAACAGCACGATGTCCTTGTCAAAACTCGGGGCGCTCGGACTAAGCAAGTTGGCCACGCAGAACGGAAGAAGACTGCTGGTGGGGCTTTCCTTGAGCACATTGTAGGGCAGCGTGATGTACAGCATCGGGATCATGGCCAGCGGGAGAATCAGTTTGCCGTCTTGCTCCAACTTTTTGGGCGGTTTTGGGGCCGCCTCGCCATTGGTAGTCACCGGAGGATCCACCGGGCCCACCACCGACTCGTTGAGATGCAGCCCAGCATAGAGGGCCTTACTGTCGCCACTCAGAATGTAGCGTAAAATCTTGCGGACATCCCCCTGGATCTCCAGGAGCCGCTTCGCGGTGTTTTGGTCCGTGGTCAGGCTGGGCCGTTCAGTCACAGCGGGGGTCCATTGTCTGACCTCTTCCAAGCTGGCAAATCGGCCGTCCTCGAGGGCATCCTCCTCGAAACTGCAGACGCTTGCTAGCAGTTTACATCTCGAACAGGCAATGCTTCCCGACGGAAGGCAGCGAGTTTTCTTCTTGCGGCACCGGACACACGCCCGGGGCGCGCGCGCAACCTGGCCCTGGGGAGCGCGGGGGGTCGCTGGTTTGGTGACCTTTCCCGGGGTCATTGGGAGGGAACCGTTACCGTCTGAGAAGCTCATCCTGGGTTGTGAGGCGGGGTATAGACTGCGCAAAGTGTGCTGAGCGGTGCAACAGGACGCGTGAATCTTTCAGTGCGAACTTTCACCTGCAGCCTGCAAACGCTAGTGATAAGCGACAATAAGCAGCTCATTGGTAGTGGCCAGGGGAAGAGGCAGGGCATACGCCAGGCAATGAGAAGGCAGCCGAAACCTCATACATGGAAAAAAAAGTCCTCACTCAAAGACACTGGAAAACGCCTCATTGAAACTTCCCAGGATTTAAATGAGTTAATTTGTGCTCCTTGATTGAGTGCATCATCCGCTTGGCTGTGGGCCGGTCTTAAGCAGAGCGGACGCAGTCGATCGCACCTGCAGCCATAATTTTCCGCCTATGACTGATATACTTCTGGCACCGCTTTCTTCAACAATGTCAACGCGACCACGGGCCAGCAGAAAACTTCTCCTGGCACAGTCGCACGTCGTCCACGGGTACGTGGGGAACCGCGCCGCGACTTTCCCGCTCCAGTTGCGCGGCTGGGACGTCGATGCCCTCAACACCGTCCAGTTCTCCAACCATCCGGCGTACGGTCTGTTTGCAGGAATCAAGTATCCGGCGGAAGAGCTTCTCACGATCTACAAGGGAATGATAGACATTGCGGATGTCACGCATAGCGTGCTTCTCACTGGTTACATGTCCGACACAGAAACCGTTGGGACACTCCGGGAGATCTCGCGGATCGCCAGACTGCGAAACCCCGAGCTCAAGTGGTTTCTTGATCCCGTGTTGGGCGATAACGGCAAGTTCTATGTCGACGAGAAAATCTTGCCCCTCTACAAGGAGATTTTATCAAGCGAGAAGATTGTGTTGGCCACGCCGAACCATTTCGAGATGGAATTATTGACAGACGTGAAAATTGTCGACTTGCCTTCTCTCTCAACTGCCATCGCCTCCTTCTTTTCACGCTACCCGTCGGTGCAAAACGTCGTGGTTACCTCGGTGGAAATCCCAGAGCTCCAGAACACCATTGTATGCTCTTGCGCCTCTGCCAATGCGGGGTACTTGTCTTATTTCAAAATCGAGAAAGTTCCAGGCAAGTTCTTTGGCACGGGCGACTTGTTCTCCGCTCTTCTCGCTGACTGCTACGTGAAAAATGAGGAGCACGCTGAAGGAACCCGGAACTTTTCGCCAGAGACCTCCGCTTCCACGACTTTAGAGCTTTCATTGAGCGAGGTACTAACGGTCATGGAGAAAGTATTGACGTTGTCCTACGACAGAGAGATTGAGAAGCTACAGAGAAAAGGTTTGACGCCGCAGGAGAAGATCACTGTGAACGACTTGAGCTTGATCCAAAGCAAGGAGTTCTTTTTGTCAAGTGACAGGCTGGTGGTTCCGGAGAGATACCACCTTGAAGCGTAGCAGCGCATTGGCAAAGCCAAGGTGCTTCGAAATTCGTGTATGGTTTACGCGCTCCACTAGTTAGGGCCAGAGCTCATGCATGCGCCGCACCAGGCTGCGGCAGAGCTTTGGCTACCAAGCCAGTACTGTGCCATACCACTTTGTACAGTACTTTGCTCCCCTTGTCTATACACACACATAGATTGCTATTACTAATATTCACACATTGCTCAAAAAAATAGTAGTGCTGCAGCGGACGAGTTGCCCCAGCGAGGATCACATGTCCACCTAGCTCCTTACAGTCATTCTATCTATAATGCATTACTTTCTCCCAACTCTACTTACATGAATATAGTACAATCAAGTACCTGCTACTCTTTGAGCACTTTGAACTGCTCTCCAGCATGCTCTGTGCTCGCTGACATTCGTATCGTCGAGCTTACGCTCACCAGTGCTCTTGAGCTCAGCTATAACTTCTCTCAAGCTCCAAGAACTTCTCAAGCGCCTGCTCTTTACTGAGGCTCTCCACCTCTCCCGTGAACACATTCTTCAAACTCAAATGCCCGCTCTCCACCTCCTTATCTCCGACAGTGACTAAATAATTGAACGACCGCGCATGGGCGTCTTTGATTCGTTTACCCACTGGCTCCGGCCGGCCGTCGATCTCAATGTTGAACTCGTGAGTGGTCAAAGGCGCCAACAGATCAAACTTGGAAGCTTCGATGCCCTCAAAGTCAGTAAATGCCACTGCTAGTTTCCCATTACTCTTGAAGTAGGCTTCCAAGTACTCGGCGTACCTGAGATGTCTCTCTGGAGAAATTGGCATGATTTTGATTTGATTGCTGTTCAACCAGAACGGCCACTTTCCGCCATAGTGGTCAATCAAAATCGCAAGGAACCGCTCCACGGAGCCGAAAATGGCTCTGTGAATGATAAGCGGAGTCTCCGCAGAACCATCAGGTTTCGTATAGGTGAGCTCAAACTTCTTAGGCAACTGGAAATCAAGCTGAACCGTGGCGGTCTGGTGGTACTTTCCAAAGCGGTCCTTCAAAATTATATCGATTTTAGGCCCATAGAACGCACCATCACCTTCATTGATTTCCCACTCCTTGCCAAACTTGGTAAGCATCAGCGTCAAAGTGGACTCCGCCCTCTCCCAGTCCTCCTCCTTGCCAATGAACTGGTTGTCCTTCGGCCGCGTGCTCAACAACAACTTGAAATCGCCGAGGCCAAACTGGTTGTACACAAGTTCCACGAGTTTCAAGTTCTCCATGATCTCGTGCTCCAATTGGTCGAAAGAGCAAAAAATGTGTCCATCGTCCTGGTGGAACCGTCTGACTCGAGTCAACCCGCTGAGCGCACCCGTGGCCTCGTTGCGGTGCAATGACGAGAAATCACTGTATTTCACTGGCAACTGGTTGAAGTTCTTGGGAAACTGCTTGTAGATCAAGCAGTGCCCTGGGCAGTTCATCGGCTTGAGGCCATATTCTTCAGAAGAAGACTCACTTTCAGCATTGCTTCCCCCGATACTCTCCACGCTTGCTTCCTTCTCCGCTTTATCGCTCTCTCTAACGATCTTGAACATGTCCTCGTTGTAGTACTTCCAATGGTCGGAGATCTCGAACAACTCTTTCTTATAGATCAAGGGGGTCACCACTTCCTTAAATCCCAACTTCTCTGTCTCCTGAACTTTAATGAAGTTAATTAACTTATTGAAAAGCTTTGCCCCATTCGGCAAAAAAAAGATCAGGCCAGGAGAATACTTGTGGATCATGTACAACTCCTGCTTCTTCGCGATGGACATATTGTTCAACGCCGTGTTCTTGTCAATTGTTGTCTTGTCATCTTTATTCTTTTTCTTGGACTTCGAGGCCGGCGGTTTGACACTAGTGGAATTGAGCCGTATAAATTTGGGGACCAAACCAATAGGTTTGGCTCTTGTTAGTGACCGTTGGAGCATCATGCAGTATTCTGACCAAACTCTCCGGCTCATGTTCATGCCCGTCTTTGATCGTGAAAACTGCTTCGCGCACTCCGGGCACCCTGCTTGAAAAACACCAGCCCACGTACGACTACACCTAGTATCAACGAAATAACAACGCCTCAACGAGTAAATATGAGCTCCTCATTAGAGCTTCTTCGCAGTGCTATAGCAAACGCATACGATACAAGCCTTGTTCAAAACGGTGAAACTACAACAGACATAGCTGCGGCGACGGAGTTGGTGCTCAATGAACCCTCAAAACCTATTCATTTAGACCTCAACCAAGAAACAACTTTCCAGAAGTTGCCGTTGCGTGCGGTGTACAATGCCTGGTTGTTGCGCGAGCTTTCTGCGGCGGACTACATCAGTGATTCGCAGTTGAAAGGTATTGAGACGATCAACTTCAAGCTCAAAAATGAGTTGATCCAGTACCTCAGTGGGAAGTCAGAGACGTTGCAGAGTGGTGACAAGAGCACTAATGGCGATACCAGTGCCAGCGAACATATTAAAACCGACAAGCCCTGGGCTGAAGAAGAACTTTTGTATAACAACTTGTTCCAGGGCGAAAAAGCCATCGACTTCAAGTACCTTGTCAAGGACATTCAGACGAAGATCATTGCTCCGTTGAAGAACGACTCCAAGAAGCTTGGCAGCAAGGTGACGAAGCCCGGCGCAGTGCAGAAGGGCAAGAAGCCAGAGAACCCGATTATCTTGTTGTCGCCGTCGACCAGTGCATTGTTACAGATGCAGAACGTCAAGAAGTTCTTGGAACAGGGCATTTTTGAAGCCCCGGTGACACAGCTGTTGAGCAGCGGCGGCAGCAACCTCTTGATCATCAAAAAGACGTTGGCGAACTTGGGGCCACAGAAGTTCTTGATTGTGAACTCGACCGAACACTTCACGAGACCGGAATACTGGAACCGCGTGGTGGCGATCTTCACCACGGGCCAGCTGTGGCAGTTCAAGAACTATATCGCCAAGGACCCGGAGCACTTGTTCCAGAAGTACAAGGGGTATTATATGAACTATGAGGGTGATTTGCAGAACAAGAACATTGAGAACTGGAATGTCGAGACGATAAAGATTGACCGGAACAGACGGTTCAACGACAAGGAGATTGCGGCGCATTTCTGGCGGAGTCTAGAGAAGTCCATGGTGATGAAAGGTTTCACACGGGTACAGCAGTAACTATGGCCGTGAGTGATTGGCGCCTGGTCAGCGAAGCGAAGCAGTGCGATAGAGCATTAGAATGTGGATCGAGTCTATGGCCCTGCTGTGCTGACAAAGTATAGCCGAGAAAAGAAAAAAACTTGTGGCGTACGGCTACTAGATCTAGATGTAGATTAGCAATAAAAGAATGTGAAAAGGGTGGTTGTAGCGATGTGCTAGCAGTGAATTGGCATGTGCTGCTATGCCTCCTCTGAAGTCTGCCAATAATGGAGTGCTCACAAGTAGTCATACATAATATGATGCTATTTTGTGCCATTATAGTGAAATGTAGCATTTATATATGAGCTAGTTGGACTGGCACCAAACAATCAGGTAAACCTAAGTATCTGGTCTTCGAATATTGTATGTTACTGGGATAATGCTGCTTCTCTGACTGAATCTGCTAACTAAACCACGGCTCCTCATCTACTTTCACTCCGCTTTTCTGCAAACTGTCGAATAACTCCTTAATCTTCCCACTGTTGCAAAGCATCAAGCTCAACGAGAACCGTGGGAGTTGCGGAAACGTTTCGGCCAAGTCTTTGATGTTTTTTAGGATACCACCATGAGCATCTTCAGCTAACACAGAAGTGGCAGCTTGTAGGAAAAAGTCCACATACACGGGCTCCAACCCGCCTACCCTGAAGAGCTGCTGGAACGTACGCGTCGGGATGTGGAGAAACGTGAAACAGGCCTCTTGTGTGGCGCCGCTGGTTACCAACTGGTAGAGCTGTGCAATGTCGAGCTGTTTTGAGACAGGCGAACAAACAGGTTCGCTGATTTCCTGAATTAACGGTTTTTTAGATACAGCTTGGCCCGTCGGCTGGTCAACATCCATCAACTCGGAAACAGGAGTCATGTCAGCCAGGACCTCACTCTCAGTGCGTCTCAGTTGTATTATTGGCTGTTTCCCATCGACTATCCGCTGATACTCCTCCGGTAGCACATGCACCTCTTCAATCGGAATGAAAAAAGAGCCCTCCTCAGTCTCTCTGATTGACTCCATCTCCTTGAGAATTAATGCATTCTTGGGATCTATGGCCAACCCCTTGTTGTACATCTTGCGGGCCGCCACGAGATCAACCATCCCGTGGCGCTGCGCCTGGCCCGCTCTGTAGTATAACTTGACTAACGTCTTGTTATTTTCTGGACTCCCATTGCACAACTCTATTCCCTTCATGGCGTCATCCCATACCCTGTGCCAGTCATCGAGCTTTGCAAAACACATGGCTCGGTTCGAGTAGAGCACTGGGTTCTTGGGGTCCAACGCTATGGCATCGCGGTAGAGCTTGGCGGCTTTCTTGTACTCTCCCTTTTTGAAGCTTTCGTTACCTTTTTCCTTGAGAGTGGCACTCATATTGAACAATCGGGGCAATGATACGAGTCAAAAGTTAAAGGAGAGCCCAGAGTTCTAGTAGCTCAGTGGTCCTTGATCTTTTTCAATGCGCGTGCATCTCTGGCTGCATGAAAAATACCAGTGATCTACTACTTTCTCAGCGACTCAAGCCACTAGTAACTGTTCAACTGAAAAAACCCGACCAACGACGAGATGTCTTCAGAATTCATAGAAGAGTTGGATGCTATTGATGCAATCTTCCCCGAGAGCTTGCACAGGCTCACTGAGACCATTGTGGAGCTCACGGTGCCAAACTTCGAGCAGTTCAAGGCGAGAGTCTCTGTGAGTGAGTCGTATCCCGATCTGGAGAGTGCTCCAAATGTCATATTGGCGACGTCATCGAGAAAAGTCGACAACAATGAGAGAGTTCTTGGTTTGTTCAAAAGCGCAATGGAGAGGGTGTTTACTTCGGGCCAGGTGTGTCTCTTTGACTACATGTCCGAGTTGGAAGCCGTACTTGGTGCGTACATTGAGGAGGTGCCTGAACAAGAGGAGAAAGCAGTGCTTACAGATGAAGAGCCAGTGAACTTTCTGGACGCCGGCTGGACCGTCAGCGAGCCGATAATAGACAGAGGCTCCTGTTTTATTGGGTACGCGCACAGAGTCACCTCTGAGGACCAGGTTCTGGAGTTGCTAGACATGCTCAAGAGCGACCGCAAAATAGCCAAGGCCGCCCATGCCATGTGTGCCTGGAGAATCAAATTGGAGAAAGGTGGACAGGTCCAGGACTTTGATGATGACGGCGAGACCGCTGCGGGGAGCAGGATGTTGCACTTGATGACGTTGATGGATGTGTGGGATTGTCTCGTGGTCGATGTGCGGTGGTTTGGGGGAGTTCATTTGGGGCCGGATAGGTTCAAGCATATCAACTCGTCGTCACGCGAGGCGATCGTGAAGGGGGGATTTGCCAAATAGAGGATTGCCGAGACAGTGCACTGGCGGAGCCAGTGCGCAACCCGCTGGAAGTTTAGCCCCGAGTGCTATGTATCAGGCGACAAGGAGACGCATGAGCACTCGCTACAGGTATTCGCTACAAACCTTGAGCTAATTCGTTAATCATAAAAGGTGGCTCGACCGAGCGTCTGCGCTGAGCGGAGTCTAAGTATCACACGGACGACTGCATAAACTAGCAGTGCCTTCGCTTTGCGCGGCTTTGCTAGTAGAGCAAGTAGGCCATGGACGGCGGCATCACCTGGCCCGCACTCAACTTAAACACCCTGCTCGCCAAGAAGGGCGCCATCAACAGCAATACAAACAAGCTCAACACCACCATGTACAATGCAAAGTACGTGGTCACTAAGATGACCTGCTTTCTCTGCTGCCGCACGCTCAACACCCGCGGCCGAGCCTGGTTCACGGGTCTGAGCCACAACAACATCAACGAGTGCCATCTGTCGACGCCCGGAATGAGCAAAGCGGGGAACTGGCAGAACAACAACAAGTGGCCAAGCATAAAGTCGCGGGCAAAACCGCTGAGCTCGACGGTCTTGCAGAGGAGCTCGCGCGACGGCTGTGTCACAACGTGCCAGCCCAAGCCGTTGAAGAGCCACTTTCCGGACCACCAAGCGTTGTTCACAGAGTCCCGCTTCATTTCCTTTGTAAGAAGCAAAGAAATGACGATTTTGAACAACAAACCCTGGGCCATTACGCAGATGGAGTAGCCGAGAAGCGTGACACCAAGGTGCCATCGGTGCGAGAGCCACAAGAGCTGGAAGAAGCAGATGTGGTTGAGCACGGCAAGAGAGTGGACGATGTACGACACAGTGGAAGGGAACTTGCCGCAGCAGAGGCCGAAGAGAGGGCCAAAAACCGCGGAAAAGACAAACGAAACTTGGAGAATCGCCATGTTGACAGCAATTGGTCCACCCGCCACGATCGCAAGCTTCAAGAGCGCACTTGAAGGGAACTTCGCAGGTCGCTTGCTTGTGTTCACATAGAGGTAGGCTGAGAGGGTGAAGGAAATTGCGAGGAGACAAGGAACTATTTGATACAACAAGATGTTGATGAACGATGGTCTCTTGACGTCCCCAATCAAGCGGTCGCCCTGTCTAGCGTGCGCTCTTTTTTTCGACCCCGTCAACTTCGAGCGCGTCATCTTTTCGTACAACATCCACGAACTGTCGCGGCTCTTACTGTTTCCGGAACTGAGCCAGTAGACAAAGTCTTTGTAGTCTAGGAAGAAGTCGGCCCACGCGAACTGGTTGGGGTTGAACATAAACGGCGAGAGACAGAGTCCAAAGATTGTGAGCCAGAACCAGACCAATGAGAGGTTGAACGAGGCCAATGTGCAGTAAAGGATGGCCAAGGCAGAGAGGGCACCAAAATAGATGCTGCTGGGGGCAAAGCGGGAGTACAACAATGAGAAGGGCGTCCGCACAGTGGCAAAAGCTCTTCCAGTGGCAATGTACTGCGCTCCGCCAACAGTCAAGTTGTCGATGAGCGAGTGCGAGTAGACTCTGCAGACAAACACCTCGAAGATCGGAGCGAGCGAGGCAAAGTGCTTTGCTAAGCGGGACACTGCGCTCCAAATGCCTCTTTCAGTCAATTCTTGAACGAACAACGGCAAGAGAGAGAAGCTGATCACTGTGGAGACCGACAAAATACAACGTTTAAGCCAATCGACCACGGGAGTAATGTTCTGACACCCCTGGGGCGTTCTTGGGTCTTTAAACGGCTTGAGCCGGTCGTATTGGCAAACCACCACGCCATGGCCAAGCGCCGTGACATTGACGGCCACAAGCACCAAGAGCTGGAGCGAGACCATCACAAAAACATTGTTAAGATGGAAACCGGGGTGCCCGTAGTAGAAGGACAAGAACCGGTCGAGCGGAAGCTGGGTTCCCAAATAGAAGTATTCGCGCGACAATATCTGCTCACCCATCCCGGCGCCGAGTTTTGTCGTGAACCCAAGAATCGAGCTGAACCCCAAGTCGCGGCCCTTGCCGCACTGCATGAACTCACAGTGCTTGATCCGCCCGCCACGCATCATCGCGTTCATCCCGGCATAGATGTCTTCGTTGAGATGGAGGCCCTTTTGGGCCTTGGAGATGCCCCCACGGGTGGTCATGAACGTCGCATTGAGAAAATCCGGGTGCCCATAATGGAGTTTTCCGCCGATCTGGGCCAAAGTTCTAGCGAAGAGGGTGCCAAAGGTCTGCTCCTTGCCAGCAGCAGCGTCGCCAAGAATGCCCGTTTTTTCAGAGAAAACGTACTCTCTGGTGCCAAGGATGGCAACAGGAGACTCGGACTTTGCGTCGTATGAGCCCTCTTCAAACTCAGCAAGCGTGCTTCTGATCTTGAGGCATTCCTCCAAGTAGTTATCCTGATTGGCGTCGACCAGCTGGAGATACTCGCCGCGGCAGAAGATGAGAGCGTTGTTCTGGTTGTCGCTTTTGCCGTCGCCAAGAATTGGATTACCTGAGAGTTTGATGCGATACTTTGGCTCATAGTTTCCCAAGCCGTCTTTGTCGCAGCTGCCATCCACCAAACAAGAATAATAGACGGGTGTCTCGCCACAACTTTTTTCAATATAGGCAATACGCAACTCAGGGTAGGTTCTCAACAAAAAGTCTCTATCGGCCGCCTCCTCGCGACTGAAGTCACACCATCGCTGCATCGAGAGCACGATCTGGAACTTGCGAGACGCCATTGCTGAGGCACACTTGTACGTGTCGTACTCGCTCTGCCCGCCGGCGTTCTCGATCTCGTAGAGCAACTTGATCGCGCGGGAATAGTTCATGAAACCAGAGATGGTGCGGTACACTGTCTGGGAACGAAGTGAAGCCCAGATCCGGGTGCGCAAGACGTACTCGGGGGTTGCAGACTTGAAGCCGTATCCATAGTATGGGAGGTCGGAGAATTTCTTCTCCATGCTGGCCTCACTGCTGCTGTCGTCGGCCCCCTCAACTAGCATCTTGGTGTCTTTAACGAAACAGTCCCACTCCAAAGGATGGAGCTGCTTGAGGTACTCCAACAAAGTCCCGTGAGCGTGCCGGTTTTCCTCGCGGAGGATATCCTTCAGACTGAGCACAATCTTCTCCTTGAAGTGCGGAATGAGCACCGAAAACGACGGCATCTTGTGCACGGGGCAGGGCTCGGTCATCGGCGTCGGCAACGACTGGGCAAAGAAAGTGATGCGGCGCTGCGCCTCGGCCTTGCCCTGAAACAACGAGGAGCGGACACTGCGGTCTTCTTGGAAAACAAAGTAGGCGGGCTCCTTCATGGTTGGCTCGCCATTAAAGTCTCTTACCTCAGTATAGATGAGTTTTTCAACATGCTCGTAAGCGATGAGGTGCTCACGGTACATGGCATAGACCACCGAGTTCCAGACTTGGGCGACAGCTCTTTTGGGATCCAAATTGTGCCCGCGGGAGTATAAAATTTTAGAATAAATCCGCTTAGGCAACCGGGAGAAGATGTTCTTCCAGGGAGTCCAAATGGAAACACCCTTGTAGAAAGACCGACAAATTGAGTAGTTTGTCGCCCAGAGAATATACCACAAGTACGTGTCAAGCATGAACAAGAGAAGTTCTGTGAACATGACGAGTACCAACAACATATATGGCTGCACTTGGCAGACGTTGATCTTGAGATACGGCTCCTTGCTGCATCCAGTGATGCGCATCATGCTAAGCTCTCTAATCGACGGCTTGATGGACATCGTCATGAAGAAGTAGGATTCTAGAAACTTTGAGATGAAGACGCCCAACCAGAGCCCGTGGGACGCCACTGCATCCCGCTGCTTAAGCACATTGAACGACGCGGTGAACTCCTTGCTCGGAAGGTACTTTCTGTTGTTATTTCTCAAGTAAGAACCAAACAAGTGGCCGAGGGGGACAACCGAAAGGTAAAGCACGGTAAGTAGAGAAATGGCAAAACCTATGGACGATACTACTATTCCCAGCTTGGACTTTGTAGTCAAGGGCAAGCCAAGCAACACAAAGAGTGCAGGGCCCAAATTGGCGGACAACAAGACGAGGAGTCCGACGGCCCTTCTTACTAAGCCTTCACCGCCTGGCCACTTTCTTGGGACAAAAGTCAATTCACTGAAAGAGGCAAGCAAGTTGATGAGACAAGCCAAGCTTCCCGACAACGACATCACGGCCATGCGCACTTGAGGCAAGGGCTGGGTGTCCTCCTGCAAGCTGTAGCGCGGGGTGTACAACGTGTACGAGTGGAACGCCATGTAGTACCAGAACACACACAGGTGGATGATCCAGACGCGGTTGAAGTTGACAAGAGCATGGTTCCAGGTGCGGGACTCTTTATAAGTCTTGTAGAAGGAGGCCTCCCACTTGACCCGGCTGAGAAATATGTACCGCTCAGGAGCCGCGATCGCCATGAGCTTGTGCTTGTGCTGTCTGAGCACCAAAGACTTCAAACCCTTACGGTACCAGAACAACTGGTTCATGTCGTCGTAGCCAATGGTCTTGGCATGGTCGTGCTTGCGCGCCAAGTAGCGGCCCTCGACGAGCTCGTAGTTGCGGTCAAGATAGAAGTTATAGAGTGGGGAAATGGCGTGGTCTAGAAAGGGCGTGGTAGCAGGCACCAACTCCGAGTGGCTAACAGCGGAATAGTAGTCGACACAGCACTTGAATATAAAACAAAGGCACTCCGGCATAAACCGGATGTTGTTGGCCTCCCCCCAGCAGAGGAGCCACAACGCGAGCTGGGTGAGGTGGTCAACATGGGTCAACGTCTGCATGCGCAGGCCCCACGCCTTGTGCAGGACATCGAGGCCCGCGTTTCTACTGCCACCATTGGGGATGCTGATTTCAAAAAAACCGCCCTCGTCGCTAGTGTCGAACCCCGCAGCAAAATACCACTTCTGGAAGTTGGAGTTCGGACCCCCGATGTAGTCGTCGTACAGCGAGAGGAGCGCGGCGCGGGCGCCCATGCGTGCTGCGCGCGAGTCGAGAAGCCGCATGAGGTAGGCGCGCATGTTGCGGGCGCTGTCGTGCTGGAAGCCAAAGACCTTGGTCAAGCAGCTGAAGATGTGCTCGATGTGGTCCTCTGAGACCGGGGCTTTGAGATTCCAGCTTGGATATTCGCTTAGTGGGTTGGAGCCCACACTGTTGGAGCCCGTACTGGAAGAGCCCATGCTAGAACTGAGGAACTTCTTGGGCGCTGCCTCGGGGTTGTCTGAGTTATTAGGCGACCGGAACGTTCTGGACCGGTGGAGCTGCTGCCCAGTAGGGGGCAGCAAGTCGGCTATTATTAGTAAAATTGAGGCCTAAACTCTAGCAAAGCTAGAGTGTGTCAGTGCTTACGCATAGTGTTCTGCTTACCAGTGGTGTGGGTTGGGCCATTGGTAGGGCCATTGGTAGGGCCATTGGTAGGGCCATTGGTAGAGCCATTGGTAGAGCCGTCGCTCGAGCCGAACGAGAACCGGGACAAGTCCGGGCGGCTGAACGTGGCCTTGTCAAGCATAGGAGACTGCGCTGTGGCTTTGCGGTGACTTTGGGGTGGCTTTGCCGTAGCTTTGCGGTGTCCTGCTCGTTGCACTGGGGAGAAGCCATGAACTTGGTTTGTGCAGATCTGCAGGAGCGCAGCGCTGCAGCTGGCGCAGGCATGGAGCGAGGCATAAATGCAGTGCACTGGCGAAGCCAGTGTGCTGCAAGATATGTATCTATCCGATACACTATAGACCTATACACTATACACCGATAGACTGTATACCGATGGTTCATTACCCTATATTGCTCTCACTGTTGTGCTTAAGGGCCACGCACTTGGTGGCTAGTGGTGTCATTTTTTATATAGCTACTTTCAGCACACTAACTAGAAGTGTATCGGGCTATCAAACAGTCAGGCATAAACTGCTAGTCCATTAAAGAACAATTTTCCGATTTTCCAGACTATTGAACTAACAGTTTATATTGGACTATCAGCTGTTGTCTATCGGATACATGGCTACCTCGCCGCACACTGGCTTCGCCAGTGCACTGCTCGGCACTGCGTTTCGCGGGTCAGGGCGCCCCCAAATGTGCTCCATGGTTAGAAAATTTCGTGAAAAACAAGTGCTTGGCAGCGCGAGAGACCTGCCTATACTAATCATGTTCTCCTCGACCATAATAAAGAGAGGCTTCTCGTCTTCGTTGGCGACGCAAGCTGTCAAGAAGAAGGTCCAGGTCCAACTATTGAAGGACTTTGAAGGCTTGGGCAGAAGAGGCGAGGTGGTGACGGTGTTGGCAAGCCGGATGATCAACCAGTTGCACATCAATAACGGCGCCGCCTACATTTTGCCCGGCCAGGCCCCAAGAATCCCGGTGGTCGAGAAATCCACGGTTGAGGTCGTCAAGCCAGTCGAAGAGACCAAAAAGGTGGAACCGGTGGAGAAGAAGCCGAGCAGCAATGCCACTTTGGGCAGTCTCAGCTTTGACTTTGGCGAGGCCACTCCAAGTAGTCAGAGCCAGAGCACTGACTCTTTTTTCAGAGTCCAGGCGATCAAGGACATTGCTAACAAGCTCAGCCTCAATGCCTCGGCCGAGAGCACCGGATTCTTACTCAATGCGATCACCAAGCCACAGTTGATCGAGACCTTGACGGTGCACACCGGGTACCACTACTCGCCAGAGGAGTTGACGGTGCTCTACCAGGACAAGACGCCGTTGGAGGCGTTGGACTTTGTGGGGGACTACAAGGTGGCAGTTAAGGTTGGCGAGTTGCCGCCAGTCAAGGTTGGCGTCGTTGTGAAGGCTGAGGGTGTTTCCAGCAAGTTGCAGAGACCGAGTGCTTAGTGCCTGACAAGCCAGGGGCCCACCAGGTCAGTTTCAAGGCGGTGAATGAACACTTCGAGAAAGCATTATGAAATATTGTATATTGCCACGTCTCCACTGCTACTTCCATCCTACGAAATGGAAAAAATAGAATCAAATAATTGTACATAAGGAAAGACACAGCACCATAGGCTCTGCCGTATTGTAGTTGTTATAGCCCGCCAAGGGCAAAAGCAGCCTAAAGCCCTGTACTGGCAGAGTGATGAGCGGCTCTTTGACACAAACAAGGGTGCGGGGGAAAGGGGAGAGGCTTGCTCGTCACAGTGCAACACCATGCCGTAGCTGAGCTCTGCGTGACACTCGGAGCGTTAACCAAACATCTGCGTGACAATCGCTTGTAGCGTCCGAGGCCAGCGCTCGGCCTCACAAGCGATTGCTGTTAAGCAACAAGTCAATATTCTCGTCCAATAACTCATCCGTGTAAAACTCCGACCGCCGGGCATTCTCCTCAGTGTACCCCTCGTCCCCAGTCAAAATCTTGAGCGCCTGGGCGTGCGACTCGCTCCACCGCTGGAGAAACTCCACGGGATCCTCCGCGAATTTCGAAAAGAATTCATATTTTGTCCGCGACAGGTTCAACTTCTGGATACTGACCGCGATCTTGTCGTCCAACTCTTTGATGGCCGCATCGTTTTTGAAATAGATCTCCTTGTGCTGGGCAGAAGTGGCGGCAAGGGTCTGTTCGTCAACAACTTTGCGCGTCTCCACATTGATGTCAAGCACAAGGTCTCCAAGGGTAGTCGACCGATCCGTGACAATCTCATAGTCAATCGCTATCGGCTCGATAGGCTTGAGAAAGTTTCTGATAAGACTCATGAGGTCTGGGAACGCAACCTTCTTGTAGCCAAAGACAGACTCCAACTCCTCATTGCAGTTGATGATTCTCTTGTCCGTGGCATCCTGCAAGCTATTGACCTGGACATACTGCCACAACGAGTAGATGACGTCCTTCTCACTGAGCTCAGCGGCTCCAAGCACAGCTGCCAACTTGTCGTCGAGCTTGAACTTCACAGGGTACTCTTTTGGTTGGATGATGATTTTGCAGCGGACTTTTTCACTGCCCTTCCGCTTGACATCCATCCCGTCAAACTGGACATTCGGCCCCTGTGGGACGTCGTGCCACTCAATGATATTTCTGTTAGGAGAGTTGGCGTCCACCGGCTCAAACTTCGCACTGGCATCAAGATCAATGGCAATCCCACTGAGGTACTTGCTGAACTTTCTTCTGGTCTCACTCTCGAGCGGCACCTTCTCGTCAAGAAGTCTCCCCTCCACGCGCAACGTCCAGGTCGGCTCTGCGTTTTCATCCACCTCTTTCCCCTGGCTCTTCGCCAACTGCTTCTGCCAGTCCTGGTTCTCAGCAGTGTTGTAGACAAAGACTCTCAAGATCTGGCTCTCTTTCTCCGGCTGCTGCGCCGCGTCCTGGAGGTCCAACCATTTTCTTGTGGCAAAGACGTCAATTCTCTTTTCGGCAGCCTGAAGCTTGCGGATATACTCCACTTCGGGAAAGAGTTTGTCCACGCCCTGAGGAATGGTGTGGTCTGTCGGCTTGAGACTCACCACGGGCTGCGGAAGCACCACGGCCGGCCCTCCGCTCGGGTTCATCGGTGGGGCTTGCATTGGATCAAATGGAGATGTGTGACAAGTTCGTCTCTTGAGCTGTCAGTGTCTAATAAACATCACGTCTTTTAACATCACGTCTTTTTCACGGGCCGTGGGTTTCGGTTAGGGGCCCTGCCTCACGCGTCTGAAAAATGAAGCTCTGGGACGCGAAACAAGTGCATCAGAGAACTGACACGGCTTTGAAAGCGGCCAACTTAGACCAGTATTACTCACATCTAAAAAATGGTGGTTCGATTCGACGAAAGCTCGGTAAAGTCGGCGCAGGACGAGATCAATGAGTTGAAACAGGCAGCTGCTCAGGTCGAGGCTGAGGCACAGGCGGCCGAGCAGGAAGAGCTCACCGTCGAGCAGGAGTATGAGCTCTGGAAAAAGAATTCCACCTACATGTACGACTTTGTGTACGAGCTGAGTCTCAAGTGGCCCTCGCTCAGTGTCCAGTGGTTGCCGGGGAGCACGGTGGATGCTTCGACGAGCACGGTGGAGACCAACCTATTGTTGGGCACCAACACTTCTGGAGAGGAAACGGAGAACGTCAAGATCTTGAATGCAAACCTCCCGCTGTACATCACACAGGAGCTGCAGCAGGGCCAGGCTCCCAGAGCGAAGGTGGACACAAAGCTCAAGGTCAAGCGGCGGTTCGACCACGGAGACTCTGAGGTCAATAGAGTGCGGTACATGCCGCAGAATCCCAAGGTTATCGGTCTGATTTCTGGGCTGGGCACGGCCTACGTCTATGCTGCTGCGAGCAGTAAGAAAATTAACAAGGGGCCAGTCGCCACCTTGAAGTACCATACTGCTAATGGATACGGCTTGGACTGGAGTCCCTTCATTGAGGGCCATCTCCTCACAGGCAGTGACGACCATACTGTCTGTCTCTGGGATGTGAATGCCAAGAGCATCAAAGTTGAGGAGCCGAATGAGAACCGGATTTTGGCACCAATAGAAGTGGTCAAGAGTCACAGCGACATTGTCAACGACGTCAAGTGGCACGCCTTCGACCAGCACTTGTTTGGCACTGTGCTGGACGACAAGACCCTTCAGATCCACGACACCCGTGACTTGCGGAAGCCGGCAATGGTGGCCCATGGGCTCCACTCCGAGCTGATCAATACTCTTGCTTTCTCGCCGTTTCTGCGAAATCTTTTGGCGACTGGCTCTCTGGACCTGACGGTGGGCCTTGTGGACCTCCGCCGCGTCGACAGAAAGCTCCACCTGATGATGGGCCATTCTGAGAGCGTGACCCTGGTCCAGTGGTCGCCGCACGTCGATGGGTTCTTGGCGTCGGGTTCCGAGGACCGCCGGGTGATCATCTGGGACGTGGCGCGCATTGGGGAGGAGCAGAGCCAGGACGATGCAGACGACGGGGCGCCAGAGCTCTTTGTGATGCACGCGGGACACACCTCTTTGGTTACAGACCTTCAATGGCACCCGGATGCAAATTTGAAGTGGTTGGTGGCGAGCGTGAGTGACAATAACATGGTGCAGTTGTGGAAGTTGAACCGGAAGTTGACGGATCCTGTTGACGGGTGGGACGGAGAAGATGTGGACGTGACAATGTTGGAGTGAGCAGCGCAGTGAGCAGTGCAGTGAGCAGTGCACTGGCGCAGCCGGTGCGCTGCGAATTGTGTCATGGCTAGCGCTGCGAATTGTGCCATGGCTAGCGCTGCGAATTGTGTCATGGCTAGCGCTGCGAATTGTACTTTGGCTAGCACTGCGATTAGTACCATGGCTAGCACTGCGAATCGCACCATGGCCAGCGGGCCTTGCAATTAGTACCATGGCCAGCAGGCACTGCGGCTTAAGCTTGGTGGCAACGGGTTCATTACAGAACGAGCCGAAGCCCTCACTGCTAGCAGTGCTTTGGCGCCCTGCTGCGCAGCCCATACATGTGACAATGGCCATGCCTTCTGTGTCACTAAAGGAACTTCCTGCTTCACTGTAATGCCGGAGCCTCCACATGGTCAGGGAGGCAGTGGGCAGATTGTTGGCCGCCACTACCAGAGTGCCTGCTGCGTGCCTACTGGACAGCTAGACTTCAACTTATAAGTATAGCTTTTGGACATTTTGTCATAGATCTTCTTGCAACAGCTTCCGGCAAGAATACATAATAGAAGCGTGATTGGTACAAAAACTAGGGTGTATTTTTTTGTCAGTGGCTCACTCCGTAGCGACTAAGTCGACGCCAGAAGAGAAAAGGCCTAAAGGACCTAATAAATAATAAATGACTTAGCGATTAGTTAGAAATTACTTAGAAATGGCCTACAGATTATGATGGCCATCATAGAGTTTGTCTTGGAATTTTTGAGTATCTACTCTTTTGTTCATTCGTGGTAATGTCTCAGGATGCAAGCCCCAGCGCAGTCAAGTGAAACAAGTCACCAAAAAGATTACTGCTCATCAACAATCCCGCTCTGCCGCGCCAAGCATTGTTCAACGGAATGAAGACGATCATGCTACCGAAGTGTTCTTTGCCCTTTGCTCTAATAATATTTTTGCCCTTCTACTTTTCCCTTCTACTGGCCAATGGTTTGCTATCTTTGGCAATTCTATGCTGCTCACTTTTCTCCAATGATTTGCTGTTAACTTTTGGGCTATGATTTGCTGCTTGGCAGGGATTTTTGGGCCGTTTCAAGTTACAGGCTGGAAGGATGTAGATCCAAAAAGAAAGGTGCAAGCACAGCGTTTGTAGGGAAAAAAACTACTATTTACTCGGCAGTTTCTAATCACCGTTCTCCTGGCAAATACCACGAAGGCTCACTGCCCGGCTTCCTGCTCGGCTTCCTGCTTGGCTCACTGTTTGGCTCCGCCTCTTTGTTGCGTGGCTTATTGTCTAAAACACTGCACTCGCCCACGCCTAGCCGCCCACGTCTAACCCCTCCCACCGCCGAGGATCCTGCAGGGTACGGCGAAAAAAACCAGGACCAAAATAAACACGAAGCAGAAACGAGCCAGCAAGCAGCGAGGGTTCTCGGAAAGACTGGAAAACACAAGTAACTCTCACTTATTAGAAAAAAAATACTCTCGTTGATATGGAGGAAAAGTACATAGGCTTGGGCCTCGCCATGGCGTCCTCGTTGGCTATCGGGACGTCGTTCATCATCACCAAGAAGGGACTCATGGACGCCCAGAACCAGGGGTACGAGGGCAAGGGGTTTGAGTACCTCAAGAACCCGATCTGGTGGGCCGGGATTGCCACCATGGCTATTGGCGAGATTGCCAACTTTGCTGCCTACACATTTGCCCCGGCGGTGTTAGTCACTCCGTTGGGCGCGCTCTCGGTGATTATTGGTGCGATTCTCGCCGCCATCTTCTTGAAAGAAGAGCTCGGCACCTTGGGAAAGATGGGCTGTGCCATCTGCTTACTCGGGTCCATCATTATTGTCTTGCACGCTCCGCCAGACAAAGAGATTGCCACGGTGGACGAGATCCTCGACTACGCCTTGCGTCCGGGGTTCATCACCTACTGTTTGGGGGTCGCGGTTTTTGCGACGTTCATGATCTACAAGGTTGCCCCTCGCTACGGAACTAAGAACCCGATGATCTATATCTCGATCTGCTCCACTGTTGGCTCCATCTCTGTGATGTCCATCAAAGCCTTCGGCATTGCCCTCAAGTTGACGTTTGCTGGAAACAACCAGTTCACCCATCTCTCGACATACTTCTTTGTCATTGTGGTTGTGTTCTGCATCTTGACCCAGATGAACTACTTCAACAAGGCGCTCGACCAGTTCGACACCTCGATTGTGAATCCTCTCTATTACGTCACCTTCACCACTGCGACTCTTGCTGCGTCTTTCATTTTGTTCAGAGGGTTCAACACCGCCTCGGGGGTCAACATAATATCTCTCATTTGCGGGTTTATTATCATTTTCATGGGCGTGTACCTTCTCAACCTCTCGCGGAAGCACAGAAACGAGGACCTTCTTCCAGTCAGCACTGAAGATGAGGAACATCTCTTTGGAAGTGGGAAGAACGTCAACGACATTGCGATGGACAACGGGGTTGGCGGGGGCGTCAGTATCCGCCGGTCGCTCAATTTGCACAGACGGATGAGCTCGAACAGCCATAGTTTGTTCAGTATAAACGATGAGGAGGGAGTGGGGTTGACGACGTTGACCGAGGAGGGGGTGGCAGAGCGGCAGCCAAGCGGGAGCAAGCACGTTATCTAGGAGTAAACACGTTATTTAGGAGTGCACTGGCGAAGCCAGGGTGCTCCGTTGGCAATAATAAGCACGTTTTTTAGGAGCGCACTGGCGAAGCCAGGGTGCTCCGTTGGCAATGGTGCTCCGTTGGCAATGGTGTTCCGTTGGCAGTGGTGCTCCGTTGGCATTGGTGCTGCTGGCAATGATATTGCTATGCTACTGTGCTAAATCGCCCCGCTCGCTGTTATCTAACACTATCGCATCCGCCAGTCTTCGACTGTCTTCGACTGTCGAATGCACATATTGAAGTGTGTCTTACGGTTCATTGGGATGGTATATTATTATTGGATATGGTCTATCACAGTTATAACTGTGGCGTATTGCAGTGGTCTGGCGTGCCGCATACAAAGTACTCTACTGCCCAGTATCGAACAGTTACGAGGTTGCTGGGCACCGGCTGCCAGTGTTTTTGAAAAAGGACAGGCGTCAAGTGAAATGGGCCGTTACCGCACAGTGGCTGTGCTCCCTCCTATTCATTTCATTCGGTTTTTTTACAGAGAGAAGTATTACATGTCTAATAGTGGATTGGGCGGCCATGAGGGCCGCAGACAGGTTTTATATCTATTAGATGGGTTGGTTCCTACCGTAACGCATAATTGAGCAGTAGGCAGCGGAGTCGGATGCTGCGTGTGAGTGAGACTAGTATAATGTAGACAGACAACTGCAAAGTGAGTATCTTTGTCTGCCGATTTCAGCATGCCAAGGTTGCAATGGCACTTTCTAGTGCAGCGCAGCGGAGGCCAAGAAGGTATATTTTTGCACATTTTCGCTCAACTCAAGTATAGTAAACTTTAAAATGTAAGTGGGAAGTAGGCTCAGCTCAGGACAAACTCAACTTCCTAGAGTGTAAACTCAACTTTCATCTGACTGCTCACATCTCTTCGCTTCGCTCAAAGATGTTCGCTCAAAGATGCTCGCGTTCGCTATTTACTCTTCTTTCTCTTCTTGTTCTTCCCTCTCTGCTTGCTCTCCCCCTGGCGCTTGTTCGACGCCCCGGTGTCACGTGACCTGCTCTCAAACCCGCTGTCCAACGACATGAAGTCGTCCACCGACGGGATCACCGACAGCCCCGCGGTGTCCTCAAACGCGCCGGCGGGTAGCTGATTCTCCTTCTCGTTGTTCTGCCGCTGGAGTTTCTTGGACTTCCCCAGCTGCTTCTTCTCCTTCGTGAGTTTTGTCTCTTCGAGTTCTGAGCTCTCCTTCTTAGTGTCCTTTGTGGGCTGCTCCTGGCCAAACTTTCTGCGCCCAAGCGGCGCCCTCTCCTCAAGCTTCTCCCCGTCCAGACTGTCGGAGAAATGATTGATATCGTTGTAGCTCACCGACGTGAAGTTCTTTCGCACGCTGTTGTTGTTGGTTCGTAGCGACCAGCGGCTCAGGTCTGTCTTCGGTGGGATCTGGGGCTCCTCGGCAGCTTTTTTGGCCAAAGTCTGTTGCGTGTCCGAAGACCGCATGAACTTCATGCTGAGGACCCGCGAGGAGACGTTTCCAAGAGGCATTGTATCAGATGAGTATAGGCAGTGCTCGGCCCTGCGCAGTGAAATATTTCTGGCGGGCATCTGGAACGAGGCAGGGTAACCCGCGGCCACAACGGAGGGAAACGATTCAGGTAGTTAGATGTGGAAGCAGTAAGAGTGAAGCGTGAGAGTTCCAGATTTTGTTCATTGAAAACCCGTGCATTTCACTGCTTTTGCTTTTGCTTATGCTTTTCCTTTGTCCAGTAGCAGTAAAGCCCTTGGCGATAGGAGTGTGTTAGTACGGCCCACGATTTTTTGGGTCACATATTCCTGGCCCAATGTCTGGCTTTCAGATCACATGCTTGATGACAAAACAGTCTTGGCGACGTCTTGTAATTAGCTCGGGCGTCGATCCTAGGGCAGCTGCGTGGGAGTCGGGGTTGCCTGTCATCAGGCTTGGAAAGTTCCGGCTCCAGGCATCAAGGTAAGACAGCTAGACGGGCAGCGGTGCAGTGCTCGCCGGCTCGCAGGAGTGCTGGAGTGCTCACGGGAGTGCTCGGCGTAGTGCATGGCCCATCGGGAAGGCAGAACCTCAGGGTTTACAGCATACCAGGATCGGTGGTCACGCCATGCACACTCACGTAGAGCCAGGTGTGGGGAGCAGGAGCTGGTGACTGGTGCCTGCTGGACAAAGAACCGTCGGGCAAGCGAGTCGGGCGTCGGGCGGTCGACATCGGCCCATTTGACGTGGGTCAGCAACTTCATGCACAAGCGTTAGTAATGTGTGAAACTCGGAAGGTCCGTGGAGAGCAATATAGGGAGGGGGCCCTGAAGGGGGAGGGTTAAACAACAATTTTCTCTACTAGCATATTTGAATATTAGTATATCTCACGCTTCTAGCACGAGCCGATTTATTTCTGTTGCCATAGTTTTTCTGCCTGGCTTTGGCCACCTTCTTTGAGGTCGGCTTTCAAGCATAACCCCGATGGGTTTCTCGGAACGGATATTCTTTGGCCGCCAGCAACCCATGCAGGTGCCTGAGACCCGGCTGTGCACCCCCCAGCAGAGTGGCGAGAGCAATCTGAATTTTGTAGTGAAAAGTGGTAAACAGCAGCTGACGGCCTCTAGATTACACTTGCCTCTTTTATTTTGGGAAACCCCGGTTTTCTGGCCGCCTTCTCTCACCCTTGGTTTGCGTTTCCCGCCGATTCCGAACGCCTGGGCTTCCCGCATGCGCGTGCATAGGACATGCTGCCCGCGGGCAATTTTTTGCTGGTCGGTGCAGCGCTATTTAAACTGGGGCAATCCTGCAAAACCGATAAGCCAATCGGGATACTCAGGCAAGCAGCCAAACACACAATCGCACGGCCCAGCAACTCATAACAAAGAGTCCTTCCATTGACCGCCCCATCTAACCAAAAAACAAAGTTCCGATCGCCGTTGCGCCAATCGCACATAGCTCACCATGAAGCTCCCACCACTTGGCTTGAGCCTCCTACCGGGGCTTCTCCTATGTGTCACTGCCATTGCCGTTCCAGACGAGCATCAGCACAGCAATGACATGGCCAGCATGGCCAGCAATGGCATGGACATGTCTAACGGAAACCACAGCGTGGAGCCTGTCCCGCACAGAGCCGCGCACCACCACGGGATGCCGATTCTCCAGACCAAGCTTTTCCCAGAGGAGCGTGCGTTCTGGGAAGCCTACAATACCACCACTTTTTTCACGGTGGAGGGTGCCAATCACGGGGTTTTGATCTTGCATTGTGTGACGATTGTCGCCTGCATGCTTTTCCTCTACCCAATTGCGCTTGTGCTTCACAATGTGAAATCCAACTGGTACTTGCCGGCACTCACGCTTCACCTTGCAACCATTGTGGTTTCCTTGATCAGTCTTGCGGTCTTTAGTGGATCGGCTCCCTCGCTATACCCGAAGAATGCCTACGGCAGAATGTCCTACGTGCTTCTCGTCCTCGTTGCCGTCCACTACATCTCGGCAGTGCTTTCCACCGCCTTCAGATGGTTGTCCAAGGAAGATGACACCCAGTACAGCTTTATTCCTTTGAAGCACTACAATCGCCGCACGCCGGAGGGCTTCCTGCTCTCGCCAGCCTCTACTGTGATGGATCTCGACGACGACGAATACGATATCGACTCGCCGAGAAACCTGGAGACCACTTGTGGAAGAGACTCGCCTAACCAGGTGCATTTCTCAGAGAGCGCCGATGAGGCAGAGCAGGCCGGGGTGCAGGCCCTCAAGAAGGGCTCCTTTGCCACAAAGCGAGACACTCTCTACTCGAAGCTCTTCCACTCCCGCTATGTCCAGGCAGGGCTCAAGCATTTTGGAAAAGCCGCCACATTTGTCTTTCTCACCTTGAACTACTCCATCTTTGTGTTCTACCTCGTTTATGCGCCTACGGGCATTGCCGTGGGCAACTTGATGGGCCAGGGCAACAAGGTGTTCAACTTGCTTGCGCATTTCATCAAGGGGGGTGTGTTTTTCATTTTGGGGATTGTGTCTTTGGCCAGATACTGCGGCTGCTGGGAGGAGCAGGGCTTGGCCTGGAACAGCGTGAAACTCTCGGACGACGAAAAGAAGCAGAGTCCGCATTTCTTGTTGCGCATGGCCCCCAAGGGTTTGATCACCATGGAGTTCATTGAGAGTTTTCTCATTTTCTTCTATGGGTCGACCAATATTTTCATGGAGCACTTGGCCAACCCTGGCGGCGAGTGGGCTGCCAAGGACCTTCAGCACGCCTCGATTGCGTTCATGTTCATCGGATCGGGACTCTGTGGACTCATTACCGAGTTTGGCTTGTCCCAATGGAGGCTCAGAAAGGTGCAGCAGGTTGGCCAACACTTGAATAAGCAGATCCAGTGTGCCAGCCCTGGCTTCTCGCCGAACCCGTTCCCAGTGTTCACCATCTTTTGGACGGGCATTCTCATGTCTCAGCACGCACAGGCCTCGCAGACATCCACGAACATCCACAAGCAGTGGGGCTACATGTTGTCGTACGGCTCTATCTTTCGGTTGTTCACCTATGCCATCTGCTTGCTCTCCAAGCCTTCGAAGCACGACCTTAAGGGGTCTGTTCAGAAGGCCACCAAGCCGTTCACTGAGTTACTTGTGGCCAGTGCTTTGATCTGTGGGGGGATGATTTTCATGGAGAGCACCGACCAGTGTGTCAATGCGTTGGAGTACAGAGGGTTGACTCCGATGTTCACTTTGAACGTGAGCGTGGGCGTTGGTGCCTTGCTCATGGGCTGGGAGATGGGTCTTTTGTTCTGGCGGGAATGGCTTAAACTGCGCGGAGCCAAATAGTGCCAGCGAGCACTATCCACCTACCGTGCCACATTGCAACAAATTCTTAGCTTATTCGCCAGTTGCTGCCATGATCTCATTGCTTAACTTCCCAAAATTTAGTGCTGATTAGCATTGACGGTGTGCTATTCGCAGCACATTGGCTTGGTCAATGTGTTGCACCCACTGCTTGCTAAAAGTCGAATCTCGCCATTCGACAAGTTCTTTTATATTCGCTTACGCCTAATGACTAATAGTAATAACACGTCGTAGATTGAAAGTCTTGAGCTTTGTGTCATAGATCAAAAGTCTTGAGCTTTGTCTCAACTATGACGCCTCAAGATGTTTGGGTGTACAGAACATTTAACCATGCATGGCTAGGCTGTGCATTGTAGCACAGTGTATTTTATGCAGTGGATTGACAAAGTCAATGCTATTCTTGGAGTGGTGCAGGTAAGGCACGGCGTTGTCGCCATTGCGCAAAGGTGTACTGTCCAACAAAACGATATTAAACTCATGCCAAGGTCGCCAGGCAGCACTTCCTTGCAGCAGACCGGTTCATATGGGCTTCTCATACTAACCACCACAATTTGGCTAATAGATAAACGCGCTAAATGGCAGTCGTAAAATGCAGAGTTTCTTGACGTTCACTTCGGGGCTCTTGCTGCGCCAATGTGCTGCATCTGCTGTTTTGTCACTCGCTGCTCTAGAATAGCACGCCCCTTCTATTCCGCTTTCGCTCCAAGTACCTGCTGCGGGCCGCCTCGATCTCCTGCTTCGTGATCTTGCTGGCAAATACCTTGTCCGCAAACTCTTGTAGTGGGTTATCCACATCAGTTTTCTTCTCTTCAACAACATTACTTGTCTTCTTAGGCAGTAATTCATCCTTCTTAATTCTCCCATCCTCACCCCTGGTTGGCGTCTTCTCCTCTGACTTTCTAAGCTTAAAGTTCAACTTCGTCGGTTCCTTCGCTACGCTTGGCCGCTTCACCACATTGAGCCCTGCATTGAGCCCCGCACTAAGCACAGGCACAGCATCATCCAGCGGAGAGTCCGTCAGAGAACCCGTTTGCTTGACGCCTTGCTTCGAAGCAGCATCTTCTTCTTGTTCGTCATCACTCCCCTCGAGGAGATTGGCATACAACCGCTTCACCCCACTGGTCCTCTCGGTCTTCGCATCCTCCGCCGCCTGCTTCTCCTTGATCTTCTCCACTTCTTCCTGGTGCGTCTTGTAAGATTTCGTTGTAAACCTCTCGACCTCCTCACCAATACTCTCTCTGGCCAACTCCTGTTTGGCACGCATGTCGTTGACAACCGCGGTCCGCATGGCCCGTTCCTCCTTTGCCTTGAGAAGCCCCTCCACATACTTTGTCGACAGCTGTCTCTTCCGCTGCTTCTCCTCTTCCTCGGCCTTCAAATCGTCATACACTTCGTCGTACTGGTAAGCTGTGGCATTCTCATCTATCGTGGCCTCTGCCTGAGTGTGCGCACTGCCAAACTGCAAGGGCACTTTCTCTTCCTCGTCACTTTCATTGTTATCGCCAAACAAGTTTTTTGGGGGCCCTCTGGGCGTCGGCTTTTTTGGCTTATTAGACTTCTTTCCAAGTTTGAAGTTCATTGGGTTAAATGCGGTACGCTGTGGTGAAGTAGTCTTGAAAGATGTCTATAATATTTACAGGCTATGTATACCACGGGCGTGGATAATTTCGGGGCGGGATGGGGCCATTGCCAGGCGGACAGGCCGCCGCCCAAAAACTTGCGTCGGCGCCTGTCCGCCTGGCGTCAGCTCGCACTGCAGATCAAATTCATCGCCCTCAACAGTCAACAACAATAACCACCAGAAACACCCCATAATTCCGAAACAGCGATTTTCCGCCCCCATCTCCAGGCGATGAAATTGGTTCATAAGTTGTCTTTTTCACTGCCCCCCTCGCTCGGCAGGCAATCAAGCTAGCAGTCACAGGAGCCGACGGTTCTTGCCAACGGAATCACATCCTTAATATTGTCCACAGCACCCATGAAGCTCACCAACCGCTCAAACCCCATGCCAAAGCCACCATGAGGCACTGTGCCATTTTTTCGTAGATCCAAGTACCACTGCAACTCATTGGTGTTCATGCCTCTTCTGCTGACCTCCTGCATGAGCTTCTGATAGTCCTCCTCCCTGACAGACCCGCCAATGAGCTCCCCAATCAGGGGGAATAGCAAGTCGAAGCAGGCCGCGGTTTCTCCGTCCTTGTTCAATTTCATATAAAACGACTTCTCATCCCTTGGGTAATCTGTGACAAAGACGGGACTCTGAAAAACAATGTCGGTGAGGTACTTCTCGTGCTCAGTACTGAGAGCGAGTCCCATTTGGGGTGGGGCGTATATCCATTGATGCTTCGCGTTTGTTAAGATGCTGATCGCTTCTTTGTAGCTTATTTGAAACCAATTTTTACCGTTGTTTTGTAAAACGCGAAGCCGGTCTTGTATCTTGTCACACTCCTCACTGGAGCGTCTCCCCACGAGAAGATTGTCTAACGCGCCGTCCTTGTTCGCAGCCAACGAGTCAACAACACTTCTGATCATCTGCTCACTGAAAGTCGTCAACTGACCGACCTCACTGACGAAACTCATTTCCGCCTCCAACATCCAGAACTCACTGAGGTGCCTGTTGGTGTCGCTGGCCTCTGCACGAAACGCCGGGTTCAAGCACCAGACGCGGTTGAGCGATTGGGAGAGGATCTCCAAGTGCAACTGGCCAGAAACAGTGAGCCCGGTTTTCTTCCCGAAGAAATAGCCAAGCTGGGCGGCACCTTTTTCAGAAGTCTTCTTTTCCAACACCCTGCTGAGCTCCGTCTCACTCTCGACCTGGAACATCTCGCCGGCGCCCTCGCAGTCGGAGCCAGTGATGAGTGGCGGCACTGTCTTTATGAAGTTCTGCTTGTAGAAGAACTCGCTAAGCTCGTGCTCCAAAAACAGACGGAACCGGGCAATGCTGCCGATGCGTGACGTCTGGAACTTGAGGGTGGGCAAAGAACGCACAAACTCCGCCGAGTGGTACTTCTTCTGTAGCGGGTAGGTTTCCTCGACGGGGCCCACAATTTTCACCTGCCCACTTTGCACGGCCTTGATCTCAAACAGCTGGCTTCCCTTGGACTTTTGCCATTCTCCATTCACCTCTAATGATTGCCCTGTTTGTATAGATTTTGCCTCCTCTGGAGAAGTGACCACTGTGATAGAGGCCTCGCTCAGGCCGTCGCTGAGATCGATGAACGCGATCTTTTTTTGAATTCGCACCGATTTCGCCCATCCATAGGCGGTGACAGCGGTGTGCTGGCCGGGCGGGAACTGGAAAAGTGTCTTGATGTCTTTCTTGAGAAGGGCAGTGGAATCGGTGGTGCCATGGACAAAGGTGTGTGGGATGGAGCTCGGGGCATGTGTGCTCTCGAAACGCGGAAGGTGTGTGTTTCTAACAGCTGCCAGTCGCGTGGAGGCTCGCAATGAAACAGACTTCAAAAACCCTTGGCTCCTTATGTTTGAAGAAAGCATTGCACAGCAGTTGGACCGGTAACTCAACATCTGAAAATTCACGATCGCATGCGCGGCAGCTCAGCGCACTGACGAGCGCACTGGCGAGCGTTAGCGAAACAGTGCGCTTTAGTACTGTATATTATTTAGTTATCATGTTTTATTTTAGCTCCAAATGTGTTCTAGGTTGCACAAGAGATGGTTTTGTATATCTTCATGAAATGAGGGGTGATATCCGTTTTGGGAATATGTTTCCTAGCAAATTCACCGTGCCTCTAAAATCAGAGCATCAATGGTCCAACAGTCTATGCACCATCGAGTGTGAGCAACATTTCAGCAGCAGTGGTACGCAACTGCGGTTCTCAAGAAATAGACCTTGCTTACTCTTGCACTGGCCAGCGTCATTAGCTAACTTTGGCCAGTATAAGCTCTACAGTTTTGTTTCATGAACTCTCGTATATAGTTTACAGATCTACCATGGTAGAGGAAGTGGGAGCAATGAGAAAAGGGAAGGAACAGTAGGGAAAGCAGAGTTCACTCATGCTTAGCAAATGCTTACAGCAAGTCACTGAGCTCGAAGCTTTGCAGAACACAGCGCATTGCCGGTACGTTGCCACTGGCTAACGCTCGCCAGGGCAAGAGTAGCAAAGTGCATCTTTCGTGAACTGCGGTTGCACATTCAGCAACATGGTGCAAAGCGGTGGTGGTCGCTTGCTAAAATTTGAGTAGCCGCCACTCGCTCCGCTCGCACTCGCTTCGCTCGGCTCCTATTCAAAATCATCCTCCCAGCTCTCCTCCACCGTCTCCTTCACTCTCTGCACGTACTGGCTCCGATGGTCCTTGAACAAGTTCGCCGCCTCGACGTTCGCCGGACTGGCAATATTCGGGTCGTTGAACAACGACTGCACCGACGTTAGTATCGACGCCACATCATAGGTCGGCGACCAGCGGTTCTGTAAGATGTCGAGGCAGAGCTCGCCGCTGGCGTACACGTTCGGGTGGAACATCTTGCTGATGAACTTCACCGCCGGGGGCTTGTTCGGGTACTGCTCGTCGAAGGTCATGCGGAGCTTGAACGTGCCGTCCTCAAAGGGGGTGTCCAGGGGGCCGATGATGACGGCGTTCCTAGTTGTTAGTAGCAGTCAACAGAACAAAGCGGGCTGTGGCGTGAGCCAGCAAATGGCAGTAAGCTAAAACAGCTGAGAAGCAGCCAACTAATCGGTCGCCGAGGCACGCTTCTAAGAATTCACAGCGTTGTCAACTGCTTGAGCCTTCTTCTGAAAATTCTAGTAAGCTAGCACTGTTTTGCAAGTGGCCACTGTTTCTTGCGTTTCTCAATCTGAGGATCCACTATGTTCCTCGATCCGAGGATTCGGCCACCGATCTTGTACGCTTCCCTCCACTCTCAACTTCAAACGCCACTGGCCAACGCCAATGGCTGAATAGTCACACATACCAAACCAAAACATTATCTGGCAACGGCGAGGCACTCAAGCCCGCCGGGGCGTCCTGTTGCATGCGCTGTGGTTAGTCAAGGGCTCATGTTTGTATGAGATCTCCAACGCTGCTGCTCATATCTCTCTGTCCAACCAACAATACTCACCTTGAAGTCGCGCATCAATCTTCTTCTCGCGGGAGTCGACATTATAAGACAATTTTGTGTGTGCTTTGGTCTGTCTCTAGTGTGTATTTGCCAAGTTGTTAAATAGTTTCTGCCAACTAATTTCCTTTCTTCTTCTCCCTTGGGCTGCGTCTCCTCCAGTGGCAACCGCCCGACATGCGCTTCCCCAGGGTGAAAAGTGGCACGTGACCCCAAGCCCAGCCCACTGGCGAAAGCCGGGGGCCGGCGACGAGGCGCTGGTAAAAGCTATTCTAGTTGAAACGAGCTGCTGTATAGCCCAATATTTCTTCTGCGTCTCCTCCAAGCCCTTTCTGAGGCCCTACCCAATCGTGAATCCCTGATGTTATGCAACCGGTGTCCAGGTTTCACGTGACAAAAGGCCTGGGGAAGAGTGGTTGCGCCAGCTTACAAAACGGTAAAACCTTCCAAATTTTGCTAACATCTAAAATTCTCCTATTTCATTGTGTTTCGCGTTTTTTAGAGCCTCCTAGCTTCTTTGGTTCAAGACGAACGCCCCCCCTAAGCGCCCCCGGACCCCCGCGACGCGCGGGAAAACCGCGCCCAAGCTTAGCTTCCCACGTTGGGGGCTAAGCTTGGGCGCAGATACTCAACGACAACGGTCTAATTGAGTGGTGGTTCTTTCACTTTACCGGGTAGAGCAATCATAAGAGAAATCATACGATAGAGGAATTGTAAGATTACAAAAATATGCATTCGTCTAGTTGCTATGTACATGTGTTTGGTGCTTGTCCCCCACCTCTCTATCTCATCCACAAGTAGTACCATTTCTTAGCCGGAGCAGCAATGCTGTCTGCCTCGCCGCTGGCCACGCTGCTCTCTGGCTCACTCGCTCTTTGCAACTCCGCCAACGAGGGTAGTTCGTTCGTTTGGAGCACATTGCTCGCTGGAGCATCTTTGGCACCATCACTCTGGCTTTCTTCGCTCTCAGTGGCCGCCAATTTGTCACGGACAACCGCCCCGATGGTGACCAAGACAGTCACAATGACTAGGAACTGGCTGACCGGGTCCAACCGCCGCACGTTCTTGTTGTACATGTCCTGGCGCGCTTTGGTCACCTGCATGAGATCCACGGGCTTGAGTTTCCTGTACACATCGCCCAGCCGCCCTCTCTTGGTGGACACTGAAAACGGCGAGTCCTCCGGGAAATAGCCAGGCTCCAATGGAGTTTTGAACAGCCCCCGGGGCCCCCAGTTGCCGTACGACACAAAATAAAGAAGCCTCTTCTGGTCCAAGCTCGCCTTGTGCCAGTCCTCGTACTTGAGGCCGTCCAACTCCTCAATGACTTGCTCTTGCTGGTTGAAAGTGAGCTTTCCAAAGCTCAGCGGACTTTCTAACACAGCGGCCATGTCCAAGCTTTCTTTATAGGCCTTTTCCTCGGCCCCGGAGGTGAAGTCAAAGATATCCGTGAGACTCGTCTTGGTCAACTCGACCGCCTGCTTCCGCTTCTGCAACGGTGTGAGGCGCTTGCCAGCCGCGCTTGCTCCCAAATGAATGGTGCCGTCTTTATTGAATTGCGCTGCCCCTGAGCTGAGCCGCCTTATCCCGGTTCGGAGCATTTGTTAGATGTTTTTAGAAATACAGAGTGTCGTCGTTGATGGACCCATTCTGGAGAGTGCACAGGCGGAGGGTGTCACCGGCCGGGTAATTGATGCTGCAAAAAAAATTATAGGCAGAGGTCTCAAGCTGAGCTCCAAAGTATAGGCCATAGGGTTTTAAATGAGACAAAAAAGAGCCAAGTCGTACAAGAAGCAGATGCTTGTTTACGAGCACGCATTCAAGTTCAGACCGCCTTACCAGGTTGTTCTAGACAATGAGATTGTGGCTGCTGCGGACAAGGCCAAGATCGACTTGGTCAAGTACTTGAAGAACACCTTCCAAGACGAGGTCAAGCCAATGATCACGCAGTGTGGAATCCACGCGCTCTACATGAGCAGGAACCAGCTGGCGATTGATCTTGCCAAGACGTTTGAGCGCAGACGGTGTGGCCACAAAGACAAGGCGATCGACCCGTCCAAGTGCATCGAGCTGATTGTCAACATCAACGGGAAAAACAAGCACCGGTACGCGGTGGTGTGCCAGGAGGTGGAGTTGCGGAGAAAGCTCCGCCAGGTGCCGGGCGTGCCGCTTGGGTACATGAACCGGTCGGTGATGGTGCTTGAGCCGATCAGCAATGTGAGTGCCAAGCAGCAGAAGCAGCACGAGAGTGCGAAGCTCCGGCATGGTCTCAACGACGTCACGAGTGGGAAGAAGGACGCGGGGAAGAGCGAGGAGGACTCTGCTGAGGGTGCCTCGAAAAAAAGAAAGCGCGGGCCAAAGGAGCCGAACCCGTTGAGTGTGAAGAAGGCGAAGAAGGACGGCAAGCCCGAGGGGGAGAAGACGCCGAGAAAGCGGACGAGAAAGCGCAAGTCGGGGAAGCCTGAGAATGGGGAGCAGCAAGATGGTGGGGAGCAGGATGGAGGGGAGACTGTGGGCAATGGTACTGCGAGTCCCGAGGCGTAGAAGTGAGAGCTGGGGAAGTTATGAGAAACTACAACCTGGTAACTCACAAGGCTTTGCCAGTGCCTTAGCATAGTCCTAAGAGTACAGGTACTGCTTGGTCTGAGCTGCTCGCACTGTCTCGCTGACGCTCGCCAGCGCTCCACTGCCCCGCACGTGGCTTGGCAGTGGCACGGTAAACGGTGTTGCAACTGAGAACGGGCCTGGATTTGGTGTGCATGCGAAACAGTTTGTAACTTGTTACAAGCCTCAGTGCCTTGTTCATTTCTGACGTCATTCCAGATGTGCGCTTGTGGATGGGTATTGTTTCATGTACCCGTGGGATCTATGCATGAGCCCCACAGTTTGTTGTTGGTCTGAAAAATAGAGGGGCGAAAAACGAAAAGTAAAGTGGGAACAAGCGGGGCGGGGGCGACAAAACTCATAGTACGCAAATTAAGGCATCAATCAAAATAGTTTTTTCTACAATCGTAAGAGTAGCTGACTAAAAAGTCGTTCTCTACAATGTATCAAGCAAGCGTATCATTTCATAAATAGAATATAAGTGTGGGTGCCCCTAGGCAAAAGCAGCAGTGAATCACCAATGTGATTCCGCCCCGCATGGAAGCAGGCGGGGTCTAACACCAGCGCCAGGCTGTGTTTCTGTCAGACAGTGCAGTGTCTAAACCGCAATGTTGGTGTCCTCAGGGGCGGCACTCTCAGCGACCTGAGAAGTCGTGCTCACGTCAGAGTCGGAACGGGCTCTTGGAGTGGACTCCTTGTTCTGGGTGACTGGGAGGAGCTCCGGCACGAAAGGCTCGGAGAGAGCCGAGGTCAAAGTGAGAAAGTTGTTGGCTGGCATTGTATAGTGGCGAGTTGTGTAAGGTGTGAGTTCTGTGAGTGTTTTGTGAAGCGCGGTTGCTGTGAGTAAACTTTGGTTTGGAGTGTGTAGATTTCGTGGGGCGTGCCCCTCTTATATACAAGTTTAGTGTGGGTGTCTGAGTAATCAAGATGACGAGTGATGCAAGTGATGCGGGTGATGCAATGCATGGTCACAGGATCGCACGGTTGCTGGGCCCGGGGTTAGCGATAAGCACCGACGGGGGCGGCCAAGCGTGGGCGGGGGGTGGGCCGAGCAGTGGCCCACGGCCCACGGAGCTCGTGCATCCGCGCCGCTGCCGCCGCCCGCGCCGCCCGTTTGGGGCAGTGCGTGGTGGGAATTACGCAATCGCCAGACGCTTGGCAAGCCCACGGGTGCCAACAGGTAGTGCCGCCTGCCCCAGGGAGTGCGAAAAAAGCAGTGCGAAAAATACACACTGGCCCCACTCAGTGGTTGCGCTCGCTCGATGCAGTGCTGAAGATGTGTATGCAATGTGCGAAGTAGTGATCAGTCGTAGCACCAGGATATTGCACTACAAGTAATATTACACTGTGCTCACTCCAAGAAACGTGTTTCTCGACCCCCTCTTTGCTTACGCGGATTTCATCCCACACTCTTTTCCTCTTGGGGAATGTTGGAAAATTCTGCTACGGTCATGACCTGGTCTTATCGCGCCTGTAAAACGCACAGCTGTGAGGGCGTCACCCATAAGCTGCCACACGTCGTGACCCGAAAATTTTTCTGGCCAAGCCAGTGTTAGTCACTGAGCAGCACAGGCCCCGCGGCTCCCCAAGCAGCAGGGAACTCCGAGCGCCTGGCATGGTGCGTCTACACACCCACACGGGTGGTGCTGGGTGGTCGGCCCCTCTGGCTGTCACTTTCTGGATACGCCCCCCGCCTGCATCGGAGTATCATTGAGAAAAACCGCGGGTGTCCACAGCGGCCCCCGGGCAGCAGTCGGCTAACCAAGGCTCAGAGGAAAAAATAAGAGATTCCCCCGGGGTTAGTCTACGGGGGCCGGCAAATAACAGTTGTCGAAAATGAGAGAATGTGTGTTGTGAATTGGAATTCACAACACCTCTCCCGTCATGTGTGGACTCCGGAACTCTAACCCAGCAACCGGCGATTGGCCCTTGTGCTTTTTATCAGCGGCACCCCCGTGTGATTGGACAGCGCCCGAGCCCCCAGCACCAGCGATGCGGGGCTACCCGGCCGGCAGCCAAGCGTGCGTCACCAGAAATGCATAACAGTGCGCGGTCGACAGCAGGCGGGGCCCAATATTGGTGAGAGTTTTGTAGAAAAACGCCCCAAACTCAGCCAATTGGGGGCGTGCTATTCGTAGCCTTGCAATTGGCTGGTTTGCAAAAATCCCACGTCTCTCGGTTTACGCTTATCTGTGTCTTACTCTCCGCCCCTGGGTGGCCCCATGCAACAGCCTGCATGGCTAGGCGATTACTCATTTCCGATTGCCATATAAGAGGCGCCGAGCCAGATTTCAAAAAAACCAGTTTCGAAAAAAACCCGATGAGCTCCCCACCCAAGAAGCACGCCGACATCGGCAAGCTCCGCGATGAGAACTCCGTGTTGGGCTCGCTTAACAAAATCCTCGTCGCCAACCGTGGTGAGATTCCGATCCGTATCTTCAGAACCGCCCACGAGTTGGCGATGAAGACCGTGGCGATCTACTCGCACGAGGACCGTCTCTCGATGCACCGGCTCAAGGCGGACGAGGCGTACGTCATTGGCAGCAAGGGGCAGTACTCCCCGGTCCAGGCGTATTTGCAGATCGACGAGATTGTCAAGATTGCGCTTGACCACCAGGTGAACATGATCCACCCGGGGTACGGGTTTCTCTCCGAGAACTCTGCGTTTGCGCGGAAAGTGATCGAGGCCGGTATCAAGTGGATCGGGCCGCCGCCGGAGGTCATTGACTCGGTTGGAGACAAGGTCAGCGCCAGAATCTTGGCCGACAAGGCCGGGGTCCCCACTGTGCCGGGCACCCCTGGTCCTATCAACTCCCCCGAGGAGGCCCAGGAGTTTGTGGACAAGTACGGGTTTCCTGTCATCATCAAAGCGGCGTTTGGCGGCGGTGGTAGAGGCATGCGTGTGGTGAGAGAGGGCGACGACATCAAGGACGCGTTCAACCGCGCGACCTCGGAGGCCAAGACCGCGTTCGGCAACGGCACGTGCTTCGTCGAGCGGTTCTTGGACAAGCCGAAGCACATCGAGGTGCAGCTTCTCGCGGACCAGTACGGCAACGTGATCCACTTGTTTGAGAGAGACTGTTCTGTGCAGAGACGGCACCAGAAGGTGGTGGAGATTGCCCCGGCCAAGACGTTGCCCGTCGAGGTGAGAAACGCGATTCTCACCGACGCCGTCAAGTTGGCCAAGACCGCCAACTACGTCAACGCCGGTACCGCGGAGTTCTTGGTGGACGCCCAGAACAGACACTACTTCATCGAGATCAACCCGCGGATCCAGGTCGAGCACACCATCACCGAGGAGATCACGGGAGTCGATGTGGTTTCGGCCCAGATCCAGATCTGTGCGGGTGCGTCCCTCAAGGACTTGGGCCTTCTTCAGGACAAGGTGACCACAAGGGGCTTTGCCATCCAGTGCAGAATCACCACCGAGGACCCGGCCAAGGGGTTCCAGCCAGACACCGGCAAGATCGAGGTCTACAGATCCGCCGGCGGTAACGGGGTGCGTTTGGACGGTGGAAACGGGTTTGCGGGAAGCGTCATCTCGCCACACTACGACTCCATGTTGGTCAAGTGTTCTTGTTCCGGCTCCACCTACGAGATCGCCCGCCGCAAGATGATCCGTGCGTTGATCGAGTTCAGAATCAGAGGCGTCAAGACCAACATCCCGTTCTTGTTGACGCTTCTCACTCACCCTACCTTTATCACCTCTGAGTGCTGGACCACTTTCATCGACGACACCCCACAGTTGTTTGAGATGGTGCAGTCCAAGAACAGAGCGCAGAAGCTTTTGCACTATCTCGCGGACCTCGCTGTCAACGGCTCCAGCATTAAGGGCCAGGTCGGCTTGCCAAAGCTCTTGAGCGAGCCAATCATCCCGGTGCTCAAGGACGCCAGCGGCCACGTGATTGACACCTCGTCGCCAGCCAAGGAGGGCTGGAGAAACATCCTTGTCGAGCAGGGCCCTGAGGCGTTTGCCAAGGCGGTTCGCAAGAACGACGGGTGCTTGATCATGGACACCACCTGGAGAGACGCCCACCAGTCTTTGTTGGCCACCAGAGTGAGAACATACGACTTGCTTGCCATTGCGCCGGCCACCTCCCACGCCCTCAAGGGTGCCTACGCGCTTGAGTGCTGGGGCGGAGCCACTTTCGACGTGGCCATGCGCTTCCTTTACGAGGACCCATGGGAGCGTTTGCGCAAGTTGAAGAAGCTTGTGCCGAACGTGCCGTTCCAGATGTTGTTGCGCGGTGCCAACGGAGTGGCGTACTCGTCGTTGCCAGACAACGCGATTGACCAGTTTGTGAAGCAGGCCAAGGACAACGGCGTGGACATCTTCAGAGTGTTTGACGCTCTCAACGACCTCGAGCAGTTGAAGGTCGGCGTTGACGCTGTCAAGAAGGCCGGTGGTGTGGTTGAGGCCACGGTGTGCTACTCCGGTGACATGCTCCAGCCAGGCAAGAAGTACAACCTCGAGTACTACCTTGGGTTTGTTGACAAGGTGGTGGAGATGGGCACCCACGTGCTCGGCATCAAGGACATGGCCGGCACCCTCCGCCCGGCCGCCGCCACCAAGTTGATTGGCGCGATCCGCGAGCGCTACCCAGACTTGCCGATCCACGTGCACACCCACGACTCTGCCGGAACCGCGGTGGCGTCGATGGTGGCGTGCGCCAAGGCCGGCGCCGATGCCGTTGACTGCGCGCTGAACTCGTTGTCGGGTCTAACCTCCCAGCCATCGATCAACGCCGTCATTGCGTCGCTCGACGACATCAAGACCGGCTTGGACCCAGTGCAGTTGACTGCCATCGACACCTACTGGGCCCAGATGCGCTTGCTTTACTCGGTGTTTGAGGCGGACCTCAAGGGCCCAGACCCAGAGGTGTACTCGCATGAGATCCCAGGCGGCCAGTTGACCAACCTCATCTTCCAGGCGCAGCAGGTCGGTCTTGGCGAGCAGTGGCTCGAGACCAAGGCGACCTACAGAGAGGCCAACTACTTGCTTGGCGACATTGTCAAGGTGACCCCTACCTCCAAGGTGGTGGGCGACCTTGCGCAGTTCATGGTTTCCAACAAGCTTAACGCTGACGATGTGCGTCGTCTCGCCGGCTCGTTGGACTTCCCAGACTCTGTGCTTGACTTCTTTGAGGGCAAGATCGGTCAGCCATACGGGGGCTTCCCAGAGCCGTTGCGCACTGACATCCTCAAGGGCAAGCGCCGGAAGTTGGACGTGCGTCCTGGTCTTGAGTTGGCGCCATTCGACTTGGCTGCCATCAAGAAGGACCTTGCTTCTCGTTACGAGGGCATCACCGACGACGACGTTGCCTCCTACAACATGTACCCGAAGGTGTACGAAGACTTCCAGAAGTGCAAGGAGAAGTACGGTGATCTTTCTGTGCTCCCAACGCGCTACTTCCTCGCCCCACCAAAGATCGACGAGGAGATTGCTGTGGAGATCGAGGAGGGTAAGATTCTTATCGCCAAGATGACCGCCATCTCTGGTGCTGTCGAGGGCCAGAAGGACGTCTACTACTCGCTCAACGGAGAGTTGCGTAAGGTCACGGTTGAGGACCGCAGCGTCAAGGTGGAGCGCGTTGTCAAGGCGAAGGCCGACGCCCACAAGCCGGAGGAGGTTGGATCGCCAATGGCCGGTGTCATTGTCGAGGTCAAGGTCCACAACGGGTCCTTTGTCAAGAAGGGCGACCCATTGTGTGTCTTGTCGGCGATGAAGATGGAGATGGTTATCAGCGCGCCGCACGAGGGTACTGTCAGCGATCTTTCTGTGAAGGACAACGACAATGTGGACTCGGCGGACTTGGTCTGTAAGGTGGTGCCAGAGGAGCCTAAGGCTTAGGCAAAAACGAAGCCTTGAGTAAGCCGTTTGCGGCATTTGTTGCTGGTTTGCTCGTGTTTAGTTGCTAGTGTATGTTATCGAGTTAATCGACTTTATTGAGAAGCGATTGTAGTCTCAGGATGCGTTGTCAATTAGCTGTACTGTGCTACCTTATATGAGCTCTATAAAGTGGAAGAGATGGTAATATTTGCTGATTTACAAAACAATGCGTCGAAGACTGTTGTACTTAGAGCTACTGTAATCATGAGCACGAGTCTTTGTGTCTCACTCAACATGTGTTGTGTAGCTTTGCAATGGCTGTAGCGTGAGCCCATGTGTGAAGTAGCGCAAACAATAGGCTTTTGTCCCAGAAATTTGACTAGCAACCGAATAGGAATAGAGACTCAAACGCTGAGATCAGTCGATTCTCGCATGTCTCGTTGACCAGCTGAGGAAAGTTTTCTTCCGCAGTTGGCGCCTCAACCAATTCAGGAAAATTTTCTTTAACCTCCTGGTTGTACCTGGCGTTCCAGCTCTTGCTCTCCGCCGCCATCGCCCTTCTCTTCGCCGGAGAAAAGACAAACCTTTCAACACTTTCCTCTTCACTCGTCATGAAATTCAACAAGGCGGTCAAAATATTTCCAACGGACCAGGTAGGGTTCCAAGCATCAAGGGCACCGTCATTTTTGGTGAACTGAATTCTTTTTCCCGGGTTGAACCAGCCAGAAGGCGTAGTCATCTTTATTATTGGCGCCTTGAACGGATAACATTCGTTGTACACAATCGTCCCGTGATACTGACCTCCTTCGTAGTTAGAGCCTGGTGGTCCCGTGAAAACATAGTTCCACTCGTGGATGTCTTTGTTGGATGGTCTGGCCACAATATTAGGCAACGGCTCACTCAAGAGCAATTTGTAATCACGTCTGAGTCGTTCTCTACCGCTCATACTCTTAGGTAGTTTGAATGAGGTAGCTTTTCAACTTAGAGATATTGCTTTCATTTGTAAGCAAATCAGTAAGGAAGGGAGATTGACTGAGAAGGTATGGTTCCTTTCCTCTGACCACTAATCTAACGTTGAGGGTTTCGCCTATAGGTTCTTTCGTCAAGTTCGGGCACATCACATATACTCTTAGGCTACACTCACATTCGTTCAAATAATATAAGTTATGTGGGCGGCAAATACAACACTCATTTATTCTATTACTCTTTCGCTCTCTAACTGTCTCTCATTGGCTTCCCGTGCTTTTCAAGCAGGTGTTTTACAGCATCAATGCAGCCCAAGGCACAAGGTTTCAAAAATACACCTAGTGAACTACATGCTAAAGGATACAGCTATTTAGCAATAAAGTTATCTGACATAAAACGAAGTTATGTTTTAGAGCAGCACATGCGTTTCCTAAGATGCCTGACCCTTCGATGACGGCTGTCAACGTACCGAGTGCGTCACCTTTACCTCTGCGCAATGAATTGCTCCTTTTCAATACCTCTGGTCTACACGGGCCAAGGGAATCATTATTAGTGACCAAAATGCATGTCACCGGCTCTCGTAAGGCCATCTTCTTATCGTCAAAATTTTATTGCTCGGTTTGACCTACATCTATTGCTAGTGCGCTTACCCCGCTCCTTAGGGCGCTCGATAGCGCAGTGGATGCGCCGCTTTATGCTCTTTGGGAAAGCCGTCGGCCGAATCTTTACGTGAGCACCATGCGCACATGAATACCGTTGGGAAAAATAGCTGGTCGGCAATATGTAAGCTTTCCGACTGAATGCATCCCGGTATGTCCGTTTGTCTTAGCGTGCTATCGCGGCGCTAAAATTGCACTAGCAATGCATGGTATTCGGAACGGTTAGATGTCATCTCAGCCAAGGCTTGGCATGCGCTGCGACAGCAGTTCCGTAGTTTTCGATCCCGTAGTACATACACACTGGAATAACTTGACGTTTCACGTGCTAAATTGGTATATATGGAAAGCTGCAAACACTCTGCGGCTACTGTATATGAGTGACCGTAGATTACAGCGCAGAGGAATAGCATCCAAGGCATTGCATCTATTGCTGTACTGGGCGATACGTGCAGCTACATGCCTGACTAGCCCCTGATAAACTGCAAAGCCGGCAGCGCCGAATTTCGTTCACAATTGAAAGGAGTAATGAGGCACAACGGTAGTGGAATGATAAGGAGAAGATAAGAGATGGTGTCTTTATATCATTCGGGCTTCATCCTATGATCCTAAGTTAGTTTTACACTCTCGTTGCTTCATGTCTTTTGGTGAAAAGAACTCGAGCGGCGACGCCGTTGAGACAAAGATTGAGACCGACAATTACGAGCTAAAGTCTCTTGACAGCAGTTATAAGCACAGACTCTATGAGAAGTTGGGTCACGGCAACATCATAGGCGACAACACTATAGATGATGTCGAGTACCTTTTCGAGAAGATCGACCAGTTGCCAGTTGAACAGGCCATAAGCATTCTTCAGAAAGCCATCATCACGCACAATGAAGACCCAAACTACGACAACACGGAGTATTTTTTGATCAAAGAACTAGTGAAAGGTCCTGAGGCCAATCCAGAACTCACTGTGGATGAGTGGACCTGGCAAGTCAAGATGTTTGCGGGGTTGCATGAGTACTTCTCTCCATACGCCGAAGTTCGCGCCATCTCCTCGCCAACAGATGATCCCACAATTCCTGTTGAAACCTTCAGAGCTTACTTTCTTGGCTTTATCTGGGCGATCATTGGTGCTGGTGTCAACGAATTTTTCTCGCACAGAATGCCTTCGATCACCTTGTCGTCGTCCGTCTGTCAAGTTTTATTGTACCCCTGCGGGATGTTTTTTGAGAAGTTCATTCCAGACTGGGGTTTCACTGTTCGTGGAGTTAGACACACCTTAAATCCGGGCCCCTGGAACTACAAGGAGCAGATGTTTGCCACTATCATTTTCAACGTTGCCATTGGGACTATTTATGTCTCCTCCAACATCTATGTTCAGAAGCTTGACCTCTTTTATGGGAACACCTGGGTCAGCATTGGTTACCAGTTTTTTTTGGCTCTCAGTACCCAGTTTCTTGGTATTGGGTTCGCGGGCATCTTGAGAAAAGTTGCTATCTATCCGGTGAAGTCTGTTTGGCCATCTTTGTTACCTACGTTGGCTCTTAATCGCGCTCTTCTTCAGCACGAGCCAAAGGAAGCCATCAACGGTTGGACCATGAGCAGATACAAGTTCTTCTTTGTCTTTGCCATTGGTTCGTTTTTGTATTTCTGGATTCCGGATTATCTTTTCCAGGCTTTGTCTACCTTCAACTGGACAACTTGGATTGCTCCAAACAACTTCAACTTAGCTGCCATCACTGGTACGCTGAGTGGTCTTGCTATAAACCCGATTCCAACGTTCGACTGGAATATCGCTGCCACTAATGCCCCGCTTACTTTGCCATATTACAACCAGACCAACAACATTGTTGGTATGGTTATTGCTGCAATCGCTATTATTGGTGTCTACTATTCGAACTACAAGTGGACGGCTTATTTGCCCATCAACAATAATGATATCTACAGCAACACAGGTGACTCCTACGAGGTTGAACAGATCCTTACTAATGGTCTCTTGGATCACGAAAAGTATCAAGCCTACGGCCCCCCTTACTACACTGCTGCCAACTTGGTTTCATACGGTGCCTTTTTTGCCATCTATCCATTTGCGTTTCTCTACACTGCGTATGTGGATCGCACAGCCATTTGGAATGCAATTGTGGGATTAAAAGAGTCTTTCACTACTTGGAATCAGTCCAACTTTGCCCGGTTTTCGGACCCACACTCGCGCATGATGTCCAAGTACAAGGAGACCCCGGACTGGTGGTTCTTGGTTGTTTTGCTTATTTCTCTTACGTTTGCCATTCTCTGTGTCAAGCTTTATCCTGCAGGCACCCCGGTTTGGGGTATCTTCTTTACCATTGGGATTAACTTTTTGTTTTTGATACCTTTTACCGTCATCTACTCTATTACGGGGTTCTCTTTGGGTCTTAACGTCTTGGTTGAGTTGATCATTGGTTATGCGATTCCAGGTAACGGAAATGCCCTCATGACTTTGAAGGCCCTCGGTTACAATATCGACGGCCAAGCTCAGAATTTCATCACAGACCAGAAGTTAGCTCATTATGCTAAGATTCCACCCATGGCGATCTTCAGAGGTCAGATGATAGGTGTTGGTTTGCAAGTCCTTGTTGCAATCGGTGTCATTAACTGGGAGATGACCCACATCGCGGACATCTGTACCTTGGACCAGAAGGACAAGTTCAGCTGTCCAGAGGAGAGAACATTCTACTCTGCCTCTGTGCTCTGGGGTGTCATTGGGCCAAAGAGAGTGTTTAGCGAGTTATATCCTATCCTCCAGTGGTGTTTCCTCATCGGTGCTCTTCTTGTGCCGGTCTGCCTTGCTGTCAAGTGGTATTTCCCGCGGTACACTAGACAGTTCCAGCCAACCCTTATTATTGGTGGCATGTTGAACTTTGCTCCTTACAATTTTGCTTACTACTTGCCATCTCTTTACATCGGATATGCTTTTAATAGCTACATCAGAAAGAGATATCTTTCGTGGTGGGAGAAGTATAACTACGTGTTGGCCAGTGCCCTTGACACCGGTGTCGCTTTCTCTGCCATCATCATTTTCTTTGCTGTGCAGTACAAGGCCAAAGACATCAGCTGGTGGGGCAACAATGTGCCTTTCCAGGGAATCGACGGCGGTGCCAGTCTCCGTGTATCTTTGTTGAACGCAACTGCGCTGGAGAAGGGTTACTTTGGGCTTGACCCGGGGCAGTATAACTAAAAGACAAGGAGACTTGTTTTTGAGAACATTCTGAATAGTAGACTAGTTCTTTTTCACTTTGCTGTTAATATGAAATACTTAATTTATTGAACTGTAATTTTCCAAGGAGCAGTTCGATGATCGGTTGAGAACTACTGCCAATGCCTACTGCCAATGCCTGCTGCCCACGCCTACAGACGCCGCAGCACACTGGCTTTGCCAGTGCACCGAAAGAGCTCTGCAAGGGCACATGTGTGTGAATTCTACAGAGAATCGAACGAATTTCACATAATACTATAAATAAAGAAACAAATTGCCCAAAGTCCCGGCCGCCATTACCCATAACATGGTGCAAGCACGAAGGCAAGCACATTGTGATGCAGCATCCCGATAGCGCGGTCTGCCGCTTAGTCTGCTGCTTAGTCTGCTGCTTAGTTAACCGGCACAACCGGGTACAAGCTCTTGACCGGCTCGGCCTTCTCCTCGGTCTCTTCCTCCCCCTGCTTGCTCTCGGCAAGCGCCTTCTCGATCCACTGTCTGATGCCCTGCACCAACTCCCTGTGTCTCGCCAACTCGGTGTCCTTGAGCGAGAGGTTGTCGAAGCCAGCAAGCAAGGCGTCTTCGTCAGAGGAGACCTTAGTGGCTGGCGTCTCCTTCGCATCACTGGCCACCTCCTTAGAGGCAGCCTCCTTTTCACTGTTCTTCTCCTCCACGTCGGCCTTGCTTGCCTTCTGATTAACCCCAATGTCGTAGCGTCTGACATTCTCGTGGGAAAATCTGCTGGCAACTCTAGGGTAGTACATGCTGTTGCTCTCTGGGACCGCCGGGTAGAGCTGCTGGGGCATCTGCGCGTACTGTGGCGCGTGCAGCTGCGGCGCAGGCTGTGGCTTGTATCCCATCTGCTGGTCGATCAGCGACGAGAGCTGCTTGAAGAAGCGGTCGGCCTCAAGAAGGTCGTTGCTCTTGAACGACGGAGCGGCTCTGCTGTTCAACGGCGGAAGCGAGTAGTCATTGCTGCGGACCAGGGTGTCCAAGTAGTTGAGCTTCGAGGCCATCTCGGTGGAGTAGTTGGACCCGATCTTGGACCGCTTGACGTCGTCGTAGAAGCTGCCGATCAACTCGCCCGTCTGGCGGCGTTTTCTGTCATTGCCCTCGACAGAAGACGCGGCGTAGCCAAGCTGCGGCTCGGCCAAGTTGTTTCTGATCTGGCCCGTGAACAAGTAGCTGTCGAACGAGTTGAAGTCCAAGCCGGAGCCGATGTTGCTCGGCATGTTGCTGCTGACGCCAGAGCCGTAGCTTGGCTGGTAGCCCTCCTCGGTGTGGGTCTTCATGTGCTTCTTCAAGTCCTGTGGACGCTTGAACTTCTTGGTGCACGACGAGCAGCCAAAGGGCTTCAACGGCACGTGGACACGCAAGTGCGAGGTGATGTGGTCGCGTTTGACCGTGGCGACTCTGCAGGTATCCCAGTGGCACACGAGGGTGAGGTTGCGGTTGCACTTGCGGCCGACGTGGGCGTCACAGAGGTGCGCGTACAACTGCTCGGGGTTCTCAAAGAGCTCGCCGCAGGCGCCGTGCTCGCCGCCCCACTTGCAGGAGAGCGGGCCGTCGCTGTTGCCGCGCTTGGCCTCGGCGTTCTGCTGCTGGATGGCGTGGGAAATGGACGGGAGGGCGTTCACGGGCGGGAGGGTCGGCTTCTGCAACTCATTTGGGAGGGCGAGCTTTCTGGTCGCCGCAAACGAGTCGTTGAACAAGCGGTCGTTTCTGTCCAACACAGACATCAACAGCGGGATCTGGCCGTGGTTGGTCTGGGCGTGGCCCTGGTTGTAGGCCTGGCCGGTGTAGGCATGGCTCACGGGCTGCTGGTTCACGTCCGGGGTGAGAAGCGTAGGGTAGTTCACTGGGGGCTTGCCCTCGTTCGACGACACACTGCTGCGGTTCAGGTACTGGTTGGTCAACTTTGGCGACGAGCCGTTGGAGCCGGCAGTCAGGATGCTCGAAACACTCTTTGGCGACACGCTGTTGGAGTAGTAGCTGTCGACAGAGCTCTTGGAGCTGTACTGCTCGCGGTACTGCTCCGGGTTCAGCTCGGGGGTCACTGCCATGTTGCTGTAGCCCTGCGGAGTGTCGTAGAAGTCGGAGCGTGGCGAGTACTGCGAGGTCGAGGTCGAGGTGTTTGCCTGGTTGAGGTTCACCTGGAGATTTGCCTGGCTGTAGTCGGTCATGGTTTGTTAGGCAAGAGAGTGCAAGCGGTTATGTGCGATGGCAGGAGGCTAAGCTGTGGTATCAGATTATCAGGCTGTAAAATAGTAGATTAGTGTCCCGGCGGTGTGTGTGGCTTTGTCTGTTTCGGTACAGCTTTCTGGCGTCCTGCGATGTGTACTGTCGTGCTGCTTCTAATTCAGAAAACGTCCGCGATATATAGGAAAAACACCTGGCCCAGTGCTAATTTTTGCCAAGACACCACGCCGCCTTGACCAACCTACGCTCCGGCTCTTTTTTCCCAGAATGTGCTTGCTTGCTGACTCACTCTTGGCGGGGCCCAAGCTGCCAAATGCATGGGCGCGGTATGTATGGGAGCACAATACGCCTCCCCATGCGATCTACAGGGCTCTACTATATTGGTCTTGTGCTTTTTTGGATCTTGATATCACCACTTGTGAGGAAGCGAGCAACGACTCTCGCGCACTGGTCTCGGGGCCGCACCCGCCGCGCACCCTGCGCCGTCCCAATACGTGGTGTTACCCGCCTTGACGCGCCTCCGCCCACCTGTGCACCAAGACCAGGGCTGCAGAAAATACCAACTTTAAACCGGGGTGCCACGAGGAGGCAGTGCAACTTGTCGGTGAGCAGTGCATTGGTGAGCAGTGCATTGGTGAGCAGTGCATTGGCGAAGCCAATGTGCTGCGAGAAGTAGTATACTCTCAGACCCTGACAAATCCCACTGTGTGTTAACACTTGATGATGCCTACTCAGCCCGCTCATCTGTATTTCTTTGCTAGTATATTGCAGAATTCTCTCATTTCCGGCTATTGCCTCTAGTGGTATGCAATCTGAATACACTGGTCAGTGTATCTTGTCTCGTAATCATGTTCATTCCCAGATGCGCTCCGCTGACTGCGTTCGCTAGCCGCTTAGCGATCGCCGCCCACGACGCACGGCCCCCGCCTGGAGTGGGGCGCCCAGCGGCCCAGCGTCTTGGCGCTGGGCAGAAGTTGGGCGAAGCACAGAACCCGCGCAATTTGAAGCACCGCTAGCGGGATGCCGCGTACTTGATGGGTATTACTAACTTGATAGCTAGTTGACTTGATAGCTGGTGCTGCGAAGTATTGCCCAAGTGTTTATGATAAACAGTATTGCTAAACAGTATTGCTAAACAGTATTGCAAGGCTTCTCAATTGCAGGGCTTCTTAATTGCCACGCTTCTTAGCTTTGCCGCAGCGCCCTGGCTTCGCCGGTGCACTGCTCACTACTCACTGTTGCCGTTACGAGCCCTGTACTTGCGCGCTCCCTCGTACGTATCAAGAAGCCGTGACAAGCCAGTTGGAACAACGACATTGTCTAACAAATAATGAGCTCGTACAACAGACTCAGTGAGGAGTTCATTGCGGCGACGCCAGTGCGCGCGTCCGTCCCATTACTGCGCCACCAGTTTCTTGCGACGCTCCTCTTGGCAACCCTGGTGTTGTTCATCTTCTTGAACTTCTTGATTCCGAAGCAGGCGAGCTCGAGCAGGATGGCGCTCGTGCACAACTTGCAGTATGTGGTGTGCAGTTTGGTGGCGAGTGCGTCGTTTGGGTAAGTATAGCAGTGCACTGGCGGAGCCAGGGTGCGGCAGTGATTATCAGCAGTGCGCTGGCGAAGCCAGGGTGCGACAGTGACTATTAGCAGTGCGCTGGCGAAGCCAGTGTGCTGCGGCAAATCTAAGTAGCGTGGCAATAAAGAAGCGTGGAAGCTAAGAAGCGTGGCAACTAAGAAGCTTGCAGCCAAGAAGCGTGGAGTCGATGCAACAGCTAAGCATGGAGCTCTTGGAAGCGCCAGCTACTGTCGCTTTTCATCACAATACGCCCTGTTTTTGCTCGATTTTGGTTTGCTATATATGCCACTGCTCTTCTGTGATTCTTGTTTGGCCAGTATTTACTAACAACAGCGCGGGTGTGATTTACTTGTCGAACAGCGTGGGTGTGTACGCCTAAGCAAGCAGTGCAGCACTGCGGTGCTTAGTAAGTGGACTGCGATGCCAAGGCGCCGCGACGCCACTGTGTTGTCTGCGTAGTTTAGTGCTCCATTGCTAGACAACAGCGGGCGCGTTCTACTTCGCTTTGGAGATGAGAGCTTTCCCTTTAAGCTCTTTGATTTTGGCTTATTCCTTGGAGCTCTCTGTTTCGACAGCGCTAGCTTTGCTTGTGCTTTCGAAATCTACACATATAATAAACATATGTATTGGTAACCTAAAATGTATTATACAGCAAAGTTGCGTGGTCCGAAGTAAAAGAAGATGCCTGTGGCATCAGTGCAGGGGTATAAGCAGCGCCGAGCGGAGATGGTGCAAGGGCCGGCTGTTAGCGATGGCGATTCGCAGTGGCTATTGGCAATGACAAGCCACGTGCAATGGCCGTTGGTAATGCCAGATGTACGCCAGGCCGCGCTTCGGCAGAGTCGGCTCCGCTTGGCTGTATGACGGCGTTGGTAGCAAGTAGAAAGTGGGTATTGGTGGGTGGTGGGTAGCGCGAACATGGGGAGCACGTTGAGGCGTGGCGGCGCTATTGATAGCAGGGTGGGCGCAATTTCGCAATCTCGACTGCCTCCGAGCAGTGAGCGTGACGAATCTAGTGCAAAGTGCAAAACCGCCGGACTCAAAGCTCGCAGGCAGCAGTGAGGTGCGCAGTTGCCAGACTGGCTGTCGAACGTCTGATGCAGTTCCATGGGGACAAGGTCAGTCAGTAGTCGCTAGGATCAAGGCAGTAGTAGACCGCGCTAGCGGGATGCTTCACGCTTGTTAGCTAGTCACAACTAACTAGTGAGTGCGCACTTCAATCAGTATCCGGCTGACGCGTTGCTATATGGTGTCTAATGGTAGACAGCCACTATATTAGTGACAGATCCGGACGTGCGCTTCAGGCAGTATCCCGCAAGCGCGATTTACTAATGACGACGGTTTTGCTCACTGCTTCTCGTCCCTCAACATACTATCCCTATTCGTACTTCTCAGAACAAAGCTCCGCAACCCATCAGGATTCTGCACCTGCAAAAACGTCCGGGAATAATCATACTCGTCGCTGATCGACTTCTTACTCTCATTCTCGGCAGCCACGTTGTTGAAGAACATCCGCCCCGGGTCCAACCGCTGGTCCACGTCCCCGCCAAATGGAATCGGCGTAATCGTGTCGCCGTCCAGAATGAACCGGTGTGAGGTTTTCTCGTTGACTGGGGAGTTGAGCAACGTCGAGTTGTTGGCGCTCGCGGCGCCCCCTGTAAGAATCCCGCTATGGCTGCCATTATCGTGATTGTTGTTGTACTTTCTCCGGAGATAGAAGAACATGAGCAAGGCAATCAAGATGAGGAGGAGGATCCCGATCAGCGCGAACGTGCCGCCCACCTTGCCCGGGCTGTCCCAGAAAGAGTTGGACGATTTCTGGTTGGCGCCAGTGGAGGCCGTCACCGAGGTGTGCGCCAGGGCGGTGGCGGCAGACAGCGTTTCGGTGTTGGACGCGGGAGCCGAGGACGACAGCGAGGGGGTGCTCCGGGATGTGGAGCCATTATTGACCACCTCGGAGCTGACAATGAGAGACGTCGTGAGGTCGAGAGAGCTATTGATGACGGTGGACGTTGTGCGAATCGTGGTTTCGTGGACAGAGTTGGACGTCGTGATGACAATGACCGACGTCTGAGTTTGAGCCTTGGCGCCGCTCACAGAGGTCAGGGTCACGACGACGGTGGTTGCGGTCGCGGTTTTCGTCTGGGCCTTTGACGTAGAAGTCTCGTCGTCGTCCGCACTGGAGGCCTGGCTTGTGCTGGCCTGGCTCGAAGACTCCGTGCCGGAGGACGTCCCGATAAGAATATACGCATAGTATCCGCTGCCCGCACACTTCTCGGAGGGATACCCGGGACAGTCGATCTGGCAGTTCAGCGAGTCGACCGACGACGCCGGCGCGTAGTTCAGGCACAGGCATTGTTTGTTGGAGAGAATCGCATAGGCGTAGCCCTGGCCCTGGCAGGTGTCGATGCAGAGCCCGTTCAGCTGGTAGTCAGACAGCGACGAAGTGACACCAGTATTCTCCTGGGCGCAGATTGCAATGTCCGCGGAGAGTGCCACATGGCAGAGCGCGAGGAATATTGGGATGTAGGACCACATATGGGCAGAGCTCTGTGTCTGGTGAACTGTCCTCTTGGGAGTTCCTTGTTCTGATAATTTTCCTTGGTTCAAATGCTAAAACCGCTGATCCCTATAATTAGAACAAGCGAGTTTCGAAGGGGTGTAAACAGTGGAAAAAGGGGATATTTCGAAAACGCTTTCGGCTAATTTCTATTTGGTCGTGGTCTTCTCGTATTGTTGATATTGGACGACTCTTCCCTTGTCTAATTTTTGCTCATCAAAAACAAGATCCGCCTGGAAAAACAAACAGCGCGCAATGTATCTGAGCGGGATTTCAGGTGTTCGATCTCGGGGGTGAGGGGGTGCGCGCAGGAACTGCAGTGGGCGCAGAAAATGCAGTGACAAAGTGTGAAAAACGAGAAACACAAGCTGTGAAAAACAAAACTGTGAAAAACTGAGACACCGAGACAGCACCGGGTGTTCTCCAGGTACTCAGTTGTCAAAAAGTGGACACAAACAAGGTCAAAAGCAGGAAGCACAAGACCCTACAATGGGCAGTGTTGTTTTGTAAATAGTTTCTATCCACTACGTTATTTTAGTATGCCACACTAGTCAAAATTTTTCTTTAAAGCCACTGTTTGTCACCGCTCTCCACTGCCTTCCACTGGTTGTCACTGCTTTCTGCTCGGCCCGTTCGGGGGTGGTCCCGCAGAACAACAATAGGTTCGGGGGAAAAACGAGGGGTGTCCACCGGACGTCGCGTTGCAAGGTTGCGCAGCGGCGCCGAAAAAAGGAACGAGTGCAGTGGCCGGAAGTAGTTAGAAACCAGTTGCAAAGTAGTTGGAAAGCAGTAAAAAAGCGGTGCGGGTGTCTGGCGCCCCCCATTGGCGCCCTTATTGGCGCCCGCACCGCTTTCAACCTACGCTGTTTCCACATTGCACTTGTCCCATACCACTGCAGCCCGTCCAAGATCTAGCACATATCCACACATCTGTGCACTTTATCGATCTCTATACAGTCATGGTCTTGTTCATCTTTATACATTTATGGCTCTATCCATCTCTATACATTTATGACCTTTATCTTTCTTCCAATTCCTGCCCAATTGGACAAATTACCTGCCCAAACAGGCTGTGTAGTCAAAACTTGTTGTGATGTTCCGAAATCCATGTACACACCTCTGGCTGACTGCAAGTGAACAATCGGCAGGGCCGGAACTCAAGGTTGTCGGGCAAAGTTCGCTTGCTGTCAGCCATCATTAGACAACAGGTTACAAAAATAAGTTGCCAGCGCGCTCCCTTGAAACGCGCTTGGGTCACAGCGCTGAGGCAAATGGGGAAGCGTCGCGCTGAGTCTCGCAGTGATCCAAGACACTAGTGGACTCCGTGCTTAGCACCGTGTACAGCAGCGCGTCGTGCCTCGGAGTTAGCCAGGAGTGGCAATTCTCAAGTTATAAATAGAAGAAGTCAAAAATGGGTGCAATCAAGATAATTAGAGACGCAATTATATTATTAGGCTTATCACCGACTGTAGTGCTTTGTCCCTAGAGCAAACGCAGCGCAATGCCAATGTGCCAGGATAGTGAGCACTGTGCTACTTCGGCCTCCGCCATTCTTACCATGCAGCTTGGCAGAGCACAGGCCGAGCCAGGGCGCTGGGTTGTGTGTTGGATGTGGTTAGAGATTACAAGCGGGCGTGCCAATAGTGCAATACTAAGATCACCGCTAAAATTCGGCGTGCTGTTCTTGTTTCCCTTGCCAATGTACTCGCGCAACTGATCTTACTAGTCTTATGTTTTCTTACTTGCAGTATTCATTATTTCTTTCCTTTCACATCACGCATAGGAAGCTTGGTGAGAAAGAGACAGGGTATAACAAACACATAGCCAGTAAGCGATTGCGTAAATCCTTGAGAAGCCTGGTTGGTGGTTTGCCAAGTTCCTTCATTACTGGGCAAGAACTACAGAGTGTTCTTGCCGTGTCTGGAAAACAAGCAGTTGTTTTATTGTGACCTAGTGAATTACGAAATGAGCTAGAAAATGAATCAGGAACTTACCTGTAATCTTGTCAAGAGCTCCACAAGGTCGTCTTACAAATTTTTAGCAACGAAGTCAGCTAGATATTGTGTGAGAAAGTTGGCAAGCAAGAAAGGAAACTTTCCATTACATCCAACTCCAAGATTCTCGCAGCCTCACACTCAACACAAAGACTTTTGTATCCTTTTAATGGACTGGATTGATCCACTATGTGTGTAGTTACAAATATTTTGTACTTTTTTGAATGTAGCACGCTTGCAATGTATTAAGTACTAAGATCTTTCACACACCTGCTGCTCGCAGCATACTGCCGTCAGACAGATTTGCTCGGATCGCGGCAGATTGAGTCAGCCAATACACCACTACTCGTCTTAACGATCGATATATTAATTATTAAATTTAACTGAATGGAACAAATGAAATAAAGAGTGGCCTGCCGTGAGCACTGTCGCGTGGGAGCAACGACGGGCCGAGAGGACCCAAATGTGGCAAAGTGTCAAAAAGGCTCCGCTCGCAGTGTGGCGGACTGTCGATTTGTAAAGCCTTGTTCGAATAAACCTAAGTGCAGAGATGTTTGAGACAGCGTATCGCCTTGCTTACGCTCGATGCGCACTACTTAGTGAGCCAAAATGCCCTTCACCTTGCTGAGGAAGCCTCTCTTCTTTGGGGAAGCGGCCTTCTGCTCAGCTGGGGTCTCGGCCACAGGCTTGGCGTCGTCAATAGGGGCCACCTTGGCGTCCTTGATCTCAGACACTGGCTCGGTCTCAGCGACTGGCTCGGTCTCGGCGACTGGCTCGGCCTCAGCAACAACTGGGGCGACAACTGGCTCGGACTCGGCAACAAGCGGCTTGACCGGCTCAGCATCCTGCTCGGCGGCCGGGTCCAAAGTGGCAGGTGCGTCGACGGTGTCCTCAACCTTCTTGGCCTCCTTGACAGGCTTCTCCTCGTTCGACTTCTTCTTCGAAAGCTCCTTCGAAGAGTTCTTCGAGCTCGAGAAAAAGCCAGAGAGTCTGTTCTTCTTCGACTTCTTGGCAGCAACAGCCGGCTCCTCAGCGGCAGTGGCTGGCTCCTCAACGGCGGTGGCAGCTGGCTCAGAAACAGCAGTGATTGGCTCCTCGGCAGCAACTGGCTCGGTAGCAGCAGCAACTGGCTCGGTAGCAGCAACAACCGGCTCGGCCTCCTTGACTGGCTCAGCCTCCTTGACTGGGGCAACCTCCTCAGCAACAAGCGGCTCGGCGGCAACGGCGTCCTTCGCAACTGGCTCCTCGGTGACCAATGGAGCCTCCTCGGTGACGGTCTCCTCAGACTTCTTGCCCTCCTTCTTGCCTCCAAACAACGACGCTCTCTTCGAGACTCTTCTCTTGATCGACGAAAGAGCGTTACCCTTGTTCTCCGAGGTAGCGGTCTCAGCTGGGGTCTCCGCAGAGGTCTCAATTGGAGCCTCGACTTCCTTGGTGCCCTCCTTGTTCTCAAGGGTGGCGGCGGCGGCGGCCGGGGCGGCAGCAGCAGCGGCGGCGGCAATCTTCTTCTCAGAAACCTCCTTCTCAGCAGCCTCCTTCTCAGCAGCCTTCTTCTTCTCAGCAGCCTCCTTATCAGCGAGCTTCTTCTCAGCAGCTTCCTTCTCAGCAGCCTTCTTCTCAGCGAGCTTCTTGTCAGCAGCTTCCTTCTCAAGAGCCTTCTTCTTGTCAGCAGCCTCCTTGTCAGCAGCCTTTTTCTCAAGAGCCTTCTGCTTCTCCTGCTCCTTCTTCTGCTTCTTCTCGGCCTTCAACTTGTCCTTGGCGGCCTTCTTCTCCTCCTTGGTCTGGACCGCTGGGGCGGTCTCAGCGGCAGTAGAAGCAACTGGGGCCTCCTTGGAAACCCCCTCGTTGGCAACTGGCGCCTCCTTGGAAACAACAGGGGTCTCCTCGTTGGCAACTGGCTCCTGCCCCTTGGTAAGGCCAATGGCGGCGGCACCGGCGGCAAGAGCACCAGTAACACCGGCGGCAGCGCCGCCAAACTTCAAGCCACCAGCCTCAGGAATGGCGGTGCCGTTGGCGGTGCTCTTGACACCCTCAGTGCTGACCTCGGAGGCATCCTTGTAGGTGTCTTTCTCGGTGTACACGTTGTTGACGTTGCCCTTGTCGTCGGTGTCCTTGGCGAGCTTGTCGCTGATGGACCACTCGCCGTCAACCACAAACTTGAAGTAGATAGCCTCGCTTGGGTTCTGGGCTGGGAAGGTCACGGAAAAGCTGCCGTCGGCCTGCTTGACAAGCGGCAATGTTTTCTTCCAGTCGTCAAAGGTACCGGTGACGAACACCTCTTTAGGACCAGCTGGCCATTCGAATGTATAAGACATATTTGCAGGGGTAATGAAGTAGTTAAAAATTGGACAGGGCCAAACAAGAAGGAGAAAAAGCGGCAGGGGCAGGAAATGCGCCGCTTTATACGCCGCCCACCGTCCTGGCTCGAGATCTCAGGAGTTCCCTACTCAAGACGGCTGATGCGTCACCCAGCGGTGTGCGTCAAGATGCATGAAAGTTAGGCGCGTTCTTCAAATGAAATCCAACTACAGGAGTTGACGAACGTCCTTCGCAAATGCCTGTTTTCCTACAACGTTACAGCAGATTGAATTTTTGCTGTCATCCCTTGTTGCTTTGTTTTTTTGAGTTTTCCTGAGTCACTGACTCACTGCTTCCCTCCCCACTGCCAATCCGCCACCCCTCGCTCCGGGATCATCGCCACCCCCCCTTCGCGCAACTTTTTATCCATAGCACAGAACTCACACAAAACCCGGAGCCAAAGGACGTAAAAACAGACAAGCTGCCGGTAGCCTTTTTGCAAGCCAATATTATAGTAAGACAATACAAACAATCGCACGTTGTGGAATTCCTCGGAAACAACTACTCTTTCCTTTTACTTTTCCGTGCGTCTTGCCTGGCCATTTTCCATCCACAGTTATGGAAACCACTCATCCTTCATGCGGCTAAAAAAATATTGCGCAGCAAAATGCTGCTGTGTACAGCGTTATGCATTTCTGCCCACATCTGGCAATATAAAACAAGCGGGTCACGCACAAAAGCACTATTTTTAGGCCCCATTCCCTTAGCACAGCGCGTTTTCACCTGCGGCTTGCCACACTTGCGTTTTCCCAGCCCCATATTTGTGGATGTGATATGTCAAGAGTCGTAGGGGCAACGATGTAGGTCACCCTTACCTTCTGTATCGGTTGTTAAGACATCTCAAGCGGCCATACAACTGTTTTCGCACTGCCTCCTATGTAAAACATCGTTGAGCCAATTCAATGCCCCCACCTGAAACACCTTTGCTGCAGACTCTCAAAAGCGCGCGGTTTTTTGTCACATCCGCTCGCAATATGCGTGTAACTGATTACTTGTCCCTAAGCGGTGCCCCAAGTGCAACGCCCCAAGCACACAGCATTCCGTAGTTAACAACAGGACCTAAGAACTTTGAGAGCCTGAGGGCTTTTTGAAAAATTTCCAGCCACATTCGGAGGACCCCTAAAATTCACTCCCGGATCGACCCCCCTGGATGGATCCCTTCTTCAGTCTGCACAGCCGAACTATTTTTTGCGCGTGCTCGCGTGTGGCAAGCGTGCAGTTTCGACACTGCCTTAATTACTGTTTGCGTCATAGGTCGATGATGTAGCGACCAGTTATTACAGGGGACTCACATTCCAGTTAAACCCGGAACACTGTATTTAAAAGATCTGTAGGATAGTCTTTTTCCTAACCTGATGACTTTGAAAAGGTGAGTTTTGATTCAAGTAGTGTGTATTTCGACGCACTACGCGGACGCCCGACGTTGACGCCCGACGCCCCGTCGTCGACGCACGCGAGATGTCCCACACTTATGGGCTCGCAAATGACTTGATAAATTTTACGGGCCTCACAAGACTCTCAACTGTTTGGTTTATCTAGAAAGAATTTGACTTTTAATGTTTAATTTTTGATTTAAAAATAATCTTTGATTTGTAAATAAATTTATAATGTGCAAAACAAAGAGGGTCTGATGTCGACTGTCTATGAATCTTTTCAAAATATAAGCACTAACTCTCTAAACTACTCGACCCCAGATCCTATTGACGCTCGAGATAGTATTTTGCAAAAATTTGATTTATTTTAACAAGGCTTTACTAATAAATTTATCGTATTTCTTTTAACATAATGGTAGTATTTTTATTCTCTTCGCTTTCATTGCCATTTCGTGGGCATCTGCAAGGCGTTCTGCATGTCAGACTTGTAGACAGGCTGCTGGTTGCTTTACTACAATATCTGGATTCGACATTCAAAGCCTGTTAAAGCAGACACATCCAGTATCGTATTACTGGACAAAGCGCTACGCGTCCGCCAGTCTTCGATTGTTGAATGCCGCTAATCTTCGTCCTCACCGTTCTCTGCCGCCCGCAAGCGCCACGCCAAGTCGTCCGACACCACACTCACCCCTGAAGAGTAAATGTAGTACCTACCCCCCCACATCAGCAACAAAACGGGCAACAACATCAAACTGTGCACCGTGGCAATCACCACGAGCGCCAACCACATTCTGAAGTAGTACACTTCAAAAATCTTCGACGACGTGAAAGCCAAAACCAGGACCCCAATGAGCTTGGTCATCGCAATCCCGCCAAACACAGACCCACCGACGCCGCACAACGCGTTAAACGCGCGCTGGACTTTAGAGCCCATGTTTTTGCTGTCACGGTACTCGAACTTGTCGATCACCGTGAACGCACGCGCGATGTGTGCGCAGAATTCGACGGCGAGACCCACGATAATGACCAAGTTGACAAGACTGACGGCATTCAACGAGATGCCCCAAATAGCCATCACTCCACCAACATTTACTAAAATCAGGATAACTGTCGCACAGAGAAGGGCAGCAGTCGTAAAGGAACCAAGCAAGAACGAAGACGTCAAAAAGATGATCGAAAGCGCAAGGCCAAGCAAAGTGAATGTCAAAGAGACAATACTCTCGTACTGAACAAAGAAAATGTAGAAGGGGGAGTATGCAAACACAGAGGGTTTTTCCTCTGCGTCTTCTTCTGAAGATTCCCAATTGTCAAACAACTTAGAATTGAGCTCCTTAGTTATTCTTAACGACTCATGATATCCCTTGATCAAGTCCAGTTGCGAGCGAAGTGGGGAATGCAGTGCTCTGAACTGGGAAGCCACAATTCCGTCATCATTGTAAGCAATGGCATTCCCATAGGGGGCTTTACCTCCCAAGGGGCAAGGATTACTAGGCGCATCGATCCAGATCGAGAAGTAGCGCAAAAAGTCTTCATTCTCAGGAAATGCCTCCATCGAGGTGTCCCACTGCGGCTCATGGCCAGCATAGCATGTCTCGCACATTCGAGGCGAGGCATACACAGGACACGTCTCCGTCTGGTTCGTCCCCTTCTTGAACCGACAGCATTCGTCGAGCTCTGGATTGAGCCAGAGAAAGAAGTCGTCGATCCAAGAGGCGGCAGGCTCACTGATGGTAGACACTTCTGTGCGTTTTCGTTCTTGTTCAATGATGTTAGACAAGGAAAACTCGTCGCAAGTGGTAAACCGGCCACACAATTTTTGCTGGTTCTGGCGTTTCGTGACGTCAAGGTTTTTGACCACAAAATAAATGGGGGCCCCCACGTTGAAGTACTGAAAAAGGTCAGTGAAGTAGCTGACAAGGTATGAGTCTTGCGGGATGGCCAAACGCTGATCGAGCCCCAAATCTATCGCCGGGAGATATGCTAGGGAAATGCCAAGCCACAAGACAAAAGCCGCAAGGATGTATTTCTTGACGGTTTGTTTCAAAACTAATGGGGCATAGTATTTTGAAATAAGGCTCGAAAAGAACGACTCATGCCCCTCGGCGTCGTTGTACACTACTTGCGATCTCAAGAGAGAACGACCGCTCTCCTCAAAGTGTGAGCTGGTAAGATTGTTAGAGTGTAGAGTTTTGAATGGCCACACGTCGAGTCTGTTTTGCTGCTGTCTCTGCTGATCTAGGGCAAAGCAACTCACCAACACCGTGAGCTGGAGCACCGCGTTGAGCAAGACAGCCACCAGGGAGTACAACGAGAAGTTGCGCACAGCGGGCATTGCGACGGCGGTTCCAAGCAGAAAAGCAAGGATTTGTGTCAGGGCCAGGAGAGTGATGCTGGGAGCAATACGGCCGACCGCTCTCAGCACACGCTCAGGGATCAGCTCATTGGGGTAGGACTTATTAATGTGCTCAAGCTCATGAGAGAGTAAAAAAATATTGTCCACACCAACGGCTAAAACCAAGAAGGGAATCACTTCCGCAATGATGAGCGTCGACTTGACCCCGAGAATGGCAAAAATTCCCGCGGAAGATGTGACAGAGAGTAGGACAATAAAGATCCCGGCGAGCCCAATCAGGATCTTGGTCCGGACAAAAGAGAAGGGGTCCGAGAAGCTCGGAATGCGATTGCTCAAGGCGAGAGAGGCATACACGAACATCACGAGGTAAGACAAAACAATGACTTTCACGTCACGAGTGGTGCTCTTATCAAGCTCCTTCTCCAAAGAAATTTCTGTAGAAAAGCTGAGCCTGAGCCCCCGATGCTTGGCCTTCTTTTTCAACTTAAGAAGGTGCTTTTCCAAGGCAGCCTCCCATTTGGCGGCTTTCTCGATTTGCAGCGACAGTGGGTCGTTGTCGTTGTTGATAAGTAATGTGACAACGATGGCCCTTGCGGAAAGCACGTTTTCCTTCTTGTAGCCACCGAAGACAAGCTCCTTCTTCAACGGCTGCTGGAATACAGGCAAGCAGTTTACTGGAGTGCTCGCGCAGTCGCTGAGTAAGGATTCCCAGTTGTTCGGCGTCAACTGAGAGGCATCGCCCTCAAAGTATTGAGTGAAAGATTCGACAACACATGCGTCACCCGTCGGATTGAAGCAAATGTCTTGATAGCTGACGGATTGGTTGTCAACTTTCACAGAAAGCTCCAGAGTTATATGATTCTCTTTCTCAAACCACCACTTAACCGTGTCGTAGTTGAGAACCGGACCCGTGTCGTTGACTAAAAAAAACTGCTCGGTTCTGTAGAACGGCCCGAAGTGGTCGTCAAAATATTGCTTCTGCTGGAACGCTTCTGCCGAAGGTGGGACCCATAAATTAATGGGGTTCTTCTCTAGTTGAACAAAAGCAGCGCAATATGAGAGAATGCCAGTTATCAACAAGCCGGCAGTAATGACGGTTCTTGGATAGAATGCGCAGTTGAAAGAAAGCCGGCCAAACCACTTCTCGAGAACGCCATTCACTATGTAAACTTCCTTAGCATGGATGAGCTGCCGCGACAAAGTACTCGAGTCGTCACTGTACAGTCTGTAGCTGTCCTCATCCAAGCCACTGGAGAAGATCTGCTGCTTGCGGCGGTAGTTCGCAATCCCCTTGACAGTAAGACGGCCAAAAACATAGACTAGGAGCAAGCCGGTATAGACTATGATAACGCTGAAAGAAAAGCAGGGAATGTTGCCTACTTTGCAGGAGCTTTTATTGGACATGGGAGGGAGAACGGGGCACGAGCCGGGGCAGTCTGAGCACGCGCAGCGGTATGCAGGGTCGCTGTCATTGCAAAAACGTATGGCACCAGTGCTTGGAACAATATCTTTGGGCAACGTTTCTGGCCAAATGTAGTTAATTTGAAACGGAGAGCCTCCCAATAGTGGTTTCTCGTCGCCCAAGAACTTCAAAAATTCTTTATAATTCTTGGCCCCGCCCCCGATCAAGTCCATAGCGTTGCCGTTGGTGGCGCCAAACTTGATATCCTTACAAGAGTCATAGAGCGCAGAAGCCCACTCCGGCTCGACCCATGTGTCTAATTCTTTCACCACGTCCTTGCCCGCCGTGCTCTTTGCTGTTTTCGTCACGTTAACGAACTCCAGCTGGTTAGGGGAGCACGTGAACCGGCAGAACATCTGGACAAAGTTCTCGCGGCACGCGGGGCACAGCGAGATGAGCAGTTCGGCTTTCTTGAGGTTGGTTTGCAACGCTTGGGCTTGTGCGAGGGTGCAGCACACAGGCCCCTCCGCAAACGTGGAGCCGCAGACGTCGCTGAGCAACTCTCTGAGATCATTTTCAGGCTCCTTTGCTTTGCTGTTCAGGGGACAGGGAAGCTCGGAGCCGAAGAGGCTTGTTTTGCCGCACTGCTGTTAGTAAGCTGTAAAGTAGCTGGGCAAAGCATTGCTGTTGCAAGAAAACAGTGGCATGGCTTAGTTACATTGACCGGCACTGGCGAGCAACTATCCTGTGATTGCCTGACTGCCTGTCTCCTGACCCTAGACTCAGTGCTCAATGCTAACGTCATTCACTGACACTGCTTGGAAGCATTAAGACGGTTCCTAAAGAGAGTTGTGTCAGCAGTTATACCTATGGAAAAGCACTGCTGACACAACTCTCTTTAGCACAAAGCCACTCGCCTAACAGCAACTGCCAACTACCTTGGTCTCAGGCAAAGTGCTGCTATAATCATTGAGTGCGCAGCACAATAGCTTCTCCATTGCACTGCCGCACCGCCTCAGTCTAAACTCACCTGATCGTAGATTGCACACAAACCCGCGCCATGCTCCGGGGTGTACTCTGCCGCTACAGTCCACACTGGAACTGCCAGCAAGAGCGAGAGGCACCGAGATAGCAACATGTTGTTCGTGCTATCTAGCAGTGCGGCCCAATCGAGATGGGCATCAACCCCGAGTCACGTGACCACCCGCGCGTGGTTATGCACTGCCGATGCACATCGACATGCCATAACATTTCATCTGCCAAACATGGAGCTCCCACTCAAGCGAATCCCAGTGACTTCTGTCGAGCAGTGCTGCGTTTGGCTGGAAGACGGCCGCGTGGCGGTGGCGTGCGAGGACTTTTTCAGCGAGGTGCTGTTCCGAAAGGTTGGCTTGACCGAGCCGTTGGTGGATCCGGGGAACGTGGTGCGCTCCAACAGCGAGCAGCTTCCGATCCCGATGACTTTTGACAAGACCACGAGCGAGGAAGTTGCCACGGATGGCTCGGTGGTGTCGGAGCCGCAAATTCAGAGCTTGTACTGGCTGCCAATGGAGAGTAGTGACTCCTCCTGCTTTTTGGCTGCTACAACTACCGACGCCAATGTTGTGATATACTCTGAGAGCCGGGAAATGTCAACAAACAAGTGGACTGTGAAGTATAACGCGGCAGTGGAGATTGCAAGGCTCTTGATTGAGCCAGAGAGAATGGAGTTGTCGCCGGTCGATGTCAGCCGCTTGAAGATCCACAGTTTTCAGTGGGCACCAAACACTGTTAGACATGATACTGGTGGATCTGTGTTTGCCCTCGGCCTCGGATCCGGCGAAGTTATGATTGTGAGAGTGGCGGACGTGTGGGAGCTGGTGGCTGTTGCAAAGGTCGAGGGAAGGGTACTAGGCATTGACTGGAGCAGGTGGGAAGTGTCTAGAGACGGCGCAACTGAAGAGTCAGTGCTTTCTGTTGTTTCCAGTGAAAATAGTGTGCACTACTTTAGGGTGCGTCATTCAGAGAGTGGCACCATAGAAGTTGCTGCTGAGCCTGTGACAGTGAAGCCTAAGACTGAGGGCAGTGCGAAAGTTGTCAACTTGAAGTCACTTTCGCTCGATAGTAATACGCTTTTGGTGTATCACACTGCAGTCGATGTGACTGTTTATGATATTGCTTTAAAGAAGTCGTTCACTTCTCTGCTCCCATCATTGGGTGAGCACATTCTTGTGGCGCGGCAGAACACAGCAACGGGCAAAGCCGAGATCCTCCTCTTCAATAACTACATACTGTTGGACAGCAGCGCGTTCACAGATCAGATGGCGCTAGTCAAATATGAGTACGATGGTACTTCAAACGGCGGCTTGTTACGTCAGGATATCACTGCCCACTCCTTCATAGACCTTGTCCGCTCAAAACTCAGTTCCCCCGCCAAGAACAGTGGCACCAACGTTTCGGTTCTCAAGCTTCGTGCTGCCACGAGGAGCTCCCTGGGAGATACCGTTGCCATTCTTTATGATTTGCACAACCCCCAGGGCTACTACTACACCATCAATGCCAGCTCTGTTCATTACTTGAGGTTTCTCAGTTTAAAGGAAAGCGGCGCTTCTGAAGACGGCCAGCCATTTGAGAGCCTTGTATCTTCGTGGAGTTCCTCCGCTGGCCGGCGGAAAAACTGGATCATCGAACGGCGGTGTGCGGAGCCGGAGCTCAGCCCGACGCCCAACGGTGATCTTAATAAGCGGGAACTTCAAGGATTGCTCAATTGGGAGGAAGACATAGCAGGGGGTGACAAATTGGAAACGGCCCTTGCTAAGTACTTCGTTTCATCGAGAGAAGTGAACGCCCTTCAATTGATGTACTTGCTGCTAAAAAGACCAGAGCCATTAGTTGCCGAGAAGTATGACAGCTTGCTTTTGACCGCGAGTGAGAAAAAGGCGCAGGATGAGCGGAAGAAGCGGATTTACGAAGAGGAGTTGAAAATCTACCAGGAGAGCTTTCCCGCAGTGAAGGAAAAGTTATTGGCTATGCTAGCCAAGATAGTAGTACTGTTGAATGACACCACCAGTGGAGACTATGACAGGGCAATACTTGACAGCTTCAGAAAAGTACTTGGAATTTCAGAAGGTAAGTCTGAAAGCGTCAGTCTTCTTCTGGAAGGGGGATTCAAGCAGGATTTCGACTTTGGTGGGTCAAACTCGTTAGATACGATTACCAGCCTGGACGGTCTTGAATGGACGCGGTGTGAGAAGACACTTTTGCCCTTGTTAGATCCGATAGTTAAGTCCTGTGGCATTTGTGGGAGCAAGAGCATTGACTTTAAAGCATTGGGGCATGGTGTGAGCGTGTTGCTGGAGAATGAGGTGCTCAGATGCTTGACAGAGGTGTTGGTGGATTGTGTTTACTGCGGGGGAGAGCTAGTCACTAGAGATTAACAAATGGCGAGGGGCAAGTGTTGCTTTCTGTTAAGATTAGTACAATACAAGGTATGTTCCAACCTCCTAGTTGACGCATAAAGGACTTGAGTTTTAAAGAGGTCTGGCCAAGAAGTTGACAAACGTTGAATTAATTCCTCATAACTTCAAGAGGCGTGATGCACGGGTACATACGATTAATTAAGGGATGCAACACGTGAATAATAAAGCATTGAATTTGCCTGCACATTCGTAGCTCGAGGATGGATCTCGTTCGGTTCGCTGCAGGCAAAACGCGGAATGTAGTTGGATGGAATACAGTGCAGCCGACACCAGGATAGTCACAAACTAGCCGTAAATTAGCCAGCAATTAACCCCTTTATGAACAAGGAAAAGAAGATATACCGTTTGGCTCTACAATTGCTGCTCGGACCGTCACCCTCGCTGAATCGCAGTGGGATAGTTATGCACCGCCGCGCAACACCACGCACCGGGCTGCACCATCCATGGGTGTTTGTTATGGTCCGCGAGTTTCGCGTCTGAGAATTAGCAGGAACGAGAGGGGGCCCTGAACAAAGAAGGGAAGACTCGAGGATAGCCAGCGTTGCTTCAGGATGTCCGCATTGAAGCCCTTGACAGAGTCGTCGCAGAACACTCTCAATAACCAGGAGAAGAGTCAGTCACCGGAGAAGTTGGCAAAGTCGACAGCAAAGCCGGCGCCAAAGGTGTCTCCTACCAAGTTGTCTTCTCCAAAGTTGGGAAACCCGTCTCCTACCAAGACGCTACTCAGAAAACTGCTGCCGCTGTTGCACACACCGCAGCTCAATTTTGACCGGTCTTCTGATACCACAATCCAGTTGGACATCACGCAGGTCGCTCCCCACGAGCACGCGGTGACAAGCACACCCCTTCTCACCAATGGCTACGATCATGATGCCACCAAAGACGCGGACGACTCGCAGCAAACCGAGAGTAGCTTGGGCTCGTTGACGGGGTTGCAGGGGTTGAACGGCAGCTTTTTGGAGAGCGACCTGGCGGTCCAGAATCTCAATGAGAGCATTAGAGAGGCAGAGCTCAGGTTGAGCAGGGCGGGGGCCAGCGAGAGCCGCGACCTCGAGCTTATCAGAAGGTTGACCGACACCCTTGTTAGCGTGCGAAACAGTGTCAACCATTACAAAGTGGAAGCGACTGTTGTCGCGCGCAACACTGAGGACATGAGCATCCGGCAAGAAGTAGAGCACCGGCTCATGAAGAAGGAGCTCGAGCAGTTGCGGTTTGAGCAGGCCGATGAGAGGGGAAGACTCGAGAAGTACGAGCAGTTGAAGCAGATTGCTCGGAGCCTGTTAGACAATTTTGAGCTCGTCTGCAGTAAGTCGAAGGATCTCAGCAAGAAGGCCCTCAAGTACAAGATCAAATATTCCAAGGCGAAGGAGCTTTTGAACAAGAAAGAGCTTGAGATCAGAATGTTGAAGCAGACGCTCAGACTGCCGCCGCGGTTTGACACGGCCTCTTCGCACGAGGGATATCGGCCACCTCTGCACGTGCCGTTGGCCAATGAGAGTTATAGAGCCACCAACGAAACCACGATCTCTCCGGACCACACCATCATTTCGCAGAGCCCCCAGCGGTCCGTTGTCAGTGGCTGCGGCACTTTCGACACCCTCAACATGCTAGCCTCCCAGGCGTCGTTGGTTTCTACTTCCTACGAGAGAGGGCAGAAGTTGAGAAAAACAGAGAACGGCATTGCTTCGATCAAGAATCCGTTTGAGCCGGAGTTGAGTCGGAAGCTTCCGGAGAGCAGCAGCAGGACCACGCAGAAGTTGCCGGGGATTTCTCACTTGTTGTCGGGGAGAAGTAGACAGGGGTACCGGGGGGAGAGCGACCAGTTGGAGAGTAACGATACGATTGACGAGGAGACCACTTACTAATCAGCGGCTGCTGATTGCGGCGGAACGGCGCCGCATAAGTCGGTCAAGGTTTACTATTGTCAGCAGTGGCGTGCCAAATAGTAGCATGCTTTTGACGTGGGGCCTGGGAAATGGTTCAGTTTTGGGGCGTGCTGTCGTCAGTAGAAGAAGTAAAGAAGAATCGAGTTGGGGTGCTTCAAGCGTGACGCACTATGCATTCACCGACTCGAACTACAGTGAGGATTGCAGTTGAGCATGGAAAATATATGTGACCGAAGTTTAAGGTGTAGCGAGAATTGGTCATGCCCTGGCACTCATAATAGGCTGGGAGTAAGCAAAGGCGTGTAGGACGCGATTTCTTCCACTGACAACAGCACTGGTGAGTGATAGCGAACAGCACGCCCCAAACAAGTGTCTTGTTTTTTACGGCAACAAGCATCTCATTAGCATATGCAACGCCCACTTAGCGGTGCCAAAATTTCCACAATCAAAGCAGCTATTTGTAACTGGTAGCGTGATGCTGTAGTCTCGTGCCAGCCTACAGCTGGTGCTAGCATTGAGCTGTGCTGAGGCCACTAGTAATTGTTATCTGGGGGCTTCAGTACAAGACACGCACGAGCACTGGTAAGCGAAGCACTACTGCTAATTTCTTAAGGGTATTTTAATTGCTTGCTTTGCTCACCAAGCGGCTGCTGAAACAGTGCTCGTTCACCTCGCGTTGCGACGACACTCTACTCACAAGCTTCGTGCACAAGCTTCGTGCAACACTTAAAAAAACTGGTGTCTTACTGTTGGCTCATTCCTTAAACTGGGGTCTTGGGTCTTATTGTTGGCGCGTCTTCGACTTGTTTATAAAAAACTGGGGTCTTGGGTCTTACTGTCGTCTTCGACTCGCTAGTAAAAGCTGGGGCCTTACTGTTTGGCTCGTCTTCGACTCGCTAACTGGGGTCTTCGCTAGCTACAGGATATTATCGTTATGAAGAAAAACTAAATGACATATTAAACCTATTTCTTCTTCTTGTCGGCCTCGGCCTCGGCGGCCTCCTTGGCACGCTTGGCGCGGGCGCCCGCGTATCTCTTCTCGGATCTGGCGGCTCTCAAGGTCTTGTAGGCCTCGAAGCTCTGCTCCTCGGAGGTGATCGCTCTGGACTCGACAACCTTGGCGGTCTGCTCGATTGGGAAGGTGGCGGCGGCAGAGAGAACCTGCTGGGCCTCGGCCTTCTTGCCGGCTGGGAACACAATCAACTTGGCAAGGTACTCCTTGAGTCTGTTGACGTTGGCCTCAAAGCCCTCCTCGGATCTGTTCTGTCTTCTGTGGTCCACGGCAATACCGACGGTTCTGGCGTAGGCGGCGGTGAGACCGGCAGCCTTGACCTCGGCAATGGTGAAGCCACGGCCGGCTCTGACCTTTCTGTTGTATCTGATGGTTGGGGCACGGACGATCGGGCGCAACAAGTCGATCGGCTTTGGCGCAACGGCGGCGGCCTTCTTGGCACGTGCGAGACGACGCGAGGTCTTCTTGCCGGCCTGGTCAAAGTGGACCTTGACCCGCTCCTGCCAGTGCTTGCGGAAGTGGTTCTTAAGAAGTGGTAAGTTCTTGGAGATAGCTGTTTGTTAGAAAGGTTCAGAAAAATAGTCACAGTTGTTTGTTTGTGCTTGTGATGATATGCAGAAAGCGGCGCTCTTTGCTTGGAGATGTGACGACTGGCTGATACTGAGCTTCTCAGTGTGATACTTCAAGTGCCAGAAATCGTGGACACTGGCATCTCTTCAGAACAAACCTTATGAATATCAAACAGATGGCCAGTGACTATTGACTCTCAGTTCCTGAATGCTATGATACCTCTTGTTGTCTCACGGTGACTCTATTCACTATTGCTGAGCATAGCTCAGAGATTCAAGATTCGAGGCTCGAACCTCACTGTCTAGTAACCGTGATCAGAAGCCACGTCCACTCAATAATGTTCGCTGATTCAAAATGCCCACTATCAATTCACAACTGCGTCTTCTTCAAGTCCCGCATCTCTTTCATATCATTCACTGCTTCTGACAGTACGTACCCATTATTACTGTTGCACTTAGTTATTCGGGACTTGAATTTTTTTCTGTATTGGTGAAAAACAGTGCAGCCCAGGGCCAGCGGCCAGCGGCCGGGCAACAGGGGGCGACGGGGATCCCGACTGCACGTGAAATGTGACAAGGCAAAGTGGAGACCTGGCTTTATACACGTGACGAGAATCTAAAGCAGTGTTTTTCGGAGAAACGCTGAGCTTGGACCAACGGAAGGGGTCCAACAGGGGGGTCAGAACCCGTGCTTTTCGACCCTGACAATCTTCGATACGAACGACGCGAAGCAGTTGAGACATTGCACGAGTGTCTACCAATATCTACAATTTACATTGGCTAGTGTTAGTTATTTCCTTTTTTTTTTTTTTTGAAAAAAAGGATTAGAGGATTGTAAGGGCCGCGTAGACTCATGGAACACGACCACTTTTGATGTTGCAGGTTGAATGCCTTCGTATTGGGGGCGGCCCGTATTGGTGTGGCTTCTTGCGCACTTCTTACTTCTACTGACTGGGGCGCTTGATCTGTGTCTCAAAAACTACTCAATGCGGCGCCCTCGACAAACTCGCGGCGCCCCCTGCTCTGCAGAATCGGCAATGCAGAAGAGAAAAAGAAAGCGGCCACTGGCAAGACGCAAGCCAAAGGGGATTCCAAGTAAGACCATCAGGCAACGCCGGGTCCCATGCACTTTACTAAGCAGGCTTAGCCTGGTCACCCATGTTAAACCTTGTTGGCTCTTGAACTTTCCTTGGGCCGCTCAAAGGATGCGCAATTCCGAAGAACAATAGGACTAATCAAAGAGCGTATAGCGGGAACTTAAAGTCGCAAGACCGGGAACCCTATAGGGACCCCCTCCGATTTGGGCCCGTATCTAGAACAGTAAATCTAAAGCCAAGACGTAACGTATTCTGCTACTACGTATATTACTACGACGTAAACGTTGTGGCAACCCTGCTTACGCCTGATTCTGGATCAGTGTCAGTGTGACGTGGTGCGGTGCAGAGAATTACTGTGGAATAGCACTGTGTCCAAGGTACTGCCGCAAGTCTCATCAGAGACGAAAGAGCGTCGTACGTTTTTCCGACAACGCCGCTTGGTCAACTTTTTCCGAGCAGTTGCCACTGCGGTGCTTTCCATGTGGTGGCCCAACTTGCCACAAGCCTGCACCCCCCTGTGGAGCAGAGCGTATTCTATTTTAGATGTACACACCAGCTAGGCTGCGCGCTGACTAACCCAACGGTGATTGGCGGCCGGCAGGTGGGGGGTCTCAGAGCGGCCTTGGGGCAGCCCTGAACTTCCACGGGCGGTGGAGCTACCGTGAAGCTGCCGCGGCCCGCGATTTGGGGCGACCCACTCTTTGGGCGGCCTGCATTTCTGCGGCGACCCTCTGGAATGATAAACGGGGGTAGCCAAAAGAAAGAGCACACTTTCTTTAAGTATTTCATATAGTCGTGGCCAACCAGTCTACAGTGCGAAGTACCATCTTTAGAAATTCGACGTCTCTTTTCAACTAAACCAAATCTGAACGCATATTTCAACTAATAACATATTCCAACTAAATCATATTTTCTCAAACCCCCTCCGTAATGGCATTTGGGGCACCGTTGCTGACATCACTGTTGGTCATCGAATGCGGCCAGATCCCAAGGGAGTGGACTCAGAGCCTGCGCTCCGCTCGCTCTGACAAATCACTCACTTTCTGACTTTCCCAGGTTTTTCCTAGGTTTCCTAGCTTTTCCTAGCTTCTCCTGGTGGACGCAGCCCGCGGCAGGCGCCAAGAGTAATGCGAAAAAAACGCCGTGCCGGGCGGCGCAAACAAAGACCGGGGCTAACCTGCCGCCGCGGCCTACAGCGAGGCGGCCCCCCGAGCTGCGTCACGTGACCGCGGTTTACACTGGGCGAACGGGTTTTGGACGCACCGCCGCGCACCACGACGCCTTGCAATGCACCCGGGCGCAGTGCTGCACTTAAGGCGCTGAAAGTCAAATGCCCACTTGAACAGCACAGTTTCTTCCCTGCTCATTCGCCTAGTTTCTTTTTTCCTACTTCCTGTATAACATTGCTGTTATCTCGGAGAGAGAGCTCAACAGGCAAACCACGGCAGATTCATAGTCGCAGACACACACACACCACTCCCGAGCAGCGCATCACTCCCGAGCAACACATTTGCCACACGCCGTTATTGCTCAGCGTTTAAGTTTTTGACCCCGTTTCAGGTCGCCCAAGAATCCAAGGAGGCAACCAACAACAAGCAAAAATCACAAGGAGGAGTCTGTCAACAAGAGCACAAAAACACAAGAACACAAGAACAATAACCGTACACTTCTCGCAAGATCCTATTACAAAATATGAACTCGCAGATTAATAACAAGAACGACAAGGACCAGATGATCCTGGAGGACCAGTTCCGGCCCGTGTTCTTCGACCTGGCCAAGCGGGTGTGCCAGCAGGCGCCTGCCGAGAGCAACAAACGGGCCCGGCTCGACGTGACGGTGCCGGCGTCGCCAGAGGAGGCGGCAGAGACCGCGGAGGAGCCGACGGACTCGGAAACAAGCAAGGAGTCGCCCAAGGCCGAGCCCGTGGAGCAGGAGAAGCCCGCGCAGACGAAACCCGAGGCTGTTGCCGCCGCCAGTGCTGCCGCGACCCTCGACAGAGGCCACGCCGTGTACCCGCCACGCCACACCCGCCGGACTCGCCTGCGCTCGTTGCCAAACCTCACATTTTCGCACCGCCGGTACCGGCTGCAGCCCCAGGCGGCACTCCACGCAGCGGTTTCCCTCGAGCAGTCCACACAGGCGACGCTGCGTTTCCAGACCACCAGCCAAAGGGAACGCCAGAAGATCGGGAAGAGCCAGGCGTACAAGCACAGCCACCGCCACCACAAGTCGCACAACAACCTCCTGTTCAGCCAGGACTCGCCGAGCGTGTCGCTACCGCCGGTGAACACCCAGAGCCTCCGAGAAATCGATCTCCACGAGATCTTGAAGAACCCGCAGTTGCGCCACGACATTCTCTTCGACCCGCAGTTGCAGTTCCGCCCGAACTTGGACGGCGAGCGGGGGAAGCGCAAGAGACAGATGGTCGACAAGTACTGGGCGGAGGTCGAGGAGGAGTGCAAGCAGTACCTCGAGGGCAGCGCCAGCAGTAGCGCTGCCACTTTGGGAAAATACTCCAAGTTGCCCCGCCTCTTTTCGACGCTCAGAGACATCTTGATCACCCTCCTCCCGTCCAAAGACAGACCCGCGGTCTACGACGTGATGGACGTCGACCTCTTGGTGCAGCAGCTCAGAAAGGGCGTCGTCGACTTTGTGAGCCTCGCCAAGTGGCTTGCCGGGGTGTTCAAGCTGCACTGCGCGCCGATGCGCGACGCCTGGGTGGACGAGATGACGGAGAAGTTTGTGGAGGCCGACCGCGAGCAGAGCATCAAGAAGCTCATCGGGGCGTTGCGCACCATTTTCTCGATTCTCGAGGCGATGAAGCTCGACGTGGCGAACCACCAGATCCGGGTGCTCCGCCCGGCGCTCGTGGAAACCGCCGTCGACTTTGAGCGCGACTACTTCAACCAGATGATCCAGCGCAGAAACCTCAACATCCAGGACTCGTTGATGTGGTTTGCGGGCGCCTACCAGTCGCAGTTGAAGAAAGACGAGCAGGCCGCCGCCAAGCCAAACGCCTTGCGCAACACCAGTGTCCAGGCGGTCATCAAGCTCCTCCTGTGCCGCGAGATGGTGTCCGAGTTCCCCTCCAGCTTGGCGTTTGACCACTCGCGCTTGATCTTGCTCAGAGCCGACGTCCGCCAGCTTGTGTGCTTGCAGATCTGCCTCTACCTCTACAAGCAGCTCTGCGCGACCTACAACTCCGACGCGGCCACCAAGCAGCGGCTCTTGAGCAAGGCGGTGCTTGCCGAGGTCAAGCGCGAGGTTCTTGCTGTGATCACCGACGAGAACGGCAACGTCAAGTGGACGAGAAACATCCCCGCGATCTCGGTGCAGTTGGCCAAGCGCGCCACCATGCAGGAGAACAGCACCGCGCCTCCCGCGGAGTCCGTGGTGAACTTTGCCCACTCGTGGTTGCTCAAGCAGACGCAGCCCCGCAGCGACGTCTACGGGCTCATGGAGGAGCGCATCTTCAAGCAGATCAAGACTCTTGTCGTCGAGCTCATGGACGAGAGCAAGGGGCAGGTCTTGCCAAAGCCCGTCTCCGGCAACCCACTGGCGCCGCTGACGCCGACCGCTGGCAACACCAACGCGGCTGCCAATGGCCAGCTCTCCGAGGAGATTTCGTCGTTGGCGAACCGGTTGTTGATCTTGACAAACTTCCATTGGTCTGTGTTTGGCACCCACTACAGCGATGCGATCAAGGATATTGAAAAGCAGTTGGCTTAGCATTCGACAGTCGAAGACTGGCGGATGCGGTAGCCCTTTATCGAAGCTACTAAGCACCATTCAGCATCCGACAGTCGAAGATTGGCGGATGCGGTAGCCTTTCAAACAAGCTAACAAGGGCCACTCTGTTACCACTGTCTACTAACAGCTCTGCAGCGCAATGGCCTTGCTCAGCTCTCACCAAATTCAAAAACCCCCACCACCGTCGATTGACGGGGTGCCAAAAATCCTAGCCTCTGCCCTTCCCCGCTTTACCCTAACCTAATTTTTATCTAGCTTGGACCCACCGGTGTTTTACTGTTTCTTTTTATCTATCTCCATCAGGGCCGGGTGCGCAGGGGCGCCGCTAGGCATTGACTTTCATAGCATTAATCTACATTCGAAAAAGGCGTAGCACCTAGCATTTGACAGTCGAAGACTGGCGGATGCGGTAGCCCATTAAAGAAGCTACCAAAGAAGCTGCCAAAAACTGGCGAAGCAAAACAAGCTACCTCATTTGACTGTCAAACAAGCTACCACATTCGCATCCGCCAGTCTTCGACTGTCGAATGCTCGGCTCTTGAATGCGCTAGCTCCCAGCATGAAACATGCAAGTCGGTCCGCCAACAAGGAGGGGCCACTGGGAGCAACAAATGAGCCGGAGAGAGACAGGTGAGACTTCGAGATTTCAGAGAGACGAGCAGCAAGTTAGGGCAGGCGGTTTGCAAGTCTGGTTGGCGTGTAGCAGATTGGAAAGATCCACAAGGGAGCAGGTGAGTAAGTGGGGAGCCAGTTGGATCGAACGAGAAATATCCTAAGGCAAAGATCCTAAGGCAGATTCTAAGACAAAGATCCTACAATACATTTTGTCCCCCTTCTAAACCATAAAACCTCGTTTGGTTTTTGCTGTAAAGTCTTTCATGCCTCATTTCTTTCTAATTAACTAGATAGTTTGGCGCAAATGGAACACCTGCTGAGAGTGGGAGCCGCCCAGAGAGCCAAAGAGCCGCCAAAGAGCCGCCTAGCATTTCCCACCCCCCGTTTCCCACTCTTGCTTCTCTGATATCTCACCCGGGTAATTCTATATTTTTGCCAGTCGGTTTATGTCACGTGCACAAGGGTAGGCCTCTGTGCTCGATGTGACCGCGTTTCTGGTTGCGAGCCACCGGCGCCCAGGCGAGGCCCGCGGGCACTGCATACTATCGACAAAAATTTCAGAACCTGTTGGATCACAGTACCTATACAGAATGTCTACTCCAAGTGTCCAAGTATGTTACAGAACTAGATATTGAGGGAACGAGACGGTGAACATCAAGAGATTTGCGAAATTGGACTTTTTTGAAATGGAAATTTGGGATTGTCAAATTAAGAGGACAGGCCATGTGGGACAGGCAGTGTTAGACAGTGAGAACCAGTGAGAACCAGCGTAGTGACAAATGACAGGACATCAGAAAATGACAAATAAATAGCGGGGCCCAACACATGCCGATATAGCATTGCTGTTCGTGTGATTGTGGCTTTATGTGGACAGGTTGTTTCCACGATGCTAGTCGTGAGATTATATCCACGCGATTGAACAATCTTAGTCAATGCTCAGCACGAGACGTCCACACAGAGCCTCCGAAAGCTTTGGCAGTGCCCGGAAACGTGTGTCCACCTGTTATTGCGTCTTTCAATTTGTTGTTCCTTGGTTGTCACTGGCCAACTCAGACTTTGTCAATGTCCATTTCTACTCACAAACCGCTCTTTCCCTCATCCTTTTCCACCCGTGCAACTTTACTAACTAACCAGACCTTTGGTAAGAAGAAGACCGCCACCGCCGTCGCCCACGTCAAGGCCGGCAAGGGGCTCATCAAGGTGAACGGCTCGCCAATCACCCTCGTCGAGCCAGAGATCTTGAGATTCAAGGTCTACGAGCCATTGTTGGTTGTGGGTCTCGACAAGTTCTCGAACGTCGACATCAGAGTCCGTGTCACCGGAGGTGGACACGTCTCGCAGGTTTACGCCATCAGACAGGCGATCGCCAAGGGATTGGTTGCCTACCACCAGAAATACGTCGACGAGCAGAGCAAAAACGAGTTGAAGAAGGCTTTCACTGCCTATGACAGAACTCTTTTGATCGCCGACTCGAGAAGAATGGAGCCAAAGAAATTCGGTGGCCGTGGTGCCCGTGCTAGATTCCAGAAGTCTTACCGTTAAATTTTCCACTACTTATGTCATCCTCAATCGACTTCTTGTCTTAATGTCCAAGCGTAGTGGCTGTTCAGCAGTGCCCGAGTCGAAGACGGGGCCGCTTAATTCGTAATTGCTTGCCACGAAACTCGTGTCTGCTGCTAATGCCAAACAACTACAACTCATTACTAGTCTGCTTCATGCTGGTAAAAGTTATGTTAATCAGGTTGAGCCATGTCCAACATACATTCACAAAATGCCAGTAAGTTTGTTGTTCTTCCACTTTGTGATTACACTTCAACATTGGTGCAAGCACGCGGTAAGTACAGCGGCGAACTTGTAGCTCTGCTGTGGTCTCGGTCGTTTATTGTCTCGTGGTTCTCTGAAACACGGACTACTGGCAGAATATCTGCTAGGATGTTTCGTAGCGTACAGCATCTTGTTACAAACTGTGATGTGCTATGGGGCAAGTTGAAGAACGGCTCGTAGCGGGTCGACGAGCAAGCCAATGAATGCCACACCAGAACACTCATCCCCAACTCGTGCACTGCTGCTTCATTCGCACTGCCTCACTCCGCTCCGCAGTGCTCAGTGCTCAGTTCTCAGTCCAATCGAACATACTATAATACTTTTCAAACACCTCGTTGTTCTTCTCCGTCGGCTCAAACTCGTCCTCGTGCAACCCAATCCGGAGCCCCGGGCACTTTTCCATCCACTCGACGGCTGCCGCGAGGGATTCAACAAAACTATAAAAAAGACGGACCTCTTTGAGATTTGTGGGGCCAATGACATTTTGACTCTCGATCTTCAATGGCAGCTCCCCGTTCTGTTCGATGATTAAACGCTCGAGCGACTTGAGATTTTTGAGACTAGGAATTTTGGCCAAGTCACACGACAGAATGTCTAGCTCCTTTAGATTTTCCAATCCCCGAAAGTTCCTCACTGACAACTCTGTGTTCCAGTGCAAATCCAAGCGTTTGATGTTCTGGTACCCCTCAAAGTCGCCTACTTCTGTCAAGCGGCTCGCGCCTAACAGAAAGGAGTCTAGACAGATGCCCCGCATGTTGGAAACCACTCCTAGGTTCGACCCGTCAAGGCTCAAGCAGCGGAGCAGAGACATGGTGGATAGGTCCGGGAGTTCCGTGAGAGAAGTATTGCCTTCTACTCGTAAATTCTTGATGGTTTTCACTTCAGAAACCGCACCGAACACTCTGCTGTCCAATCTGTTCATCACAAGAGTTAGCGTCTCGAGATGAGTGGACTGCCCAAAACACTCAGGTGGGACTGCCTCAATGTTGCAGTAGCTCAAACTCACAAGACTCACAGACGTGAAGCAGTCTATTCTTTGTAGTGTAGGCCCCAAATTGATGTTCTGCAAGTAGAGCTCTTTGAGGCTGGGCATCTCAAACCTCTGAAACAAAGCCGTGTCAATTGCTGGCTTGTTCCAAACAGGCAGGTGGCCCCCATGAACTCGGAAGGTCTTTAACGATGGCAACGAGAGCAGTGGCACATCTTGAAGTATTCCATTGAGGTCCTCCGCCTGTTCGAGTTTCAAGATTGTCAAGTGGGCAAATGTGAGGCTCTGTCGAGACAACAGTGGGATATGGTCCACAAGTGGCTCGGAATCCTGCCGGACGGTTAGCTCCCGTAAGTCTGGGTTTCCAAATAATATTTGCTGCAACGTCTTTTCCCAGTAACATTTTACTCGTAGCAATCCTGTGAGGTTCACAAAGATAGCGTGCAAGTCCTGCTCAGTGGTTTCGTCGTCCACTTCCCAGACAGTAGCATTTTCACATGCATTCAAACACTCTTCCAAAAGTAAAAGTGACTCGTAGCTAATCCTCGTGTCCTTGCCTTTGATCACTCCTAAGCCTCCTTGTTCGTCGTCCAGATCGGAAATGCTCCCGCAGCTTGCACTTGTGAACTGAATGCGCTTCACGTAGCGGGCAACGTCAGAGTCTAGGAAAGCCCCAAAGTCGCCCTCGCCAATTTCACAGAGACTCTCGCCTTCAAACTCCCTAAAAGGACAACCGTATATCGTAAACTGCAAGTCCCCCTGTTCAGAGGTTTCCGTCTTGAACGAGACTTTTTCAAAGGCAATTGTGGAAATTGCGGCCCTCACTGTGGGCAGAGCGACGGGACATTGAGCGACGTGTGCTAAATCTTCCAATTCAAGAAACTTGAATAGATGGAGTACTATGTCAAATGGAAAGTGGCAAAATTCCATGCCGCATAAGTTATAGATCTATTTCCCCTTCAATTTTTCAAGTCCCTTCAGATTATGGCAAACTGGATGAGTGTTTCAATGAGGATGAGCATTCTCGATCGCGGAGCTGCATGCTGGGAAGTTCCCACAGTCGTGGTGCAGCGGCGAAGCACACTCGCGAAGCACACTAGTGAAGCACGCTCAGTCAATAAATGTGTAGTGGAAGGCAAGTATCAAAATTAAATAGCCACACGATTTTCACGGTGCGTTACTTGCTTGAGTCGAAGATAGCAAGCCAGTAAAGGCTACACGCAGCGGCTTCGTCCTCGACTCGTGCAGTGCTCTCCAGCATTGAGATAGCTGAGCAGTTGTCTACTATCTGTCGCAATGTTCGTAGGATGTGCCTTTTAAATGAGCAGAGCCCATCGTTAGTGTTCCTAGATAGTGCTGCAACATGTTACGACTTGTCAGCTCAGCAGCAGACACTGATCAAAGGCGGGCAAATCACGAATGCAAGCCGATAAGTCTACGCGCAGCAGCGAGCGATTGAATAATAAACAGTAGGACCTCGCTACTTAATCGTTGAGGGGTCCGCTAGGAGTAGATCCGACGTCATAGGACACATATCCACACACATTTCAGCATTATTCGGCAATTAACTATTCAGCACGTAACTATTCAGCACTAGTTAGCACATTCAGCACTACTCAGCACATTCAGCACTACTCAACACTATTCAACATTACACAGCACACGGCTTTGCCAATCGACTGTGTGCTACACACCGGATTCGCCATCTACCTTGAGCCACGCTCAAGTCTGATCTACCATGAACGCACAGTGACAAAGCTTAGTCTACCTTGAGCGTACGCTAAAGTCTGATCTACCTTGAACGCACACTGAAGAAGTCAGCGTGCTAAATAGTCCGACAGTGCACTAACTTCGTCAGCGTGCTTAGTAGTTACGCAGCACACTGGCTTCGCCAGTGCACTGCTACAGTGCGCAAGATACTATCATTTATTATTTTTATTAACAACAATAACTTGTTTAGTCGAACAAGCCGAATCCCATGTCGTCGTCAGACTCCTCGGCGGCAGACTCCTCCTTCTCCTCGGCAGCGGCCTCGTCACCACCGGCGGCGGCACCAGAGGCAGCAGCAGCACCGGCGGCTGGGGCAGAGCCGGCAGAGATCTTGGTGAGAAGGTCCTTGATGTCCTTGCCCTCAAGAGCCTTGGCGTAGATGTCGGCCCAGATCTTGTCGACCTGGATGTTGGCCTGGGAGACGAGGGTGTGGAGCTTGTCGGCGGTGATGTCGACGTCGCCGTCGGCCAAGATGAGCGCGGCGTAAGACAAAGAGGCTTCAACAGACATTGTGTGTGGCGGTATCTGAACTAGATGTAATCACGTTTAAGCAATATAGCAGACTATTCTTAGATCAGCTGGTGGGGAGGTTGCAAGTGGAGGGTGAAATTTTTTAGATGGCAGGGAGCGGCCGGTGTTTGCTGCACGTGGACGGCGCGAGGGCACGCGCAAGCAGTGCACCAGCAGTGCACGAGTCGAAGACGAGTGCGCTGCGTGTGCAATAGCTTTGTGCTCCGCCAGTGTGCTGCGGAACTATTTAGCAGGCTTAGCAGGCTTTAGCAGTACATTGGTCCCGCCAGTGTGCGTTGTTCAAGGTAGATAGCAAAGCAGTAGCTTTCGGATAGTCGGCTGCTTGAGAGATGGTGAAGCAGTAGCAGTCGACTACTTGGTAGATGGTGAAGCAGTAACAGTCGACTACTTGGTAGATGGCGAAGCCAGTGTGTGGCACTCGACAGTCGACTGCTTGTAGCATTCAGCAGCTTGTGGCATTCAATTTCTTAGCTTGTGCGTTTATTGACTGCCAGCGGTTTGGAACCGCATTAGACAGTCGCAGACTGGTAGCATTTACTATTCAGCAGTTGCCAGGAGCATCCTTTCAGTCTACGGCCATCGCATTGGGCAGTCTTCGGCTGTCCAACGCTACTATCTATTGGTTAGTGTAGTAGCAGTGCATTGGCGGAGCCAGTGTGCTGATGTGATTAGCTTTCAATGTAACATTGGCAGTCGGCACCTAAGTGATGCATGCTTGCAGTTTGCAGTTTGCAGGTTGCAGTTTGCAGTTTGAAAGTGGTCTTATTCTGGCCTGCATTCAACCGTCGGATACTGGCGGATGTGGTAAGAGCAGCGAGTCGAAAACGATTGTGCCGTGTGTAGCAGCGTCTTCGACTGTCAAATGTTTGTCAAAGACAAGAACAGGCCACTGCATCCGCCAGTCTTCGATTGTCGAATGCTTTCAGTGAGGCTACTTCTTTAATATCATGTCGTGGAACAGGAAAGTATAGAATCGTAAATAAAAAATCTAGATGACCTCGCTTCGCTCAGTGGTGCGACAGCCCCTACTGTCGGAGTTTTGAATTTGGTGGCCTGTTGCAGACTGTTGCCAGCCAATAAATGCTACACGCTGCACACTCGACTCCAGCTCGCGCGCTGCAACAGCGTAGCAATAATTACTCGTCGAAGACAAGAACACTGCCGCATTCGACAGTCAAAGGCGAGGACAAGAACACTACCACATTCGAAAGTCGAAGGCGAGGACAAGAACACTACCACATCCGCCAGTCTTCGACTGTCGAATGCTTCTTGGTCATTGACCGTGCGTGGAGACATGATGGGGCAGTGTGCGGAACAGGAGCCGCTCAGCAGGCGGTGTCGGCTGATGGCAGAAGCGCAAAAGCACCAAAGGCAAAGCACCAAAGGCAAAACACCAAAGGCAAAACACCAAAGGCAAAACACCAAAGGCAAAGCACCAAAGGCAAAGCACCAAAGGCAAGACAAAAGCACCTGCTAAATATCACATAACCACTGAGTCTCATCAGTGGCAATCCCACTGGGATCGCCAGAAAATGGATCGAGTCAAAGACGGAAGCCCCCGCATCGGACAGTCGAAGGCTTAAAAATGAATCGAGTCAAAGCACGCATTCGACAGTCGAAGACTAAAAATAGGAATCGAGTCAAAGCACGCATCCACCAGTCTTCGACTGTCGAATGCTGCTCAATGCTTCCCCCTCCCCTTCGCCTTGCTCTGCCGCTCCTCCTCCTCCAACAAGCTCAATCGCAACGCCTGCTCAATCATCTTCTGCTCCATGTCCGCATTCAGGTCCAGCCGCACCTGCCGCGTCTGCCCCTCGCCGTCCTCGTTCATTATCAACGAGGACGCGTGGATCGCGGTCGCCGCGGCGCTTTTGCGGGCCAACTTGATGCGCGCAGAGTTGAGTTTCTGCTCCCAGTCGGGGCGGATGTAGTCCGTGGTGACCACGCTCGGGTCGCTCGGCGGCAACCCGTCCCGTCTGTGCCCGTCGATAGTCTGGAGCGTCGCGGTGAAATCGCCGTTGCTGCTCGCGGGCTTCTCGTAGCCCTTGAAGTCGCAGGGCGGGCTCCCCGCAATGCCAATGCGCAACTTCGGGTGCAAGTAGGTGATGCCGCAGTCCGGGGTGCCGCAGAAGGGGCACTTTGCCGGCTCGGAAATCAAGTCCTTGGTCTCGGCAATGGCACTGCTTCCGCTGTTTCCCTCCTCGTCGTGAGGCGGATGCGGCTCCAATCTCTTGATGTGCACAAAACACTCCGAGCAGATCGGCTGGGCGCAGCACCGGGTGAAATTGAAGTTGTTCGGGTAGTAGAGGAAGCAGATGGGGCACTCTTTCGCGGTGGCATAGAGGGTGAGGACAAGGTCGGCCGAGGGAATGTGCTCCTTACGGAACCCGTTCACGTGGGCAAGCTTCTTCTCGCGCTCGTACCGGTGCTGCGCGTCGTTCTGCCACTGGAGCCGCTTCTCAAGCAACTGCTTGTCGAACAACCGCGCCGCCAAGTAGCGCTGGTAGTGCTTGGAGTTTGGGTCCAAGATGGAGTCCTCCTCGATCTCCGTGGAGATCGGGGTGTGCAACGGTAAGGCATCGACCTCCTTGAGCAACTGCTCATCGGTCCAGGTTTCATCGAGGTCCTGCAACGGGAGATAGAAGGGCGCCAACCTGCGCTCCACAATCAACTTGCGCACCAAGTCGGTCGAGTAGTCGGAGTTTGTCGAGTACACTCCGTGGGGCGCCAAGTAGCCGCCGTCGACGTTCTCCTCGTGATTCACAATGAGCCCGCGCATGTTCTGCTTGCGCGCCGTCTCCTTCTCCCGGGTGCTGCTCTTCTTCTTGCGCCCCTGCCCCGGGCTGAGCATCTCGCGCACCATCACCAGGTTGAGGCTGCTGCTGCGGCGCCTGGCGGCGGCGTCCAACCCGCTGCGCTCCTCCTTTCCCGGCACGTTTCCCATGTGTAATTTTTAGAGTGGTTCGAAAAAGATTGAAGATGAAATATTGAGTGCCTTATCAAAAACAGCTTTATCAACAGGCTTTATCAGGCTTTGTCAAAATTGCCGTTCACACTGTTTGTGCGTGGTCGGCTACCGTTGGTTCTGTTGGTTCTGGGCAACTCCTATCGGCTGTTGATTGCGCGATCGGGCCGTGTCTCAGGAGCACAGAGAAACACTCGGAAACGGCAAGTAAAAATTATCAGACAGGCAGACAGCTGTTGCGGCGGTTTGTGCTGCTCTTGGATATTTCAAGTCAGTAGACAGAGCTTGAAATTGGCAGCCTCGTGGATCTTGGTTGTTCTCCCCGGTCTGTCGGCTTGTGACTCTTGGTAGGCAGTGCTTGGGCGGGCATCCCTTTTTCTGGCCGCCTCGGTCACATGAGCGATGAGCGGCAGGGCGGAGGCAGGGAGGCAGGGCCGAAGAGCAGTGCGGAGGGGGCAACTGTGGGGCGGGAATACATTGGGATTGTAGAAAAAAATTATTGTGTGTTTGGCAGTAGGACGTGTCTATTATCGTCTGTTAGCGTATTTTAGTCTGGTGCTTGTTCTAGGTTTGCGCCATTCCTCTGGCTTTTCCCATCGGCTCTGGATTCTGCATGGATCGCCTAGGCGGGAGGCCCGGAGCAGTGCATTGGACAGCAGTGCGTTGGCGGATAGCAGTGCATTGGCGGATAGCAGTGCATTGGCGAATAGCAGTGCATTGGCGCAGCCAGTGAGTTGCAAAACTCTAGTGCTCCAAGATTCCAGTGCTCCAAGATTCCAGTGCTCCAAGATTCCAGTGCTCCAAGATTCCAGTGCTCCAAGACGGTAATGCTGCAATCCTGCAAGACTCTAATGCTGCAAGACGCCAGTGCTGCCCACAATTCTCTACTGCTAGATACCGATGTTTCCAGCAAATAAATGACATTGTTTGAGGCAGTGCAATAGCGTTACCGATTTTCACTTACGCATTGCAGAGCAGTCAGGACCATGCCCGTTTGCGACAATGCTTTTCGACAGTGCTTCACTGCGGGATCCCACGATTGTAGACTTATATCCGCCACTGCGATCGTTAGTCTCTGTGTACGAGTGCTACACTGAATAATCATGTCTATATTAAATACAGTCGAGGAGAAGTAAAAAAGCGGAAACATAAACTGAGCGAAAATAAGGTGGCGGTGATGGAACCAGACAGCTCGGGACGAGAATGTCTGAAATGATGGAGTTGAAAATGGATTGAGGAGAACGTCAAATAGAAATGACGAGGGAAGCACAGCTCGACTGTGTTAGATGCACAGGAGCAGTGCTTGTATTATAGAAAGGAGGATGCAATGCTCTATGGGGCAAATTTTAAACCACGGGGAAGGAAGTGCTGTTGTAGTGAGTTTGAGATGTTGATGGCCGGTTGTAGTGAGTTATGGCAAAGCACTATTGCTGTCATGACAATCCCACCCCGAATCCAACAGCAATCCCCACAATACTCAATATCGTCACCAAAGACCCCATACCAGCCGCAATGGTCTTGTACTTTCTCGGCACATAGCCAACGGAGCCATCCAAAAACCCAAAGCACATGACAAAGTAAAGCGGCGGCACCAAGATCGCAATGATGAGGAGCAACACCGCAGTACTGCTTGGGCACTGCTTCACGTGGTGCGGGTCGTAGTAGTCGCCGTATCCGGTCTGGGCCTTCTCGGGGTCGTGCACCTGCTGCGACTGCTCCACCTTCCGCTGCAGGGCAGGCTTCAAGTTGAACGGCTTCAACCGAGTGGCAGAGCTCTTTCTCTTGTTGCCTTGGTATGACAGGAGGTTCGACTCGCGGAACGACCGGATCTGGTCGAGCGACTCGTCGTACGACAGCCGGAGGTAGCGCTCGTTGTGCACCGAGAGATGGCCCTGTGGCAGGTACTTGGAGCCCGAGGGGGCCAGGGTTTGTGGTCCAGGGGTGTTGTACGAGGAGAACCCAGCCAGTGGCTTGACAAGTGCCAGGCCGGAGATCGAGCGCACTGTGGCCTCCCGGTCGCTTGGTGGCGGCTTTCTCCCCGGTACCTTTCTCTCGCCGGCCAAGAAACTTGGCGCCTGGGTCTGGTTTGCGGCAAACGCGGTCTCGGTGGCAGCAGCAGTGGTGGCGGCAGCCAACGCGGCAGGCCCCAAGTTGTGGTTCAGCTTCAGCGACTTGAAGCTTTCTTCGCCTTTGCGTAACGAGGAGAAGCTGGATGTCTGGGTATGGGCGGTGTTGTTGAGATACGGCGGCACAAAAATCAGGTCGTTGTCGCCCCCGGCCGATTTCGGATCCTCCTCGTAGCTCTGCTCATTGAGATTCGTCTGCAACTCCTGGAGTCTTTTGTCGTACGTGTCGAACTTGTTCTCGTCGTCAATGTCCTGGAGACGCAACCCGTGGGGACTGTCACGTGGGCTGTCATATCTCTGCTGCACCCGAGGACTATCGTACCGTTGTTGCATCTTCGTGGGCGTCGAGTATGGATCTGTCGGCGACGTCATCTGGGTGTTGGCAAACGACGGCTGGTAGGACAGGCGGAAGTTCAGAGAGCGGTAGTTAGAGGAGGTGTAAGTAGTGCTGCTTGCAAGGGTGTCTCTCTGGGACCCGGCACCGGCGACACTCAGGGTAATGCCTCCAAGCGAGGCGGCAGTCAACGAAGGGAACTTTGTGTTGGCCCTCTGGTAAGTGCTGCTGGTGTGCTTTGTCTCAGTGACCGGCTCCTCGCTCTCAAAGAAGAAGCCCTGCGACAATCTGTGGCCAATGGCCAGCTCGGAGGTCCTGCTGTCTCTCCGCGAGTCGACCAGGGAACTGCTTTTAGAACGAGAATGCGTCGACGCAGAGGTCTGGGGAGCCAATGCCCCCAGCGCATACGCTTGCGCAATGCGGATGTCTTCAGAGCCCATCAGCCCAGTGCTCGCGTTCCGCTTCTGCTTCCCCTTCAGGCCAAGTGACAACGTCAGGCCCAGGCCAAGCTTGGCGGTGTACTTGTGGATGTCGGGGAGCGGGGTGTTGTGCATCTCCGAGGTCATTGCTTCGAGTGTCGAAGTCGTGACGGTGTTTCTCTCCAGAGACGGGCCAATGGTGGACCCACGCTGACTGTCATACACAGAAGACGCCCTGTTTCCCTTGTACTCTGGCTCGTTCAAATATGAGCTGTAGAGATTGGTCAAAGTGTTGCGCGAGGCATTAGAAAAACGCTGGTCGTCAGACGCTGACGGGGCATTGAGGAACCCCGGCTCCGGCAACTTATGTTCTGGCGCCTTGTGCTCCTGGCTCTGCCCCCCGCTCTGCTCGCTGACGGCCGAGTGGAAACTCTCCAGCGTGGTGAACGTGTTCACGCTCGTCGTCAGCGGTTGGTGCAGTTTCCGGCGTTCGCTTTGCTTGCTGGCAGCCGGAACCGTGCTGAGCACCTGCTCTTTCTCCTCGCTGTTTCGGCTCTGCGACGAGATGCTGACAATGTCAAGCTTGCCGTCGGACAGCTGCGAGTGCGCCTCCTCGGAGATCGGCTCCCGCGCAACGTTTCTGCGCGGCGACTTGTCGTGCTGTCTTGGCGAGTCGCTTGATTCTAGCCCGTCGAGGTTCTCAATGATGTGGCTGGTTGTCCCCTGGTGCTGCTGTTGGTGGTGGTTGTAGAAGTACCGGTAGTACTCGTAGTCGTCCTCGACGTCCATAAAAGAGGCAGGGGGAAGTGGCGACGTGGCCGCAAACTCGGTGGAGGTCTCGGAATACGTGCTGGTCAGCTCTCGTTTTGGGGTGGTGTCGGCGCTTGTCTGTAGCGTCAAGTGGGAAGGTTTTCCGCTGGCGTCGCGCGGATTGAGCACTTCAAACGACTTGCGCGAAGAGTTGAAAGACGCAGTGCTACTCCGGTAGCTGGCCCGCGAGATGATCAGCTTGAACTTCTCCTTGATCGGCGTGCGGCCAGACTCTAGCGACGGTCGTGTCTCGGCCGCCTTCTTTTTAGGCGACTCGAATGGCAGGGACATTTCTTGACTATTTCCCTATGCTCTTGTTTTTGCTATGCTCTTGTTCTTGCTATGCTCCTGCTCTTGCTGTGCCTTGTTCTAGCTGTGCTTTTGTTCTTTCTTGTTCTTGCTCCTTGTCAGGTTTGCATTGGCCGGGTCTGGAAGAATGTCGTGAAAAGAAATTGGGACCTGAAAAAGCTGATATCCTGTCGAACCGCGATGCAACAAATCTGTCTGACTTGCAATGAGTGTGTTGATGTGTGTGCTTTAACGAATGTGTGCGCGAACGAGGGTGGGCTGAGAACAGAACAACGTTGGTTTTTCGCAGAAAATTACACTACTGTCGATATCAGGGCCCCATCCAGGGCAAACACCACTGTTTTGGGAAATTGGTGGATAGGGAAAACTCCAAACAAGTGGGCAGAACAATGCAGCCGCGTGCGTGGGCGCGCGTCAGGGCGCGCGACGACGCATCAAAGTCCCGTGTTTTTCGCGTGTCGTGCGTGGCTAGTAATATAGAGTAATGCAGAGTAGCAAAGAGTAATTGAGTGTTGGAGTGCTAAAAACAAAAATAAAGATTGCTGTCATCAAACAAGGCCACTTTTAGAGCAACAGCCCATTTTTTTCCCATTTTTTTTCCGGTTAAAACCTTTATTTTCCATGGAAATACGACACCGCTCTCGAGTCCTGTCTTACTCCGAAATGTATGTTTCACGACCGCCTGCGTCTGCCGGGTTTGGGCAGGCAATTCGCTAGCACTGGCACCACTAGTTAACGTGAGCCGTGCAAACAAATCAGAATGATCCCTGCTCTTTGTCAGACCTAGTGGACGGGACTGGTCAGGGTCGTAGGGGATTGCTAATATTTGTCGGGGCAGATTTGAGGCAGGTTCGTGGGGTTCTTTGCTGCTGCTTTTTGTCCGGCTTGTGCTTGCTTCTGGCTGCCGCAATTGCGCTCTATTGTTGAGCGCCACAGGGCACAGCGGCCTATTTTTAGAAAGCAGAAAAACAGGCCCCGCGAAAAAACGCTGCGAAAACGCTGCGAAATGTGGCTGCGAAAAAAAGCCTACGAAATCGGGCCAGGCGTGAGGTAGGCGCGGCTGCTTGGAGACATACAGAAGTGACTCGAGGAGAGCATGATTCGTCAGGGGGCAGCGCAGGCACAGGCTTTATCCCAGATCACTACTAAGAATAACTCGGATCACTGCCGAGAAGTGGCATCGATCTATGATATTTTTTCTGTCAGCCCCGTTTACAGAAAACTCCGGTGCACTTGCCATGCTACACATTCCGCTTTTCACGCACCGTTCCTGCTCCCTTCGATTTTTCACTCCCTCCTTTTCCGCTGTGGAACGCCGCATTGTAACTTAACACAGGGGAACATTACAACGTTGGGGGCCGGCCCAAGCCCTCCAAGAAAACTCTAGGCCAAATCTGCGGGCCTGTTTAGAAGCCCCCGCCGACTCATCGCTTTTCCTTTGACGCCATCGGCATCGGCATCGCAACCTCAGACATGTCTGGCCACGACGCGGCGTGCCTGCGCGTCTTGAAGGGATGCCTTGCAATGGGCCCCTATATTTAGTCACGCCCATGATTGGACAGCCCCAGACGCCACTTTGATGTCCCACTTGCAAGCCATGGCTGCGCAGTGGCGTTGCCGGTTAATTAAGCAAGCCACAATTGCCGGGAACGTGGGCAACAGTGGGACGCTGAGTGACCGTAAAGCTGCACCGTAAAGCTGCACCTAGAGTCGACACTCCTACACTTCTCTACTGGACCAGAACTTACTGATCACTACTCTGCTGACCACTACTCTGCTGGACCACAGCTCTTGTTCCCTCAGCTAACCCCCCGCTAACAGGCGACTAAACTCCTGTCAACTAGAGCACTCGCAGCACACTGGCTTCGCCAACACTGCTCATGCACTGGCGCTGGTGCACACCCGCCGGCACCCCCCTTGGCCCCCCAGTGGCCCCCCGTGCGGCTATGCGGCGTCAACGGAGTTGGCGAGAACAAGGCAATAAGCACACCCGTGGGGCAAGCACAAATCTAGCCAAGTTCGCAGGATAATAAAAGTTTGCATCAAGTCGATCAATTTCGCAAGATAATAAAAAGGGCTCAAAAACTGAAGGCTTGCGATTTGCGCAGAGGGCTCAGACTGGTGGTGGTGTAGGCAACAATAATCTGCGTGAAGCCAGGGCCCACGATCTCGGTGAAACTTCCACACCCCAAATCACAGAGTCGCAGTGAGTAACCTCCCAATTCCAAGTCGGTGGCCATGCAGGGGTCCCGATAAGGAGCAGTGCGTTGGCGCGGCCAATGTGCTGCGGGTGCTCTGGCTGGCCGGTGCTTGACAGGAGTTAGTTGAAGAGATCAATAAGGTTGGCACCAGATCACAATAGGTGTTTTCGGCGAGTTCCAGTTCCAAGTCATGCAGGGTTGCTAATAGCAAGGTCCATTGCCTGGCACAGGCTCAATACTTTACCTGGCACAGGCTCAACACTGCTTACATTGCTTTCCATATGTATATGTACAACGAAATAAAAACTCTAATAGTATGCTCCATAGCCGATTCCCAGAGTGCCCAAGGGGCGACTCGAATCTGGAGTTTCCCAGGTTGTGGTTCTCCTCGAACCGGTAAATACTCTGACAAGTACTTTGTGGATGCGCGAGGCAGTGAGATAGCTCTGAATCCTGGATCCCAGGAGTTCAAATCCAAGCTGGCAGAGAACAGCAATGGCAGAGGCCAATGGTTGGAGCCTCGTCACAAGTCGGCGTCGCTATTATCAGCAGAAACCCAGTCGCAGCTTGGACCCAGCGCGCCACATGGTTTCGCGATAAATGGCAGGAGGACTTCGAGGCCTGTTCGGTGCGTGTCAGCGAGGTCTGTGCAACTCGCATGTGAGGTAGTAATGATGGTGGTAGAACACAAGTCAATGTGTATTACCGTTTTTTGTTCAGTCTAACAAAACAAAGTCGCCGATGTCGAACATGGTAGCAGGTGCTGCGGGCCGGAGCCATAACCGCTGCACACATTCCAGATGTGCACAGCCAATCAGTGTAAAGAGTGTGAGAAAGTGTGTAAAAGAGTGTAAAAAGAACTAAACTAGAGAAAGACCACTGCTGGGTTATGCAACCGGCTACCGTGAAGGACGTCGTCGTCGTCAAAGGCGTCGCCCAAGATGTCGCTTGGGTGGGACGAGGAGAAGTAGTTTGGGAACTCCGACTTGACGGTGGGGTTCAGGTCGAAGTCGGAGGGGAGGAACATTGGGTTTGTCAAGTTCGAGAGGTACTCGTCGACGCGGCCAACGTCGGAGTCGTCGACGGTGGACACGGGGCTCAGGCGGCTCTCGCCACTGAGCAGGCTCAGCGAAGAGACGTTCGACAAGAAGTCGTTCGACGTGATGTCCAAGGTCGAGCCGGCGTAGTTTGGCGAGCTCAGGTTCTTGAACGGCGAGATGTACTCGTGCTTGACGTGTGTAGGGGTGGACAATGGCGAGGCGATCATTGGCGACGCCATGGTCTGTGTGGTGACGGGCTGGGGCCGCTCGACCTTGACGGTCTGGATCGCGGCGTGGGCGAGCGCGTGGCCAGGGGCAAGGCCCGGGCCAAAGCCTGGGGCCGCCGACAGAGCCTCGACGCTCTCGGGCTGGCCCTCGGCGTTGCCCTCAGGCGTCAGGCAGCGCGACTTGGTGTCGTCGCCGTCCTCGTCGAGGCAGAGCGGCTGGATCAACTCGATCTCCGGAATCGGCTCCTCAGAGAGCACCGACAAGTCAATGCCGTCCGCGTCGCCGCCGAGCTTCTTGAGAGCCTCCAACAACTTGTCGCCAAGCTTGAGGAGGCGCGCCTCCTTGGCCTGGTGCGCCTTGATGTTGTTCTCCAACTTGTGCACCGAGCTCTCGAGAAACTCGACGTGCTTCCGCTTCTTCTCGCGCGAGGCGTGGGCGGCGCGGCGGTTGCGGAGAATGCGCTCGATCCGACGCTGCTCCTTCTCCTCCTGGGTCTTGGCCCGCTTTCTTGGGGGGAGGGCGCTGGTGATAGGGGGAAGGTCGCTCATGGTAGAAGAGAAAGGAAGAGTGTAATAATATAAAGAAGAAGTGAATATCCTGGGTGGGGATGAGAGGAGTAGATTTCTGATCAGCAAAAGTTTCAGGCCGGGGCTGGGATTATTTATACAGGGGCGGTGTGTCTATCACTGGAAACACGCATGGTCCCACAGGCGATTAGGGGGGTTATGCACGCAACAGTAGGCAGCGTTTCAGCCTACTACCACCGCGTGCTGCTAGGCAAGGCGTCCCGAATCAACGGGGGACTTGACACCCCGCGTCGTGGGCGAGCCCAAGCACTGAGCCAGGCGGAGCACAGCCAAGGCTGAAAATAGCACATTTCAAATCAGAGCCACGGTCATCAGCAGGTCACGAAAAGCCCACCCATTTTTTGCCCCCGTTGATTCCACGCACACCTCTTGGGATTGCGTCTGCTGAGGTATTTTGCCGGTTAGCGGGAACCCCAAGTGGTGGTTTGTGCTTGTGCTTGGTGCTTGCCTGGTGAGGTGCTTGGCTAGCGCTTTACTCAGGCACGGCCATTCCCGCTTAGCTTTGGCGGCGATGACTGGCGGCGGCGGCTTGCAGGCGAGATCGCAGCGCCTGGCGGCGGGTCGTGGAAGTCAGGCCGCCCGCCCACACCCGCGGGGGCTGCTAAAACAGCCGCTTGGGCCTGGTGCGGGCCCCTCGCGCGGGCGATCCCGATTGACGCTAAGAGGCGGCGGGTACACAATCAATAAGCCCAACGCTAGTGGAAACCACACCAAAAACTGTAACACAGACTTGTTCACTGCGCTGCGCTTTGTGTTCAGGTTGTGGGGCTCTGAGGATATTCCTCTCCGGTATGTGCTCTTGGCTCGGGGGCCAAATCTGGCAGTTGTGTGCTGCTTCTATGCGCATTTCACCGGGCGGAACACCTGGTGGGCAGAATTCCATGCTCCGTTCATGCAGCGCCCATGCAATACGCATTTACTTCACCAGTGACTACAGCATGGGCATATTCCATTCCGTACAGGCGGCCCCGTTCGCCCCAAATTGATGCACTGGAAGCCTTCGATTCCGCCGGAAAGAAGAGCAGAGTCTCGGTTTTGTACACAAGTAGGTTGGCCATGAGCCCCACAGAGCCAGGGGGCTTTTTTCCCGATTTCTGATTTCTTCCCAATGATCCATGCTTTGCTCTGACATCACGGCTGATTTCTCGCATCACGTTTTGCAGCACTTTTTAGGTTCGCACCCCAGCCCTTCAACTTCCTGGCGCGCGCCCACAGGGCGCTAGCATTTTACCAGAGTAAGTTTCACTAGCAAATCCTAACTTAATGCCTGCAAAGGGTAGCCTAAGTGGGGTGTCGCAGCGCGGTTCACGCAGTCGGCAAGTCGCCACAACTGCACTTGCCAATGCTCAGCTCTGTCCGGCCAGCATTCTTCGCGTAGGCGGGCCAAGGTCGCCCCATCTGCCTGCCAATTAAATGACCACTTTTTTGTGTACACGCCGGCGCTGGGCGCCCCATGTCAACGCATTTGTGCGTGGTGCTTAGCGCCAGCCAATCCCAGGGCGCCGCGAGCCCCGCTGGGGGTGCACTGCGCTGCACAATGCACATTACCCGGCCGCATGGGGCCGCGGCCCGCCTGTCAAATCACGGACATTAGAGTTGGCGGCGGCAGCGGCCGCCCTAAGCGAAGGGCCGCTGGTGGCCGCAAAGAAGACTTGCCTATTCTGTAAACCAGTGAGGAATTGCTTTTGAGAGCACAAGAAGTGAAGCCGTCACTCAAAGAAATTGAAAACCACTGGCGAATCTCGCTGGCTCCGCCAACGAGTTTTCGAGCTTGGTTTCATGCCAAAATCTCACCGCTGCACGCCGACGCAAAAAAACAAGGAATGTCTCAGAAATTTCAGGCGCCCCCTCGGGCGCAGCGCGCAGCGCCAGCGGGTGTCTTCTGGAACCTCTCTTTGACGGGTCGCGCAGGTTTGAGCCCGGCATTTTGACCGGGACCCAGCGCAGCGCATGCGAGCCGCAAGTCGCTAGCTCGTGATAAATACATTCCATATACACCGATCGGGACTAAGCGAGGCGCCGTGCTAAGCACCAATAGTTCCACGCAGCAGAGGCGCTTCCTTAGAGGCAGCCTCACTAGCACTATCCTTCCCAATTAGTCCCCTTCTGGAAGAGTCCCGCCAAGCAGCACGCCCTAATGGGATCCTCCCATTTACGAACATTTGCACTAAAACTCTGTGCTGAAAATCTGCATCGCCACTTCCCAATCTTCCGGTCTGCATTTTGCAGGAGGGGCCAATGCGATGCTCGGGCGCCCCTGCAGCCTCGCTTAGACGCCGGCCTGGAATTCTGACTCTCCCCGCCGGATGCACTCGTGGGCGGACTTACAGAGCAAAGCACTGTTTGTGCTAGTACCTGAGTCACTGCTGAAACTGATTTCTCACGGTGCAAGGCCTCCCTTGGGGCATGCCGTCTAACATTACCCACTCTCAATACTTACTGCTTTGGGACTTAATTGCCAGGCGCGAATGTCTCACCTCCTGGCGCGCCTCCTAGCACCTCCCTGGCCCAGCCACCAACATGTGTGTCTGGAGTGTATGCCCCTAAAACTTGCGGGCTGAAACATGGATCCCGAAAAGGTTGCCAGTTGAGGAGCTTAGTTTAGGTCGTAAATGAGAGACAGCTGCTGCATCGGCTCGCAACATTGTAACGGGGTCTTACCTTAGATCAGACCAGAAAACATCAGAGTCGAACATTGCTCTGGAACATGCTGCAAAGGTTGAGATGCGCGCGGATTTACGATGGAAGTCTACGATGGCGGTCCGACTTTGAGCGACGGGCTCTCATTCTGCCCGCATCAAAATTATTTCTGCAGCATTCCACAACCGTGCTACTGTACGAGTTGAGTAAAGGACATTGCCCTTTGTTACTGCACCCGGCCACTGTCGGTTGTCTGAACCCGAGACCCGTTCACTTTGTTTTCAAATGGTTTTCATACTACGCAAGCGTGAGCTGAGGATCTGCGCCAAGCGCTGAACATTTTGCTGGAGAACGTGAGGTGATTCGTTGGAGCTACGGTTTGTTTCTGATTTTTGATGATTAAATTTTAATAATTAAATTTAATAATTTTGATTTGTAAAATTGAAAATAAATTGTGTAATAATTTGCAGTAGGTACAGCGTAGATCAATAATTTTATCGTTGTGTAACTTTACTCTTTGTCAAACCCCGAGAAGTATTACCCAGATAACACCCAAAAAAATCGAATACTCCACAATGAGGTGAAAAAACTACCCGTGAGATATTCAAAAACTTACAACCAAAAAAGAGTATTTTTTGAAATCTTTCATGGGCATTTTTTTCATTTAGGAGTCCTGTAGCTAGGCCGTTGGTCATTATTTTTTGGCGCACAACGCACGATGCGGATGCGCGCTGAAAAATTTCGGAATTCAGCTGACTTACGGTACAATACCACCACACAACAGAGCACCATGAACGTGCTAAGAACGTCCGCGAGGGCCCACTTTCTTCCACGACTCATAAGAACCAACATCTCTGTCGTCAGAAACGCCTCCTCGAAAGCAAACAAAGGCCGCAGCATGAAGTTCGGGCTCTTTGTCGCGATGGGCGCGTTTTCCTACCTCATGCTCGGCCAGGTTGTCCGCAAGGTCGACAAGTTCGAGCGCAAGAGTGTCACTGAAGAAGAGTTTGAGCGGATGCAGGCCGGGTTGAAGCGCAGAGTGAAGCTTTATGCCGACAATAGCGTTTACGTGGCGTTGACGGCGTTTCCAGTGAGCTTTGAGGTTCCGGGGACCTTAGTGTTGGACGTCAACAGTTTGTTGGAAGAGGAGAAGAACACACCAGGCTCCAAGTACGGAGCGTTAATCCAAGAGAGCGAGCAGTTCAAGCGGAAGATTCCGGTTGGCACCGTCACCTCTGTGGTGGAGCAGAAGCTCAGATCGCTCGAAACGGCGCCAAAGAAGATAGTTGTGTGCAACTTCCCTGACTCGATCAATGAAAGCATCAAGTTTGAGGAGAAGATCTCGACGGTGGACGTGGTGGTGGCGCTCAGGGGAGAGACGTCTGAGGTGGCCCAGTATTTCGACACCGTGGGTAAAGCCCGGGAGGTGGGGAGTGCCAAGGGGTTGGTTGGGGAGCTCAATTAGTAGTGCAGGGCGAAGCCAGGGTGCTGCGAAAAAACCATGTCGCTGATCTGCTACTTATAAGTAAAAATATCAAAAGAGTGACTCTGCCGGGAAAAACATGTGTGTTACGTTTTCCTACGAGAAATCTATCAGCTCATTCTCAGCAGCACTTTTTCCTAACTGGTTAGCAGTCATTACACAGTGAGAATGCTCCACGCCATCTAAATAGTAACAATCCATGTCAATAGTCAGTGAAGGTGTATCAGCAGGCAAGTGGACAGCAGCAGGGAACAAGCAGTGTATGTTGCTGAGAGTCGTATCATTCTGATGGAGTGTGCTTATTTCTTCTCCACCCTTTACTACCTACACGAAAATTGTAAATTCTTTGGAGCATTTGCCAGCCAGTTGAGTTACCAATGACCAGTGAGGGAGTTCCAGTGGCTTGTTTCTAGCGCCACACAGTAGCTAAGACTAGGAACCAGCACTTCACAAGTGGCCAAGCACTGGTACATACAGCATCACACTTCGTGGCCAAGAGTACATAGAGCACTTTGTGGCAGGCTGCTTACGGCTTTCCGTCAAACATTCTCATTCTATTTGAGCAACTAACTAATCTCGATCCGCAGATGCACTGCTAAGCCAGTCTGAAGTTACTTTACTAATTCACATCACTGCTTCTGGCATAGCGTGTTGCTGAGTGGTACACGACTCCTGCTGCTGAATAGTGCCTACCACTGTATGCACTGCTTCAAGTGTTGCCTGCGCAACACCCTGGCTCCGTCAGCGTCTTGCTGAACTAAGCGATAGTAGAATTCGCCGTCACCTCAACGTCATACTTGAAGTCAAAGTAGCTCTTGTCAAAGTGGTGCACTCTCACATAACCGTCCTCTCCCCCCGAGGCATACGCCGTCCCGTTAGGATGTATGGCAATATAGTTCAACGGTCCAAAGTGCCCCGCAACTCTGCCGATCTCGTCCTGGAAGATCTTGTGGAAGAACCGCGCCTCGAATTTACCCTGCTTCGAGCTCGTGGTCGTCACGTCTCTGGCCTCCTGACCACCGCCAAGAATGATAAAGTCCTTGACGGGAGTGATCGTCGCGGAGTTCACTGGAGCATCGGCCTCAAAGGTCTTCATGACCTCCATGTTGTCCACGTCCAAGAGCTTCGCAGACTTGTCCTTGGACGAGGTGATGAAGTAGGTTCTGTCCTGGGAAAACTGAAGATCGGTGATCTGGCCGGTGTGGACCTTAACTCTCTGGACCAACTCACCGGTCTGGGCGTCGTACTTACTGAGGGTGCCGTCGAAATGTCCGGCAATGATGTACTTCCCGAGATACGAGTAGCTCACAATCATCACCTTCTCCTGGCCCTCGTCCGTCGGTATCTCGAGCTTCGGCTCGGTGCTCTGGCTCTTGAGGTCCTTCTTGTTCAAGGGGAACACGCGTATGCACCCCTTGTGCCCCATGAGCTGGTCCGTGACCATCACAAACTCGTCCCGGTGCTCGCAGAACTCCACCTTTCTCGCTGGCGTCTTGAACAACCAGGTGTAAAGGCACTCGCCAGTCTTCACGTCAAACAACTTTGCGCTCGAATCACCGCTCGCGGTCAACGCCAACGCACTGTCTGCCGTCGCGTCGATCGACCAGATCGCACCAGTGTGGCCCTCGAGGGTCCCGAGACGCTCGCCATTGTAGCTGTACCAGACCGAGGCAATCGAGTCCTTCGACACCGAGAAGATGAGGTCGCCGTCGCGGTTGAACTTGACCTGAGTCAACGCTCTCTCGTGGCCTTTCCTATATGTTAGTTGAGTTAAAAAAGAGGGGTTTCTTTGGTATATACTTACAACATAATAGGTCTCATCTTGAATGTGTGCTGTAGTGGCCAGGCCAGTGGTGAAGATTCGAAAATTTTTGACCAAATTTCGATCACGTGACATGGGCTAAAGGAGGGAGGAGTGGCGAGTATCTTGGAGGAAAGGGCAGAGTGTTAGTTGAAATTTGACTAGTACGGGTATTGGTGGCATAGAAAACTGTTGTCTAGAAGTTTAAGAGTCCCTGACATCTTCCGAGCAAACGGCGGCGGCCTTGTCTCCATATCTTACCCCATGAGTAGGCCGGGCAACCCCCAAGATGCACAGTGCATGCGCTATGTTAGACAGGAAACCACTCATCTCCAGTTACCATAGGTCTGCCAGAAGATGAGCACTCCCTCCGACAATGACCTCGTCTCTACCAACTCATATGGCCGCAAGACGTGGAACAAAGAGGCGTATGCGAAACGGGCGCGGGACAGCAGGCGGCAGCCGCAGAGCGCGCCAGACGCAGTGAAGCAGGACATCACGAAGCGCAAAGTGGAGATTGATTTCGCGGCGAACTTGAACCAGAAACAACTTGTGAGCCAGCTGTCGCTGGTGCTGGTTCACAAAGGCAAAAGCAGTGGGTTCTATTGTGAGATCTGCAACCTCACGTTCAAAGATAACTTGACGTTTCTCAACCACATCAATAGCACGAGGCACTTGGAGCAGAGCGAGTTCAAGACGGGGCAATTGAACAAGAATGTGACGCTTGACGATGTGCGGCAGAAGCTCGCGGCAGTCTATGAGTTGCAGCAAAAAAATATGGAGAAAGAAAACGATTTGTTGGTGTACGACTTGAAGAAGAGGGTCGAGGAAAGACAGAGGTTTGAGGAGGAGCTCAGGCAGAGGAAGAGGCAGAAAAAGAAGGCAAAGCAGCAGGAAAGGCTGGAAAACAAAGGGCAAGGCGACAGTGAGATGATGCGGCAGATGGGGTTCACCAGTTTTGCAAGCAGCAGGTAGGGCGCCGAGCAGGAGCCAGTATGTAGTTCCTTAACGTTGATGCTACCTCGCTATTTTGCAGTGCACTGGCGAAGCACGGAGGAGTTGCTCCAACTCTCGGCCTCTGGAGCAGGCTACCGAATAAGTTGCAGCCTTCTGGGGCAGACCACAGCTTCAAAGAAACATTAAACCCCCGGGTGAAACTTCCGGGTGAGACCTCCTACAGTTTATTAGGCATATGCTAGGCCAACTACCGCCTCGCCAATGCACTGCCTACTGAAAGAATGTGCTATAGTATGTGTTGTATTGTAAAGCCCTAGAACACGGAACTTTGAGTGTCCTTGATCAGACAGTTGTCTTGGACAGATTCAGAAATAGGCGAACCATCAGTCGACTAAACGGCTACTTCTTCATCTGGGCCTGCGCCTCGGCGGCCTTGCGAGCGTCCGCTGTTGTTAGTAGGGAGGTTTCAGAAATTGCGACGCGCCCCAGTCTTTGCCCAGCACCATTCATAAAACAAGCACCATCATAAAACAAGCACCATCATAAAACAAGCACCATCATAAAACAAGCACCACCATAAAACAACATTCCAAGTAACACCGACCAACATCGGCATCGCAGCACCCAGGCTTCGCCAGTGCACTGCTTAGCCTTCGAAGCCATTGCTGATTGCTGCGAGCCACGACTTTGGAAGTCATCTATTGTGATCTCAAACGTTAACTCAAAGACCGCAAGAACTGCGCCAGACGACACTGCCAACTCCGTCTAGACGACACTATGCTGCCAATGCCGTGCCGGCTAAGCAGCAAGGTAGCCGGTCTCAACAGTGATCTCAGCAGTGTGTGTCGGCTGATGCTAACACTATCGCACTGCCTCTGTCGGCTGATGTCTTGTATGATGTCTTGTTATCGCATCCGCCAGTCTTCGACTGTCGAATGCTCGCTGGTGCTGAACTGTGCTGCTGTGCTGAGCTGTACTACTGTGCTATTGTGCTAAATCACACCGCTCGCTTAGCGTGTATCGGCTGCTGTCTAAGACCATCTTCGATCGTCAGGTGTTTGTGAATACTGCAAAGAAACACGCAGCAGCACTGCCTCGCTTCGCTTGCCAGGCCACTGCTGTTGTCTAACACTATTGCATCCGCCAGTCTTCGACTGTCGAATGCTTACTCACCTGCCGCCTGCTTCTGGCGCAACTTGTCGGCATCGGCCTCCATCCGCTTCTTTGGGTCTCCCAGCTGCTTCTTCTTCTCCTGCTGCTGCTTCTTCAAGTTCTTTTCCCGCGCCTTGTCTCTCTGGTTTCCTCTGGTCATCTTCAAGCGAGCCGTGGCCGATGCTTTGTCACACGCAGTGGCACTGCAAACCCTTGGAATTTCTCAGAGCACCAGCGGAGTCGCAGTGGGCCACGTGAAGTCGATCGATCGGTCGAGTACCGAGTACCGCGAGTACCACGGAGCACCACTGCATAGTCGTACTGTTGACATAGCCAGTAACAGATATATATTTATTTGTCAAAAATGTCCGACTCCGCAATTGAAGAGCCAGAATTGACTCAAGAGGAGAAGCTTGAGGCGGCCAGAAAGAAGGTGGGTAGCATTCGACAGTCGAAGACTGCCGGATGCGATAGTGTTAGACAGCAGCCGATACACGCTAAAGCATTGCCATAATACAAGACATCAGCCGACAGAGGCAGTGCGGTTTTTTAAGCTATCAGCCGACATTGAGGCATTGCGATAGTGTTAGCGTCAGCCGAGACATATTGTCAAGCCGTGTCTTTGGCTCAGTCTTCGTCTGCACTGGAAAACGGAGACTAAACTCATGGCTCCAGTCCACCTTGCCAGACAACTTACTAACAGCAGTTCGAGAAGTTGAAAAAGAAGAACAAGAAGAAGAACAAGAAGAAGGAGGGCAAGGAGGAGGCGAAGCAAGAGGAGGAAGAGGCGAAACTGGAGGAGGACGCCAAGGCCGAGGAACCGAACGAAGAGTCGAAGGCCGCTCCCGAGGTCAAGGATTCCAAGCCAGAGGCCAAGCCAGAGGTCACGCCCGAGCCAGCGAAGGACGAGGCGCCGGAGGAGACGAAAGAGGAAGTAGTGGAGAAAGAGGAAGTCGTGGAGAAAGAGAAAGAGCCAGAGAGCAAGACGGAGAGCAAGTCAGAGACGAAGCCTGAAAGTAAGGCTGAGACAAAGCCAGTGAGCGAGCCAGTGAGCAAGAACAAATTCGTCGTTGGAATCGAAAACGCTCCTTCCAAAGATGATGCCACTCGGGACGCGATGTTCGGCTCTGAGGCCACGGAGCTCGACGACTTCTTTACCAGTTTGGACGTGAACAAGGAGGCTCCTAAGAGTGACACCAATGAGGAGAATAAGGTGGAAAGCGCACCGCAGGTCGAGAATGTACCAAACGTTGAGAGCACTTCTGCTAAGAGCGCTGAGAGTAGTACCGTTAGTGCTATTAAGAGCACTACTGACAGCACTGCGTCTTCGTCTTCTGCTGACAAGGACAGAGAAATTGCGGAGCTAAAACTGCAGTTGGAGAGCGCCAATGCCGAGTTAGCAAAAGCTAAAAAGGACAACTCCCTGTTGCGCTTTGAAAAAATGGACCTTCAGGAAGAAGTCGAGACGTTGCGGGAGACGATTGCCGAGATGAAGCTTTCTGGTGCGAAGCGTGTCGACAATGCGCGTGGCACCGACGATGAACTGGAAGTGGAGCTATCGCCTGAGCCGCCAGTGAACCGCAGAACGTCGTCGTTCTTTGGCGGGTACCAGCCGCAGTACCAGCCGCAGTACCAAGTGCCCGAGCTGCAGCCAGGCCCGTCGTACGAGGAGATCAGAGTGCAGTTGGAGCAGTGGAAGGACTGGAGCTTGGACATGCGGCAGTGGCGGTCGGTGGGGTCCGGGCCGGTGGTTCAATTTTAAACACTATCAGCACCGCAAAAACACTATCAGCACCGCGTAAGAACCGTGTTAGCACAGTGGTTTGAATGACTTCCGCGGACTACCGCTTTCAGAGAATACCCACTTATGTATGAACAGAATGTACGAACCAAGACGCAAACTGTAGTGGAAGGTATAGTAAGAAACCAAATGGACCAGCACTCGAACGCTTTTCTTTCTGACTTAGAAAGCTACCTGCTAGCCGATACACTTTTACACGGTTTGAGATCTTGTTCCCGGCACCATTACAACTATAATATTCCATGAACATCCTATTCTATTGATGATCCTATGTACAGTTCTGATGGGTAGGTCAATGTGACAGCTTTACCGGCCACCCTACTAAATCTTCTGTTCGGTTAGCTTCCGCCATATACCAGCCTCGTACCAGCCGGCAAGATGAGCAGCGCCTCACTGACGTCGCCTCACTGATGTCGCCTCACTGATGTCGCCTCCTTGATGTCGCCTCACTAATGAAGTACCTGCCCGACGTTGGAAATTCCACTAAGCTACTCTGCGTCGGTAACCAAATGCTGACTCTCTGTGCGACTATTTTGCATATACGATCTTAGCCCGTGGATGCTACTGGCAAGCAGTGAGAAGCAGCGCCTCTTGCTCCACTCGGCCCTGCTTCTCATCTAAACCGGCACAACGCCAACCCCCCCTGGTTCTTCAAAGCCGCCTCCTGCAAATCCACCACCTCGCCGTCCGCCAATTTCACGAGCATCGTCTCGGCAGGCTGGATCGGCTTGATCTTTCTCACGTAGAGCCCCGAGGCCAACGCCTTCATCTCCACCGGGGTCAACTGGATTTTCAAGTTCGGCTTGGATATTAGCGAGATGTGGCGCAACACAGGCTGGTTGTCGCGGTACTTCAACCGCAACCAGAGCCGTCTGGTCGCAATGTTGTCGGGCGTGACCTCTTGAGGACTCTCGATGTCGTCCGGACCTTGGTCGCTGCCCTTCTGTATCGAGCTGATGTAGCCCTGTTTGTAGAGATTGAGCGAAACATTGAGATGAAGCTTGGTCAAGGGGATCTTGGCCATGCTCAAGCTGGCGCGGGTGCAGTTTGAAAGGTGCGAGCACACATTTGCTAAGTGAACAAGAGACATAGTGTTGTCGAACTTATGAGATTTTATGCACAAGTTGGTTTTCTCAATTTTGATTTTCATTTTTCACGCAGGTGAGATTTCGCCAGTCGGACAAACGCATGCAGGTGAACTGCTTCATACATTCACCGACCAACAACCGAGATGGGACCAAAAGATATACGCAGTTTGTTTGGGAAACAGCCCCAGAAAGTGACAAAAGCTAACAAGGAAGGTGCCAAGAAGGAGACTCCAGAGAGTTTGAAAAAAAAATTGAAATTGTCAGAGAAGGCGTCCAGTGCTTCGCAAGAGTCCAACCCAGTGCTGTTCAAGTGGACAGTGGAGCAGTCAATGATCAGTGTTTTGCCAAACGCTCTACTGACCAAGCCTGAAAACGTCAAAATTACTTCCTTTGACCTCGATGGAACGCTAATAAATACCAAATCGGGCCGCAAGTTTGCGATGGGCAGCGACGACTGGAAGTGGTTCAGCGACGCGGTGGTGGAGAAGCTCAAGGAGGCCCATAAGAGCAGTGTTTTAGTGATTTTCACCAATCAGGGAGGCTTGCTAGCACAAAAAGACTCTAAGTCGTACCAGAACTTCCACAAAAAGTTGCTGACGATATTTGAGATCTTGAGAAAAGAGAATCTAACTAACATCGCCCTCTACGCAGCCCCGAAGGTCCCTGCCGCCTTGAAGAAGCAGAACTTACCACAAGATAGCTCGAACGCGTTTTTTCATAATAGGAAGCCAAACCCGGGTCTTTGGCAGCAAATGCTCAAAGACTTGAAGTTCTTGAACTCTGAGGGGAAGTCGACGGTTGATATGGAGGGCAGTGTGTATGTTGGAGACGCGGCGGGAAGGAAGCAGGACTTCAGTGATAGCGATAAGATGTTTGCCAAAGCGGTGGGAATCAAATTCAAAACCCCGGAGGAGTTTTTCGACGTATGTGAGTGAACAAAAACTGACATTGAGAGACAATGCGGTGTCTTACTTCCCAGTCCGCTACCGCCTACGGCGAAAGACAAGTCTCTGTTAACTACTTTCTTGTTATTGCTTGACAAAGCGGTCATTTCTGACTCTGTGACCACTTCCATCAAAAGGTGAGTCTTCTCAGCCTTGATGCAAGGTTAGCCTGTAGGACACGAAGATGTCAGCGAGGTCAATACTGATTAGAAGGAAGGCTCTAAGTCAATCAATAGATTTGATTTTGTTCATGCTCCGAAAGTTCTCAAAAGATTGCCGTCAGCAGCAATGGATTAGTAAATTTTTGACTCTGGCCGATTCCTTCATTGGAAAGGAACGTCGGCTACGAAATTGTTGCGTTATTACTTTTAGAGGGAAGCAGTTTCTTTCTACCCAGTCAGCAGTGCAACTTTTGCAAATGATGGTTGATGGAAAACAGGTGACCATGAGTGAAAAAACATCACGGTCAGAAGAGAAGTGCATCTATTTGGATGTAGACGGAGTGGCTTTCCAAATTGTGGAATCTCGTACTTTGAGTCCTGAAGAGAAAGAGGCAAGAAAGTGGGCTTCTTTGGAAGACGTCAAGAAAAAAGTGTTCAACTACAGAGACTCCGTGAATAATTATTTTAGCGACGGCTCCGTCTCGATAATTTCCAGAAACTTGCGACATATGTCACTTCTCGAGAGATATTTGCTGGAAAAAGTACTAATTATTGGCACGGTGAATGAAATAGGAGAGGAAGTTAAAGAATGGAAGAGAAGTGCTTTGGCGCGCTACCGGTGGAACAACCACAAGGTTGTTATAGGCTTGCACGAGTTGTTGAAGGCGTTGCACCAAAGCACATCCCGAAAAGTAAAAAAAAAAGAGATTTCAACGCTTGGCCTAGAGTTTTACTCACAAAGTTCTGCGCTTAAATTTGAAGCAGCCAAGGAATGGAGCGGAAAAATTCTGACTTCAGAAAGCTTTGAGCAGTGGTCTGCCAGGTGGTGGGAACAGAAGAGATGGAAGATTTTCACGAAGTACGTTGAGAAGATGAAGAAAGTGGATGACTTCAAGAAGATTTTGAAACTGTTCGCTGCGTAGTCGTCAAGTGACAGCTTTCATTTAGCATACGATCTTGCTCACCATACAAGTTTTATTAATATACCAATGAAAGCGACTCTTGTAACAGTTGCAATTCAGGCTGGGAGTTGTGAACCAGCTCTCACTACGAATGTGGATACGTACTGCACATCCCTGAAACGATTGGTTTCAAGGCTAATAGATAACTGGTGGAGTTTTACAAATTATCCTCAAGTCATTAATGTTGGAGATAATCCGCGTTTTCAATTGTAATGTGGTGGGCAGTGGCCTTCTACAGTGGTAAATACATGGCTACTACTCTTGTAGGCCAGGTGAAACGGAAACCATTTGAAATTGAAAGGAAACTTACAAAGCAGTCATGTCCCAAGGAAAGGAAACAATGGCCCTGAGTAGCAATTTGCTCGAAACTGGGTGCTTGAGAAAGGAAAGGGGCCAGTGGGCGTAGCAAAAAAAGGAAAAAGAAAGGAAACGGTAAATTTATTATAAAACAAAGGCTTTTCCCAATTTCTAAAATAATTTTTGTCGCCAAAACCCACATTCCTTAAACCCTCAAGCCACTGATTGCTTACTAACCACTACATATCAAGTGGTGGTGGTAGACCGCAGCTTGTACTGACGTCGTGCATCACCACTGCTTTCACTCATTGCACCAGATCTTGATTGTTTGTATCTACACACGCTCCTTTAATTTACTCTGTCAGCAATACTCTGCCAGATGATCTGACCCATCGGGATCATTTGTCGGCAACACTCTGACAGCGTTTGCTACAAGCCTGCAAGCTTCTAACATACACACACCAAGTCCACCAGCAGTAACTTGATTACCATTTGTTTGAAACTTGAGAGGCATGCCGTGCGTTGTCCTGTATCTGTTTGCCATTGGAATCGGTAGTGATACCAGTCTTTACCAGGCAGAACCTTGCTTACAACACACGAGCCAAACTTCAAAACCTGCAGCGTGCCGTCTTGCCTTTGTTTGCCATTAGAAAGCGTTTCACCATTTATCTCTACCAGGCAGAGCCTTGCTTACGACACGCTTGTAGTATTTTGGAACTCACAGCTTGAGGCTTTGAATCTGTTGCCCCTGGACCTTGCTTTTGCTCTTACAGCTTTCGTTCTTTCATTGACTTAGCATCGTGTACTTGTCGAGTAACGCCTAACAGCTTCAAGCTTATTTACAGCCCCCTCTACAGTGTTAAATCCGCCTACCAGCTAAAGATGTTACTCAACTATGGTTGCGCTCTGCGCACATTTTGATTGCTCCAGAGGTTTGTCCAGTGTTTGCTTTTTATTTTTTACGTGCCCCTTTGCTTTCCACTAGCTTCAGCAGTTAATCGTCGCTTCTGCTGTCAGCCATTTGTCTCGCCCCCTCTACAATGATTCTCCGCCGACCAGCAAAAAATGAGTACTCTGCAAACATGGGTTAGCCAATACACGGTTTTTTTTTTGTCCAATGTAAACAAGCCTCTCAGTGTAAGGCATGAGCAGATGTGTACGCACAGTGCTACGACTTGACAGAGCTACAGTCAGAACTTACCATAAACCAACAAAGAAGAGGCCAGCATCTGAGCTCGTACTTGGATACCACACCTCTAGTTTTACAACTACAATGTGATCTTTCTCATCTCTCTCATTTATGGCAGGCGTGAGTGTGCGCTAATATAACTAATCTACTGGATGAAGCACCGTGGAGCGAAGCGACACAGCGCCAATGCTACACTGCGTATCGCGATGTCGCTTCGCACAAAAAGGAAACAGCGCCCCGCTGTCGCGGTCCACTGTTACTTTTTGTTCAAGAAACTCTGCGCCATGGAGGCGTACTTCGAAAAATCACTGCCGCCCTGCTGCCCCTGCTGGCCGCCTTGGCCCTGGTTCTGCTTGTTCCCCCCAAGCAAGCCCTGCGCAATCGACGCGTACTGCGAGAAGCCTCCCGACTGGCCCTGGCCTTGAGAGTGGCCCTGAGAGCTCGAGCCCGAACCGCCTAGGAAACCCTGGGCCATGGAGGCAAGGCCACCGAGACCGCCTTGGCCCTGACCCTGCGAGTTACCGTAGTTGCCTTGCTGCTGGTTACCATAGTTGCCCTGCTGCTGGTTGCCATAGTTGCCCTGCTGCGAGTTACCATAGTTGCCCTGCTGCTGGTTACCATAGTTGCCCTGCTGCGAGCTACCATAGTTGCCCTGCTGCTGATCAGTTCTACCCCCGTTGTACTGGTGGTTTTGGCCCTGGCCCTGCAGATGGCCCTGCGACTGCCCCTGGGGCTGGCCCATTGACTGGGTAAAGCCGTTGATGAGGTCGGAGATGTTGCCGAATCCGCCAGCAGAGGCGCCAGAGGAGCCCTGGTGCGATCCGCCTTGGGCCGAGCCATGCGATCCGGAGCTACCACCGGCAAAAGAGCTCAAAAACGAAGACATCCCGGCGCCTTGGCCCTGCCCGCTGTGGCCAGCACTGCCCGCCAACGTGGCAACCAATGGGCCCAAACTGCCCAAGGACTGAGAGCCGCCGCCGCTGGAAGTCTTCCCCTTGAGGAACAACTTGCTCAAGAGCTTGAACTTGTTGCTCTGCGAGCCGCCCTGGTTGAGCACCTGGTTCATCACAAGGCTCAGCAACCCGCGCTCCTGCTGCCCCAACGACCGGTCCTCGCTCACAGAGCCCTCGAGCAACCGCGCAAGGTGGCCCATGTTCTCGTCCAAGCGGCGCTCGAGTGGGGCGTCCTGCACAGAGTCGTTCAACTGGGCAGCCTTCTCGAACGAGGCGGTCGCCTCCTGGTACTTCTGCTGATTGACTTCGAGCTCGCCTTTCGCAAGATACGCGTGCGGCGAGTTTGGCTCCTGCTGGAGCGCGGCGTCTACCGCACGGGCAGCCTCGTCGGCGTTGCCAAGTCCCAAGTGGGCAATGGCAATCTGGGCAATGTGCTTTGGGTCGTTCGACTCGCGCGAGGCTTCGGTGAAGTGGTTCAATGCGGTCTGGTAGTCTCCGGCCAAGATGGCGGCCTCGCCCTGCTGTTCGTGGTTGGACATTTTTCGATGTGGTTGGATGTGCGAGACTCTCAAAAGTAGACAGCTGCCAGTGGAGTGCTACTTGTGAAACAGGGTTCTGGGGCATTGCTGTGCCACTGCTGTGCCAAACCCATGGATCATCATTACCCGGGAGGAGAGCAGTCGGCCAAGGGCAGTGAATAAGCCAACTCTCGACGCTACAATATGTGATATCAGCCAGTTGTCTAATATTAGCCAGTAATCTGATGCATTCTTACTGTAAATACAATGCACTGTTATGACAACAATCGGGTGGTGACTTCTGTATTTCAGGGCCTTACTTGATTGTCACTCCTGCACCTCACTCCTATTGCCTCCCCGCGATCGAGTAATCTGGACCGCCCATCCACTGCTGACGAGTCACATTTCGTTCACCACCACCCCTGCCCAACTGATAAGATGCCTGCTCGCCCGCAAATCCCCGACTCGCCCATCCCGCCGTTCCCTCTCGCAGAGTCAAGCAGCATTGTCGCCGGGTTCGGCCGCGGCTCCTCCGACTTGGGCATCCCCACCGCCAACGTGGTGTTGGACGACATGTCTGAGCAGTTCAGACAGTTGGACGCCGGCGTCTACTTCGGGTTCTGCCAATTGGTCAAGCAGGACAAGGGGGAGGAGACCAAGAAGGTCGAGGGCGGAGAGCAAACCAGGGAGGTCTGCTTCAACTACGGCCGGCATCTCCACGACTCGGAGCTCGGGCCACTTCCCCACGTCATGCTGATCGGCTGGAACCCGTTCTACAACAACAAGGAGAAGACCGCGGAGATCCACGTGATCCACAAGTTCAGCGACGACTTCTACGGGGCAAAGATCCGGTTCAACGTGCTTGGGTATGTCCGCCCGGAGTTGGACTACACCACGAAGGAGGCCCTCATCGAGGATATCCATCGGGACATCCGGGATTCGCAGGAGAGCTTGGAAAAAGAGGGGTACAGAAAGTTTAGCGCATTGGCGTAGATTTAGCACATTGGCGTAGCCGATGTGCTGAATCGGTGATGCCCAGCTGCGACGCCAATGAAGCAGGCGGGTGTGTTCAACTAACAGCTCATGTGCCGCATTTCTGAGCGGTGGGGCCCTGCAAAGAACCTGCTTACAACAGCAAAGTGCCCGGCCGCCGCTAAGAATTCTGGTCAGATCTTGTTGTTGGTGTACTGGTTATTTGTTTGCCTAGGTAGTATTCAGACACCGCAAACAAGAGTTTTCAGTGAACAACGTCAAGCACTACTCTGTCAGCCGCCTAGTTGACACAACAGTGTTTGAATCAAGTGAAGAGAAGTAAACGTGATGGGAAGTGAACTAATTGGAAAATGCTCGGAAGTGGCAGAGATCACTACGCATCCTCGACAGGTAGATAGAGACACGCGAAGGGTGTCGTTGCGAGGCCCACATCTACACCCCGTTCCACGCACCCTTGAACATTTGAACACCAAATAAACCGATTGTATTTTATAAAAGCTCGAATTTCTTCATTTTTTTTTGCAAAAGCGAGCGTCTTGTGGTGGCTTCTCCAACCCCTCCCGGGTTCATGTGTCACGTGACCCACGATGAGATGTGGAAATTTTTTCTTAAGTGTACTAAAACAGGCATTGCATAACCCACAACTCTCCAACTCACCATGCCCTCCACACACAACAAGGACAAGCCCTGGGACACCCCAGACATAGACAAGTGGAAGATTGAAGATTTTGAGGAGAAGGACAATGCGTCGGGGCAAAGCTTTGCCGAGGAGTCGTCGTTCATGACGTTGTTCCCCAAGTACAGAGAAGAGTATCTCCGCCAGATATGGCCTGAGGTGACGAGAGCCATGGAGAAGCAGCACCTCAGCTGTGTGTTGGATCTTGTAGAGGGATCGATGACGGTGAAGACGACGTTGAAGACGTTTGACCCGTACATCATCATCAAAGCCCGCGATTTGATCAAGCTTCTTGCGCGGTCGGTGCCGTTTCCACAGGCCGTCAAGATCTTTGACGACGAGACTGCGTGTGACGTGATCAAGATCGGCAGCTATGTGACCAACAAGGACCGTTTTGTCAAGAGACGCCAGCGGTTGGTGGGTCCGCAAGGAAACACGCTCAAGGCCTTGGAGTTGTTGACTGGATGCTACATTCTTGTGCAGGGCAACACGGTGGCGGCGATGGGGCCCTACGCCGGGCTCAAGGATCTCCGCAGAGTGGTGGAGGACTGCATGAAGAACGTGCATCCGATCTACCACATTAAGGAGTTGATGATCAAGCGCGAGTTGGCCAAGAAGCCGGAGCTTGCCGAGGAGGACTGGAGCCGGTTCTTGCCCAACTTCAGAAAGCGCAACGTTGCCCGCAAGAAGCCGAAGAAGGTCAAGGCCGAGAAGAAGGTGTACACGCCGTTCCCACCACAGCAGCAGCCGCGCAAGATCGATCTCCAGATCGAGAGCGGAGAGTACTTCCTCAGCAAGAAGGAGAAGGCGGTGAAGAAGTTGCTGGAGCAGAAGTCGAAGCAGGAGGAGAAGCGCAAGGAGAAGGAGGCGGAGAGGGCGAAGGACTACATTGCGCCGGAGGAGGAGGACCACAAGCGGAAGAGAAGCGAAGATGATGACGACGAGCTAACGACGGAGAAGAAGCAGAAGAAGGAGAAGAAAGAGAAGAAGGAGAAGAAGAAGGAAAAGAGGGAGAAGAAAGAGAAGAAAGAGAAGAAGTCGAAGAAGGAGGAGAGTGATTCTGAGTAGGACAGCTGGGGCAATCATTCGTTGAATGTGTCCTAAGTGATAAGAAATGCATGATTATTAGTGTGTTGTAGGCAGCGGCGAGCGTTAGCGGGGCGCTGCGATACATAATTTGAGTTGTGTAAGATATAATAATTAGCTGATAAGATGATAAAGAATAAGTTTACATGTGCTAATCCATATTGGTAAGTGTATACTGTGAATCCTGCATTGTAGCATCATGCGTTAATTAGGCGTTGCTTAATGACACTCTCTGCACACGAACTCGCAGGACTGTAGTGCAAGAGCCCTTGAAAGAATTTAGATACAAGCTGCACAAAATACGTTTACCGTTTTATAATTTGACAGCTGCCGTTCTCATAATTCAAGAGCTGCCTGCACTCGCCTGCCACTCGCTTTGCTCGTGGCAGGCCTTTGCTCGTGGCAGGCTCGAGGCGTGGGGCTGTGCATGGTGGGGTACCCGCCCGCGCTCGCAACCGGCCCAAGCCATTTCACTGGGACCCAGAATTAGCAAGCAACATTGCAGTGCCATAAACCAAGGAAGAACACTTTACCAAGGACATTTCTTACCATGGCCCCTGCTAACTCGAAAGACGACACTGCTGTTTCCTCCGGCGTCGACGGCGAAAAGCCCACGCTTTTGAAAAGAAGCTCCTCGTTGTTTTCGCTCTCAGACAGCCCAGCGTTAGACCCGCCGGACGAGAGCGACAAGAACAAGTTCTTCAACGACACCAGACACTTCAACATGATCCGCATCATGCACCTTGCCGACTGCATCACATGCCTCAACTGCTTTTCCGGGTTCTACTCTATCGTGAGTTGTCTTCGATTCACCCTCACGGGAAAATCGCACTACGTCCAGAGAGCGCACTTCTTTATTCTTTTGGGCCTTTTCTTCGACTTCTTCGACGGCAGAGTCGCGCGCTTGCGCAAGCGGTCCTCGCTCATGGGTCAGGAGCTTGACTCATTGGCTGACCTCATTTCGTTCGGCGTTGCCCCGGCGCTGATTGCGTTTTCCTTGGGGTTTCAGTCGACGGTTGACGTGCTTCTTCTCAGCTTCTTTGTGTTGTGCGGGCTCACCAGACTCGCGCGGTTCAACGTGACGGTGAACAACATTCCCAAGGAGAAAGACGGCAAGTCCAAGTACTTTGAAGGCTTGCCGATTCCCACCAGCTTGGCGCTTGTGGGGATGATGGCGCTTCTTGTCAAGTACGACTTGTACGATCTCAAGAAGGGGTTGCCGGGTGGAGTCTGGTTCGAGGGCGGTTTTTTCGAGTTCCACCCGCTCGTGACGTTGTTCTTCTTCCACGGTTGTGCGTTGGTTAGCAAGAGCTTGCACGTGCCGAAGCCCTGAGCAGTCAGCAGTGGGCCGCGAAGCGCGACGTTGCTTAGTGGATCCTAGCAAAAGCCTACCGACGAAGTTCAACTCACAGTGCTAGTCTCAGTGCAGTGTTAGTTTTAACATAGTCTTAGTGCGGTGCGGTATTTGGTATTGTCACCTAAGCAGTACAGTAGGCAGCACAAGTTTAAGCCAGTACTGCCCTGAGTATCCAACAGTCTTAGCGGACTCTGTTCTTGGCTACGCCGTGCGGCACTGAATAAAAACAGAATTGACGTGTCATGTGTATTGAACGTAGGGCTCAATTAATGTACCACGCAAAAGCAAAAAGCCATGCAGAAGCAGTGAGAGGTGTGTGCAACTATGCAGAAGTTTGCTCGCCATTTAACTAAAATAATATTACAAAGCAAATAGACTCTACTCTGTAATAGCATATTCAATCTTAAGCACACTCAACATACATGTTTCTTTTGGCAGAGCCACTTTTATATTTTTAAATACCAGCAGCAGCTCAGTGACATGTAAGGCTTTTCTGCAGCACCCTGACTTCGCTGGTGCATTGTATTCCGTTGAGCGTCACACCTCCTAGCGCCTAACCTTGGAGACAAGCACGCAGGTTGTTCATGCGACGTCAGCGACTTTTACAGCGATAAACGGTAACGGTGTATTACTAACATGTAGCCGGCGCGCGGCACGATGCAGGCTGCGCGGAATGCGAAATGGTTACAGCAAGAGTTGTGCCAGGGGAGATGCTTGGGCGCTGCTTTTAGAGAAGGGACGGCGAGTAGCCAAGCCAAGACACCAGTTGAGCCACTGCCTTGGGCCACGGCCACTGCTTCTCTAAAACACCCTCGCACCACCATGAGCGAAGCATATAATCACTGACTGCTCTTCCCTTCCCCTCGCTTTGCTCGTGAAAGTAAAAAGACAAGTTCCACTAGAGGTTGAGCTCCGCCAAAATTCTATCGGCCAACGTCTTGTACGCCCAGGCGTTCCCGCTCAACTTCTTCAACTGAACACCAAACAACGACAACAAAGTAATCTTCACAATGTGGATTTCGAACCGGATCGGGTTCTTCTGCGTGAGGCTGCCATGCTTGCCCTTGCCCTGGTTCACCCTGGACGACAAGATCATGTCGCTGTTGCCAATGCCCAGAAGCGACTCCAACGAAGCACTGGACTCGCCGTCGAGCGAGTTGTTAGGGTTTGGCGAGGTTGGCGAGAAAAGTATAGGGGTGCTAGGAATTTTAGGCGTCGTCGCGGCCTGCTTCTTGAACCCAATGGAAAACTTCCGGCGGTGCCCCTTGGCCCCGCCCTGGTCCTTCTGGTCCAGGTGCAGCAGGTCCTGCGAGAAGTTCAGGGTCAGCACCTTGTTGGAAACAGTGCCGTCGCCAGGGGTGACAGCCGTCTGGTTACTGGTCGCAGTCAGCGCGTTGTTCAGAAGAGCGAGAGAATCCTTTTTCGCAGCGTTCAAAGTGCAAACAAAACCACCCTTAACCTCCATGTAGTCGATGCCAAAAGATTCGAGGCAGTTGATGATATTCTGGCGAATGACGGCTGGAGGCTTGGTGGAAGTAGTCTGGACAGAGAAAAATCCCTTGAAGTAGAGAGTCTTAGGAAACTCGATCGACGGCATGGATCCTGGCTCGGCGTTCTTGGCAAGCTCGACAATCGCGTCCTCCGACAAGGCCTTGGGCTCGTGCTGTGGCGCGTCGCTGAACATCTCGTTCAGGATCTGCGGCAACGGCGGGACAACGTCCTGGTACTCGCCCTTTTTGTAGCCAATGGACTTCGACCGGCCATGGCCCATCGTCTTCAGGCGCATGTTCTGCTGCGACTTCTTCTTCACGGGAGTTTCAGCAGTGCCGTTGCGAATGCTCAGGTTGCTGCCTCGCGCACTGCTTTCAAGCTCGTGCTTTGCAGCCATATATGTGGCCGCCGAGGCACTCACCGCGCGGCTATGTCCCTGGCGACTCTTGTTGGTGCCGCGCTTCGCCACGTCCTGGATGTCGTCGCTAGTCTGCTTCGAGAAGCGGAGCGAGCCGCTCTTGCGGAGCCTGCTCTCGGGAAGGTCATGCGCCAGCTCCTTCTTGGTGACGTCAGCAGTGGCGCCATCGGCATGCTGGGCAGGCAATGCCGGAACAGGTGGCGCGTTGCTGTCGGGAACATAGTTGGCATGGCCCTTGGAGGTGGACCGTCTGTGGCCCGAGAGTCTGCGGAAAAGCCCGTTGAAACCGCCACTCTTCTCGTGATCGGCTTCCGGCAGAGCAAAGATGCTGTTGTTGTTCTGGTTGAGCAGGCGCGACCGTTTGGGCAGGAGCTGCTGCTCGGGCATCGGCGCCGCGGCGTTCTGTGGCTTGTGCGGCTTGATGATTGGCACCTCGTCGTTGCCCAGCGTGTGCGCTGCCTCGGGGAAACTAAGAACCTCGTCCATTCCGGCAAAATTCTGCTGCTGCTGCTGCTGCTGCTGCTGCTGCTGCTGCTGCTGCTGAGGAACTTGGATTCTGAGCGCCTGCTGCTGATCATTCCCCTTCACGTGATCGAAGCCTGGGGCAGCCACTGGCGGGGCCGACATCGGCGGAGCGTGGACCAGGGGAGTCACCGGAGACGGGCCGCTAGCACTAGGAGGGATTTGCTGGGGCGTGGTCTGCTGCTGAGGCTGAGTGTTTGGCTGCTGCTGCTGCTGCGGGGTGCTTGGCTGCTGCGGAGTGCCCTGCTGCTGATCGAATGGAGAGGTGACCAAGTTCTGATGCGCCAACTCCTTGGCCTGCTGCCGTTTCTTCATCTCGTCAACCAAGTAATAAATACTAATCAACGCATGATAGCCGTTCGTCGGATCAGGAAAGTTGGCATCGTCATAGTCGTGGAGCGAGCGCGGCAAACCGGCCGCCAGGTACCGCGCGTTCTTCTCGTACCACTCGCGCACACAGACCGCGTACTCGGGCGACTTCAAGACCTTGGTGAGCTCGCGCGTCGTGTGGTCGGCCTGGCCGAGTTCAAGCTTCTCGATCTCACGGATGACCGCCGGATCAAGCGGAAGTTCGAGCGGCACTCTGAATGGAACATAGCTCTGGGCCTTGCCATCGTAGTTCTTGTTCATCCACGGGTGGTCGATGATGTGCTTGAGCGGGGTTCTCTTTCTAGGGTTGACCACGAGCATTCTCGATAAGAGGTCGACGCACTGTTCAGAGAGAAACGCAGGGTATTCGACCTCGCCCTTCTTGATCTTCTCATGGAGCACACTCACCAGGGAGTCGTCAAAGGGAACCTTGCCACAGACCAAGACGTAGAGCACCACGCCAAACGACCACACATCGACTTCTGGGCCGACATACGGGTGGGCAGAGAGAAGCTCTGGCGCGGCAAAGTAGAGGGAGCCACAGTAGGTCTTGAGGAGCTTGCTGCGGTCAAACAAGTTGCTGAGCCCGAAGTCAATAATCTTGATGTCGCCCGACTTCAGAATCATGATGTTCTCGATCTTCAAGTCGCGATGCACCACGTTGTTTCGGTGGCAGTAGTCGAGCGCCGAGGCCACCCCGCGCGCAAACTTCCGGGCGTGCCGCTCGCGCAAACTGCCGTGCGTCACAATGTAGTCGAGCATCTGGCCGCCCGAGACGTACTCAAAAAGCATATAGTAGTGGTTGGTCATTGGGATCATTTCATACAACCTACAGATGTACGGGTGGTACAAGAGCTTGCCCAAGGCCGCCTCTCGGATGGTTCTCTGGTCCCGGGCCACCTCCTTCTCAAACTCCTTGATCCGCTTCTGGTACTCCGCGTTGTCCACGGGCGGCGGGTCCTTGGCGTGCGCCCGCTGGTAGAGCCGCAGGGCGCGCGGCACGATCTTCACCGCGCAGATCTCCTGGGTGCGCCGGTGCTTGGCCACCTTGACCTTGCCCATGGACCCGGCGCCGATCGTCCGCACAAAGTCCCAGTCGCCAATCGCCTTTCTGTGGAACTGCAGCGGCTGCCCAGAAGCATGGCCCGAGGCGTGGCCCGCCCCATGCGAAGCCTCTCTGTGGCCCTCTCTGTGGCCCAGCTCTCTCTGCTGCCCCAGATTCCGATTGCTCTGCTCCCTATGGGTTTGTTGCGGCTCCTGGGCGCCCGTGTTGATCGACGGAAGCTTCGGGGTCTGGCGCGGCGCCTGCTGGGGCGCCTGCTGGGGCGCCTGGGAGTATTGCTGCTGGGATTGGCCAGCAGGCGGCGGCAGTGGATACCCGTAGGCCTCGGGCCCCGGCGAGCCGGCCTTGTCCTTGTACGTGCCCTCGTTGATGCTGACCCGCGACGACGCATTTTTGAGCATCCGGGGCGTCGCGGGCGCTTTCAAGTTGCCCCCCGCGGGCGCCGCCAACGTGCTCGCCCTCCTCCTCTGGTCCACGGGCGACGGGAAGCCGTCCAGTTGTTGGTTGTCCATTTTTTGCAAAGAAAAAATCGGAGCGTCTTAGATTTTGCTGCTCTGTTTCAGAAAATGCCTCACGGTGTGGGTCACTCGACTATGGATCTCGGGGCGCGACCTGAAATTGGATAATCCTGTCAGCACTATGACTTGGGATCTTCCGGCTCAGAGTTGCAGTGCGGGAATTGTCCAGTCGCGGGAGAGTGGCAGAATCAGGGAAAGCCGATGGAAATAGTGCAAAGCCCCTCGACAAAAAATGGCAGAGCCTGTGCTTGGAATTGACTAACGTCTCTTGGAACTCTCTTCCCAATGGATTCCTGGATTCCTGGAAGCAACCTGCGAGTACTCCATTTGGAAAAGGGATGGTCGCGGCCGCGTCACGTGGCGCGCTGCAGGCCGTCTACAGACGTTGCTAACGCCTTGGGACGAGGCAAGGCGGCGTCTAGCAAACGAAGGCGCTTACTATTTTTAGTTTTTGGGCTTTTGGTTCTACCAGGCACTATTGTTAGTCAACTGCAAGTTGCCAATGACTTTGCAGAGGCCAGATAGATGGCCAGCACCTTTCTGCTCTCTTCTCTGATAAGCACACCAGGCCCCGGGTAAGCCGCCAGATTGACGGGCGATTCTGGCGATGGCATCAGGGCCCCGCCAGAACCCAGAAAGAATTACCCGGACATGATGCATCAGGAGAATCAGCCCCGCGCGAAAGCGGGCTTTTTTGAGAGATAATAGCTTTAAAATAGGTTCGTTGTGATCAGCACGAGGTGTGAAGCTTAGAAGTGTTTTTTTGGCTTTAAATGTCTTTGTTCTGCTGCCTGATTGCGAACCCTTTATGAAGACTCTCCAACTGCTCGGGTGGATCTTGACTCCGGGTAACGTCTTCAAAATCGGCCCTTGGACTGTGGGGGACCAAAGAATTAGGTACCGTCGGAGCGAGCCATGAAAAGTGCACCAAGAATCGGAGATCTTATTACAAGAAATGTTCTGAAGATAGTGAATGGCAATGCTTTGCAAGCCAGGAGTCTAACAAACCATCGCCGGTTTTCCTCGACCCCTGCCAGATATGCCGACTTCTCGCACACTGTGATCGGAGCTGGGGCGGTAGGAATCGCCATTGCCGGAGAGCTCGCCAAAAACTCACTGAACAATGTGCTTGTTATTGAGAGGAACGACCACATGGGGCAGGAAACGTCGTCCAGAAACTCAGAGGTAGTCCACGCGGGCCTCTACTATCCCGAGGACAGCTTGAAGATGCAGCTCTGCATAGCTGGCAAGGAGATGATTTACGGCGAGGCGAAGCAGATGGGGGTGCCAGTGCAGCAGTGCGGGAAATGGGTGGTTGCCCAGAACGACATTGAGGACGCGTACCTCGAAGAGTTACATCAGAGGAGTAAGAGTACTGGAGTGCCCACCGAGTTTGTTCCCCTAGGCAAGGCCAAGTATATCGAGCCGGCCATCATAGCCAAAACGTCAATTTTGAGCTCTCCCACGAGTGGGATTCTTAGCGCCCATCTGTTCTTAGACTACTTGTTCAGCAAATTCCAAGATAGGGGCGGCGAGATCGCCGTCAATTCTGAGGTGCGTGGGTTATCCAAAAGCGGCAATGAGTATGAGATTCTAGTGAAAGACGCCGACGGGGAAGAGATTGTGATCACGTCGGAGAACGTAGTCAATTCTGCCGGTCTCTATGCCGACAAAGTGCTGAATTTCCTACTCCCCCCAGAGCGTCACGTGGAATACGTCTATGCCAAGGGGAATTACTACACTCTTAAGAACAGCCACCTACCGGTGCGCTGTTTGATATATCCTGCCCCAATGAAAGGATTGAAGGGGTTGGGAACTCATTTGACCATTGACTTAGATGGGCAGCTCCGGTTTGGTCCGGACCGTGTGGTGGTGCCGGAGATCGACTACAAGCCGAGCTCAGAGGGCATCCCCCAGGCGTGGGAGCAGATCTCGAAGTACTATCCGGGGTTAGCCCAAGACGACTTGGTTGCCTCGTATAGTGGAATACGGCCACAGTTGCGAAACGACGAGGGAAAATTCCAGGACTTTGTGATTAGGGAGGAGGATGGGTTTCCGGGGTTTGTCAACTTGTTGAACATTGACAGTCCGGGGTTGACCAGTGCGCCTGCGATCGGGAAGTACGTTTATGATATATACCACAAGTAGTAGTGCAGTGGCGTGGCGATTGTGCTGCGACACGTAGACATCGATCCCGCGCAACAGGCCTCTACCTTGCTGACTGTGTGCATGGCACGGCGCAGCGACTCGCCATTACAACATATCAACTTCATCATCTCACATGATAAAAATAAAAGAATGACTATTCTGAAGTGCGTACGGAGTTTCCAAACATTGAGTGCTACCTCGAAACCAATATTCTCATTTTTTATTTTTGATTACTTTCCCCTGTTCAGCCCTTGGCTGACGACATGTTCGGGCTGCAGGCTTTGGCCATCGTGCATAATCTCCGGCCGAAGTTGCGGCAAGCCTCACTTCCGAATTCCTTTTTCCAAACCGCACTCGAAATACGATGACCATAGTCCTAGCCATTTTCATGTTTTCGGGTGTGCTTGCTGTGGTGTACTGGTTCAAGCGACTAGGTCAAGCAGACAATGACATCCGTCTCATGAAGGTCACCGCAACATCTCGGGACTTCGACTGGAAAACCCAGCAACCGCAACAGTACCGTCCTTTCAAGCCCGAATACAAGCTCACGCTAGGCGTGAGCAGAATCCCATTCAACGATTGGTTGTTCATCGACAAGCATTACAAAGAGCACGTGGAGCTCCGCCAGAAACTTTTGGAAACAGACCAGGCGGACGACTGCATCATAAACACGGGGAAGGTGGACAATGAGATCCGCGAGATGTACGAGTTTGTCATAAAGTATGTCCTAGCGAGGTATCCTAGTGTCTTCACCAAAAAAGGCGGCGAGCTTTTCAACAAGGTGACTGGCAAAAGTTTTCCACTCCTGGCCTCCACCGCCTCTGCCCGTTCGTTGCTCGAGTACCTTGGCGAGAACTTGCAGCAAGACTTTCTCATCCTCACGAAAAGCAGCAAACCGTCGCCGGGAACCTCTAACGAATACGAGTTGCTGGCTGCCTCGATGCTTTTTGCCTCGGGGTTTGCCCCCTCTTCCAAGCTTGGAAAACCGCTCACCGAGATCCATGGCCCAGTGCCGCGCTACAACTCGCATCTTCAGTTGTCGGTGAATAAGTACTTCGACAGAATCGCACCGCACAGCTTGGTGCAGCGGTTCAACTGGACCGTGCAGCAACACGATGACTGGCTCGCTATAAATTCGGAGCCAGTGCCTGGAGTTTGGAATTTGCGGGTCGAGAGACAGACCTTGACCAGATTGCCTAAAACAGGTGCCATTGTGTTTACGGTGCACAGTTACATGACGCCGTTGGATCAGCTCAAGAAAGAAGGGCTCGCGGAGGAGACGTGTAAGGGACTTGATGGAATTCCGCACGATTTGAAGTTGTACAAGGGGGCGGATAAGTGGGCGGAGGAAGCCAAAAAGTATCTTCGCAGCTAGCAGTGCACAGTGGCGAGCGAAGCGAGACGCTGCGATTCCTAAGTAAAGCCAAACTTAATGAGCTTTGTCAAGTATGGCAGTCGGCCCACTTGCGGAGCACTGCCCCAGCTGCCACTTGACTGCAACATTGACGATCGGTATACAGCAAGCGATCAATATTACTGTAACGACCACCTAGCAAGCCACAGCCGTTTGCGATTTTAGAAAATATACGATAGCGCTATAATTCGGGAAATGTCCTATTTAGTAAACACATAGTTATACAAAGACAACAACTTTTTTTGACGCTGACATAGGCAATGCTCTTCCAAACACAGCAATGATGATAAATAGAGCGTGCATTGGTGAACAATGTGCTGCTAAGAGAAGTAGTCATCTTCTACTAAGGAATAGACTACTTTCACACCACTGCTAGCAGCAAGTCAAAGACTACTTTCACACCACTGCTAGCAGCAAGGCAATTGGCAGCGCCTCGTCTTCGAATTGTGGCTGCTGCCTTCGACTGCTGCTAGTCATACTTATCCTTGAATGCCCACGAACTGCCCAAATCCAAAACCCCCCCGTTATCCTTCATGATCCTATATATCTTCGCCACCCTTAACTTCCGGTGGAACTTGTTGTCCTTCCCATGCTTTTGCCCATACCCGTAGCCGTTACTCAACCACATCACCGCCATCAGGCAGCAGTCCAAGTCAAAAGACAAATGCGCGCCGATCTCAAAGAGATTGATCGCTTTGTTGAACGATTTCTTGGCATGGTGCGAGTTCGCAATGCCGTAGAAGGAGAGACCGAGCGCCGTCTGGTTGTCCTTGACAAGGTACAGCTGGACGTGGGTCGCAAAGTCGTCGGTTTCGTCGGAAATCTGATTGACTAGCTCACTAAAGAACCCCCTCGAATACAAGTATCTAACCACAAGCGACGCCCGTGCTGAGCGCCGGAATAGTCTAACCACCGTCGCATCATCAAAGTCCTGACCCTGGCCTTGGAACTGGATGAGCCAGTTGGAAAGCAACGCCTGGGAAAGCGGGATCGGCATCCCGCTCTTGCCGGCAACCGCCTCCAACGCCCGCACGTTCTCGTCGCGCTGCTGGAGCTGGCCCTGGTTGTCGGTGTGCTGCTTGAAGTGCGCGACGGCCTGTTTGAAAACCAGCATTGCTTGAACGAGCGGGATGAAGCACTGGAGCATCATTTCGAGGGTGCCGAGATCCAGGGTGGCGTGGGTTCTCGTCTCAGGCAGAAGCTTAAAAATCTCCGCCCCATCTAGATCCCCGCCTAGAAGCAACCAGCTCATCAACGCTTGATTGAGCGAGTTGTTCTCCGGTTGGCTGTTTGCCACTCCATCGCTTGAATAATGGCCGAAGACCGTCTGTAGTGTTCCCCCAAACAAATAAAGCTGCGCCAACTCCTCCCAATTGTAGTTGAATGCATCATAATAGTTCTCCGCAAGACGCCGGCTCAACTCAAGCTGCCGCAGGTCCTGCTCGTCGGTTTTATCAAGGTTGAGTTTGCGGATTTGCCATTTGGTGCTGAGGGAGGCGCCCTTCGAGCTGTTGCCAGTCGAAAGACCCGTCGAGTATTCGTCCAGCTTCAGACTGCTGTCACTAACATGGCTGAGTGGACTCGAAGGCGGCGACATTGCCAGGGGAGAGCCTCCCGGGATCTGGAGACTCTGCTGTTTCTCGGGAGTTCCCGGCCGCGACAACTGGCGGAGCATCTTCCTGAAAGAACGCTCGCGTTTCGGGATGGCAGTCAGAGGGCTGAGCATTGAGGAGTCTGCGCTGAGGGGGGGTTGCAAGGAAGCAGGGTGTTCCCTTTGGGTGTCGAGCTCCTGCTCTTCCTGGGTATTAATCTTTGGCAATCTCATGGTAGCATCAGAAGTTTGTCCCTATCTGAATGGTCTTTAAGGCTTTGTGTGCACTGCGGAGTAAGTTGGACAACGACACACCCTATAAGTCAAGTTCCTATGCTGCAGGGATCTGGCCAGAGATCTGGGTCGGCTGTGCAGCACTCCACTGGGTCCGTGTGCAGGCGCCCCAGTGCATAAAGCCCTGGAACCAGGGCTTTGAAAAGAACGGTTGTTTTTAAAGTTCCACATTGAGATGGGGTATTTTAACGAGAATCAAAGCCTCTTCAGAAAAGAAAATACGGCAATCGCATTGGTACATTTAATGCCGGATTTCGGTGCAACACAGACAAGCACTCTTCAACGTCCCATGTAATTCTTCGCAGGAAATTAATTGCTTTGCACTATAATGACTTGGAAGACTGTTGCACTATTTCTCAGTACTGTAGTCGAATGTAATCCCAAATTGTTTAGACGTCCCCTCTTGGCAAAGCTCGCCTGCTACAATTATAGCACTGCTTTACGCACTTACTGAATAGTAATGTAATCATTTGAGTAACGTCCTAAGTGAGTATTTCTGACTTACTGTCTCGCTACGCCCGCCAGTGCTTTAAAGCCCATAAATTTCAGACTTCCCGCCGACAAACCCTCCCACGACCAAGAAAACCACCGCAATTGGCAAAGCATATCCCACAACGCTCCGACTCACTGCCAACTCGAACGTCGCGCCAAGCAACAACACCAAGAAGTAGTGGCTCGCCAAGTAGTTTGGTCCGGCGAACGTCCGCCCCAAGTGCATGAACGGCACGAAGTGAACAGCCCACCCGAGGGACAATGTGACAGCACTTGACCGGAATTTGGCAAGCGCCAAGTTCAGCTCGAGTTGTGCCAAACTTTGAGGCTGTGAAGAGGCAGCCAAGACAGGCCCGGAGCTGAACAAGAGATTGCCCAAATAGTTAAGATTCCACACTAGCAGACCAATCAAGTAAACAAGGAACGCCCCAATCAAGCCCAACCCCACTCGCTGGATCACAGTCTCGCTCACAAACATGATCTTCTTGCCATTTTGCGAGTAGATCTCGAGTGGAATCTTCTCCAACGCGAAGCTCTTGCCCTCAACTTCCTGGGAGTGTCTCCCGATAAAGCGGCCATAATTATTGGCAAACTTGTAGACCGAATGAAGGTACTCCGCCACCTTCTCAAATGAGCTTTGCCGATGAATCACGACTTTCGGCTGCTTCGGCTCGTCCAATAATGGACTCGAGTTCTCCTCGATGTAGAACACAGACCGACTGTGCGACGCGCTCTTCACACAGATCACCTCCAACTGGCTGCCGCCCCACTCGGGCAACGTCAAGTCGTGCGACAACAAGTGGCACAGAGTCTTCTTATTGTAGAGGCGGAATCCAGTAGCAAGTGGATGAACAATGCTGTCGCCCGGCTCGTTGTCGATGGCCCCCTTGATATCCGTGGCAAGACTGATCTGCCAATTATCGCCGGAATCAACTTTGTCGCCATCGGTGGCGCTCACCTCGTAGTCGTATTCCTGCTCAGAGACAGGCCCCCGCACATCCGACACGTGCAAGAACTTCCCGGTGTCCACGTGTTTCAACCGCACAATCTCCATGTCCGAGACGTACCGCCGCTTGTCCATGAACGCAGGGCGGTTTTTCTGGTAGATGTGCTCAATCGTCCACTGATTGCCCGTGTCCTTGTAGTTGTACAACGTGACTTGCTGGCCCCGAGAGCCGCCCGGATATTTCTTGTCGTGCGAGTGCAAGTACCCACCGAGACAGTCGCGGTGTCTAATCGTGACCGTGCTGCCGAAGACGATGTTGAGCGGGATATTAGACGTACTATTGTCGTTGGTAACGCCATAATCATTGCCGAGCAAACCGCTTTGGAAAGTTGTGCTCATCATGGAGTAGCCCTGGTCGTCGTGCGCATGGTTGATTTTTGACAAGATCCGCAAGTTGAGCACATTGCACGAAAAAAGTATAAGTGAGGGAATGACGACGACGAAGAGCGACGAGTAGGCGACAAACTTGGTGAAGTACCGCTTGCCATTACTTGGAATGCTCAAATCGCCGATGACAAACCAGCCGCGGCGGGCTTGCAATAGCACAACCCACAACACCGTGAACACCCCTGTGTACTTGATTGTTACCGCCGTCCCCAATGCCAAGCTGAGCAAGTAGTAGCTCTTGACAGACAGTCTTGTGAACAATCCCAGTTGCTCTGTTCTGACAGCAAAGAAAACCGCCAGTGCCAACGCCGAGATGTAGAATGGGTTCACCGAGAACAGGCGCGAGACGACGATCCACGAGCGGTCGAAGAGAAGCACTGCAGAGCCAAAGAACGCGGTACTGATGCGGCAGCCAAGGATTCTGAGAGTGTAGAAAGCAGCCACGACGACGAAGATCCCCTGCAAGCCGGAAATGTAGCGCAAAACAGCGAATGGGAAACTTTCTGGGTACTCAACGTAAAGGTGTTGCGGCTGGAAATCCCCCTTGTACTGTAGGACACTGCATATGCCAGCAAACACAAGCTGCACCAAAGGAGGATAAATGTCGACAAAGAACTGGTTGCGCATGTAGTTGTTGATGTTTTTGAGCACATTGAACTCGGTTAGTAGCACCACGGGGGGCAGCGAAATCCGATATAAATAGACTGTCGTTGCCACAACCAACAAAACCTGCACTGCTATGAGCTCCGGTTTGGAGTGCTCGATGCCGTAGTACTTGCTGACTGAGCGGTAGAACGGGCGCGGGAAGCCTGCCTTGTTGGCCGGGTTGTAATAAGCTAGATCGCGCGATGCGGTTGCCAATTGTTTGGGAGGCATCATCAACGAAGGGGGTTGGTGTACTCAAACGCTTCGGTGTAAGGCTTGGGCCCAGCTGTTCTTGTCACGTGTTTTTCATATATGATATGCATCTCGAGCATCTCAGCAAGCTCCAACATCCGATGCCCACGATAGAAAAGTACACCAAGGACAAGAAGGTTGGAGAGGGAACCTATGCCGTGGTCTACTTGGGCAAGCAGACCAAGACCCGGCGAGACATTGCCATAAAAGAGATCAAAACAGGCATGTTCAAGGACGGCCTTGACATGTCTGCGATCCGCGAGGTGAAGTATCTCCAGGAATTGCGGCACGTCAATATCATTGAGTTGATGGACGTTTTTCTGAACGACGGGAATCTCAATTTGGTGCTAGAGTTCTTGCCCTGCGATCTTGAAGTCTTGATCAAAGACCGAAGCGTCATTTTCAGCCCCGCAGATATCAAGCTGTGGCTTCTCATGATTCTCCGGGGAGTTCACCACTGCCACCGCAATTTCATCCTCCACCGTGACTTGAAGCCAAACAACTTGCTCATATCGCCCACTGGGGAAATCAAAATTGCCGATTTTGGACTCGCCCGGTCTTTGGCCGGCGCCACAGAGAACCTCACCGCGAACGTCGTCACCATCTGGTACCGGGCGCCCGAGTTGTTGTTCGGGCTGCGCCACTACACCGGGGCAATTGACATTTGGCTGGTGGGGATCATTTTTGCCGAGCTTATGTTGCGGGTGCCATACCTAGCCGGAACGAGCGACTTGGAGCAATTGGAGGTCACGTTCAGAGCGCTTGGCACCCCGACGGAGAAGAACTGGCCCAACGTGCTGAAGTTGCCGGGCTACAACAGCTTGAAGATCTACCCGCCGCCGCTGCGAGGCGAGCTTCGCAAGCAGTTTATTGCGGCGCTGAACACCGCGTTGGACTTGATGATGCACATGACCCAGTTGGATCCGGCGAAGCGGTGCACCAGTGAGCAGGCGTTGCAGAGCGAGTACTTTGTGGAGTTGCCGCGGGCGACCAAGCCGAGGGATTTGCCGAAAGTCTCGGAGCTGTGAGGGGCCAGCAGCAGATCACGAAAAGATCAGTGCATTGGTGGAGCCAGCAGTTGTATGGCAGAGCAGTTGTGTGGCAGAGCATGTGGCAAAGCATTGCACAGCATTCGTGTGGCAATGCAGTTGTGTGGCAGGGCAGTTGTGTGGCAGAGCAGTTGTGTGGATGTGAAGTGAAACATTTACTGAACAACATGCTTGTCACACAACTGTTGTCAAGTATCACGGTGGCCACTGCTTTGCCAGTGCGTTGTGTGCGATTCAGTAGCATTGCTGCGACTTCAGCGAGCGCTTGGCAACACACCAGATAATCCTACTTACATTAATGAAAGAGTTACGGAAAATAGAAGATAGTGCTCAGTAGAGATAATATGAATTTATAATTTTTTTTTTCTTTTCTACTATTGTATATTGCTCTATGATGCTCCACCTATGGCCAATTGCTAAGCGCACGCGTCACAACCCTCTTCGGGTTCACTCATTTCCAGTGTGGAGTCAAGATTTGTGGAGACCAGAATGAGATTCTCACAAGTATCATTGTTGGCCAGCTGTCTAGTAGCCGCTTTTGCAAACACAGAGTCGTTGCTTGTTGCTGTCCCGCAAAATGGCGAGGCAGTGGTACCAGCCTTACAGGGGGACATCCCAATGCTCTTGCCAAACACCCGCACTCAAATTAGTTTACAGGCCAACCATCTGTTCAACCGAGAGTACTCTTTGGCACAGAGAGATGGAGTTGAGCAGTTATTTGTTGAACTAGGCGGTGCTATGCCCGGTCTGAAGTACAACTTCAGACTCTGCTGGCCCGCGACGTACCCTGTGCTGATCGACATTGAGCCAAAGTTCTTCCAACGAGGCAAGCCGGGCGGTGCTTCCAATGACGTCCGCACGCTCATCGAGATTTCATACTACCCGCAATTCTACGCGAACGGCGAAACAATGTTCCAGGACTTGAGCGTCCCGGTGGACTTGCATTATGTTGAATTGAAGTACGGTGTGATTCCAACGGACATCATCCCAGTGATCCAGGTGATCGTGACGATTGTTGTCTTGGCGGTGCCTTTGACGGGGGCTCTCTACGAGTTTGTGAGAGGTGGTAAATAGCAGTGCATTGGCGCAGTCAATGCGCTGCGCCAAACCTAGGCAAACCTGGAGTGAGAGTGCCCCATTTGCAGTGTGCTTTGTAGCACATAGTGTTACTACGGAGTACTATCACGAGTACCACTACGACAAAGTGCCATCACTATTACCCAAACTGCTTATGACTACACGTGAGAAGTTTAAAAAAGAATTAAATCATAGCCAGGTGTGTTTTATCCAATAGTATGGGACTGACTAAGATGCTTTTGCCGAGAGATCGACTACTCGACTTGCACATTGAGCGAGGCTTGCAAAATTTAGAGCAAAAACGGGCCTTGCATCAGCGATGGCACATAGCTTTCTGGCTTGTGCTCGCTGACGCTGAACTTTCTGATACTCAGTGCGAATCAAACAACGGGTTGAAGTAAGTGGTGTAGCTGTTCACCATCTCCACATACCCACTGTCAAGGTCCGAACACATCTCACCGCCGGTCGGCCCGATGTGTGGACAGTGCACCTCCGGTCTAAAGGGCAACATCACCTGATGGATATTCCGGCAAAATACAGTGTTTCTCCCTCCCTCGTATCCCTCGCCGAGACGAACACCGTTCAAATAAGAAACGCACGCATCATAGTTGTCGTACTGTTTATTAGTACCATTGCAGTAGGTCTGGTGGACCTTGCAAATGGACTCGACCGCGAGCTTGTGGATGAGCTGGGAACCCGAGAGGCCGGTGTCTGAGTAGATGAACTGCAACGCGTTAGCAGTATAGTTATTAATGAGCTCATAGGCCCGGTCGAAGTTGCGAAAGATCGCGTCGTACTCCGCAACCTGGTAAGTGCCGCAGGAGTTGTCCAAGGCAAGCCAGATGTCGATCTGTACAGGTACATTCAATCCGAGCTTGTCGAAGCTGAAGTTGACAATCGCTGTGCTGGCGACCTTGTTGTTGGAGGCAACGTAGTTGACGAGCGACACGTTTGTCGGTCTGCCGATCATGAGGAAGTCCACGGGGGTGATGTTCGAGAAGAGCCCGAAGATGTACTCGGTGTTAAGCTCACGGCCCTCGAAGTTTCGAGTCAACGAGACCCGGCCCTTGACGTCTTCGGTGAAGTAAGTGGAGTTAATTTTCTTCGCCTCGACGATGTCGGCCGGGTTCACAAAGCTGGTATAGAAGCCTTTGACAAAGTCATATACCTCGCGGTCAGAGTTGTGGCCATGGTGCGAGTTGCGGGGTTCAAGGACAGAGTCAGAGTCTCTTCTTTGAAGATCGGAGGCCAAATCTGGGGCCAAGTCTTTCTGAATCAAAGCACCAAGTACGGTGTGTACACTAAGCACACTGATCAAGGCAGAGCCCCACTGAAGTCTCATTTTACAGTTTTTGCTGGCCAGGGATTTACGGTCCAGTCTTATAGTGCCGCAAATGTGCCACGCTACGACCTCTTCTGTCAGAGCCTGACCCCCCGGAACATGCTGCAGACTGCCCAGTGCTGCAACTAGTGGCCGCTAGCACGCGCGATCTGCAGTGTGCCACGCCGGAACTATGCTGGTTAGACAAATGCCAACACCCTTTCCCATGCCCCTCGCCTATTTCGGTCTTCCCAACATGCCTAGTGCGGTGTTACTTGCGCGCCTGAGACAGAGCTGGGGGTTTCTCTTGGCCGAGGCACGGCCTCCAGTTGCTGATAAGCCGTCCGCAGATCGATGCGTCGGGGCCCGGCCAGGTCCGCCTGGGCGGCGTTGGGCGGCGTTTGGCGGTCAGTGGCGGTGCGGCGCTCTGCAGGACAAGTACTCTGGGCGGCCAGTGAGCAGCAGTCCGGGGAGGTAAGGTAGAGTACACTTGACAGTAGAAACAGCTAGCCGCGGCAAAATTTCCAACCTACACACAATAGTGCATACCAAGGATGAGCAATAGGGTTAGAGCGACACGCGGCACCGGTGTTTCATAGATCCCATCTCTGCTGCACCATTACATAATACTGGCTGCCCGTGGTCTACTGCGAGTACTACTGCTCGTTCCAGCAAAACGCCCCGGCTTTACGCTTTACGGAGCTAGCAAACGCATGCAGAACCAAGCAGTGATTTCTGCTAGAGTGATTGACAAGCGGGTGATTGGCTGCTTCTGTGATTGTCCATTGGCGATTGCCCCTTGGTGATTGCCCATTGGCGATTGCCCATTGGTGATTGCCCATTGGTGATTGTCCATTGGTGATTGTCCATTGGTGATTTCCCGGTAAGAAAGTTTTCCACTAGTGATGGCTACTGGTGATGACTACTAGTGATGACTACCAAAAACGAATACCAAAATGTTGTCGAAATCGAGTCACTATGTAATACGAGAGTTGAAAATAAGCGCAGAAAGAGCACTGCTGTTGAATCGGTTTTCGATATCGGAACCACACTGTCCTAGACCGAGCGGAAATCTAAGTGAATAGTAGGTCGCCTAAAGCACGCGCGGCATTTGGGTGCTTATCAGCCCTTGAACGCAGAACACTGGCTTCGCAAGTGCACAGCTTTCTGCTACACCTCTTGATAAACAAAACTGTCCCCAAAGTAATCGTTGTAGTCCCAGATCGCATCGCCATAGCTTCTGTCATCATCCCGACACATCTCGCCGCCCGAAGGCCCGATGTGCGCGCAGTGGACCTCTGGCCGGAACGGCAACATCACCTGGTGGAGGTTCCGACAGAACACAGTGTTCATGCCTCCTTCGTAGGATTCGCCCATGCGCACGGTACTGAGATACGCGGCGCACTCCTCGTAACTGCTGTACTGTGCATTAGCCCCCTTACAGTATTTAGTATGGACATTGCAAATACTGTTGATCGCCAACTTCTTGATCATCGCGAGGCCATTTTGGCCGGGATACTTGGCCTCCAATGCGGTTGCAGTAACATTGTTGACCACGGCAAAGGACCGCTCGAAGTTGCGGTAGCTTGCGTCGTACTGGTCAATGGTCAAGTTGTTCGTCCGGCGGTCCTTGGCGACTTTCGCCCAGAAATCGATCTGCACGGGGATCGTGAAGTTGTTGAGCGCCCGCAACGTGTGATTGACGATCACGCTCTGCGACACAATGTTGCCCTGGGTTGCAAACTCGCTGATCACGTACTCGGTCGGCTTGCCAATCACAAGGAAGTCCACCATGTAGAGCTCCGAGAAGAGCCCGAAGATGTACTCTGTGTTGAGCTCGACGCCCTCGTAGTTACGGGTCACCGAGATCTTGCCCTTGGAGGTCTCCAGGAAGTACGTCAGGTTGATCTTCAGCGCCTCGACCCGGTTGTTTGGGTACATGAACGCCGTCCAGAACAGGTCCATGAACGCGCGCATCTCTTTGCCCAGAGGCGCGTAGTCGTAGTCGTAGCGGCCCTCGGGGCTCTGGTGCGGGTCCTTGTGGCCCCACCACGGCCACTTCCAGGTGTCCGGCAAAGGGTTGGCTTCAGCAGCAGTGAGAAGCACCGAGAACGTGACAAGCAAGCAAAAGATCTTCATTGTGGATGCTGCAAACCAAGGCAACGGATCGCAGCCCCCTTTATACTGATCTGTTTTCGACTCGGCCTGAGTGTTTGCAGACAACTGTTGACAGGCGCTCAGGTTGGCATGCCGGCGGTGCGTTAGTCGACATGACCAGCAGGGCAAGCTTAGCCAAGTCGCGTCCTCGTAAAGGTTAATGTGAAGATCTTCAAATATACATAGGATTCCACTGCCCAAACTGGCTAACGCGGGCCAGCACCATGTCTTTCCATGAAACAAACGGGAATTTCAAGTTTCCCTTGTGTTCCCCATAACATGTCTGAGGCGATCTTGAGGTAATGATTGTCCGCGTGAGCTTTGGAACCTTGCACGGAATTATGCATCTCGGGCTATTGTGCGAGTCCTGCGAGTAGCCTGTGGAAGACCGCGGGCGACTTTCGCCGACGGATCGTAGTTTTTCGCGCATTCTGAGACAAGAACCAGAGGAGGTAAAATTTACTAAAGGACAGCACTTCAGGATTAGCCGGAATGTTACCCCTTATTGCCCAATGGAGCTAGTTTCGATGCAGGGCAGGCGTAGTCAGTGCCGCATACCTTTCCCAAGGAGCCAAGAGCTTTGTGGATAGTGCTTTGGGCTAGGTATTAGGTTTGACGATTCCGCCGCCCTGCCGGCACCGCGAGGCGGAAATCATATGTGCAGCGACAGCGCCCCGCGTGCTACTGCGGCGGATCCCTGCGTTCCGAGCTACTGAGATACGGGTGCGACGCGTAAGAACTGTAATTAACTGCTAACAAGAAAATAGGACTGACCCGGATTTAAGCCCGCGTCTTGCGGTCTGCACCCGTGAGGTGGAGCACCGCCTGCCAGACTATAGTGCGTGCCTCGAACAACGGGAGCACAATGCACACGAAGAACGTGCCGAAGAGCCAGAGGATGGACCCGGCAACCGTAAACGTAAAGAACTTCTTGCCGTAGACGTATGGGGCCGCGGCCTGTGGTACTGGGATGATGATCGCAATGATCGCCGCAAGCACCAAGGTCAGAATCGCGTACACCTTGAACTGGCGCTGCAACTTGACCAACGGAATCAGCTGCGCCAGCGGCAAGTCGTCGTTGCCAATGGACTCCTCGTCAACCACGTAGTCGTTCTTCTCGCCCGCCTCGCCCTCGGCCAGCGTGCTGCTTGACTTCTGCTTGTAGTCGTCGGTCAAGATCGTCCGGTTGCGGGTTTTCTCCCAGTCAAAGTTGTCCGGCTTGATCAACGAGCAGGTGATCGAGAAGAAGGCTCCCAAAAACAAGGCCGCTGCGTTACCTGTAAACGACACCCACTGGTTCAGCAAGTTGGCCACAGAGATAGAGCCCATGTAGGCCTTGCACATGATCAACCAGACAGCAAGCGCCAAGAACATGCCCAACACCGAGCCAGAGACAGCTCCCGCGCGGTTCAACTTGCTCCAGGTGAACGTCAAAGTCACAGGGAATACACCGCTGGCAGTGGCACAGCCCAAGAAGTTGAAAAGCCAGCCCATAGAGATGCCAATCTTGTGGAAGATCGAAGCAAGACCACCAGCAAAGATCGCCCAGATGAACACCGAAATCTGGGACGCGCGCAACACCTCGTGCGGCGCCGCGGTCTTGTGGATGTACTTCTTGTAGACGTCGTAGGAGAGCAACGTGGAGGTGGCGATCAACTCGCCCGAGAATGAGGAGGTGACAGACAAGAACACCATGAGCATCATCATGACCGAACCGCCCTTCCCAACGAAGTAGCTGGCAGCAGCAACAGAGGCCAAGCCGGACGATACCTCGTCTTCCGAAAGCGATGGGAAGTCGTCATACAAGCTTCCGGCTTTAGCAGCAAGGCCAAGCACCAAGCCCATAGAGAATGGGATCACGAACCACGCGCAGGCGCCGGTAAAGTAAGCTCTCGAGGTCTTCAATGGGGTAGAAGCGATGGCTCTGGACCAGTACGCTTGATCAAGAGCGACTAAGCCAAATCCGGTGATAATAGAGATAAACGAGAAAATGCCGCCACTCTTGGAGCGGAAGGTAAGGAGCGAGCCATGATAGTTATCCGCCACTGGGCTGGTCGCAGTGACCTCCTGGAGCATCTCCCACATCTTGTCTGGGGACCCGATCTTCTCAGTACCTCCTGCGTAAATGTAGAAAGCAAAGAAGATGATGAACACCAACAAGATGAACGTGTGAGAGGCGTCGGAGATGAAGGTTGCACGGAGACCGCCAAAGTAGACGTAAATGGCACACGTGAGTGGAATCAAGAACAACGCAGCGTACATGTTCATCCCTGTAGCTGCGTTGAACACCGCACCACCTCCGAGCAAGATGCAGGAGCTGACAATGGCGTTACACACCAACCCGGACCAGAGAAATGCCAAATGCCCAGCAGTCCCAAACCGGAAGTACCCCATTTCTGGGAAAGTGGTAACAAGGTTGGCATTGGCCTTCACCTTCGCGGCGATAATCGAGAACACAGAGACCTGAATGATACCGCCGACGCCGTACCAGTAGGAGCCACTGATTCCAATGTTGTAAGTCTCGGTGGCAGACTGGAGCAAGGTCAACGACCATGTCCAACTCGAAACGATAGAGACCACCATCAACCCAAAGGGAATGTTTCTCGACGCCGCGGTGAACTCATCGGCCTGCGACGTCTTGTGTGTAGAGAGCTTGTTCTGGAGATAGGTGACCAAGTTCATGAGCACGGCGAAGAACGCCCCGAGCCCGAGAATGATCCCGTATCCCACGCCCTGGCTGAGATCTGGTTGCATGTCGTTAGAGAGAGCACTCAATGATTGAGGATTGTGGCTACTGATATATGAAAATTTTCTGCACAACTGCACCGCCGGGATAAAGTTTTGAGCCACACATTTTGGATCTCCGGAGTCGTGATTAGCCTAGGCTATTGTGAGGTTATCGTAGGGCAGCGATGTTGGACATGCACGTGCCAACACACAATCTTAAGATCGTTTTTATCAGCATGCAGAAGTCCGGCGAGGCAACAGTGAGCGGGGGAGTTGCCCCATTTGAGGCAAGGACTCAGAAAAACACAGTTCGCTCATCCCTAACAGTACCCATATCTTTTACTCTGCTTCTAATTAGTTATTATTTTTTGCTTAGCACTTATCTAAACATGTATGTTCCGTATTCAACGCAGCATTACTTTGACGCACTTGTCACCGGCAGGCCGCCCTGCTGGCTAGCCTCACATTGCCTGCACCGCATGCATATCTCTGGTCTTGTCTCAGTCCCCCTCTTTCGCTAAACCACTGTCACAAGCAAAATTAGTCACCTACACACACCATTTTAGGGCTAGACTGAAGCTGATCTTCGCTTGTATTGTCTTCCTCTGGGAGCCCAATCTATTGCCAAACCCTAATTGTACTCCGGCCGGTGTTATCCATACTTTTGAATCAGCCCTTGCTTCGCCGTCAAACCAGCGACCGCCGATCTTTATGAGACCATCCCCAGCTGCAATTGCCCAATTATTCAATACGGAGGCTTATGGGGTCCAAAATCGTAGATGAGAGCAACTGCGATGCACTACTTCTCGGTATGGGCTCGGTTTGCCGCTCAAATTAACTCGGGTCAGTTAGCGTTATCAGATAGCAGGACGCAAGGTGGTTGGGATCAAAAAAGCCCGTGATTGCCCCAAAGTCAGTAGCCTCGGTAAATATACAAATATCAAATCTCGATTCTTTTCTTCCCTGCCCTTTCTAGCATAATCACTTTCTGTTATTTAGAACGTTCCCCGATGCCAGCAAAATGAGTCACCAACCTTGTTCCACGGCCCTTTACCCAGAAGCTGTTCTTCGTTGATACTTCCCCTTTTTTCTGCACATCAAAATCTGTGTACATGCAGCGGTGCCAAATGGAAACCTTGTTCCAACAAGCCCCCCACGATTTCTTATCTTCCAGAAGAGTGGATATCCATGAAAGCGTATCAACACTTGGAGTCCCCCACACTTCCTGAACTACGCCCCTCTTCACATCATGATATTGAGTAAATAACAACTAGTGCTGTTCAACAACTTCCCACCTCCTCGCTCATTGCTGGGTATTCTCTGGCTCGGTTGGAATCTCCTCGGCGGTGGCCTTCTCCTCGTCGGTCTCGGGAGTCGTATCCACCACAACAGGCGTCTCCTCAGTGCTTGGCTCCTCAGTAGGCTCTGGAGTCTCTTCAGGCAAGACCTCGGAGGAAATGACAGTAGACTCTTCAGCCTCAGCGGCAGCCTCAGCCTCACTAGAAGCCTCCGCCTCGTTGGTCAAGCTGGAAACGTCGCTCTTCTGAGCAGTTGCAGGCGGCTCTTGACTCTTGCCAGCAGCCGGGTTGGAGCGCACCGCTTGTGCCCCCTCCGGGTTTGCCCCCAGCTTAGCAGCCTTGCTCGCGCGCAGGCTCGACGCCTCAAGCAGCGCGCTCTCCGCAGAAAGTCGGGCGACGTCGCTTGATTCCGGCGTGAACGTCTCAACGGCGACGGTTCTAGCACCATCGCCGTCCTCCGTCAAAAGGTCCTCGTAGGCCACCGAAGGCTCTTCGTAGTCGAGCGTCAACTCGTCGGTGGTGTGCTCTAATTCGGACACCAACTCGTCGTCAGGCAAGTACGCCGACGGAGCGGGTTCCGTCTCAGAGGCAGAGGCGGTCTCCTCAGACTCGGCCGGCTTAGATTCAGCCTTGGACGCCGCGGAAGTAGAGGAAGCCTTCAAGTTAGCCTCAGAAGGATCCCCTGCTACTTTCTTGGTTCCCTCCTTCTTCTTGTCAAACCCCCTGTATTCATACCCGTCGTCCTCAACGTAATACTCCACGTTCTCTTTCTCGAGCTCCGGAATAATCTCATCGGCATCCTTCGGTCTGTCAAGCTTTGTCTTGATCAACTCCTCATCCTCCTCAGGGTTGTCCATCAACGCTCTGTCAAAGGCAGGCACCTCTGGCGCCTCAAAGTCTTCACCCAAGATCTTAGGCTCTTCGGGAAAACCCTCGGCCGGCGGCCACTCGCCGTATCCGTTGAACTTCTGGAACCGTCTGATCCGGTCGAACATCTCCTTCTCCTCGCGAAACTGAAACGCCAAGTTGGCCTGGGCACGCAAGATATCAAGGTACTGGCTGGCGTCGCCCAGGAGAACGCTCAAGGTGCCGTCAATGGAGTGCGCCAACTCAAACGCCTGGTCGATCCGCAAGTCGTAGCCGTTCATCCGGTTGCGGGTCTTCAACAAGATCTCCTTGATCTTGTAGAAGTCCTTGAAGTTTTGCCAGTTCTTCTGGTGGTTCAACTTGACCTTCTCGGAACGGGCCTTTTTCAAACCGTCATTGTAAAGTTGGCGTTTCAGTTGGTAGAAATCCACAAGTGCGGCGTCGGAAGTAGCAGCAGCAGGAGCAGCATCAGGGGCGCTGGCCGCCTCCGTTGACCCATCAACGGCTAGTTGCTCCTTCTCGATTTGTGGAATCTTGTCAAAGTCAAACAAAAAGCTGTCCTTCTCCGGCTCGGCCTCATCCTCAAACTTCTCCAAGAACTTTCTGTCCCACTCCTGCAACACAACATAACTAAAATCCTCAAAGATCTCCAAGTTACGGAACTTGATACTGTTGAACTCCTCACCCAACTCCTTGAACCCATGCTCGATGGCCTCCCTGAGAGCAGCTCCTTTCTGCTCAATACCGGCACGAATCTCGGTGAACTTGTCTCTCACGACCTGGCGAGTCACTTTTGGAATCACATTGCCGTTTTTCAAATTTATGGTGATGCGCTTGAGCAAGTCTGACTTCACATGGTAATCTCCTGGAGCCAAAGATCTAGTATCCTTCAAGGCGGCACTGTCTCTCAAAACCTTGCCATGAGAAACTTCAATCTGCTCTCCCTCAATCACATGGTTGAGGAAAAACTCCCGCTGGTCAAACAGCTTGTCGTTTCTTGACTTCTCGAGCATCGTAGCATTATAGGTCAAGTCGTTCAAGTAGTTGATTTCATCAATGAGTTGTAAATAGTCAGAGTAGGAGAGACCGTTGCTATCAACAACGCCTTCGGGATACTCGGTCTTGAACGTCTTCAACTTTTTGTCCTTCTTTTTGAGGGACTCGTCGTTGATGATGAATCCCTCGGAGTTTAAAAACACGTCGACCGACTCCGCGTTGCGGATGAAGTTGTTGATCTCCCTGTATCCATTATTAATATACTCGTTGAAATCGCGAACGCCCTTTTGCAAGATGACCTTCAAGTGACTATTGACATACTCCGTTTCATAGTCGTGGAACTCCTGCAAAAAGTCTTCAAAGACGTTCTGGCACGTGCCGTCCACAATATCGGCCCACTTCTGGATTTGCTGTTGGAGGGGAGTCAACGCGGGCTGCGATTTTAAGAAGGTCAAGGTGTCGTCAGTGGCAGTTGGAGTAGCAGAGGCAGAAGAAGTAGTGTCGACAGGTGTCGTTGTTGCCTCCACTGTGGACTCCGCAGTGCTAACCGCCTCAGTCTCTTTTTCCTGGCTGGCCAAAGTCAAAATCGAAGAGAGCTTTTCGATCTCGAGGTCGAGCGGATCAGAAGTCAAGAACGCGTAGTAAGCAACAACGGCATCATTGTACAACTCCAACAACTTGACAAGAATGAAGTTCTGCAGGCTGAAAAACTTGGCCACCACATTCTCGCCAGCAGCGTTCAACAAATGTTTCTGCACGTTCTTCTCATAGAACTGGGTCCAAACACCGACACCCTTCAAAGACGCCGGGACAACAACCTTTGTGTACAGTTTTGCAATCCCCCTTTTGATGTTGAGAACCTGCTTATGAAGGTATTTCGAGTAGAACACAGAGGGCGAGCCAAGCGCAGCGTCGGCGGCGTCAAGGTGCGGTCTGATGTGGCGTCTGTAGAACACGGTAAACCCCTTGCTGACATTTTTGTGAGACTTGGTGTAATAGGCAGTCGCCGCAGGGACGAGAACCTCCAAAATATGACTCTTGCTCTTGCCATATGCCTTGGGCCATCCCTCGGTGTGGAATCGGTACACAAGTTTTTTCGAGCGAGGAATCACCTGTTTTTTGACAAACGCTTCTAACTCAGAGACCTTGTCAGTTGTAAAGGCATATCCCTTCGAGCCGTATGTATGCACGAACGGATAGACAAACTTGTTGAAGTTCAAGCTAACAACTGCATAGACCTTGGAGGCCCCCGCCGAGAGGTGGACCCAAACAAGGCGGGCGTATCTCTGGACGTGCGGTTTGGCAAGGGCGTAGTAATGGCTCGATTCTGTCTTGGCTTTCTCGAAAAACGGCTCCAAATACGGCTTGGCCTGCTTCGTGTAGACCTCCTCCGCTTTGGTCTTGATCGGCACAAGCACCACCGCGTCCGCAATGGCGTAGTACTTCCCAGCGGTGTAGCTGACAAACTCAGTGTGGGGCTTAGCAGCAGTGTAAACTTGGCTTACTCTCTGCTTTGCTGCGCTGTAGTACGGACTCGCCTGAGTGCTTTGCTTGATTGTGGCATACTGTTTCGCGAGAGACTGGTACTCTGGGCGGGCCACAATGGACGACTCGAGACTCTGGTATTGCGGAGTGGCCTGCAAGCTCTTCAAGTGAGTTGAGTAGTCCACGAAGAAAAACGACAACGTGGCTAGCAATAAGAGAAAGCCGTAGCGGCTCCAGCTTCGTGCCATGGTGAGTGATATCTTTGCTCGGGGATGTCCTTGGAGATGTTTGGGACCTACCTCCGCTGTGTGGTTTGAGGCCCCGCTCGGAAGTTGCAAGTTGCGCATGTGTGTTTCAGCTGAGCCATTGAGCCAGGGAAGCGGGAGCATGTGAGTGAAGTACTGTCATCTTGGCAAGTGTATACCAATGATGCACCGAGGTACTTGAAAAAGTATTTGAATAATTAGTTGTGATACAAGTGATGTCATTGTGTGGTAACGGTTATGTTTTGTATTAATTTCCATGGCAATCGATGGCCATGAATGGATAGTTTGTAGTGTGTGTTCTTGCATGTCTAGGCGGGAATGCTCTGTATTTCAGGCGGCCCCACTTGGCCCGCGTAGGCGGGTGCCGCCCGGCCCTAGACCGCTTTGCTTCAAAGCTTTTTCTCATCCACGCATGTGAACTGGCTGTCATCCAAATTGCATCCCCCACAACCAGCCAAGAATGACGCAGCGAAACAAGGTCCTTGTCGTCGGGGCAAACGGATCGGGCAGGTTCACATTGATAGACCAGATATTTGGCCTGACGCCCAAAGTCTCGCCAGAGCAGAAAAAGTCCGGCTTGATCCACAGCGTGGTGTTGAGCACCAAGTACTATACCAAAGGCTTAGATATTTGGGTGGATGAGCTAAGTGACGAGACTGAGTCAGAAGAAAAAACAGAGAAAGCGTCTGAGACTAAAAAAGGTGAAAGTTTTGCTTCATTGTTCGCAAACTGGGCTGATGAGTTCACAACGGACGAATACAAGGAGATCCGCGATGTGATGTCGGGACTCATCGTGTGCATCAACATGGATGCGTCGCACAGTGCCCGAGACATCGCACGGTTGAGCGACGAGGTGGAGAAGGTCATGGCGGTGTTCAAGGCGGACCAGTCGTTCAATAAGAAAGAGGGTCAAAAGAAAGAAGATTCTGGAGAGGAGAATGTGGGAGAGGCGGAGTCTCGTAGCTCGGAGGACGATGCGAGCTATTCTGACTTTGAGGTCTGGAATGGGTTCTTGCTAGTTGTGGGAGTAATAAAACTGAACACGACCGTCGACGTCACGCCCTGGCAAGAAATCTTCTGGGATAGAAACTTGGACTTCTGTCACTACCGCGAGGGCGACAAGTTGGACTTCTCCAAGATCGATGAGTATGGCGAGAGGGTCGGACTAGCAAGGGTGAAGGACACGGTGGAGAGCTTCGATTGGCCCGAAATAGACGTGAAGGGGCCAGTCAAAAAACAAGAGGGGGGTGAAGACCGATATTTGAACGAACCGCTTCTTGGAAACAATGAGATTGAATTGGATGAATTGGTGGGCCGGATTAAGAGCGCGAAGGAGAAGGCCGCTACAATGGACGACGACGAGCGGTTGAAGTTCGCCGACGATTTTATGAAGGAGATTGAAAATCTTATCTGAAAGTGAAAGACTTATACATGAGAGAGCTCTCCCATTATATAGGAACCAATACCTGAGAGTCAGTGAAACTCATACGATGCAATTCTGTGATGCATTTTCAATTGTACATTCCTGAAGTGCAGGAGCATTGGCCACAGGGCGGAAGCTACCACACAATCGGAAGCCCTAAATTTTGAAATGAGTTTGCTTGTTGTTCTGAGCTTAGTCTCTATTATGGTATTCACCAGGAATTTTACTTCTAATTTGCTTCAGAAGTCTTTGCTTTCCAACACGTTGACTTTGTCCACTTCTTACATTCATTATTTGTTAACAAGAGATTTCATTAGTTGTACAGACGCTTAGTGAGCGGTTCTTCTCTGCTCAGCAATGACGTTGGTCATCTCCTCAAGCTTTCTCTTAGCTCTCTTGAGAGTACCCAATCTCTTCTTGGCCAACTTCTTAGCTCTCTTCTCACCAGAGTTTCTCAACAACTCAATCAATCTTCTCTCGTATGGGGCCAATCCGCCGACCTCTCTGACGATAGATCTGACGAAGGTGGCTCTCTTGGAAAGAGCACCCTTTCTGTAAGAGACCTTTGGAGCAACGGTCTTAGAGGTGACCTTGTGACCCTTGTTCAATCCAACAGCGATACCTGATTGTTAGTAAAAGTCCCTGGACGATCAAATTGTTGAGTTTTGCGTTTGTTATAGGATTGAATAGTAAGTGTGGAGCTTGAAATTCAAACACATTTCAAATGGCACCAAACGTGTAAAATAACGAACCACAATGACAGTGATTGAAGTCTTGATTCTTCAAAATCATAGATAGTCGGTGTGTCCGTTGTTCACTGATTGTTTTTTTTTTCAAACTGAACCCCTTTTATGTTCTTCTAATTTTCGCTGGTGCCCCTTGGTCATGAATGTCTGTTCGAATGTCTTCAAGAGAGTCTTTAAAAGAGTCTCGTAATGACGCAGTAGACCCACTGAACGACCTTTCATAATCATTTCATTCTAACACTGTGTACCTTATCCAATCTGATATAACAAACTCAGCACTCGTCTTGTATCTCATTTCTACCTACCAGAGCTAGCCATTTCTATAGGTTTGTATGGTTCTTCTGAGCTTGGTGATTGAAACCAACTTTTTTCGCTGCCTGGTTGAGACTCTGGGCGTTACCCGGGTTGAAAATTGCTCGGTCCGCCAGAGATTCGGGGCACTGGTTGCGATCCCTGGGATGCAAAGTGACAGTTTTCACTGGAAAAAGAGTGCACCCATGTGCCCTACATGTAACCACGTGAACAATACCAGCCCAAGGTCTGAACATCTCCAAGCAGCAATCATTACCAGGCAGCGGAAATACGCACTGTTCATCTAAATTGCATTTCCATTGCCACCAGCCCTTTTCATTTAAACTGCATTACCATCAAATACTATGAGCGACCCGTGCAAGCCGTTTGCGTGTGCGATTCAGGACTGCTTGAAGGCAAACCACTACGACGAGTCCAAGTGCACCAAGGCCATCGACCTGCTCTACGCGTGCTGCCTGAAGCACTACCAGGAGAACGGCGAGGACGCCAAGACGCCCTGCTGCCCAATCCCGCGGCTCCTCCGGTTCAAGATGAAGCAGCGGGAAACCGAGCAGTTGGAGGCAAAGCTTTATGAGCGGTGACTCAATTAGCTTAGGAGTAAGATCTTGATTTGTACCAACAGTGGAGTCCCGTTTCAAGAAAATCAAGATCAATTCGCTACAAGGGTCTTTACCCACGTTTCCCATGAAAGTTTCAAGCAATTTCTGGTTTTGTCCACCTTTTCCATGATAGTTCCAGGCAACTTCTGGTTTTCTAATTAAAATTCAACTACTTCGGTTTGAATGTTTGAATCGAGCCGCGTTATCACAAACAGGTTGATGATACGACGCTTGGGCCGGAGAATCGGGGTATTGCTACCTTTAGTTAATCTCAGGCTGCCGCGAGCACGAAAATCATCATAGACGATAGTAACGACCACGGAAGAATGGGTGCGAACCGTGACTCTGGGCGCCTTGTTAAGACATTGTATGAGAAAAAAAAAGGTTGGTGTGTGAAAAACCTAGTATTTAAAGGCCATGCGCAGAGACGGGTAACCAGGTGGCCTAGAGTATAGAGTATGGCGTGGGCCTACAGCCATACAAATTAGATGAATATAATACTGAAAATGTGTTTATTACGTTCGATGCTTTCTACTTTCTTGATTGGGTAGCTAACTACAGCTTCTAACAATGCGTAGTATATTTACAGAGTGTACCTAAACGGTCTTAGTCTAAGGCACTTTGGAAGCAGCTCCGCCAAGTGCTAAATGCTAAGTAGAAGCATCGCAGCAGACCACGAAGCGCTAGACAGTCACTGTCGAGAAGTCATGGTTGAATCTCTCCAACTCGGCCACAATCTTCTTAACCGGCACGTCGCGGTGCTTGGCCATAAACTCCTTGAACGAGTCCTCGGTGTTGTTCTCCAACTGGTACCCGTAAAGCAACTTCAACATCTTTCTCTTGCCAATCGTGATCTGCTTCCCCCCAACCTCGGCATACACAGGTACCTGGCCCTCGGCAGTCTCCACCAACTTCAAGTAGTTCTGCTTCGGCTCCTGTGCGCTGGCGCGGTTCATCAACACTCTGAAGCGCAACTTCCAGCCCGTTGGCCCCAACTCCTTGACCCGCGCAGGTTTGTCCTTGGTCAAGTAGTTGTCGATCCCGCCCTCCTTGGTGATCGTCCGCAACACCCGCGTCGACAACTTAATGTTGATCTTGCGCTGGAGCGCCTCGCTCCAAAGTCCTTTCTTGACCACGTTCAACTTCCAGGTACGTCTGGTCTTGACCTTCGACTTCTCACTGATCAGGTTTCCAAACTGGATGAACTTGCCGCCAAACAAACCTTTGTTGCTGGCCTTGTAGATCTTCGATTCGCCGAACTTGTACTCCGGAAACTCCGGCTTCTGCTTCGGCACAAACAAGCTTGTCGGGAACTTGTCGCCCACCTGCGGGAGCTCGGTTTTGGCCACGCGGCGCGCCTCCACAAGACGCCACTCTCTCTGGACAAGCGTGCTCGTCGAGAACTGTGAGCGTCCGAGCCATGCGCACCGGCTCCAGCTCGTTGTGAGGGTGTTCATACTGAAATGGTGAAGCTGATTCTATCCGCGTGCTACTTTTGGGCCCCAGCTCATGTACAATTTTTCAGACAAACCCACGTGACACGACCACTGTGGCCCGGTGACAGGGCAACAACTGCATGGAAGACAAGAGGGATGCTCTGATTATTTACGTTCTTTTGGCCTATGCACACGAGATGCATCTAGCATATTTTCTATGGATATTTTTTGGTTCTCTGCTGGCTCATTGTGGTGGAGTGCACGCTGCTTCGAGAAGCTGTACAGTGATGCCCTGCATGAGACAGAGCGCACTTCAAGCGATGGCGTCTAACCAACCAACAACCAACGGAGCTGGCTACTAGTAGCAATAGATGCGCTCTAATGCGGCCTGCAAATTATAGATTCTCGCCCCTTAGTATGGGCCAGTCAGTCAGTCAGAGCATGCATCTGTATGTGTGCACTTGGGCCACGGCAGAGCCTTCGACCAGCATGCAACAGTGAGCTCTATTAGATTCTTCTCACTTCTTGAGCAAATACCGCAGGTGTATCTACCACGGCCATGGGGTAAGCAAGTCTTGCGGCGCCGAACGCACTTCAACACCGTCGTTTTCGGCTACTTTCTGTCATACTCATGACTGCTCGGCATGTACCTTTTCAACTCGTTTTCCCCCTCAACCCAGAGCGTTGTCCCCGTGATATTCGCCAACAGATTCTCGATCTTCACGCTCTTTTCAAACTCCAGCACCACCTGCTCGATCAGGGCAGGCGCCACCCCCGCCTCCTCGAGCTGCCGCCGCAAAAACGCCACGTGCAACGCCATCTTCATCTCGCGCTTCTGGTAGTTCTTCCGCTCGTTCAAGATCTGGATCTCGCGCTTCTTACGCGCCGCGTTGAACGACATCTGTGCCAACGCAAGCGCCTTCTGCTGCTCCATCGCGGTCTCAAAGCCCTTCTCTTGTAGACTAATGCGAGTGGCGTAGCTGTCAACGGCTATATATGTCAACGCCATGATCCCGACGCCCATAGCAAAGTCCTTGAACATCAGCAGGCGCGATTGGCTGGCAGCCACAGGAGAGGGCACAGGCAGCAGTCTATCAGAGCCGTTGGAGAACGACCCACTGCCGAACGGTGGGAACAGCAGGCCACTGCCAAACAGCAGTGAGCCGTCTGGCTCTCTTCCGGGCATTTTCTCCTTAGAGAAGTATGTTGGAGGAGCAGGGCCGTTAGACAGAAAGCGGCAAAAAAGTGCCAGCTTTAAAAATGGTTGAGATCTCCTGCTGATATTCATTGTGTGCTGTACGCGAGTACGCCAACTCCACACTTCGACCGCCCAGCGGGTCTCGCTTACGGGCCATCGCTGTTCGCCGGGTAACCCTACACGGCCCTCCCACTATCTGGCGCGGGCAGTTTGGGGCCAGCATTGGTGTTAAGGCATGCATTATTAGCCTGCCATAATATCACCACCCCAGCGTCAACCCATATGTGGCCGTTTTTGAACAAGGGCGAGGACGGCGCCCCGGACTTTGCGGCCGACGCGACCACTCACACCACCGTGCCGCCCACAGACCCCAACCCGACCTTTTCCAAGAGCAACGACAGCCAAGACAGCCACGCTAGAGACGAAAGCGGCAGCAAAGCACCTCTTGAGCTGACCAACACCGACGGCTCTTTCTCTCCGGAGGCCTCTCTCATTGGCAGCGAGCATGTGGACGATGTCGACGACGCCGAGGACCCGGACAAGGGCCCGGAACAGGACAGTGCCGACCCGATACTGCATGATAATGTACTGCCCCAAGGCTCTGAGCAGGACAGCCAAGAGCACCAGGGCGAGCTCAGCGACTCGGGGGAGTTTGACATAGCCGACGACGCCGGGTTGGTTGAGCTACTCGACTCTGAGTTGACGCTCTTGCACTTGCTGTCGGGCCCCGCAAAGCTCAAGAAGAAGATCACCGATTGCTTTGCCCACGAGCAGCACATCGACCAATTGCTCGATATCTTGATTGGGTCGTACGATGCTTTCCTTCGGCGGTATGAGGAAAACAATCTCCAATATTTCAGCGACATTGACAAGATTTACCAGCACGGCGAGCACGGGCGGCTGCAGCGGCAGTACGATTTCCGGGAGTTCGACTCATTGGAGTGCTACTACGAAACGGTGATGCTCAACAAGGAGAACGACGCGGAGCTAAGCCCGGAGGATTACGATCTAGAGCACATCCAGAGCGTTGTCAGCAAACAAAGGGGTACTGACAAAGATGACGAAATAGTGAAGAGCCTCGACTCGGAGTTTGCCAAACTCAATTTGAAAAACCCCGGGGTCGTGCCCCAGCCCGACGACGTGCCTAGTGTGCAGACGCCTTCCCTGGAGAGACCCTCGAAGTCCGACGACCTACTCATCAGTCGCAGCAGTGTCATTGCCGAGGTGTACTCCGCCGACGTGCCTCAGATCTTCGATGCCTTCCTAGCAAAGCCCCAGCACCTTATAAAACTCTGGACCGTGCTAGAAAAGCCGCTGTTGTTCAAGACTATTCCGCTTGTGCAGTTTTTTGTCAAGATCAACGAGACATTACTCATCAACCGCCCGAGCCAGTTCCTCAACTTTGTGCGGGGGAACGTCGACTTGGTGAAGCATTTCGTGAAAACAAACATCGACATTTCTTTGTTGAACGAGTTCCTCATCAAGTTGATCATCACCGACAAGAACAACAAACCCCTGGGCATCGTCGACTTGCTCATGGGCCAGAACTTTGTCCAGACGCTTCTCGCGTTGGTCGACCTGCGCTACCCGTTTTACATCTCGGAGTTTGCGGGCGATTTGATCAAAAACCTTATAAGTTTGCTGACGATACCGTCGGGGACCGACGGCGATGACTCGTTGGTGATAGGACCTAATGGACTCACTAGAGAAATTGTCGGCTTCAAGAGTATTTGGAAAATTGCCAACAAAATCAAACAAGGTGGCAAGTCCTTGTTTATCTTGGTGGATATACTCATCGAGCTCATTCGCAAGAATAATGCTGACTATGACGACTTCAACCTTGCAATCTTCTCCAAGTACCAGAACTTTTTCCACGTGCTAACTGACTCGAAACAAAACGGCGACCTCCAGCTGTTGGCGAGCTCGCGGCTGATCCAGAAGATGAGCATGCTGGAACGGAAGGAGTTTCTCAAATTGATGGATGCGTTCCCCCCTAGCCAGCATGATCCAGTGTACCTCAATAATATCTTGAAAGTCTTTTCATTTAACTTGCCTTGGATTTACCAGCGGCTTGGCGACAATTTTGGGAAGCTCGACGACGCGACGATATTCGACGACGCAAACATCGACGGCTACTTCTACGTGCGGAATCCATACACCGATCTAGATCTGAAACCGCAAAAGGTGCGCGACTTCATTGAAGACAAGGTGTTTGACAAGCAGACTTTTGGCTGGGTTGAAAAGTTGGGGTTCGACAAGTTGAAGCTCGTCGAGTTGGTGGCCGAGCTACTTCACTGCTCCAACATAAAACTATACAACAACAAAAACGCCGAGACGCTTATCAAGTTCCGCGATGACTTGTTGAGTCTCCGCGACTGCATGCTTACGGAGGCCATTGACGACACTCTTTCTTTGCAGGACTTGACGCGCCCTACGAGCCAGCTGTCGACGATTCCCGCTGACGGACACGTGCCACTCTCCAACACGTACTCTAACGACGAGAGCTTTATCGCTGAGAACGACGAGGTGGACGACGACGACGACGAGGATGATGAAGACGCGGAATCTTTTGAGAGGTTCCATTACGAGAACGGCAGTGAAAGCGACTTTGAGATAAACGGGGGGGAGAGTGTCAAAAAGCTACCGGATGCAGAAGTAGAGCTGTCAGAAGAGTTGCTGGAAGAAGACAAAAAGGCAAAAAAAGAGCGCATGGTCAGCAAGCTTCTGTTGAAGATCGACAACGAGATCAACACCAAGGTCCCTGCCGAGAAGCCCGAGCTATCGCAACTCCAAACGGGTTCGCCCGTGACGGAGGAAAACGATAAAATTGCGGCGATGACCGACGACGACGACGACGACACTGAGAGCCTCACGTGTGAGTTAAAGCTGCCGTTTGTGAGCCCCGAAAACGAGACCCGGCTCCGCGAGGCGCCCTCGTTGGGCGACGCGTTTAAGATTCGGCTCCACGACACGGGTTTGCTCGAGTTGATTGTCAAGAAACTTTTTCTCAAGTATCCTTGGAACAATTTCTGGCACAACGTGGTGTTTGATCTTATTCAGCAGCTTCTCAATGGAAAGATGCACCTGAATTTCAATGCCTTTTTAGTGTCTGACTTGTTCACGAGCGGCCGCATAATTGACATCATTTTGGTGGCTTACCGCAAGAACATCAACTTCACGCTGCGCTACTCGATCTCGTTGGGCTACATGGGCCACGTGTCGTTGATCAGTGAAGAGATCAACAAGTTTACCCTGGAGCACAGCTTGAGCCACCTCAGTCCGCAGGTGCACGAGATTGTCACCCGCCCAGCGTGGCAGAACTATGTTGCCAAGACGCTTTCGGAGACCCGCCACAATTACAGTTTGGTGTTGGGGGGCAAGAAGCCAATTGAGGACGTGTTCTACCGCGATCCAGACAGCATCATTCTAGGCAACTCCGAAAAAGAAATTGAGAATCAGGACCTCCTGCAGTCAAACTCGCAGAAGTTGAGTGAGCTCAATCGCGAGGCTGGCGGCGAAGCTGTAATTCCTGTGCTGTTTGAGGAGAGCGACGAGCTCAATGACGAGGGGCCGGACCACCACAGTTTCCGGGAGTTGGAGGAGGAGACGGTGTTGCCAGACGAGCAGGAGGTCGAGCAGGCGGTCGAGGACGACGATGAGGAGTTCAATATCAAGTTGTATTCGAATCAGCACTAAGCATTCGACAGTTCTCCATTCTTCGACTGTCGAGTGCGATTGACTCGACATTTGTTTGCTGTGACCAATCAATCTATGCCGTTGCCATAATACAATCGCGGCCATTAAGAAACGTTAATCAATAGCTCATTTCAACAGCAATATCAATGCGCTAATACTACGATTCAAATAAGGGTAATGCAATTATGCGTACAAAATACTGGTCAATTCTAAACTTGAAATGTATATTATTTTGCTTAGAGGGGTACATCTCCCTGTAACGAACGATATTTGGTACAAAAATTGTTCGACTTTTGAAATTTATGGCGCTGGAAAATAAATGATGTTCAGCAATGCTTACATCTTAAATTTCTTGCTTGGAACAGTAGGAATATGGTTGCTTTTGAGCAGTATTAATGTGACTGAAGATTTTAGCACCATAGCAGAAAACAACGTCTTGATTATTTTTCAATCAGCACCGAGCAATCGACAACCTGCGGCTGACAAATACTATCTAGAACTTCAGCAGGTTCTTTTGCCTACAGCTTCGCATTGCACTGCTCTACACTTTGCCGTTGAGGATATTTTTTTTTAGGGTGATAGTGACTAAGTATACATGTCTATATGCAGTTGAAGCACCAAAAAAAAACACTCAGCTCCGTATCGCAATTATTTGAAATGAAGAAAAACAGCAACAAAATGTTTAGTATCTGTAGAAGTCAGACTTGTATGGGCCCTCGACTGGGATTCCCAAGTAGTCGCTCTGGACGGTAGTCAACTCAGTCAACTTGGCGCCCAAGTGGGCCAAGTGCAACTTGGCAACCTCCTCGTCCAAGATCTTTGGCAAGGTGTGGACGTCAAGGTCAAAAGGACCGGTCTTCTCGAACTCAACGTACTGCTTTCTGAAAGCAGCGTCCTTGGCCTTGAACAAAGCGATCTGGGCAAGGACCTGGTTGGAGAAAGAGCACGACATGACGAACGAGGAGTGGCCAGTGGCACATCCCAAGTTCACCAAACGGCCGGCGGCCAAGAGAATAACGTGGTTGCCGGACTCCAACAAGTATCTGTCGACCTGTGGCTTGATCTCGACGTGCTCCTTGGCGTTGGCCTGGATCCAGGCAACGTCGATCTCAATGTCAAAGTGACCAATGTTGCACACAATGGCGTCCTCTGGCATGGCCAAGAAGTGCTTCCCGGTAATGATGTCTCTGCAACCAGTAGTGGTGACAAAGATCTGACCGATAGAGGCAACCTCCTCCAATGGGGCGACCTGGTAGCCAGAGACAGCGGCCTGGAGGGCGTTGATTGGGTCAATCTCGGTGACAATGACACGGGCACCCATGGATCTGAGGGCCATGGCACATCCCTTTCCGACGTCACCGAACCCGGCAACAACCGCGGTCTTACCGGCAATCATCACGTCGGTGGCTCTCTTGATTCCGTCGATCAACGACTCTCTGCAGCCGTACAAGTTGTCAAACTTGGACTTGGTGACCGAGTCGTTGACGTTGATGGCTGGCACCTTGAGCTTACCATCCTTGACCATCTTGTAGAGGTGGTGGACACCGGTGGTGGTCTCCTCGGAGAGCCCGAAGCAGTCCTCGAGCATCTCTGGGTACTTGTCGTGGACAAGCGAGGTCAAGTCTCCACCGTCGTCGAGAATCAAGTTGAGCTTCTTGCCGTCCTTGAAGGCAAACAACTGCTGCTCAATGCACCAGTTGTACTCCTCCTCGGTCTCACCCTTCCAGGCGAACACTGGGACGCCGGAAGCGGCAATGGCAGCGGCAGCGTGGTCCTGAGTGGAGAAGATGTTGCACGAGGACCAGGTGACCTCGGCACCGAGGGCGGTCAAGGTCTCGATCAACACGGCGGTCTGCACGGTCATGTGGAGACATCCGGCGATTCTCGCGCCCTTGAGGGGCTGCTCCTTGCCGTACTTCTCTCTGATGGCCATCAAGCCTGGCATCTCGTTCTCAGAGAGCTCGATATCCTTTCTTCCGAAAGCGGCCAACGAGATGTCGGCGACCTTAAAGTTGGTGGCTGGGGTAGACATAATTTACTGGTGTATAAATCTAAGACAGATTTGTTTTTCAGGCGGGGCGCAGAGTTTTTTATATCTTTTCTATACGAGAGAAAAAAAAAAGGCGCCCACGTGAAAGCCAAACCGTAGCTCAACAGAAACGTGTAGGGTAAGCATTGGCGAAAGCCTAGGCAGAGCCGTAGCCAAAGCGATGACCCTCATTTTTTTCTTCTCATTGTCTTTCTCGGTAGTCAATTGGGTCATTCCAGGGCTTCCATTCTTCTTTTTGGTTACTGCCAACATTTTTCTGGTTGAGAGTGGTATCGCTTGCCGGTGACTCAGGTGGGCCGCATGCATGCCTGTATGCACTGTACACACTGGTTGGCAGCACCGTATCGGTGAGGTCCATGCGTCAGCGAAGAACCTTAGCAGTTATCGAGTATGCTGTTTTGAAGGGCTTTGAATATGGTGCAGTTCATGGAAGGACACTTTTGAGACACGCGTGTTTATCATTGTGCCCAGTGCTTGCCACTAAGTAGTCCTCTTACAGGTGACTCTTCATCAGTATTCCCTGCATCGCGGGCACATTGCAATCGTCTAACTCTTTCTAGTTTACATTTGACCTTTTCCACGTCAGCTATTTCACATCAATAGTAGTAATAGTAGTCCTCATACGGCGCAGGCTGTGTTTTCGTGGCCCTGCTGAGCCACCAGCACGCTGTGCAGATGAGCACTATGGCGGTCGCCCAGTACCAAAAGCGAAGTCGTGAAACAATTGCCAAAAACGCATTGTTTTTTGAAAACCCCATGGCAACCCACGTTTTAGCCAGCTCCAATGGTATTTCCCTATTCCTTATTGCCTCATTACTCACTGAGGCCCCCTTCTGATCACTCCTTACTGTGCTGTGTGCATCCTGCAGTTCAAAATCCTCGGCCCCTAGCTGAGTGTCTCCCTCAGTGTCTCGCCTCGTAATAATAGCGTTTCCTCTCATATTGTCCCCCTCCCCGCTGCTCTTGCTAATGGGCCCTGACAAGTTCGTCCCATTGGTTGCTAGAGCATGCCTGTCGAAACCTCTCGGCACCTTGACGCGTTGCTTGAACGTCGCAATCCTGTGGTCCGGCTCAGTCCTCTCATAAAGCGGGAGCGGGTCGCCGAGCAATTTGCGAGTGTCCAGGGTTATTCGGGGGACTTTCAACGTGGGTGCCACCAGCGTATTTATATTGTAGCCAACTTTTTTCTTTGCTTTCTGCTCAGCGCTTGACTCTATTCTCCCAGGGCCTATTATGTCCTGTCTCACAGGTGCACTCTCACCGACCGTGTCGCTTCCGCGCAGCTCTCTCTGTTGAATTTTCTGCTTATGCCCCTCCATGATTTTTGCAAGCGACTCTCTGACATTCCGCCTGCGCTCTAGGTCCTTCTTCAACCCATCGCTCATGCTCATCCTGGCGCCATATCTTCCTCGTTACGCGCCTCGTCTGGCTCCCAGTTACATATGTCACGTGCTCCCTCAAGGTTTTTCAGCAGAGCCTGCAGCCAGACTCCTTCAGAGTAGCCATTATACCAATAGCTCCTGGCATCCAACTGAATACCTACCCACCAATAACTAACCCACAATGAACGGAGGATTGGGGGTGTTTGGAAACTTGCCCGCGCCGGCTAAACCACTTGCAGAGATGACTGCCGAGGAGCAGGGCGAGTACGCCGCCAACTCGATGATGGAGTTTATGAAGCTGTGTCCCGGGAAGACGATCATGAGCGGAGTGTCTGGTTTCTTCCTTGGTGGATTCTTTGGTCTCTTCATGGCCAGTATGTCGTACGACGTGCCCGGGTCCACTCAGAAATTTAACGAGCTCCCGTTCCGCCGCCAGATGAAGATCATGTTCCTGGACATGGGTGTGCGCATGAAGTCGAGCGCCAAGAACTTTGGTTTTATTGGTGCAATTTATTCCGGGACGGAGTGCGGTATTGAGAGCTTGCGGGCCAAGAACGATATCTATAACGGTGTGGGCGCCGGATGTCTCACGGGCGGCGGGTTGGCGATCAAGTCGGGGCCAACTGCGGCGCTCATTGGGTGTGCCGGTTTCGCGGCGTTCAGTACGGCCATTGACTTGTACATGCGCCAGGAGGAGGCTCCGCCGCCAAAGAACGACTACGACGAATAGTGGAGTAGTGTGCCACGAGGAGCGAGTGGGGCGTTACAAAAACCATGAGGAGCGGCTCCGTAAGTGCTTGGAAGAAGCTCAGACGTAGCAGCGGCTGCTACATAACTCCAGTACTTCGAGCGCTGCAGCACTCTCTCGATGCGCTCGGGAGGCAACTGCCTTCCATGCTATCCAGCACCCTGCTTCTGAGCCTACCTTGAGCCTCCTGCTTTTACTACAGCGTTTTCTAGTTCGATTGTATATAAACTAATGATGGGTCATGTAATATATTTTTTGTTGTGTAGCATAACCGGGTGGCCGCTTTTAGTCAGCAGCAGAGCACTGAGATATTTGAAACCCTCTCCCAAACAGCCCTTTCAACTTAATGGCAATGCACACTTTGCTTTCAACATTTTAGCCAAACTGCGTGCACAGTGTCGCCAGCAGTTTTTGCTGAGTCTACCTCACTTTCCTTGCCGCTTGTGGCTCAATTCTTCCCACTTGCTCATCACTAAATCAGTATCTGTTATGAGAAACTTGCAGGTTTACTGTAAAGTCTCAAGTTCATGGTACACTCTCGCAGTATCCCGGTGGCGCTTGATGATGCTCAACTCCGCAGCATTTGCTAGCTGACAGTGCCTAGCCTGCAATGTGCCACTTGCTCTCCAATAACACAGCGGCATCTCACCTCCAGCTCCCTGCCGCTAACGCTTTCTCCAAAGATAGCGGTAGATGATGACCGACGCTGGAATATAAACCAACAACACAGCTTTGAGGAACAACATCAACTTGTAATCATGATCGTCGTTCTTGTCCGCGAACTTGAACGACACCAATATCAACGTCATTTCCGCGGCCTTCTGAATCGGGAACAAAAAGACAAAGCTTCTCTTCTTCAAGTATCTTAAAAGCGCCGATGGAAACAAAAAATAGATAAACCGCAAAGTCTCCTGTGTTGAAATCGTAAACACGTACACTGCGTAGACGGTGTGCTTCGACACCTTCGGATAACGGAACACCACCGCCCAGGTGACGAGCATCCCACTTGCCACTTTGAGCAACTGCAAGTATCGCACATTCTTTGGAACCCTGACAACAGTGCAAAACAAAAGTAGTTGCGAAAGGAGCGACGACGTGTGAAGGTACTGGAAGTACTCAGCGATGGCGCCCGGCAAGTACCGTCTGCCGACTAAAAAGGCCAAGATCAAGAGGCGCACTGCGCAGCTGAACCATAGGAAGAAGGAGACCAAGTTATTGAGTAAGACAAGGCGGGGCACAAATGTGTAGCGCTTGATGCGGGATTTCGTGTGGGGTTGGCGGGTTTGACTTTGTGCCATTTTGGGCCAAAGGTTGGGTGTATTGCTAAAAGTGCTAGCTGAGGTGATCTGAAAAAGACATGGCTATGCTGGAGCTGTAAGGCCCATCGCCACGGTACACGTAATTTTCATGCCATCGACTCTAAAAGTGTCTTGTTTGCAGCCCTGGCGATGGCCACATGGAATGTTTCACCATGCATAATTAACAGCGAGTTGAATACCAACAGCTTCCATGCAACTCTCGAGCTTTCTCACTTTTTTCTGCTTTGCAGTACTTGCCTCTGCCTGGAGCACCCAAGACCTTGAAATTTTCAAGGTCAATCACGACGTCCAGGCCGATCTCGGGCTCAATGCCACATTCTACACCTGGTTGAACCTCACCCGCGGCCCAAAGTCAAGTTACGAGGAGATCAACAAGGCCTACAGACAGCTCTCGAGAAAAATCCACCCGGACAAGCTTAGACGGTCCAAGTTCAAGACCGATCGGGTGTTCCAGCGGGCGAAAAAGCGGGCCACCGATCGGTACCAGCGACTCAGTGTGGTGGGTGAGATTCTCCGGTCGAACATGAAAGATCGTTACGACTTCTTTTTAAAATCTGGGTTTCCAAAGTACAGAGACAACACATGGTTGTACTCGAAGTTTCGTCCTGGGTTGGGTAGTGTGCTTGTCTTCTTGTTTGTCTTGATTGGCTCGGCCCAGTATGTCGTGCAGAGACTTCAGACCAACCTGAACCGCCAGAGAATTGAGGAGACTATTTCCCAGATCAAGAGGCAGGCGTGGCCTTCGGGAATCCCGCCGGCTGACGGCTCGGACCGCAAGATGACCAACGAGGCGATCGGGAAGTCGTTTCTTGTGAAGATCGACGGCTCGGTGCACGTCATCGACAACGACGACCCGTCGGTGCTCCACCGCGTGGACGCCAGCGAGATCTTGGACCCGACCTTTCATGACACAATCTTAATCAAAGGTCCAGCTTATTTGTGGAACTTGAGTGTCGGCAAAGTGGTGCCGTCGTTGGCCTATGTGAAGCCTGTTCAGCAGAAACCGGTGAAGCAGAAGAGCACGGCCGCTACTCCAGCTGCAGAGAAGGCTGTCAAGAAGAATAAGAAGAGCAAGGCCCAGGGCGAGAAGACGACGTTGCCCAACGGGAAGGTCGTGCAGGCCAGAAAGAGAAAGTAGGTGTTAGCCGTACAACTATTGTCATAGTTCCAAAGTGGTAATTACAAATGCATGCAAAGGGTGGAATGTTGTAGTAAGTGATATTTAAGCCTCTGCTCGTCAAGTGAGTGACACGCCTGCCAAGAAGTTGCGGTGTTTAGGACCCCGCCAATGCACTGCTGAATAGTAACGTAGCGCCTCGCTAACGCTTGCTGCTGCTAGATGAACACATCCAACTCCGCAATCTTAGCCCCCTCATCCTCATCAAACCGTGGATAGAATGGCACCATCAGGTCGCAGCTCTGCACGTAGCAGCTATTGTACACCTTCCAGTACGGCCCTCTCACCTTGCGCGCAGGATGCCAGAGTCCGCCAAGCACATAGTTCATGACAATCCCACAACCCACGTTGTTGCGCACCCCGTCTACACCGTCAATGATCCGCTCGATGACGTGCGGACTGGTCTCGTACAAATTGGGCATGAGCAAATTGAGAAAATGCACAAACACGTCCTCCAAGCCGAGTCCCATCGTGCCAATCGCCATGTGTTTTACCACAGTCGCCGCAGTCTGGCGATGCACCTGGTCTCTGTCGGTCAAAGCATCCTCAAGCAATGGCGTTACTGAGTATACATAATCCTTAGCAGCGCTGCCTATGTACTCAAACATGAACGTCATCGCCTTGAGCACACCATTCTGCACATTGTTCTCGGGAGTGCGGTACTCGTTCATCACCAGAGGAATCACGGTGAACGGCGAGCATGTCTCGGCAACAATCGCAATCGCAATCGCAGTGCACACACGCGACTGGCGCTCTTGCACTCTCAAGTTGTTCAAAAGGGTCAGTAATACTTCTTGCGGCCCAATCGCCTTGGCTATATAGCCAAACGTCTGGTTGGCCAGCCGACGGATCAGCTTCTTGTGCGACTTGAGCAAATCGAGAAGCTCGAAGCAGATCCGCATCCACTCTTTGGGCGGGATGTACTCCGAGGCCCTCTCTGCAATCAAGCCGACTAAGTCGATCACGTTTTCCTGTACCTTGTCGTGGCGGTTTCGCAAGATCGGAGTGAGGCTGGGCAAAAGCTGGTCAATGCTCGGGTTCATAGAAGTGACTCCCATCGTGCCGACAATTGTCTTAAGAGTGTGCAAGATGGAGCCCAACACCTCAGGGTACACTTCTCCGAGAGACTCATACAACACCTTCGAAAGCTTGCTAACTATCTCAAACTCGCTGCAGGCTTTGATCGCAGGCACAATCTCGGCAATCAAGTCGGCCGCCTGCTGACGCACCTCAGGAGCTTTGTTTTGAATCCGATACAAAATGATCGACACAATTTCAGTCAAATACCCCTTGACTCTGATGTCCAATGTAGTAACCACCTTACCAAAAGCCAGGAGCACCGCGGCGTTGTAGCGGCTCAGGTTCAGCTCGCTGGATGTTTTCTGAAACGCCACAAGCATGCCGTCAATCAACCGCTCCTCGGTGCGCTCGCGCATCGCCACTACCTGGACGTTGTCGCAGCACTTCTCGATGGTCTCGACGCTCATCCGTCTGAGGAACTCAGAGTCGTCCTTGAGGAAATCGAGTATACGATCGATGATCTCCTCGCTGCCAATGCGCTTCCCGATGGCGACAGTGGTCTCAATAATGAGTCGGCTGAGCCTGGCATCTAATGCACTCCGGCGGTTCCAGTAATGTTTCAAAAACGGCGTCACAAGTTTGGTCTTGAAATAGCTGACCGAGATGCCGCCCGTCGCCGCACATTGCTGCACCACTCTAAGAACCGTCCGCTTCATCTCGTCGTCAGGACTCGAAAACTCACGAAGCAACGTCTGCACGACCTCATTTGCGCTGAATCCGGCGTACTCCTCGTCCATGAGCGGAATCATGTTTCCAAGGCACCGGAGATATGCAGCAAGTGTCGACCCACGGTGCTTCTGGATGCCGCTCCAGAGAGGCTCGAGCACCGGCTCAAAGGACTCAATTCCGTAAGGAGCTGCCGACTCGGCAAGCAGCGCAAGCGCAAGTGCAGTCATCTTGCGCACCTGCATGTTGTCGTCGCTTAAGCCATTGGCCACACAGCTAACGAGTGAGTTCAAATGCGGGAGAACGCCACAGCCAACAAGCAATGATATCTGCTGCACAATCCGGGCGCCGGTGTGCCGCGCAAGCCACGATTTTTTGGAAATGCACACCGCTCGCAAGAACGGGATGAGCTGCTGGACGCCAAGGGCAGTCCCGACAACGGCAAACGTGCGGGCCGTCGTGATCCGCATCGTGTCCTCCGGTGAGTCAATGTATTTGCGCAAGACTTTTATGGTGTGATGCAAACCGGCCGCCTTCGCAAGATTCAGAATGATCTCTTTAGCCTCGAGGCGCGCCACTCGGTCGTCCTCCGTGAGCATGGGAGTGATCACCTTTAAGATTTTATCGGTGTATGGACGGATCAAGTCGCCGAGTCTGTGCAACACTCGATCCACAACTTTGACTAACAAATGCCGCTCCTGGTCGCTGAGCAGCGGCTCGCGTAAGAGGGGCAAAATCTGGTTGAACAATATTTTGGGGCCAAACCGCCTGGCGTTGTCGGTCAACTGGCGGAGCGCCACTTTCCGCACCGATGGAGCCCCGTTCTTGATCTTCAACAACAACTTCATCGCCTGCCGCTCTTTGACTTCGTCAACGGTCAACGACCCACCGGCGTTCTCCTCATCTTTGCCGTCCAACAACTTCCCAAAGTACTTGGCGTCCTCGTCCTTGAAATATTGAAGGTCCCGAACCCCGGGCACCTCCGTGACGATAGAGTCGCGCATCACCTTGTTAGCCGCAGTGCTCTCCTCGGGTATCATGTATCCGCTGTCTGCGTCTTCGTCGTTGCTTTCCACGACTTTCTTGAAGCCTTCGGGCGTCTCTAGCACTTCATACCCCTTCGGCAACAAGGCGTCCAACACGGCCGTCGTCAACGGGATTTCATTGAACACGGGCACCTGCAAACCTTCTCTCTGCTTCTTCTGCTTAAGGGCCACCGCCTCCTCTTCTTTCTGCTCCTTCTCCCATAGCGACTCCGCGGCCGGCTTCACCAAAAGCGCATTATCCTCAGTTTTGTCAAACTGTTTCTCCTTGACATCCCACCGGCTCTTCCGCACTCGCCCTTCTGTTCTGCGTCGCTTGATTATTTCAACCGAGCTCAACTCGCTTGACCGTTTCAGATCGCTCATCTCAATCACTAGTATGTTCTGTTGCCTTCAAGGCCTTCGCTAACTCTCCAGGGCTCTGCATATTTTCGATGCTTGTCACGTGGAAAATTTTGGTACCACTCGGATGGGCCCTCAAACGTCGTGGCCGGGCGGGTACTTTAGCCAAACCCTAGGCGGCGAAGAGCTGCCGCCCGCCGTGCACTGCACAGGAACGACATGTGGAGTGCAGCCAGGCAGTCGCAGAACCTTCCCAAACTTGTACCACAATATCAATGCACCAGCTGCCAGAATAATACTAAACCGCTTAGGAAGACAACTGACCTACCGGCTCTGCCAGCGGGCTGGTCTCACGTGCCTTAGCTGAAACATTGCCTTCTTCTCCCCCGCTGCAAGGATTGGCGCTAGCCGATCGGTACTTATATGTGGGTCTGCCAATTAAGTTGAGCCAACGGCCCACTTGTTTACCCCTGTGTCCACTTCCATTCTTTCACACACTTGCGCAGTCTTTGAGCGTCATCCGAATCAATGATTGCAAAGAACATCGTTGCATTTTCTGCTCTAGTTGGTAGCGCCCTCGCTGTTGGCGACTTGGCGTTCAACTTGGGTGTCAAGACTAACCAGGGCACCTGCAAGACCGCCAGCGACTACCAGCTGGACTTTGAGAAGCTCTCTAGCTATTCCAAGTCCGTGCGATTCTACTCTGCTTCCGACTGCAACTCGTTGGAGATCATGGGTGCTGCCGCTGAGGACGCCGGGTTTGAGATTTTTGTCGGTATCTGGCCGACGGACGACCTGCACTTTGAGCTCGAGAAGCAGGCCCTCAAGGACCAGTTGCCGAAGCTCAAGAAGAGCACCATCAAGGCAATCACTGTGGGCTCCGAAGCCCTCTACAGAAAGGACTTGTCTGCACTGGACTTGGCGAATGCTATTGGCAGCGTCCAGGACATTGTCAAAGACCTCAAGGACAAAGACGGCAATAGTTACAGCGGCACGCCTGTGGGTACTGTTGACTCGTGGAACGTGCTTGTTGACGGGGCCAACGCGGATGTGATCAAGGCGGCCGACATTGTGTTTGCCAACGCGTTCTCGTACTGGCAGGGTCAGACCATGGCCAACGCGTCGTACTCGTTCTTCGACGACATCATGCAGGCGCTCCAGACGATCCAAACCACCAAGGGCTCCACGGACCTCGACTTCTGGGTCGGCGAGACCGGCTGGGCCTCTGAAGGAAGTGCGTTTGAGGCGTCGCAGCCGAGCATTAAGAATGCCGCCGAGTATTGGCAGGAGGCGGTGTGCGGGATCCGCGCGTGGGGCGTCAATGTGATTAGTTTTGAGGCGTTCGACGAGGCCTGGAAGCCGGACACTTCTGGGACTTCTGACGTGGAGAAGCACTGGGGGGTGTGGGACAGCACGGGTAGCTTGAAGTATGATCTTGGGTGTCTGTTCAAATGAGCAGCGGACCGCATACGGGATGCTGCGAATGCCATGGGCCAGACTGCGATGCTGTCTGGGCCATTGAAAGTCGTGCTACCAATGTCATTAAAAGTAATGCTACATATGCTCAAGGTTAGGTGACCTGTGATAGTTAAATCGCTCAAAAATGTTAGATGTTTTTATTAGTAGACGGGGCATGTAGACACGTCTAGTATTCGTTAATCCGCTACTGCTCGTTAGCACTGACTCCCATGTCACTATTCAGTTCATGCAATTATGATGTATCAAACATCGGTTCATCGGCGAGGCAGCCCCAGACAGCCCCAGGCGACCCCTGACAGCTCTGAGCAGCTATGGGTGGCTCTGCTTAGGCGGCTCTACCTAGGCGGCTTTGCCTAAGCGGAACTGCACGCTGGGCCATAACCATCCACATCGAAAGCCAGCAACAACAACGCCCGGCCAACCATTGCCCAGGCAAACTAATTATGGTCATACTTGGCAGACTAAGCTTTTCTCACACGCTCGACGGCGCTCACTTCCAGCTCAGCTTCAACCGATTCGCGGTCTGCAGACTCAGGTACCCATTCCGTGGCCCGTTCTTCAACCGGTCTCTGATTGCACTGGACCCGCCAGCAGAGGAGCCACCGGTAGCCCCGCCAGACGCACTGCCGCCCGCAGTCTGCTGGGTTCTCAGCGACTTGTACATCGCACTCAACCCCATGGATGCCGGGGTCTGTGTTTTCGAGCTCCGGTACTGGCCCGCCGGCTGCTCATGCTGGTTGCTCTGAGTTCCCTGGCTACCGTGTCCCGCACCGTAACCCTGGGAGTAGCTTGTCCGCGGCTGAAACTGCGTCGAGCCGTACAGGTTGGTGCTGGGCTGGTAGTTCTGATACCGATCTTGCTGCTGCTGCTGCTCGCCGTTGAAACGCGGGTCGTCTTTGATAAGCCACTCTGGGAAGTTGCCGTCTCCGCTTTCCTGGTAGAACGTGATCAAGGCTTTATGCACCAAGCTGTCGCTCTCTGTCTTGCCATCGCTGTCATTCAGGATGGACAAGTTTCCTAAATTCGTGGTGATGTTCAGGGTCTTCTCCTGGAATTTTGTCCAGAATCCTTCCTTAGACATGTTTTGTTGGTCGTGCTAGTTGACATGCAACAGATCAGACCTTCACTGCATGTCTAAGCAGCTGTTACCCGGGCTGCAGTGAGGCATCGCATTCGAAGAGGACTAAACATTTTTTTCTGCATAAGCTCAACATGACAGAGGCCGGCCAGACACCCCAGGAGACCCAGCGCAAAAGGCACAAGAAGACGAAAACCCGCCACTATGCGGTGTGCATCCCCAGCACCGCCGTCTCTGAGCTCAACGCCAAAAACTTGGCCCAGGTGACCCAGGTGGCCTACCAGATCGCCAAAGCCTCGACGCTCTACAACGTCGCGGAAATAGTGGTGCTTGACGTGCCTGACAAGAGCGAGATCGCGAAAGCAGAGCCTGTTAAGGAGGGAAACAAGGTGGTTTTTGGTGCGGAGCCGGTTGCTCGGGAAGTGAAGCGTTCCGTCGGCGATTCTGCGATGTTGCTTGCCGTGTTGTTGCAGTTCTTTGTGACTCCGCCATACTTGGTCAAGTCTGTGTTCAAACGCGAACACTTGCCATATTTCAAGCATGCCAAGACGTTGCCAACCTTGACCAGTCTACCGTTCATGCAGGCGAACTACCTCGACCAGGGCGACAATGCTGGGCAGTTCCGAGAGGGGCTCACGGTGGCCGAGGAGTCGACGAAGCGCAAGCACGTGGCAGGCACAAAGGTGAAGAAGAACAAGAAGACGCAGCAGAAGCTCAATATGACCAAGTTCGTTAATGTGGGGTTGAAAGAGCCCGTTGAGTTGGTCTCGGAAAAGGTGCCGGTGAACGTACGGGTGACAGTGGATGTGAAGGCCCGGACGTTAGCCCTGTCGGAAGACGCCTACTATCTGGACAGCATTGGCGCGAAGCTCAGCGTTGGGTATCGCGTGCGCGTTGCGAAGCAGTTCAGTGCGGTATTTGAGGAGTCTGGGTTCGAGGAGGGTTATAGTAGTGCGATCTATGTCGAGAGCGGGAACTATTTTGGCTCGAAAAAAGAGAGCACAAAGCTTGCCGCGCCAGAGAGCATTGAGAAAAACTCAAACAACTTGATTATGGTTGGGAAAAAAGCGGACTTTGAGGCTTCTTTCAAGTTGGACCCGACGTCGAAGCAGGTGGCGAGCGTGGATGAGTTCTTCAGTGGACAGCTCGAGATCCCAATCTTGACGCGGGTTGAAGACGGGCTTTTGATTGCATTGACGAAGTTGGAACAGTTATAGGCCGAGCGCCACGAGCAAAGTGAGAGGTGCTTGGCTCCTAGCTTATTGGGTTTAGCTAGTGGTGCTGGCGTTTGGCTCACATCAGAGCAAACTTGAAAATACAACGCATATTTAACAGATCCAATTCTGTCGAACAAATACACAACTGATTAGAAGTACAATTTGTCTATAATGAGACAAGTCCTTTCTGGTCACTAGGGCTTTTACACGGCGATACAGCTATGTCTAATACATCTATTTTTGAGCAAATACAACTTTCATCTAACAACCTGTCTAACAAACACCATCTAACAACTATAAAAGCAAAAACGCGACGGCGGCGATCGCGGGTGCGGCCATGGCTCTGACTGTTTCGCCGCCATTCTTCGACTGGATCGTGGCGTTGGTGTGGGTGGCCTTCGTGGTGACTGCTGCAGCAAGCGAAGAGGTCTTGGCAATTGCGTGGGAAGTAACTAACGGGGCCAACGTCAGCAAAGGTTTGGTGGTTGCTGGTGTGACTACCAGCGCAGTAGCAACTGGGACATTGGCGGCTGGCACAGGGCTTGTGGCCAGTGTGATTGCTGCTGGCAACGGAGTGGTGCACGGCACAGTGCTGTTGGCGTACGGGGTAGGGGAGCACGTAGTGTTTGCAGGCGGGGTGTATGGGGCTGGTGGCGGGGTGTAAACACTGGAGCTATTGCTGGCAGTCAAGGGGCAGTACACCGTGGTGTGTGTGACAATGCTCTCGCTGGTGACTGTCTGGATATAGAAGCCAGTCAGCTGGACAGAGTGGGTGCAGGCGTCGTTCAGGCAAGATGTGACGGTGATCAAAGCGGTTTTGAGCTGCTGCACGGTGTCAGTCTTAGTAGAAATGGTGTCAGCAGCAGCTCTGGCAGCAAGAGCATAGGCTGCAGCATAGATGGGATACCTCATGTTCAGCAAAGGCGAGTAGTTATAGTGCTGGAAGGCAGTCTGAAATTAAATAATTTGATACAAACCGATTCGCCAAAGCTGCAACGCTTTTTCCTTTATGTGTGCATTCCTGGACTCATGCTTTGCAAGCTACCATCCACGGTCATGGCGTTAGCCCGTGTTACCAAGGATGCGGAGGACCCTGGTGCTGCACCCTGATCTCAGGATGCACCACCGTGCATGAGTGTGTTTGAGGTGTGGGGCATAGAGCAACGGACCAAGTCTGGCCGGGGACTTCCTTGGAAACTTTCATACAAAAACATAAGGTCAGCTGTTCTTGAGTCTTGCAAAATTGTTAAATATTGTAAGTGTTAGGTTTGGTAGTTGGGTCGTGCTGCGTAGGTTGGAGAACAACGGAAGAAGTTCAAACAATTACAAGGTACCGCGAAACGCTCCAGTTTACCACCTAAATTCTAGAACATCGCAAGTAGTTGGCTATTATTATAGAAATATAGGTGAAATATAGGTTTACAATCTTCAGGCAACGTCATAGAGTCTACTCACCCGTCAACTGCCCACCCTTTTCAGTGCCCATTCCCACTGTGCATATCACATGACCGAGCATTTTTCACCTGGTCATCGCGATTACTAAAGCTAGTCAAGAGTGTATTTCAGACAAAGCACGCCACCAATCGCCACTTCTCACACGGTTTCCTCTACCGCTTTTCATACCACCGTTCACACAGCTGCACAGAAAATTCGAAAGTAACTTTTATGACCTCGGTGATAGATTACAAGCCTGCGGAGCCGCCCGCCAAACCAGAAGACCAGCCGGGGTTCAAGCCCGAGGAAGAGCCGGAAAACTGTCCTGGCCCAGAGTCCGAGTCCGCCGGGAAGTCGGACGCCTGTAACGGCTGTGCGAACCAGAGCATCTGCGAGCTGTTGCCCAAGGGCCCCGACCCGGACATCCCTAAGATCCAGGACAACTTGGCTCAGATTCAGCACAAGCTCCTCATTTTGTCCGGCAAAGGAGGCGTCGGCAAGTCGACGTTCACCCTGATGTTGCTGTGGGCCCTTGCGTCCTACGAGGAGCTCGAGATTGGGGTCATGGACCTCGACATCTGCGGCCCGTCACTTCCCAAGATGCTTGGCGCCGAGAACGAGATCATCCACCAGCTGAACACAGGCTGGCTGCCGGTCTACGTCGACGACAACTTAGGGCTCGTGTCGATCCAGTTCATGTTACCGGACACCGATGCGGCGATCATATGGCGCGGGACAAAAAAGAACAATTTGATCAAGAACTTTCTCAAGGACGTCACCTGGGGGCCCCTCAACTACCTCTTAGTGGACACGCCGCCAGGAACGTCAGACGAGCATTTGACGATCAATAACTATTTACTGAAGACAAAGGGCGGGATCGATGGGGCGATTTTGATAACTACGCCCCAAGAAGTCTCGCTTCTTGATGTGCGAAAGGAGATCAATTTTTGCCAAAAGGCAGGCATCAAGATCCTTGGTCTCATTGAGAACATGAGCGGATTTGTGTGTCCGAGCTGCAAGGGGGAGTCCAAGATCTTCAAGGCAACCACCGGCGGAGGCGAGGCGTTGGCGAAGGAGTTTGGGATTGAGTTTCTCGGTGCCATTCCGTTGGACCCGCGCATTGGCAAGGCGTGCGACGAAGGGCAGTGCTTTTTGGACTTGTATGAGGACTCGCCCGCGACAGAGGCGATTTTGGACATTGTGCAGAAATTGCGCAACAAGGTTGAAGAGGTGTAAACCGTGCCCCGGCGAAGCCAGTGTGTTGCGACGCTGCGAATACGCACTACGCCCCTACTGGGAAGTGTCCAACTTCACGTTACAAGCATCCTACACCCCCTCATAATCATCAAAGTTTCACATTATTATACATGCATCTTCCAAGTTTCTTTCGATGTATTGGAACATACTGCAGTGCACTGCACTGCCTGGCCCAGCCAGTAGCCCCTAGCCTATGTAGCAGTAGCACCATCGCGAAGCGACTTATTGCGAAGATGCAATTGAGTGGACCGCGGAGTGTTCTGCTGCTGGATCGCATCCGCCGGTCTTCGACTGTCAGGCGTCTATCGAGTGCTCACTCCACATACTTCGCATACTCCTGCAACTCTTTCACCTTGCTGACAAAGAACTTCTCCAATTTATTCGCATTCTTGAAATAAGGCGTGCTCTTGTCATTGTAAATCCGCGAATTGCTGAACACCAACCGGCAGTCGTACACAAAGTCCTCAAATTTCTCGTACTTGTCGTTCTCGATTTTGTTCTGAATCGTCTCGAGGTCCATGGGCTCCTTGATCTGCACGTAGTAGTCCGGCACGTCGGCCTTGCTGACAGGCACCCGGAACGGCCAACTCGACGGGTGATTCTGGAGGTCGAGCAAGATCTGCTTCATCACCGGGTAGTGCTGGCTCGTCTCCTTCTTGCGCGCAATCTCCTCCATCTCGGGAGTCCAGCCGCTCTCCTTGATACCCGGGATCTTCATCGGGTCTATCTTAAATCCCTCGGCCGCATCCCGGAACGCCTTGATTCCAGGCTGCACCACGTTCAGCTTAGTTATGGCCTTAATCTTCTTGGACACTGCAATTTTCTGTAGAAGCAAGATCTTGGAGCTGTCAAGGTACCGGATGCCTGGAATCATCAGACATTGCAACAACGTCGCTCCCTCGTAGTCCTTGATGTACCCGCGCCACACCAGCGGCGGCAACGTGATCTCTTCGCTAAACCCTTGCTTTTTGAAGTAGCCAATGGCATAGTTGTCGGCATATGTCAAAAAATAGCGAATTTTCGTCGTTGCCAAAACAAAGTCTTTCAAATGGTTCATCAAGTGTGCACCATACCCTCTCACTTGCTCCGTACTGCTAATCGCACAGAAAACAATCTCGGCAAACTCCCGGCTCTCAAACGGCCGGTACGCGATCCCTCCCACCACCGTCGTGCCGCCCCGCACAACGGCAATCGATACGTGAGTTCGGTCGTACACCAATCGCGAAATGTACTCGCCAGGCATCATCGGTAACTGCTTCTGAAAAATGTTCTTCAATCCTGTGAGAATTATCATGTTGTCTCTGGTATTGTCGTTGTTCACCACACGGAACGTGATTTTGCCCTCGCGCTCCTCGATCACCAGCGGCCGCTCCTTGAAACTGTACTCCTCTCCCTCAAACTCAAACGTCATGATCCGCTTCTTCTCCTCGGCGTCCTCCTCCTCGTCCACTTTTTTTTCTTCCTCCTCCTCTTCTTCGGCGTCACTTGCCTCGTCCTTGTCGCTTGTTTCGTCCTTCGTGGGCTCGTCCTCGCCCAGCTCGTCGTCCGACTCTTCAAGTTTCACGCCATTCTGCAACTTGGACCGCTTCGCCAACGGCTCGTCCTCCGCAATGTCGTCTGCCTCACGTTTCACAATGGTCATGGTTAGACGTGGTGTTGAAACTGTCTTCTCCAGACACCATGAGTACCATGCATAATTCATCGAGCGCGATACTCACGTCACGTGATTTGGATTCCGTAAGATGGCTTTCTACATGCTACACTGCTTTTATGTGTATATTTATTATGCTATGGTGCCATCAGACGCGGGCAGGCATCTAATGGCTTATGATGCAAAACGTAGCGTTGCTTCGCGGATGTGTATTGTACCTAACTGTTAGCAGCGCTCTCCCTAGTTAATGTCACATGACTTAATAGACCTTCTTCTTCTCGTCGATGGACAACTCGCCGGCGCCGGTGTTGACGATCAAGAGCAAACCTCCCACGATCGACAACGTCTGGAAGAACTCGTATCTAAGGAAATCTCTCTGTGGATCCTTGTAGCCGTAAGTCCAGAAGTAGTTCACCGAGAAGTTGTAAGCGCAAAGCAAGGCGCCGAGCACCACCGCCGAGAACTTGGTCTTGAACCCAACGACAATTGAAAGACACGCAATCGAGCCAATCAAAATGATGAAAAACTTTCCAAAGGTCCACGACAGCGAGAAGGTGAACCCGATGAAGAGCAACACCAACATGATGCGCCCCGCAAGGAGGAACCAGCGTTTGTTGTCCTTGGAGTCGACCATTGGCAAGCCGGCAATGGTGCGTCTGTCCTTGACAATGGAGTCCGAGAACGCAAGAAGCAAGCCTCCGATGACGGAGAAAGAGCGGAGGAGGAAGGAGCCCTCGGTGAAGAGGCCGTAGAACAAACCCTGGGAGACAACAACACCGATCAAGACACAAGTGGAGATGTCAGGCCGCTTTCTGCCAATCAACATGGTGGAGGAAACAGCCATCACAATGACGTTGACAAAGAGGAACACCACGACAATGAAATACGGAATGTGTCTGTAGTTCCACAAGTAGAACACCTGGTCAGACCATTGCGAGACAATGCGAATCGCGTCTTCGTAGAAAGTGGCCACCATGAGAAATCTGCCAATCGCCGGCACATAAGGCTTGATTGGGCCTGAGTAGGCGTCGACAAACTCCTCGACCTTGGTGCTGTAGAGCTCAAACTTTTGCTGCGCGGTTTTCGCAAGGTCGTTTGAGGAGGCCGCCTGGGACTGGCTCCCGTACTGGTACTGTGGCTGGTAGCTGCCGTAGTTTTGCTGCTGCTGGAACTGGCCCTGCTGGAACTGGGGGGTGCCTGCCTGGTTTCTGAATTGTGGAGTGGACATGGTGGCAATTGGCGGTGGAGTTGGGTCCGTGGTGGAGAATCGGCAATCATATATACTGGTCTCGATCCACGGGGAAAGGGGGTTGCCCGGCCTGTACTCCGCTGAGGTAGCGGCAGACGGCCGCGTTTCAGGCAGGCCCCTGGCATTGGAAGTACCGAGAAACGGCTAATTTTTAAGCCTGTTTGTTGTATTTATTGTCCAACTCCCGGAAAACGGATATTTCTGCATACTACTGGAATGTGGGATGCCTTGGGAAGGCCCTGGCTCGAGGGCACTGGGCTCTGGCTTGTCAGGATTCCGATCGAGTGGTGCTGTGTGCCTTACATCATCATGTGCGAGGCACAGCAACAGTAGCAAACGTTCTAAAATTAGTAAATGACAATAGAGACCCACAATACGAGAGCCGTTGCGCCATACAATTCTCCTCCCACAAAGAGTGCCAGGAATGAGGTTCTTTGTGTGGGGCTGCTCTATGTGGTGCGTACCCCCAGCAGTTCACTTAGTGCTACGTAGCCACATCTCACCCACATCGCGGGCACTGCGTGCGCCCGCAGCTCCCGAATGGGACACCAATAGCCCGTAATTTGAGCCATGTGACCCGGGCCCTACAATAAGGCCCTGCACTTAGGCCCCCAAATGGAATCCACAATTAAGGCGGCAGTTAAAGAGGCAAGAGCTCTGCGTCATCCTTGCAAAAAATTGGCACTCACGAGTTTCCTCGCCTTTGATACAGCAAGGTACGGTGACTTCCCGGCAGCCAGTGAGGTGTCACCCTTGCGGGTCCGGCTGAAAGTGACAGCTCTTGCATGCATCGGGGAGCCCTCACATGCTAGCAAAGGTGAGCGCCATTAACCAGAGAGTGCGGTCTCGATAAGTGTGCCCTGGGGCATTGGGCTTATATCTATTGAGAAAGATTGATACAGGGCCCTTCTTCAGTATTATGTGGTTTTTCGAAGTATTACTGCTGGGTGCCGGGTTGCATAGAAGACCCTTACACCTGGCCCATGCGCTGGCGCAAATTCCCCACGACACCTTCAGTGATTGCAATACATGGCCGCCTTTACTCTCCTTTGAGTATTAATAAATGCAATAAACAAGCTTCAGGACAGTTTATTCGTGGAATGCTGTGCGATTCGCCTGACAACAGTGACATGCCTGGATAGTTAGATCGCGCCAGCGCCATGCAGAGCAAACAGCTTGTGAAGACACCCAGTCAGCCAGCGCGTCAGTAATCTAAAACTCAAAAATTGATTCTTTTATAGTTCTATTTTTTTTTTTGAAAATACTTAAATTTTCAAAATTAAAATATGAAATATATTTGTTTGACCAATTACTTTTTTCGGAGGTGTGTTGCGTGAAGATATTTCTTTATTTCATACTTTGAACTTACGCACTTGGCCTTTTGGAGACCATGCCTTGAAATCACAGAACTCAAAAAAAAAAGACCAAGTAATAAAAACCAAAAAAAAAAGAATATCAGAAGCCGTTTATTACAATTTTTCATCAAATGATTCATTGGAGCTTCATCCAGCTACTCACTGCTTCTCCTGTCTACGGCCCCCATTGCCCTGGTTACCCTCCTTGACATAGACAAAATTTTTTCAGATCCATCTGCTAGCCCCAGCCATACAACACCAGTAAGATGTCTATCGCCTTGCCATCTGCCAACGGGGCCACCACCAAGGTCTCCGGAAAGTTCACCGCGCCAGTCCGCCGCCCAGTCGAGCCGGTTGGCCGTTTCTTCCTTGCCCACGCCGCCAGAGCGATCCGTGGCCACACCTGGTCCGAGTACGAGAAGCTTGAGGCCGAGAAGAACATCAAGGAGGTCGTCGAGGACAAGGACGACGGGTTGGACCTTGACGAGGAGCAGTCTGCCGAGTTGCTTGCGCACGACCCTAAGGACTGGAAGACTGCGGACTTGTACGCCGCTTTGGGATTGTCCAAGTACAGATACAGAGCGACGCCAAGCCAGATCCGTGCTGCGCACAGACAGGCTGTGTTGAAGCACCACCCGGACAAGAAGGGCGAGAAGGGCGGCTTGGACCAGGACGGGTTCTTCAAGATCATCCAGAAGGCGTACGAGACGTTGATGGACAGCGTGCAGAGAAGAAGATACGACTCTGTGGACGAGAACGCCAGCGTGCAGCCACCTGCCGAGAAGAGCGACGAGGACTTCATCGCCAACTGGGGCCCGGTGTTCGAGACCGAGGGCCGCTTCTCGAAGAAGCAGCCAGTTCCACAGCTCGGCGACATGGACACCCCAAGAGAGACCGTGGAGGCGTTCTACTCGTTCTGGTACAAGTTTGACTCGTGGAGAACCTTTGAGTTTGCCGACGAGGAGACCCCAGACGACTCGTCGAACAGAGACCGCAAGAGATACATTGAGCGCAAGAATAAGGCGGCCCGTGACAAGAAGAAGACCGAGGACAACCGTCGTTTGACGAAGTTGGTGGACCGTGCGATTTCCGAGGACCCACGTATCAAGTTGTTCAAGAAGAAGGAGAAGGAGGAGAAGGCCAAGAAGAAGTGGGACAAGGAGGCTGGCGCCAGACAGGCCGCCGAGGAGGCGAAGCTCAAGGCCGAGCAGGAGGCCAAGGCCAAGGCCGACGCCGAGGCGGCTGCCAAGTCGTCGAAGGAGGATAAGAAGAAGGCCAAGGAGGCCGCCAAGAGCGCCAAGAAGAAGAACAAGCGTGCGATCAGAACCGCGGTCAAGGACGCCAAGTACTTTGGTGACGAGGACAAGGCTGGTGCCATTGACAGCGAGGTCGACCTTTTGATCGACAGCTTTGACGATGTCACTTTGGGTGACGTTGCCGCTGCTTCCGGGTCCGACGCTAAGGGTGCGCTCACCAAGGCTGCCCAGGAGTTGGTTTCGGCCGGCAAGTTGCCAGCTGTTGCCGTTAAGTACTTCAACTAAGCAATTGACAGGCGGTTGCGCTGTAGCAGCCATGCCAGCACATATACACTAATTGAGCATTCAATATTCGTTGGAAATAGTAGGAATTGTTAGTAGCAAAAATCGTCCGCCCGGACTCCGAGCGGCGCAATCTAACTGAAGTCTATCTTTTGAAAGGTACTATTTGATGTACATCTGACATGCTTCCCACGCATTTCCCTACTACCTCGAAGCCACGGCAGTTCTTGCCCAGCTCCCACCGTCTAGCAGTGCTTCCTGCTCCCCTGCAGCGCTGTGTAGAGAAGCGCTATGAACAGCTTTGCCATCCCCCAACTTTTCCTACCCCAGGAACGCCGCTCAATTGTTGCCCACAATGCTCCGTTCAGCTGTGCACTCTCTACGCAAGCTCTTCGCTGCATAAAACCTCCAAGTCTCGAACTACAGCTCGCTTCGCTGCGCAGCGGCTTGTCTTTAATATAAAAATTAAAGAAATTCTTTTCTACAAATTGAATGGTCCGGTCAAATCATTTCTTGGAGACTAAAACATCAAACCAACTCTTTGCGTTGCCCCATACGGCTCGCCTGCGTGCCCACCTCCTCCGGGCGACCCTCGGAGTCCCTCGGACGGCCCCAGCTTTTCTGGGGTCCCCCGATTTCTGCGCAGCCACCCCACTATACCTAGTATTCCAATAGAGCACAATGTCGGACCAACCACGGGGAATTCTCAGAAACAACGAGCCACAGGAAAACGTGGTGCTGCCCGGCGAGTATGACCGCAAAGTTGTTTTACAAAACACCAAAAAAAACGCCGAGTTGTTCAAGCTGATGTCCACCGAGGGCGACAAGATCAGAGAGCAGATTGCGGCGCAGAAGAAGCTGCCGAGCCACGAGCAGGTGCAGTTCAACAAGGAGAATCTTGACGAGAACGACAAATTGAAGGCTCAGATGACGTTCACAAAGATCGACGAGCCAAAGACCCCGTTCCAGGGGCCAATTGACGAGCAGGGTGAGTACTACAGAGACGACAACGAGGAGGACAGCGTCCCGGAGTTCAGCTTGGGCGAGGGCGAGGCTGGTGACGAGCCGCAACTCGAGTCGTTGCGGGGAAGCTCGGTGGACCGGTCCCAGTCACCGCTGGCTGAGCCGGAGTTGAGTGCCGAGGAGGCGAAGCACAAGAAGTTCGAGGAGATGAGAAAGCAGCATTATCACAATGAGATTGCCCCGCCGTTGACGTCGGGTGCCAAGTTACTTGCTGAGGACTTGGATGACGAGGAGGAGTAGCGCCGACGGTCAAGAACTGTGGGTGCCTAGCGTGTGCGGTGCGTGCCGTCTGTCTTTGTCAAGCATATTGTTAGCAATCTGCCAGCAAACTGCCAACCACGTGTGGGTGCCCGCGCACTGTAGTAGCATTGCCTTGTATGACGAACCGATATTAGTGTGTTGCAAATAGCAATATAGACGTTTACGAAAAGAAAGGATAATCATTGTAGTACCATTGGTGGAGTGCCTTCTTGACTGACTGCGTCGTCCGGTGCTTCGCTCACAGCTAAACATTCCTGCATTGCTCAGCTGTGTCAATGCAGAGCCGCAGTGACATCTACCGACACGTTTATTTGTCGCGGACGGAACTCAATTGCTCCCAAGATCATTACAGTTTAAAAGAAAAAAAATGCTAATAATATAATTGTGTATTCGTAAACTATGTACACTAGCAGCTTGGGCTCCGCCAATGCATTGCTGCACTGCCACGGTACTACTTCTCCTTGGCTGCTTCCGCCCCGTCAAAGTAGGACCGCCCTCGGATAAACCCAAACGCCAAGTTGGAGCTAAAAAGCCAAACCACCAACAAACTGAAAAAAAATCCTATCGCTTTCAACCCGATCGGCTCGATCAAGCTGTTGATAATCACTCCGATGGTCTCGGCCCCGATGCTGGCGTGCATCGCGCTGACCCGCGCGTTCTGGTTCATGCACTTCTCCCACTCAAAGCACTGCCGTTCCAAAGCAGGGAGAAGCGTTTCGGGATCGCAATGATTGATTTTGTAGTTTTTCGCACACGCCGCGGCCTCGAGCATGAGCTCGCCGGACTTTTGGTAGTATTTTGTCATGATGTCGTTGCGCAATGTGCGGAACATCGAGAACCCGATGTAGAGCACAAAGGAGAGCGTCGCCATGTTGAAGATGAGCTGCAAGTAGGTCAGAACAACGTAGGGTACTGATTTGTTGGTGCCGACGTTGGCCCATGGCAGCGGTAGACTCTCGTTGGTGAGAAGCTTTTGTGCGGAGACTTCGGGTCTCCAGACGGGTTGGTCTTGAACATTGAAGTCGTCTGCCCTTGATGAACCCTCATAATGGTAATGGTTATGAAGCGAGATGTTGCGGGGCCACTTATCCTGGCTTTGATCGTTACTGTTCTTCGAATTGAGTTGGGTGACGGCAGACTCCTGGTCGCCCTCATCACTGGAACTGTGCTCATTGTGGTCATTCTCGGTTGTCACATCCTCCGCAAAGCTGTCTCCGCGGTGCTCCACATCATGGTCATCTTCTGTCAAGTGTTCACTGACATAGGCTCTGCGACCTCCGCTGGCACGCCCCTTCCCACGCTGCCGAGGACGCCGCTGCCGCTGCTTGTGAGCCAGCTTCCGCTGGCGCAGCGTACTGTATGGGCTCTCCAGAAACGCACTTGGCACATAGCTCTGGCTGAACTGGTTCTGTATCTGATCAAGGGGGGCTTGTCCAAGGTGATCGTGTCCAAACGGGCTCCGCTCAAAGGGGTTTTTGTCATAGGGCCGCTCTTCAAATGGACTCGGCTGAAAAGCGCTCTGCGGGAACGCACTCTGCCCCACAGTCTGTCCAGCAGCCTGCTTATCCCTCTCCACATTCTCAAGCTTCCTCTCTAACGACTCGATCTTGTCCACTAAACTCTTCTTCGCAAGGTCCACGCCGAGCTGTGTCGGCGACGTCAACAGCTGCGTCGTCTTCGAGATGATCGACACCAAGTGCTCCATCACCGTCAACATTCGGTTATCCAGAGAGGCGTCGCTTGCCAGATTTTTAACTTCCGGTTCAGCAAACCGCTCTTGTTCAACATCCTGCATCGTCGTGTCCTGGATCGATATGTCCTCTTCCAGGTACCCTTGATCTAATTGCAAGAGCTCATCGAGATCCATTTCGTCCTTTTGCATTCCGCCAGTGGGGTCCAACGCTAGCCCGAAAACGCCCCGGTTAACCGCTTCTAATAGCGTCTTGTGACCGGGCGTAATCTCCAACCCGGCGAGTTGGGTTCTTGTGTCGAACTCCTCGTCGATCTCCAAAGGGTCCTCCATGTGGCTTCTCATCTTCGTAAGCGCACACCAAATATATTTTGTATGTGGCACGTGACTGAGTCAGAGACAGATGGTGCGCGGCCGCCCATATCCAATTGACATATAGTGGAAAACACAGGACAATGCGACTCGGCTAAACAATACAACGCTACACTGATCTGATATTCAACAAACCTTGTTTTATTCGGATTGTCGGCTACATTCTCGATGCTACGTAGTGTTCTGGGGCACCTGCGCGGGCGACGTATATCGGTCGAAACGTACTCCAGGAAGGGCGGAACATGGTGTTGAGATTTAAAGTAGGGCGGGTTAAGATGTAGTGCTGCGGCTCAAGTGGGGGCCTTATATTCGGCATCCGCTTTTTCATTTTGACCTACTTTTGGGTTCCTCCAAATGTGTCCCCCACAGTGCCCCAAGGGGCAGCGTATACCATTGCCACGGTACAATGCTCCAAGTCATACGTTATTGCACTTCCTTACTTCTGTTCATGGCATTTTCTAGCAACCGGCTGACAGTAGGCAAAGTGGCAAGGAAGCCCCGAGCAGTCTCCCGCCCGAAATGCCAGGAAAAGCGAAAACCCAGAATATATATATTTGGCGACACTTTCCTGGGACCTATTTCCCACCACCAGTATTGCGAAACACGTTACCCTGACACCTATTCAGCACACATTTCAAACCCAGCACGCAGTCCAACACCAGACAGAAACATACAATGGTTGAGACAGAACAGCAAGTAGTATTGATTTCTTCGGACAAGCAGAGATTCACGGTGTCGAGAAAAGCGGCCGAGTTGTCGATCTTGATCAAGAACTTGATCAAGGACTTGGCGGACGACGAGGACGACGAGGAGGAGATGGAGATTCCTACTCCAAACGTCAGAGCCGCGGTGTTGGCGAACGTGATCCAGTGGGCCGAGTACCACAAGGACCACTGGTTCCCAGCGAACATGGACGATGAGGTGAGAAGATCGCACCCGATCGACGAGTGGGACAAGAAGTTCTTGCAGGTGGACCAGGAGATGTTGTACGAGATCATCTTGGCGGCCAACTACTTGAACATCAGACCGTTGCTTGACGCCGGGTGCAAGGTTGTCGCCGAGATGATTCGCGGCAAGTCGCCAGCCGAGCTCCGCGCTCTCTTCAACATTCCAAACGACTTTACTCCGGAGGAGGAGGCCGCCATCAAGAGAGAGAACGAGTGGGCCGAGGACCGCTAATTTACACTAAATAGGAGCCCGTGGTGCGCCACACGCTACTGCCTCTACGAATACATTGCTACGACGAACGTAATATGTGATGTAGCGTGATAGTATGCTGTATTTGCCGTTAAATTTGGGAGATCCTTGGGACGAGGGCTGAAGGAGAGGGTCGGAGTGAGACATGTAAAGCAGGAAAACTGTCAAAAGAGGAGGGGTGGGTGCTTAGCACCATTGGCGGAACACACCTGAGAGGACCATTGGGAATACAGAAATCCAATTGCTAGAACGAAACACCACTACCATACATTGTAATCGACAATGTAGTTGTATACGTTCAAAATAGTAGTTGTCGAAGGCACATGGCTAATCTGCCTGCCTGTAAAAAGTGCATGGAAGCATGAAAGGAACTGTCGAGACAGAGCCGGGAAGGAAACGTGGTGAGACCGGAAGCGTCATAAGAACGCATCAAGAGCAAAGTTCATCATCGTAACCAGTGATATTAGGTAGAAGTTTCACAATATTCCATTATCGTTCGTAGACATGGCTCAATTGAGAAGTAAAGTGCTGGGCGGCAAAACGCTCTTGGGGCGATGAGCCAGCGGCGGGGAAGCGTCACCCCAGCGGCGGGTTGGCCCTGTCGTCTGCACCTGCTACCCGCCCAAGCTGCCCGTGGCCCCCCGGCCGAGCCAATCTCTGCCGTTGCCAGCGTCATTCAGGCATGCATTTGCACATGACAATCTCTGTCAGAATTCCACTTCTCTGAGACCTGATGACCAGTATTAAACCAAGCAACTGTTCGCCGTTTTTCAAGAAGCCTCGGAATAGCATCAAAACAGCATCAAAATAGCACCAGCGGCGCCGCGATGTACTTTCTCCATGCGATAATCAAGCTCGTGGTCTTGGTACTATTTTGGCCCCTCACAATAATCATCAAGAGCTACACCAACTACAGGACATACACTGTGCTAAAACAGCTCAAGAAAGAGCTCCGACAAGCGCAGACCCACGCGCAGTGGTTGGAATGTGCCAACAAGATCGACCGGTTTCTCGGCAAGAACGACTGGCGCCAGCGGTTCATATCCAAGAAGTATGACTTCAAGCTCATCTATCACAGACTCAACTTGCTCCGCGACGCCCGCGAACGGAACGATATTGTGCGGATTGTGTCGTTGTTTAGCTCCGGGTTGATGCGTAATTTTGGGGGGATTTCCGATAATAGTCTATTCAACAATAGCTACCTTGGAACGAAGTACCTCATTCATGAATACATTGGCGAGGCACTCAACTGCCTCGACTTTGTCAGCCAGTACACCTCGCGCACCCAGGACTACAGCGACTTGAAGCTCCGCTTTTACCAGAATGCGAAACAGACCTTTGGTAGCACGGCGTTGGTGCTACAGGGCGGTTCGATATTTGGCATGTACCACTTGGGAGTGATCAAGACGCTCATTGCAAACCGGTTGTTGCCCAAGATCATCAGTGGCACCTACTTTGGCTCGATTTTTGCCTGCCTCATATGTTTGACAACAAAGAGCAAACAGAATCAGAACGAGCCGGTGGTCAACTTTGATACCCTTGTCGAGGACATGATCAAATTTGGTGTTGAACAAGAATCGGAGTTGTTCCAGGGCAGCGACGCCTCCATCGCTTCTGTGCTCAATTTCTACAAAAAGAACTACACCCCGGAGATATACCTCCTCCTTAAGTACGTGCGGCACAAGCTCGCGGACCAGACGTTTGAGGAGCTCTACAATAATAGCGGCAAGATTCTTAACCTCATCATATATCCTACAGACAACTCGTTTCCATCGGTTCTCAACTACATCACCTCGCCAAATGTCGTGGTCTGGAGCGCGATGTATGCCTCCATCGGGACTGAGATATTAGGGGACGAGATTCAAATATTGGTTAAAAATTTGAATAACGAGGTGGTGCTATGGAACAACTTCAGCGAGATCGTCGAGCCTAGTGATTTGAACTCGTTGAACATCAACGACGACAGAGCGAAACACAGAAAGCTTGACCGGTACTTTGGCCGTTCTGCTAAGAAAGTGAGCGACGACTACAAGCACGTCAAGTTCTTGGGACCTCATGAGGTGCAGAACAGCGACACCGAGGTGCCGTACCAGCGCTTGGCGGAGTTGTTCAACGTGAACCACTTCATTGTCAGCTTGGCCAGAATGTACTTCAAGCCGTTGATGATTAATGATGTCCGCCACGATCTTTACTTTGTCAAGGCGTTGAACGACATGGAGAAGATCAAAGACGACTTACGCAAGAACGACAAGATTGTCATCAGTCGTACTGCCACCCCTGCCATGAGCCGCAGAAACAGCTACCAGAACATCGGGGTGCTTTCGCATCGCCATGTGGATACATGGATGCTTCCCTTCACGGCACTTATCAGTTTTGCGTCGAACATAATTAGCAACATCACCACCATCATTGCCACCCCCTCATACACCTACATCAAACTCAGCAAGAACATGCATAAAGTGATCAACTTGGAGCTTCAGTACCGGTTCAACTTGCTTTCGAACTTTGGGTTCTTCAGCAAAATCAAGATTTTGCGGCTTTTGAAGAAGTTGACGGTCGACGAGAAGTCCCCAAAGCTCAGCTCCAGCGAGATCGTGATTGTGCCCAACGTCCGCGACTTCTTGGGCAGCTGGCGCACCAGCACGTTGTACAACGAGATCACCGAAGAAACCTTACGAAAGAGCATTGACGTCACAATCAACTTCGGCGAGCGCAGCGTGTGGCCGCTACTTCCGATCTTGTCGGTGCGGTGTGCAATTGAGTTCACGTTGGACGATCTCTACGCCGATACGAAGGAGAGCCGGGAGTTTTAGCTACGTCATCCTAATTTACGAATAATACAGCCCTGTAATTGCTGCTGCTACTTAGCCGAGGTGGGGTTGGCAACCTTAGTTGCTTTTCCCCGGGCTGTCACGCCGGCGTCTCTTGGAACTACCTAAGTCAGGTACCACTGGTGAAGATCTCGGGGTCGGAGCGACTCGGACCGTTGGGGAAGTAAATTCCAGAATCCTTCCAGGGCCAGAATGTCGGTAAGGGTTGTTGGTGAGGGGACGCGATTGCTTGAAGAGGAAGGCGGCAGGACCTTAATTGCAACGGCCACCATTACGGCCCAGAATAGGGAAATGGTATCTACGCAATCAAGGGCTTATATTTTCGGATTAACACCAGACCTTGGCAACAACGACGATCTCTCTGCTACTATAGCCGTCGCATATTGATATGCCGTTTCTGGGATGAACTACTACGCGACGCTGTGCCCGGGTTCAGGACCCACATTCGGCCCCCGCCCAATTAAAGTTCTGCGGCCAGGCATGGGTTCACCAAGGAGCATCTCTCGGCGTCAATCGAATGTTCCGAAACTTTTTTAATATTTGTGAATAAAATCACTACACGAATTCACGAGCCGATAGATGGATGGCTGGCTTTGAAAATATTTTCTCCGGTGGGGTCTCGGAGTGTCTTGCCAAGTGCCAAGCCGTACATCCTCGAAAAACGAGCCAGCATGCAAAAATTCCATTTCCCGGATATGTAGCGCATGCTGCGCCGGAGGCAGAACTCTAATCTGCTGCTGAGGGGAAGCCAAGAGAAAAAGAGTTTGATAGCAAGGGCCGGCCGGAGCAGGGGCAGGAGTCCGAAGGAGTTTGCAGCGCCTCAGACTAAGTGCTTTAGGCTGCTCAAAAGTGGGACTCACAAAGGGTCACCGCAAGGCACCATCGTTTTTTTTTTGCGCTTGGTTGAGGGTGCAACAAGACGTGCCATGGGGCGGCGCTATATCCATCGTCGTGTCTGACCATTTTACGAAACATGGGGAGTATGTCATGGTGCATGACCACCCCCGGACGAGACACGGTGGGCTGAGAAATATCGCATAGTGAGATGGGAAATAATAGAAATTAAACCTAGTAGTGCAGCAGGAATCTGAGAGGTTAAAATCCACACGGTGGATTGCGAGTGCATAACATGTCGGTACTGCGAAAACATTCACCAGAGGCATGCGTGATCTGCAGGCATCTGCCGGCAAAGCGCTGCCGTAGCGCAGGTGCCCTATACAATTCGGCTGCTGCTGTCGGTTTAGGCAAATATTTATGCGAGACGATGCAGCCTGGTAAAGCAGCAAGTTTTTCTTTCCCCAGAATCGTGGCCCAACGCGGAGCGGGTTCCATCACACTAGCCAAACCTAAATTCTTTGCGGCCTGCGTGGTCGCTCTTATTTATAACCTGCGTCTTCCGTGATTTCTCGCTTTTTTTGACAGAACTCTCTCGCCATGGATCTCTCACTTGCTCAGATCGAGGGTTTAGTCACCGTTCAGTCGGGCGGTGCTGCCTTGGGAACCGGGTTGGTTCCGTTGCTCAAAAAGACTGCCAAGACCTTTGGCGGAAAAGTCCCAGACTATTTGGTCAAGGGCACCCAGAAAATTTTGCCGGCCACTTTCGGTGGATACCCAGACGCCAAGGATGTCGCTCCGTGTGCCATCTTCGCTGCGGTGTACATCATCCTCACCGCGGCCCACTCTTACATTTTCATCAAGAACTGGTCCAGAGGCCACAAGTTCTATGACTCTCTTATCTTCATCCTTTACGGGATGTTGAACTGGATCGGATACATTCTCCGTCTTGTCTGGTCTAAGGACCTCACCCGTGCCCACATCGGGTTGGCGGCTACCGTCATGATTCTTACCTCTACCGCGCTTTTGGCCGGTGGTAACATCTTGCTCGCCCAGCGTATCTTCACTTGGAGACACCCTAGATTCGGCTCGTCCAAGTTGTTTGCTAGTGGGATGTACCTTGTGTACGTTATCGTGCTTGCCATCATCGTGACCGGTGTCGTCTCCGGTGTCGTGCCATACCTCTACTTCCTCAGCGACTCGCACTTCACGATGACTAAGAAGGCCGCGCGTGCCGCAGGTGTGCTCACCGTGATCTACTCGGCCGGCGCATTGCTCTTGATCATCCTTGCCTTCATCGCGAAGCCAGGCTCGAAGAACCAGGACTTTGTCATCTACCAGCCATGGTGGATCGAGTCCTTCGGCATCACCTACTTTGTGCCTAAGGGAGCCGTCCAGGTCGCCCGCGAGACTTTTGCGCACCGCCCAGACCACCACAAGCGGGCCGTCACCGTGATTGCCTCCTCCACCCACCACTACAACACCATTGAGGACCTCAAGACCACCAAGGAGACTGAGCCTCCGGTGTTGTCTCACAACTACAGCATCTTCATCATCCTTTTATCCGTGTTGCTTCTCTTTGTCTCCTCGGCGTTCCGTTGCGCCTCGCTCTTTGTCGACAGATACGTCCACAACGAGTCGTGGGTCCACAAGCCGGTGACCATGTACTGCACTCACGGAGCTATGGAGGCCATCATCCTCACCATCTACTTGATCACCAGAGTCGACCTCCGTTTCTACAAGCCAGACCCAATCCGTGCCAAGGACTTCCCAAGCTCGTCGGTGAACAGCTCCCACGGTAAGGACGAGGAGTTGGTGGCGGTGCACTCCGGCTCGATCAAGCCACCGGTGCCAACTGAGTACGCAACCCCAGCGCAGTACACCGAGCCTACTACGCCAGCCGGTTTGGCGGACCAGCAGCAGTACCGCTAGGGCCTTTTACCAGGACCTTTTTCGCTATCTATTAAACCGCGTATAAACCCTAATACGATTAATACATGAACGATTTGTTAAATTTGTAGACATGGCTACCCATTTCTGTGGGTCAGAGTGTTCTTCTTTGCGCTGCATGTTATACGATCGTATGCTCTTGCATCGGAGCGCGGGATGCACGAGAAAGCCGGCGGCTTCTGGCAGCAGCCACGAGAATATCACTGCACTGTGAAAAACATTAAGCTTCTACTACTCGGCTGCTTCGCTCTGGCACAACAAAAAAATCCTACAGCTCAACAATAAGTGCATGATGTGTAAATTCAACTCTGGTGGCCAGCTCCAGAACTAACGCTAACTCACGGTGCCGCGCGCTAAGGCACGATCCATGGATTTCCAACGGCATCGGATGCAGCAAAAGCAAGGCCGAAGCAAAGGGGTAGAGCGAGGGCAGATCAAGGGGTCCGCATCAGAGCCGGCATAAGTTGACCGCACTACTCCTCATCGCTCCCCTCACTGTCATTCTCGTCCTCGGCGTTCTCCACTAGCTGGAAACTCTGAATGTAGCCAAGCACACTAAGCCCGCCGAGAACCGCAAAGAAGAGCCATCCAATCCCGTGACTGAAGCCGAAAGACATAATGACGCCACCAAAAATAGGGGCAATGCACTTGGCGGCAGAACTTGCTGTAATGGCAAGCGAGTTGATGATTGCCCGGTGCTTTGGCGGTGACCCAATATGCGTGAGAAGTGTCACCAACGGGAACAACATCGCCGAAGCCATGACTTTGGCAAAACTGAGCACGTAGAGCGCGAGGTTGGTGAAGCGGACGTCTCTGGTCTCCACCGTGAGGTTAGGTGTGAAGTTCTCTGGCAATGTGAAAATCACATACGGGTAGAGAAAGTACACGGGAATCAACAGCCAGTGCAAGTACGAGAACGCCGTGGTCGACTTGTAGTTGCGGTCAACGTAAGGGTAGACAAAAATAATGATGAGAATGCCAATAAACCCTGTCACAGACAAGATCTTGCCCACCTGTTCAGAGGAAAACCCGAGCCCGCCATTGATAATGAGCGGAAACTTCGAGTCCAAGTAGCCGTCACTGTTAAGTTCAACATCATTCGAAAGAAACATCGGCATGAACTGGTCGAACGACACCGCGTGCATGCTCAAGGTGATGTTGGCCAAGATCGGGCCGTAGCACATTGGGTGCTTCAACGCGTGCCACGGGATCTTCGTGTCGTCGCCCTCGTCAATCGCGATCTCTGTATCCCGCGAAAGCGTCTTCATGAGCGAAATCGACTGGCGTCTCGAAAATGGCCCCACGTCCTTGCTGGCTTGCGAAGCCACGCTGTGTGCCGACGGGTTGCGCTGCGCCTGTGGTCGGTCACTGGTAGAGCCGTAAGCTCTTGGCTGCAACCTACTCTGCTTAGCGCTGTCGTAGGACTCTTCCGAGAGATTGTCCTCTACAGCCTCTTCGTCCTCGTAGCTGAATGGATCCTCAGATGGCTCTGGCGTGGCCAACAACGGCTCGTGCTCCGCGCTTTCTTGCCACGGCCGGCGGGCAGCTGGGTCACGCGCGCCGACCCACACTAGGATTTTGTCGCCTAAAGCCAAGCCCCAGTCGTACTCGTATTTGACTTGATAATGTGTTTCCTCCATGAACAAGAAAAGCACAATGATACTGGAGATAAGAAAGATCGCGACCACGAGGTTGGGCAAGAGGTATGGGTAGTCGTCAATTAGGGTCAGTAACTTGGGGAACACTTTTATGATAGCAGATTCCAGGAGGGTTTCAAAAGAGCTCTTTTTGAAGACATTGGCCCCCAGTGGCTTCTTCCGGTAGTAATCGTCATCGATGTTCGGACGGGCCAATGCTCCCCCAATCAAGGGACCAAAGATACAGCCGATGTTCCACAATAAGGGCACGGTACTGAAGGCAAGGGCCTGGTGACGACGCTCCACCGCAATCTCACCAATCACCGTTCTGAACACGGGCAAGTTTCCATTAAGAAATCCCATCAAAAAACGCGCGAGGAGCGCCATCCAGTAGTTGGTGGAGAGCCCCAAAAGGAGCATAGATATGGTGGAACCGCAGAGGCCGATAATGATTGTCAATTTGCGGCCTCGTTTCTGGGAGAACTTCGACCATTGGATGGAAGATATCACCTGAGAGAATGCAAAAATCGACGAAAGATATCCCGCGTACCGGGAAATGTCAGCTTCGGTCTTGGCGATGTGGAAGTCTCTAGTTAAGAAGTAGACATATGGAAAGAGAGAACTAAATGCGATGGGCTCCGAGAGTCTTCCCCAGCAGACGACAAATATCTGGCCAACGGGGAACCCGCGGATCTGATCGCGAAACGACAATTTTTGGACGGTCATTGCTGGGACAGCTAGTTCATGAGTCAAAACTGTGGATGAGATTAGAGGCCGTGATCTGCATAATAGGATAGCGGGGGTGTCGGGGGTGGGAAAGAGAGGCGTCGGGACTCCGGGGCCGACGATGTTTAGATAAAGTAAATTTTTTCTCTACAGGAAGAAAGTTTTCGTTATTATCGTTCACAATAGCTTGGCTACCCATAATTCATGGGCGGAGTTACGCGTCGCTTATCGAAGATCTACAATTGCAGTAATTAGTCAGAGCACTCACTCACTCACTGATACCGCGAAGCGACCGCCCAGGCGGACCCCGGCGGCCGATCGGCCGAAAAAGGTGCTGCAAGTGTGCCACACTTCAAGCGTAAGGCGTCATCCTGAGGAGTTAAGTTCTCGCTTGTGTTGCTCTGGAACTTGCCCTATTTAATTCGGAACAAATTCTTCAGGGGCGGATTTAAAAGCGCACTTGCACTCTGCTGTTTCGAACTCTGCAACGTAGACTCTGTACTTTGTCGGCTAAGTTTGGGGCGTTGATCCGGGCGCTTGTAGTTGGGGCTTATGCGCAGTCTTGATGTTCACTATCAAAAAGCGAATGGAAAGAGATGCTGGGGTTCTTCACTCCTTTAAAATGTTACTTGTTTCATTTGAGCCTGGTGAAGGAAGCGGTGTATAATACGATCAAAGAGAGATTACATTCGAACTTGAACACATCTATTTATTAATGCTTTGACTTGTATGTCTACTGCGTCATAGCATGAACATGAGGTTTATCGAGGGGAGCCACTCAATGCATGGAAGGAGCCCCTATATCTCCCCCATTAATTTGTCTCTTCCTCATTGGGCTCCGTCTCGATGAAAAAACTCTGGACAAAGCCAGCTGCGCTGAAAAAGCACAATGACCACCACGGAAGCCATGCGATCTCCCTTTTCTGGGCGAATGTAAATATCTGACCCCACACAAGCGGCCCCACTGCACGACTCGCCGACGCAGTGGTCACCACCAAGCTGTTCACCACGGCCTTGTACTGCTTTGGCGCACATCTGTGGACGATCAAAGACAACTGCGGCTTAGTGTTGGCCACGCATGACACTCTCACAAACGCCAACACGTAGCACGCCACAAAGACCCATTTGTAAGAAGTGAATCCATTAGAGGCATTCGGTGCCAAGAAGACAACGTATGGCAAGAAAAGGAACACAAGCGGCAACACAGAAAGCGTGTACTTGAGAATCTTTTTTGCCTCAAATTTGCGGTCGACGTAGGGGAACACCACCAACACCACCGTTATGCCAAGAAAACCGGCCGTGGAAAGTAACGTTCCAGTCTGTGCAGAGGTGAATCCAAGGCCGCCGACAATGTGGAATGGGAACTTCGACTGGAGGTACCCTTTTTTGTCGAGCAAGAGGTCGTAGGACAAGTAGATAGGTAGGAACTCGGCAAACACGACGTCCTGAATATTTTGGAAGAAGAACAAGGCAAGGATGTTGTAGAGTGCGGGGGTGAGGATCTTGGACCAGTCGGTGCCCTGGTCTTCTCGAGGAGCGGCATCATTCGATGAGACAGAGGAGTAAGTGGCTGACTCTTGCTGCGCCTCTGGGGTCAACAAAGAAGTCTCCTCGCTCACATCCACCTTCGTCTCCTGCCACAACCGTGTCTTACTACTATCGTAGATCCCAACGACTCTCAAGAGACGATCGCCAATGTCTAAGCCCAAGTCGTACCGATACCGTTTCTGATAATGCGTCTCCTCGATCAAAAAGAAGGCTAGCACACAGCTGGTCAACAAAATACTACTCACCACGATGTTCACAAGCGCAAAGGGGTAGGCATGGTTCAAGTTGTCGAGCCACGTAGGATCCACAATGTCGTCGTAGTTCTTGTGGCTTGTTAAAGCACCGCCGAGAAACGGACCAATAATGGATCCAAGCTGGTAGCACAACGGCATTACTAAAAAGGCAAGCGCCTGGTGCTTCCGCTCGACGGCAAGCTCGCCCAACACTGTTCTGACAATGGCAACGTTGCCGTTCACACAGCCCATAAACGAGCGCGCCAACAAGGCCGTCCAGAAGTTTTTGGCAAAACCAAGCACTAGCAAGGCAGCAGCAGTGCCAAGCAAACCGATCATGATGATGGGCTTGCGGCCGTACTTTTCAGCGGCTTTCCCCCATTGCACGGCACAGAACACTTGGCAGATGGCGAAACTGGTGGCAAGGTAGCCCGAATATTTTGAAATCTCGCTGTCGTCATTTGTCACATGGAAGCTCTTGACCATGAAGTAGACATAGGGGAAAAGAGAAGTGAACGCGATTGGTTCTGCGAGGCGAACAATAGCTATTGTTAGTAATGGGCAGGAGCAGTAGGCACACTGGGATGGCTAACACATACCAACTAGGCACACTTGTAAGAAGGGAAACCCCCGGATCTGTTCTCTGAAAGTCATGTCAGACGGCATTGTGAAAGAGACCACTTTTATGAATCAAGAAAACTTGGAAACTAAAATTTCGGATCATCGCCGCTTTATCTCTGCGTAGTGCTCCATGCTTCGTGCTTCTGCATTTGCCCCGATCTGGGCTTTCTCCGGTATCCCCGCGTGGCTGCAGTTGACAGGAGAGTGCGGTGCAGTAGGCGCCCCGGCCCCGTTGGCGTAGGAGCCCCGACAAAACAGTCCTCGAAAAGTCACTGCTCAGCACACATGACATAAACCTTCAGGCGCCGGATCACACACCATGAGCCAGCTGCCAGTTTCTCCCGCCACAAACAGCGGCGACGCTTTTGCCGCAGAGAAGCAGCAGAAGGCGCAGTTACGCCGCGCGGAGTTCCAGCCGTGGCACTACGAGTTGGCCAACATCATCCCCCAGTACAAGGCGTTACCGCATGACGCACGCAAGAAGCTTCTTGGGAAGCTCTTGTTTCCCGCCGATACCGGAGAGATACTCAAGAAGTACCAGAAATTCCCTGCCTCGATGGAATTCAATATCTATAAAAACCACTACCGGTTTGGAAACCAGGACGGTGTGATAAACAAGGACGACCCTTCGGCCAAAGATTTCTTGAAACATGTCGCGCGTGAGGAGATCCCGAGTGAGATGATTGAGATTTTGTATGACGGGGGCATCAAGTTGTATGACGGCTGCTTGATTGTGAAAATTTTGGACCACAGAGAGACGGAGCGCGTGGATCCAGGCGAGCTGGAAAGCGGTGATAAAGATGGGAAGCCCGAAGTCAAGCAGGAAGAAGAGGAGCAGGTGCAGAAGGCTGCGGAGCCCAAAACTTTTCGAGCGGTTTTGAAACCGACTCCTTCGTCGTTGTACCACGACTTGTTGTACATCTCTGACAGATTGCCCGTGCCCAATTTGGACGACCTACTCCTAGAGATGGAGGCCAAGTATTTGCCAATCATCAAGCCCAAGCTCGACTTGACCGTTCCCCTCAACCCATTTGACAAGACGTGTCCTCAATACTTGAAACCAGATTGCGTGGTGCCAATCAAGAAGAAAGACGAAGAAGGCAATGTCTCGATCAAGTTCTGCCACAGAGACGACTCAGCGCTTGGCGACGTGCGGCGCACCGATCTCCACGAGGATATCCCTGCGGCCCTGGGCAGCGAGTACGAGGACTTTATGCTCTTATTGTCTAACAAGGATCTTTCTAGTGGCAACAGCAACATGAACAAATTCCTGCGGCTCCGGTTTGTGGAGCAGTACCGGAAGCGGGTTGGTACGACAAAGCCCCCTGTGGCTGCCGGAAAAACGCCTGCCACCGCGCAGAACAACAATTTGCTCCAGCGGTTGATGCAGAACAGTGTGACGGACGCCGCCGGTGGCAATGCCGCAGGCCTGGTGCCGGCGAGCCAGCAGCAGTTGCTCCAGCAGCAGATTCTTGCGCAGCAGCAGCAGATGAACGCAATGAAGATCCCTGCGAGTGTGGGAGGAAAGAATCCGAAGAAGGTGGGTGGTACCAATGGACAAAGTGTCTTGGCAATGCCGCAGCGCAGCGCGACGCCCGGCGCGCAGATCAAGGGCAGTGCTCCTGGCAGCGCCGTGCTCTCGAATTTCCCACCGGGCCAAGTTTCCGGCCAAAGCAGCGCGGCAAGCTCGCCGTCAGTATCCAAGGCACAGCCTCGTAAGCGCAGCTATGCCACAAAGAAGAAAAAGGAAGACGCGGTGCGGCAGATGCTGCAGCAGGGCTCGCCAAACCTCGTGCAGTCGCCTGTGATGCAGCACCTGCGCACGGGCACACCAGTGGACGCAAACTTTGCGAATTTTAGTCCGAACATGCAGATGAACCTGAAACTCAATGGCATGCAGAACTTTAAAAACGTGCCCAAGAACAATATCCACCTTATCAACCCCGGGAAGAACGACCAGATGCTTGGGAACATGGACGACATCGGCAGCATGAACTTCGTGAACCGCAACATGGGCGTGAACGGCGGGGTTAACGGGGGAGTGAACGGCGTCAATCTTGGGAGCGGAATGTCGACGCCCGAGATGAACAGCAGCAATTTCAATAACATGCAGACGTTGATGCAGATGATGCAGAGCCAGAGTGGGCAGGCCAGTCCCGGGGGGAACAACGGCACGGGCAACAACGCCGACAAGTTCCTGATGATGCAGAACATGAACTTGCGCCAGCAGATGCTCAACAACATGGCGAGCGGGCAGCAGCAGCAGCAGCAGCAGCAGCAGCACAACATGGCGGGGCAGGGCTCGCCTAACATGAACATGAACAACGTGAACATGAGCAACTTGGCGCTCCAGCAGCAGCTCCGCCAGCTCCAGCAGAACCAGCGCGCGAAGTTCAACCAGAGTCAGGGACAGGGGCTACAACAGGGGCGGAACCAAAACTTCGGTATTAATAATGGTCAAGGGATGAACGGCACCAACAACCAGCGGATGAACTTGAACATGGCCAACAGCGGGCTCAGCGCACAGCAGATGCAGCAGCTCGCGCAGCAGTTGAACACGAACCAGCTTGCGAACTTGAACGGGATGAACTTCAATGGGATGGGGGATATCAATAACAATAGTGGGCCTTTTTAGCAGTGGTGTCAGAGCTGCGCATCGGCGCGGTCACTGTGCTGCGACAGATCGGTGACTTCTCTGAATATTTGATCACCTCGGCTGCCCGCGCTCACCAGGTTTGGCTCTCTGGAAAGCACAGTACCGTTATATTATACGCAATTTAGTTCGAGATGTAAAATATACTATATTTTCATTACACGTAAGGTGAGGTAGCAATGGCGAAAGCATAGGCGAGAAGTGGGTCGTCGTATGAAGCCACAAGTAGTCATTGGGCAACCTGATTGTATTCGGACCAACTTTGCATTAATGGTTGCCTCTGCTTGGGCCACCGTAGCGCATTGGCTTCGCTCATGCACTGCTAGCTCTTTTCCAGCGAAACATCAGTAATCTCAATATCTGGCACCGGCGAAGGCGTCTTCGGAGTCTCCAACAGAGACGAAGCCGTCTTAGATTCCGACTTTGGCGTGCTGGTCTGCACCACATTTGGATGCTTGTACGCCTCCCTGGCAAGTTTTGATGGGGTAGCAACTTCATTCTGCGTAGCACCGCCGACCCGCTTCCCATTTGCCTCCGGGTTATTGAGCTCGCCGCAGCTGAGACACTTGAATGTTACTTGGTCCGGTGTAAACCGCGGCGGCGCCAACCCGTTGTGGGTGAAACACTTGATGCAGATCAAAGCGTAGCGCCTTGAGGGAGCAGTCTCATCAGCACCAACCAAGAACTCAAAGAATCGCAGCAACGCTCCCTGACGCTCCAGCTCGGGAATATATGTCCCCTCAGCAATCTGTTTGCGCTTGATCTTGAGCTCTTCTTTCTCCCGGTACTTTTTCTCGATGTCCTCTAGGGACTCGTCCTCACTGTGTTCTTGAGTATTGACACTGGCATCCAGAATGTCGTCATTAAAGTCCAGCACACTGTACTTTTGCAACAACGTTCGCGTCTTGGCGAAATTCGTTTTCAGCTTGAGCTCCTGGATCTTGAGCTCGCGCTGTGCCTGGTAGTACTTGATCTTGCGCAAGTGGTATCTGTAGACGCGGGCGTCGTAGAGCAAGAAGATCTGAGGCAAGAAGTATAGCAGTAGGAGAGAGCCAATAAGCACAGCATAGTGATAACTGACCTCCTGCCAGAGCTGTTGCTGTATGAAGTAACCAAGGTATGCCACAAACGCAACACTTCCCCAAATAACAAACCATTTTCTCACTTTCTTTGAAAGACTCCGGTGGGCCACTATGGCCCTCTCACGGCGAGTGACGTTCTTGGCCAACTCCTCTAGGTCCTTCTCTACCGTGAGCGGGTTGAAATCTTTTCGACCAAACAACATCGACAAAAAGCCCATAAATGATGTAGACAAGCTATTCGTAAGCCAGAGGTTGCGGTATGGAATGAAACGAGCGTCTCGTAGTGAACAGTGTGGAGGCGTTGCTTATTGCTGTTGTGTACTCGGGTGCTTTTCGGCTGCATGCACCACTGCCGTGGGCCTTTCCCGAGGCATGTAAGATCACAAGATTACTCATTTTCCAGTAGATAGCCGATGTATATTGCCAGCCAAGAGACTGGGGTGCCGATCCCCAACAACACCGAGCACGCGGTGTCCGTGTCGTTGCCTACTTGGGAGGCTGTTGTTGGTTACGAAGAGGGCCATGTTGAAGTGGTGAATAAGATGCAAACCGGGTACCCGCGGTTCTTTGTGCACAACCTGATCAAAGCTCTCTGCCAGTACTTGCTTCAAATCTATGGCAGAGCAGACGATGATCTTTTCATCTACCCATCGAAGGTCGTGGCGCAGCGCTGCAAGGCATTCATGCTTCAGCGGATTGCAGCTTTGGAAAATGCCAAGCCAAAGATCAGAGTGACGATGATCCACACCGCAGGGCCGAAAAGCGAGGCCGAGCGAACGTACCGGACCTCTGTGGAGCTCGGGTTGGTGTTCTTCCCAGGCAAGTACTTCAAATACTGCAAAGAATTCTGGCAGCATAGTGGCGAAGGGATCAGCTCGCGCTTGGCGGAGTACTGTCTTGCGTCTTTCCAACATGAGGACGCAGCTAAAGTGAAGTCTCTCAGCCGCCTGGACGAGTACGAAGATAAGAAATTTATCGAGGAGAAGTTTGGCCGCAACTTGAATTTTGTGGAGGCAGATGCGGCAAACGCTATTATCAGAAAGCGTATCATCAATGAGGTTAACAGTAATAACCCGGGGAACAATGCGGCCGACACCGATGTGTATCTCTATCCCAGCGGGATGTCCAGTATCTATAACAGTCACAATATATTTTTGGAAACTCGCGAAAGTGCCAAAACTGTTGTCTATGGCTTCCCTTATGTTGACACACTCAACATCATGAAAAAGTTCGGCCCTGGGCTCATCCACCTTGGCAATGGCTCTGAGGAGGAGTTGTCGGAATTAGAACGCCTTCTATCGCTGGGCACCAAGATTCTTGCGTTCTACTGCGAGTGCCCGTCTAACCCGTTGCTCAAGACCCCAAATTTGCCCCGCATTAGAGAGATTGCCGACAAGTTTGGCTTTCCAGTAGTGGTGGACGAGACCATAGGCAACTGCGTCAACCTCAACACGTACAAGTACGCGGATGTCACTGCGTCGTCGCTCACAAAGATCTTCTCGGGTGATTCGAATGTCATGGGCGGGTGTCTTGTTTTCAACAAGAGCTCAACGCACTACCTGGGGCTCAAGCAATGGCTCGATAAGAACTACAAATGCCACTTCTGGAAGGAGGACTGCCTCTATCTCGAGCGCAACTCGCGTGACTTTCTCGCGAGAAATCAAATCACCAACGCCAACACCGCGAAAGTGCTTGCGTTGTTCGAGAAGTACAAGGCCCAGGGAGTCATAGAAGCCATATACTACCCAAGCGTGAGCGAGACGCGTGACAACTACGAGGCGCTCCGCAACAAAGATGGCGGGTATGGTGGCTTGATCTCGGTGCTCTTCAAGACCCACGAGATGTCGCGGGTCATGTACAACGCCGTGGCGCTTTCCAAGGGCCCTAGCTTGGGCACAAATTTCACCCTCATTTGTCCGTACAGTATACTCGCGCACTACACTGAGTTGGACGAGATCGCGCACTGGGGCGTGCACAAGGACTTGATCCGGCTCAGCATTGGCATCGAGGACATCACCGAGTTGCTCGCGGTGCTCGATTCGGCGATCCAGCAGGCAATTGCTGCGTAAAAGCGTCGTCGCTTATTTCTCCCCATCCTATATTTATCCTGACTCAACTCAGCATTCTGACCACTTCAATATTCTCCCTAATCTACAATTCTCATAAATATTCATTCATTCGTAACGAATATGTAACATTTGGTCTTTGTCAGCTTGGAAAGCTCTGTTTTTTAGCTTTGGTGGTGCATTGCTTAGTGCTTGACTTCCACGACCTTCTCACCTCTGGCGAATCTTGGGTTTCTTGGGTCGTTGATAAACTCCTCGGAGGCCGCAGAGGCAGAAGCAGCCTTGCTAATCAACCAGTAGGTGGTGACACCTCCAACGAAAAATGGCCAGTACGGCTTCAAGATAGGGGTAGCGAATCTCTTCATCTTGTCAATTATGCTGTGGCTATTACTCGCCGGTGCGAAAAACCAGTTCTAGCACCCCTAGGGGGTCACCCGGCGTCGGGTCTGGTCAATCAGAGCCCGCCCGAAGAGTGCGCAGCGTTTGGCGGTGCCAGCCTGTTTGGGGCGGCGCGCGGTGTCACGTGGGCAACATCTTCGGCCGCCGCGCGCATCGGCCGGCAGCGGCACGCAGCGGGTCCCTACAGTTCCGGAGACATTTTTAATCAAGGCTTTAGCCGTTAAAAACATTAGCACACCGCAGCAACCGTTGTTCCGTCAAGCCGCCATCGAGTTGCTAATAGGGTCCTAACCAAGCAACGCACACACTTGAGCAGCCTGCTTTGCTCCACCGATTTACTGCTACTCTGAGATATTGGACCCTTACTAATACACTCCCGGATTCCAGATGGAAGATTCCGAATCCGTGTCACGGACATCCTCCCGCTACGGCGACGAAGCGCTGAGACCCCAGACACAGCAAAATGACCGGAACAACACTCCCCAAAGCGGTTCCGACAGCGACGAATCAAATTTGAAGATCCCGATCTTCCACCCGCCGACCGAGAACCCCGGCTATGAGGATTACATCAACCTCAGCAACTACCTGAACGTGTCGGCCAAGGACCGGTGGCAATATTTTTTGTACAGCAAGTTGGGCCAGGAACCGCCGTTGTTTATTAGAAAGCTGTTGGCACAGCTTCCGCGGCGGATCTACGTTCAGAGCGCGCTCCCCGACGACCTCGTGGTGAGCAAGGGCGACCTGCAGTACCCGAAGTTCGACTATCCGCGCAACAAGATCAGAACCACCAAGTACACCCCGATCAACTTCATTGTGAAAAATTTGTTCTACCAGTTCCGCAATGTGGCCAACGTGTATTTCTTGTTCATGTGTATTTTGGGCGCGTTCCAGATCTTTGGTGTTTCCAGTCCCGGCTTGCAGGCGGTGCCGCTTGTGGTCATTGTGGTGATCACTGCGTTCAAGGACGGTTTTGAGGACTCCCGCCGTGCGATTTCCGACAATGAGTTGAACAATACGAAAGTGCATATCATCAGAGGATTGGACAATCCGAATGTGGTCTTGGACAATGTCGGACCCTGGAGACGGTTCAAGAAGTGGAACAGCAGATGGGCCCTGAACTTTATTTTCAACACGGTTGTGCCGGCATTTAGCAAGAAGGCGAGAGCCGAAAAGAAAAGAAGGGTCAAGAGAGACGAGGAGCTTGCCGAGAGAGGGCTGGTGGTATCTCGCACTACCACACGCAATGAGTTTGACGGGCGTCCTTCGATGCAGACGTCGCGTGTTACCAACAAGGTCTCTCCCGTGGCTCCCCGTACAGTGGTGGACCCTGCGTTTGAACCCTCTGGTGACGTTAAGTTCAAGAACAAGGCTTGGAAAGACATCTATGTCGGCGACATTATTCGTGTGCGACAGAACGAGGAGGTTCCCGCTGACATGGTGTTCTTGTCGTCCTCCAACGACGACCAGTCCTGCTACATTGAGACCAAGAACCTCGATGGTGAGACCAATTTGAAATCGAAGCAGGCATTGAAGGCCGGCGAAGGCATCAAGTACGGTAACGATGTTGAGAAAATGCGGTGCTGGTTGGAGTGTGACTCGCCAAACCCAAGTCTTTACTCGTTTAGAGGGTTGTTGCACTATCCAGACTACGAGAACCCAGAAGGTCCGGAGATCCGTGAGCCGATTGCCTACGATAACGTGTTGCTCCGTGGTCTGACGATCAGAAACACAAAGTGGGTTGTGGGACTCGTGGTGTACACCGGTAGTGAGACCAAGGTCATGTTGAATGCTGGTATCACGCCAACGAAGCGCTCCCGGATCTCCAAGGAGTTGAACCTTTCGGTTTACATTAACTTCCTTTTCCTCTTTGCGCTCTGTGTCATTTCTGGTGTGGTCAACGGTGTCTTCTTTAACGACAAGGGCTCGTCGCGGATCTTCTACGAGTTCAAGCCTTATGTCAATTCGGCTGCTGCGACCGGTGTCGTTTCGTTTTTCGTGGCGCTTATCCTCTATCAAGCCTTGGTGCCTATTTCCCTCTACATCTCTGTGGAGATTATCAAGACCCTCCAGGCATTCTTCATCTACTCGGACGCCAAAATGTACTACGAAAGATTGGACTATCCATGTGTGCCCAAGTCTTGGAACATCTCGGACGATTTGGGCCAGGTCGAGTACATCTTCAGTGACAAAACAGGAACTTTGACTCAAAACGTAATGGAGTTCAAGAAGTGCTCTATAGGAGCCGAGAGCTACGGCGAGTGCTACACTGAAGCCAAGATGGGCATGCAGAAGCGGATGGGCGTGGATGTGGTGAAAGAAAAAATCACTATGGACAAGCAGATTGCCGCCGACAAGAAGGCTATGCTTGAGTTGTTGCTGCAGAACGTGGAATACTTCACAAACGGCGACCCACAGGCTCGTGTCAACAGAGCCGACACCGACGTCTCGACGTTTGTGAGTCAGAACTACGTCAAGCGTGTCTTGGAGTCGGGTGGACAGCAGAAGGCGTTGAACGAATGGTTCATGACTGTGCTCAGTTTGTGTCACACCGCTGCCACCGAGCCAGATCCCGAAATCGAGGACGGTGTTGTGATCAAGGCCGAGTCGCCTGATGAGGCGGCTCTTGTGGGTGTTGCGAGTGATGTCGGTATTGAGTTCCTCGGCAAAAGCAAGAACGTGTACACTGTGCGCCGCTACGGTGTGACTCTGCGTTTCAACATCTTAAACGTCATTGCTTTTGATTCTACCAGAAAGCGGATGAGTGTGATCGCCGAAGTGCCGAAGGTTTACTTGCCTGAATACGCCGATGCCAAAACCGACGAGACCGTGCTTGTGTTGCTCTCAAAGGGTGCCGATAATGTAATCTTTGAGCGTTTGAGAGGCGACACCGACGAGACCTTATTGAACAAAACTGCTCTTTACCTTGAGCAGTTCTCGAAAGAGGGTCTCCGTACTTTGTGCATTGCCTACAAGGAGTTGTCTCAAGACTACTATCAGGACTGGGCCCAGCGTTATCACGAGGCGAACGCCTCTATCTCTGACGACCGCGAGGAGCAGATTGAGGCTATTGCCCACGAGATTGAGCAGGATCTTACTTTGGTTGGCTCCACCGCCATCGAGGACAGATTGCAAGACGGTGTGCCGGATTCCATTGCCATTCTCGCCAAGGCCGGGATCAAGTTGTGGGTGCTCACAGGTGACAAGATCGAGACTGCCATCAACATTGGTTTCTCTTGTAACTTGCTTGGCTCTGAGATGAAATTGTTGGTTGTCAACACTCTGGAAGACGAGGGCTCGCCTAAGGGCCAGTCGGACTACGAGAAGATTGACGCCAAGGTCAGCCAGTATTTGCATGAGGAGTTTGGCACGAGGCTTGACACCACCGACGACATCAACAAGGCCATCAAGGAAGCCAAGGCCGACCATAGCACTCCGGAGGAGACCCACGCGATTGTTGTCGACGGAGACTCCTTATTGGTGATCTTTGACGAGTTGAACCCAGATTTGCAGAAGAAGTTCTTGATTCTTTGCAAGAACTGTAAATCGGTGATCTGCTGCCGTGTGTCGCCTGCTCAGAAAGCGCAGGTCGTGAAGGTCGTCAAGGACAACTTGGACGTTATGACCTTGGCCATCGGAGACGGTGCCAACGATGTCGCCATGATCCAGGCCGCCAACATCGGTGTCGGTATTGCCGGAGAAGAAGGTCGCCAGGCCGTGATGTCTTCGGACTACGGTTTGGGCCAGTTCCGCTTCCTCACTCGTCTTGTGTTGGTGCATGGTAGATGGTCGTACAAGCGTTTGTCTGAGATGATTCCGTGCTTTTTCTACAAGAATATGGTTTTTACATTGACATTGTTCTGGTACGGTATCTTCACAAACTTCGACGGCAGTTATTTGTTTGAGTTTACCTTGATTATGTTCTATAACTTTGCGTTCACCTCGTTGCCTGTCATTTTCATGGCGGTGCTTGATCAGGACGTCAGTGACACGGTCTCTTTACTTGTTCCACAGCTCTACAAGACCGGTATTTTACGGCTCGAGTGGTCCCAGTACAAGTTCCTTTGGTACATGCTTGACGGAGCGTATCAGTCTGGCTTGTCGTTTTTGTTCCCATACTTGCTCTACCGCACCGGTGGTTTTGTGGGCCACAACGGGTTGAAGCTCAACCACCGTTTCTGGATGGGTACTATGGTCTCCCTTATTGCCGCCATCTCCAGTAACTTGTACATTCTCTTGCAGCAGTTGAGATGGGACTGGTTGTCCGGAATCATCTACGCGTTTTCGATCTTGATTGTTTTCTTCTGGGTCGGTGTCTGGACCTCCGCCACTTACTCGGGGGAGTTCTACAAGGCCGCTGCTCAAGTGTTCGGAAGCTTGCCGTTCTGGTGTGTCTTTTTCTTGGGAATCTTATGCAACTTGTTGCCTCGGTTCACTGTTGATACGATCTTGCGGTTGTACAGACCTAGGGATATCGATATCATCCGTGAGCAAGTGCAGCAGGGTGTGTTCAAGCAGTATCCAGAAGGGTATGACCCAACGAACGCCCAGGACGTCGAGCAGCATAGATTACGCATGGACGGGACTAGCAAAGAGTACAAGGAGTCGGACGGATCCATGTCCATGTACAATAGCGAAGAGACCCCAGTCAATGGTGACGCTGAGGCAACTGTTTTCAACGAGAAAACTCAGCTGCCAAAGGTGACGCCTAAGGAGTTTGTGAAGCATCCAATTGGAAGCATCAGAAGAAAGCTCACCGTCTCGAAGAAGAAGAAGCAGGACGATAAGTTCTTGAGCCCGTTGCAGCAAATGAGAGTCAACATGATGCATTCTGGCGAGTACACCGGAAGCCGCACCTCGCTCTCCACACATGAGGTACCGGGTCTTGCTCAAGCAGAGTCCTTGGTGTCTGTACACTCGAGACGCAGTGCACTCAGAAATCAGTAGGCTCTACTACCAATTTTTTTTCATTCTTAGACATTCTTTTTATTTATGATTTAATCCTTTGTTTTTGTCTTTATTCCCTTGTACCATACAATAAATGTCTCCACAAAGAAGTGTTAGGTGCTTGAACGCTGTTAGTGTGCCGCTCGGCTTAAGCATACAAGTAGGAAATGTACTGCCTTGAACGAGCGCTTTTGAGATTGATGGGGCTGGCTGAAGCATTAGTAACGGATCGTGGTGCTACCATTCAAAATGATACACTACCGCACTTGCTCCTAAGACCGCTGCGATGATAAGGTATTTATTTGAGCGTACTATTCTCCTATGTACTCTTGCGCTTATGAAGCCTTGCAAAAACAAAATACCCTCAAAGTAATAAAACGTCAAGTCATGGCGCCCAGTTAAATGGCGGTATGTCTGCAATGAGCGTGTCCGAGTTTCACTCAAAAACCTCATAATAGCAAAGACCTTTAACCAGATCTTCCTAGCTTTCATTGCTGCCACCCACTATTCAACTATCTACCAATCTACTCTATTCTGTGTATCAAATAATGGTATTATATTAAAAAGGTAACGTCTAGCTCTTGAAGCTCATATTGAACTGTGGCTTTGGCATGCTGAAATTGTACCCGCCGTCGTCAAGCTTGTGCTTGGACTCAATGCACCATCTGATGCTCAAGTGGATCAAGTACATTGTGGAGCCAATGGCTCTGAAAGCAGCCAACACGGCCACCGACCAAAGAATGAAGGCCAAGTACTTGTTGTCGGTCGTGTCCTCAATGCTGTACACCTGCGACACGATCATCACAAGAAGCATGTTACTTAACAACCAGAGCAACACAACACGGGTACGGATATCTCTGTAGTAGTCCTCTTCAGGCACTTCCTTCTCGGCAAGCGACTTGATTCCTCTAGGCGTCTGTCTTCTTGCTCTGAGATTGAACAAGATCTCTTCATAACCACTGTCAATGTCCAACTGCTCACTTGGCATCTCGACTTCCACCACTTCGTGGCCAGACTTGTCAGTCTTGATGATGGCACGACCAAGGTCAGCCGTAGGTTTGTTTTCACCCTTGGTACCCCAGGAAACATCGTGAGTGTTACAGAAAGCGTAAATCTGCAACGTGCAAGTGTAGGAAGGCAACATCAAAAAGTACTGGATCGAACTGGTAATGATGTGCCATGGGTCCATGTACAATACCGACATGATAGCGTAGAGACCATAGGTAGAAAGCAACGAGACAACAATGTTCATGAACGTTTTAGCTGCCGCTGCATCGTCGTGTTTTTCTTTCACCGTCTTAGCAACAAAGTAGAAACCACAGCCCATACTATAACATGCACAGATCGTCAATATAATCATGGTCGATAGATAGAGGTGTTTTGCACCTTGAGGTCTATTACCCATGGAGATGATGAAGATACTGGTCAAGTTGCAGAGACAGAAGTAGTTCAAGATGGTGAATATCCAGTAGCCTCCGTTGTTAGGAATTGCGTTGGTGTTAGCCAAAGAACCAGCAAGGAAGTAGAACGCAAGATAAAAGTTGCCGAGAGAGAAAAACGAGAAAAGGAGCTGAATAAACTGGTAGCCAAACTCAAAGTGCAAGAAGAACTTACGCACGAACGAGTGGTCGGTCTTCCAGATCTGTCTGAAGTGAATCTGAGAGTACAACGCAGCAAAAAGCGCACCGTTAAGCCATCTTCTTCTCTGGGAGATGAACTCTGGCAAGTTGTCCGGAACATCAGTCTCACCCTTCGCCTGCTTGACGTACTTCAAGACCCACTTCTCAGAGCGCTTGGCCACAAGCTCCCAACACAAGATACGGTCCTCTGCCAAGTACATGTTGGCGGAAAAGACGTCTCTGGTGGCCGCTCCATGTAAAGTCTCACCCTTGAAGTAGGAGTTCAAAGGTCCCGTGCCATCTTCGTGGTCCTTCAAAGCACAATATCTGTATGCAGAAAGAGCTCCAGGCAACACGGCAATATATCCGAAGACACTCTCCAACGGCTTGTCGAGAATGTTGGACATCTTGTACTCAAAATTCTGAGACGCAACAAGAGGGTTCAACAAGTTCAAGCCACCCTTCTCCTTCATAGCAATAATCTCACCAGCAGCACCGGCAACATTAGAGTCGTTGTCAAACGCTTTCCAGAGATGGTAGATAGCATCGCTGCTAGGACGCGTTCCCACGTCCAAAAGAACGCAGACGTTCGGATCAAGCACGGGACAGAAGGCGTTGAAAAGCCATCTATGAGAGTTGATCTTCTTTTGGTTCTTCTCTTTCAAGCAGAACAAAATCTGGACAGGCACCATTCCCTTCTCGGCACCCTGAAACTTCAAGTCGGTGTCGATGGAGACCTGAGTAGTGTACTCAAACAAGTGCGCCTTCACCTCCTTGGAGTTGACGTAAGACTTGGCGATACCGTCCTGGTAGACACCCATGGCCGCAAGAATCTCTAAAACACCCGGAGAGATCTTGGCACGCCCGTCGCTGACAATCACGACCTGAACCTTCTTCCAGCCGTCCTCGCCCCAGACTCTGGATCTGCGTCTGGAACACAATTGTGCGATGTTCTTGACCACAGCATGCATGGTTCTCGCAAACGAAACCTCGTCCTCGTTGTACATCGTGATGGTGATCACGATCTGGGTTTCACGGCCGTACTTGGCGGACCGCAAGGTGAACCCGTTCTTGATGAAGTCGTTCGGGTCAGAAGTACACGCGGTGTAGCGCATGAACAAGAACTCGTCGTCGTCGCGGCGTGGCAAAAACGAAGCAAGCTTGGTCGGCACCGGATTTTCAAGCACCAAGTTTCCGCGCTCCAACTTGAACTCCTTGCGCAAGCCTTTGTTTCTGCGCGGCTGCTGCGACATCGGGATGTCCGAGTGCATGTTGCGGTCCAAGCTCTCCACCACAGAGGACTGCTCCAAGCTGTGGTTGTTCATGGCGATGATCTTCTCACGGCCAGAGTACTCGTCGTAGTTGAAGTCCGCGGTGGACATCGACGACGTCATCGAGTGGGTTCCGTTGGTGAAACCGCTCTTGGCGTCACTGCCGTTGTACGAGATGGTGTCGGTATTTTCGTAAGAGTACTTGCTTGGTGAGTAGCTCTTGACGTCGGAAAACCCGGTTTGCTGGCTGTCAACAAACGGGTCATCCATGTGGGTATCTGGTCTCAAAGAAGGGGTATTTTCGGACAACGAGTAGTGGTCGTTGGCTCTGGCGAAGGCAGTGGAGTCAAAGATCGGCTTGGGCGGAGACAAGACGCGCGAGCTCGTGGTGGTGGACCGCGAGTTCTGGGTCGGCGACCGTCTGAGCGGCGACGCCGAAGGGGTCTCGTAGTCCAGCGGCTCCTCCATGATCACCAGGGTGTGCTTCTGTCTCTTGGGAGACTCCAAGCGAGTCCAGTTGGATCTGTTGGAAGGCAGTCTCGAAAGGTACGTGCTGTTGTCCTCCTCAGCGTGATGGTTCAAGTTGTTCTGCACAAAGTTGTTGCCCATGGCCGAGCTGTTGAAGATCGTCGGCGCCTGGGAATACGTCTGCTCGCTACCCTGGCTTCTTCTGCCGAACGAGACAGTTGGCGAGAACTTGGAGCGCGACTTCAGAGGCGATGGCGACTGCGAGACCATGGACCGGTCATCGTCGCCTCCAAACCCGTTGAAATTGGACAGGTAGATCGATTGGCTGTAGCGTTTTGGAGACTCGCTGGCAAGGGCCGGCTGAGGCTCAGGTAGAAGCGACTTCTTGGAGGGACTACTGTAGGAGTAGTCGTAGTCCTCGTCGTCAAACGGATTGGACGCCATTGGAGATAGTGCAAGCCGCTAACAAAGTTTGAGTGGGAGTAAAGGTAATGTTTATAAATGGAAAACTAACTAGATGGCATGTTTGTTGTCTTGAGGCCCAATCGGGTGTTTACATAATACCGGTTTGGATGCGGCACGTGACGCCCGGCATGCAAGGTTGAAACACTTTGCCGCGGATCGGCAACCGTGCGCCCACCGTGCGCCCACCGCGCAGCTGCATGCGCCCTAATAATCCAACTCCATAGCACTTGATTGTTGCACGCTTGGCGTCTTGTCAGCAGCCTCTTCCTTGAGTTTGCCAATCAGCTGATCAAACGCCCGCACGAGAACCTCATCGAGTCTCACGTTGTCAATCTCCGACTCGGTCTGCGTCGCGTCCAACAATGCAGACCCCGCGCCCTTGGTCGCGTCCACAAACTGTTGGTACTCAGAGTACTTGGCCAACTCTGCATCGTATAGCAACCTGAATTTTTTTCTAACAAATTCCAATAGCGTGGTGTAGTACGGCAACGCCCGAATATCCTCTTTGCACGTTTCCCAGCTCAAGCTCGCCAATGCTTGCGTGTCGTTAGCAGCGTTCCCGGAGAGATGCTTAGCTCTTAACGCTGAAACAAGAGCTTTTTTGAGATTGAACTGATGGTCCTCAAATTGGCGCTCCGCCGCCTTTCTGGCACTCTGCAAGTCGTTCAACGCCTGCTGAACAAGCAACTCGTAGAGATACCCCACGTGATTAAGCAAAATCTCGAGATTCGTCTTGTTCCCGTCAAGGATCAACTGTTGGTGGCTATTGTTGATAAGATCAACAAATTCCTCCTTTGAATGGGTCAAAATATTAAACTGCTGCTCAACTAAGAAGTTCAACACTATATCTTTCTGGGCCTTGAGAATAATGTTTAATTCCTCAATGATGTCCCAAAACAACTCTGTTGGTTGCGAACCTTGGCGGCCAGCAATATTCTTATACCTCTCGTCGCTTTCTATCAAAGGATATATCTGAGCAAAGGAAGTGGTAACAAAAATCTTTGGCTTGATTTCTTGCAACAATGCCTTAAACTGGTCCCGTGCAAGTCTGTCGTCACGACGATTCTTGTGATCAAACTCCGTAATCTCACTCTCCACAGTCTTCTCGATCTCCTTGGTGTGAGCATTGTAGATCTGCAAGATGTCGAGCTTGTTGAGGCGACGAAAGTTCTTATTGTCCTTGATTCTCTGGTCGTTTTTGATCAACTGCAAGACATCTTTCCACGTGGTGTCGACCGTTAATTGCTTCTTGAAAGGACCATTGAAGTACTCTTTCAATTCACTCACCGCTTGAGTGTGCAGCTCCTTCTCCTGAGCCTCGTGGTCCGACCGCAACTTCTCCACAATTTGCTCAAAGAGCTGCTTCTTTTCAGACTCAGGCAAAATACTGTGCGTCCACACAGGCTCGTCGCCAATCTCGCGCTTCAACGTCTTCCATCTGGTGTAGTACTTGATCTTGTTAGAGTGTTTCTTGAGCAAACCCTTGAACTCCTTTTGAAACTTCTCTTTCGAGTCGGTTGCTTCCATAATATCCCTCTTCGACTTTTCAATCAAATACTCCTCGTAGTAGTTCTTTTTCGTCAACGCATCGCCCACCGCAGAATACCGCGGATCCTGCAAAAACTCCTCCATGACTTTCTGGAACGACCAGGTCGTGTCCACCTTGTGTTCTTTCAACATCAAAGTAAACTGCTTTTTCAGATCAGATTCGCTCAGACTCTTTGATTTCTCAGGCTCTGGCAAACTGTATATGGTCTCGTAGTCGGCCTCCTTGGTCTCAAGGGTCTTCTTTTTTTTGGCAGGTGTATCTTCGCTTCCCGTTTCCGTCTCCTCGGCCGTTCTCTTGGAGAGCACAGGCTGATCAGAAATTTGCTCACTTTTCAATGGCAGTGCCGCTGACTCTTTCTGTTCCACCGGAAAATTCCATGTGGTTCGCTGGGACTCGGGATGATAGTAGTAGTACTTCTTCTGCTCTGCAGAGTAGTACTTTTTCCAGCCGCCGCTCGCCAAAGCGCGGTCGGACTCGTCGTACAACTCTTCGGGCTTGTCCCAGCTGGTGGTCTTTGTTTCTTTGTTGTAGTAGTAAAATCTACCACTTTGGTCCTGCAATTCAGTCCACACGGCCATAGTCAAGTTAGTCAAGTTCGTTCTAAACTTCCCCAGCTTGAGACCCATCTCTGATGTTAAAAAATGCCCCCGGGTAACGGCGCGTGTATAGCTCTGCTGCATAAGCGGCAGTGGAATGACAGCTCTTGGCCCAACAGCATGCGATGGCAGAAAGCACACTCTCCTCCAACAACATCACTGTTGTTTTCCTACTAGCATGGATCTTGATTCTTCTGTTGTTCATCACTTTGATGTTCTTCTTCAACAGAATTATCGGGTCTGTGCTTACGGTAGTGGCCAGAGTGCTATTCTGGAACAACCTCAAGATATCCATCCACCTCCAGTCGTTCAAAGTCTCGCTACTAGGAGGGCGGATCTTTGTCAAGAACTTTTCCGTGATCACCAAGGATTTTACAGTTTGCATCTTGGAGGGCACGATAACCTGGAGATACTGGTTCCTCAACGTGAAAGACTCCGCGTTGAATGAAGCGAAGCCAGAAGCTGCAGAAGAGGACGCGAGCACGCCCTCGCCCAGCACCTCTGCAAAGCTGGACAAGCTCCCTACGCGATTCCTTGTTCAGATTAATGGGTTTGAGATGTTCATGTATAACCGAACATATGCTTATGACTATGTGCTCGAGCAGTTGAAAAAAATGTCCGGGACTGCCGATGACGAGAGCTTGAAAGAGACGAAGCTGGAGAACGAGACTGGAACAGGTGTGCGGCGGCGCTTCAAAAAGTATGGATCTGTAAAGAATAGTAGCGACTCAGATAACAGCCGGCTGTCAGTGCAGAAGCTGGACATGTACTGCGACAATCCCTCAGAAGACTTCGCGGCGCTCGGCATATTCAAATACTTACCTGTTGCGTTTCAGATTCATAAATGTGGCTTTGTGATAGGTAATGAGAACACTACCTCGATTGTGGTTGCCAGCGCCGAGCACACGTCTGGCTCGTTTGATGTAGGACCCTCTGCCAACCCCGCAGTGGATCCGTACCGGTGCAACTTTGATTTTGACTTTCAGGATTTCAAGATCCAGCTCAAGCCAAATGTGAGCTACGAGGAACCCGTCAGCTCGGCGTATCTTAATAACAGCAACTTCAATATCCATGAAGAGTACATAAGGAAGCGGAAACTCCGCCGGTTCAACCGGTACAAGGGCATCTGGACGAAATTCGTGAAACTCTCCTCAAAGCTCACGTTTTCAAAGCGCGTGCAAGAAAAGTTACAAAACAAGGCACCTGTTCAAAAGGCTTGGCGTGGGTTGCCGCAGTACCTTGAGAACGACAATGACGAGCTCTACCTTGATTACAAGACCTTGAAGAAAGAGCTTGGGCAGGAGTATGCGTTATACCGCACTGTGGTAGACGCTGCAAGTTGTAAGATCTTATATTACTACGACATGCCTGGACCAGTGCGCGACGGCAGAGCCGAGACGCCCAAAGTCGGACCTGATATAGGTAACGGCGGAGAGCCACCACAGACCGGTGTCAAAGTGACTCTTTGGCATACCCTAATATACTATGGCCCCTGGGCTGACCGGCAGCGGATCTCGCTTTATAGCTATTTCTTTCCAGCGTCGAATAACTTTGAGGACGACGCTCCATCGCCGCGATTGAGTGTCGGAGAATTACGGAAGTACACTCATTTTGATTTTTTGGTGACGTTTGCCGACGACAAGTCTATTGTCCGAGTTCCCATGAGGGAGCACAGCAAAGATCTTGCGGCTACGTTGAGTAGGAAGAAAAGCTCTGAGGCTGAAGAAGAAGCGAAGGAGCCGTTCACGAGGCGCCCGTTTGCATGGATCGAGTTGAAGACGAACCGGGACAGTTTTGTCGAGACCATAACGGAGTACGAGCGGAATTTGAATGGTAGCAATGTCAAGTTGCAGGTGGGTTTGAAGCATCCCGAGATCCGGACCTCCATCAATCATGCCATCTTGTACAGTGCAGACAAGCATGTTCTTGACGTCACCGTGAACTTCCCCTTGGCCTGGCAAAAGATCATCACCTGGAAGATCGAAAACTATTCGACCAACTGCCAGCTCTATATCTTGCGCGAACACGTTTCTCTCATTACCGATTTGACCATTGATTTTGGCACTCCGGACAACAGCGTTGTTGCAAACCCTACGGAAATTGTCAGCTCCTACAACATGTTTCGGCCCTATGAGTACCAGGTGTCTTGGAAGATCGAGAATTCTGTCAAACTCCATTTGAATGTCAACAGTCAGAACATTATCAATAACCCTACCGATTTCAATGACAACACTTATATCACTTTTGATACCCCCGACTTGGACATCGCGTTGACCATTCCTTTCCACAACGTGTTTGAAAAGTCAAGAACGATGAGCTTCAACATCGAGTCGTCGCGCCTTGCATTGCTCGTGAACACTCCAGCATGGAGCACGCTCCACACGTTTTTGAAAAACAACGAGTTGGCTAATGGCACGCACTTCAAAGCGCTGGGATCCCACACGTTTCACACCAGCATTGAAATCAATCTCGTGGACCAAATTGTGGTAGACTGCTCGCTCTCTAACACCACGTTTCAGGCGTACGGGTTTTTGATCAAGTACATCATGGAAATCAAAGAGAATTACTTTGGCGAGCACATTCATTTCTCTACTCTTGACGAGTACACGGAACGGAAGTTTAACGCGGAGCAGCCTGAAGCCGAGACGCCAGCGCAAGAAGATGCAGCCCTGACGAAGTCTGAGTTTGGCCCCGAATTCAAGACGAGCCGAGTCAAGAACGAGGAGCCGCGGCAGATCCGTCGTACCGAGAACGAGATTGATGTCTTGTTCTCGTTCTGCGTTGACAATGGCTGCTTGATCTTGCCTGGAAACTTATACGACTCCGACAGCTGTATTGCTGTGCGTTTGCCCAACTTTGACATGGACATTCGATTTACAAATTACTACATGGACTTGCAGTGCGATATTTCTCCCTTGAAGTTGGTGCAGATTGTCAATGATCCTGAAAAGTTGCAGAGCGTGGTCTATGACACAGAGTTGAGCTCCCAACCTGACATGTTCATCGACGGTGTTACGATCCATGGTCACAGAGTCTTTGGATTGCCGCCTCTTGAGCCTACATATGTGTGCAAATGGGACATCTCTACAGGCAATATCTCTCTCAATTCGAACGGCGAGTTTGTGAGAGGTCTTCTTCCGGCGGTGATGAATATCGGCTACACGTTTTTGGACTTGGAGAACTCCTTGGTGGTTAAGATCCCGGATTTGAACGACGTGACGGTGTTCAGTTTCAGGTGTCCCCGAATTCTGATTCGAGTAGTTGACGAGCACAAGAAGTCGGCGTTGAGTGTGATGTTGGAGCCGGTCTCGCTCAGACTCAATGACATCTCGAATTTCAGATACACCTCCAGAATGGACCTCAAGATCAAAAGTATAGTTGTGAAACTCGAAGAACTCAAGACTTCCAACGTTCTTCTTTATTTGAGTACCTCCATCTACTTGACCAATTTCTGCCGGAAGAGAGGGTTCACCGAGCATCGTGCTTTGCAACAAGCCCACATAAAGAGTCACGATGGGCCCTTTCACAGACTGCCGTTTTTCTTACAGGAGCAAAACCGAGACGATCTCTATCTCAAAAGCTACGGTAAGATGATTGCATCTTTGTCCTTGCCAGACATGGCACCGCCAATCACAAACCAAACTGTCGACTTAGTTTTTAGCCAATTTCCGTTCCCGAACGACTTGATTACTCCCGAGCTTTGGGAAGACGACAATGCTGACTTGATTTCACCAAGCTCATCCGAATCATTGTCTAGTTATGAAGGTGATGATACTGAGTACAACGAGTTTCTTCCAAATGACGAGCTCGAGGCCAAAAGCGTTCTTTCCGGAGAAGGCAAGAGCATCTTTGGCGAGGATCAGACGTTAGAAGTGGGTCAACGTGAAGTGACTCCTCGGTACCCTATGGACGATGAGGGCTGCGAGTACGACAACTTTGTGATGAACCTTTCAGCGGTCGACGGATTTTTTTGTGATCAGTCTTTAGGACATTTTATTGATATTGCCGAGGACGTTGTCGCTTACAACCCAGACCAGGTTCTTGACACATTACAGATTCTCATCGTGGGAGTTTTGATGGGAGAAGAAACCAAGTTCACCACTATGAAAAACTTCAGAATCCTTTCTCCGGCCATTAATGTCTACTATGGTGACCTTCACCCAATAAGCTCGACGGTTGCGTTTGCTGAGATTATCAAGCAGGATAGTATGGTTAAGCGAAACGAGCTCGTTCGCGATTTGTTTGTCAACGAGTACGTGAGCCTCGGCGTTCCCACACCTCTGTTGACCATGTCTCTTAAAGTGAATTTTGCAGATTTCGAGCGAGTCGAAGAGTCTTGCGTGGTCAATCTTCCTCGGATTACCGCCAAGCTTCTAAAAAGCAGCGAGGACGAGACAGTGTTGTTCAACGGGAAGCTTGAAGATGTAGAGTTGTGGTTCGACAAATCGAAGTCTTTAGCAGCATCGCTCAATGTTTTGGGCGCCTACTTTGACGTTTTCGACGAATCGTCAGTGGACTTGGTCAACTTTGTGCAGGCACAGGCTGCCAAGTTTGAGAAGTTGGCGCCTCGGATAGAAGCATTGGCAACGAAATCCAAAGACAACGTGGTAGAGCTTCTCTACAAACTTGCGGTGGCAAGTGAGAAGTTCAACATCAATCATGACTCTTCTGTGTTGACGCGGCCGACTCACATTGTGAGAAACTCTGAGATGAAGCATATTCGGTCTTACGACAGTTGGAGAATCTTGATTAGATACCGCCACGTGCTCCGGTCTTTGCCTGAGAACTGGGATGAAGACTTATTCAAGGACGACTTCTCTTGGAAAGACCACCATAAAGCGTACCAAGAAATCCTTGGGGTCTTTTCGAGATGGAGAAGTTGGGAGTTTGCCGACATCCACGAGATCTTTTTGTTTCGTAACACATTTGAGAAACTCATTCCTGCGGCTGACTTGGACACAGCAGTGGCCAGTATTGCATTGGGCACCGCAGAGCTCAAGATACAGTCTGCCCGCTCTATTGATGGTTACTTGGGCTTACAGAACTTTGAGACTGAGGTGTACTACTCATCTTTGGAAGAGTCTAAAGAAGTCCGAATCAGTCTGTTTCTCGATAAGGTGGCCTTAGACGTGAGTTCCGAGTGCTTCGAGCTTGTCAAGGCATACAATATGTTACATGAAAACGCTGCAACGGCTACCACCGAGAACCGGGCTCAACAGCTTGAACGCCAACCTGACATTCATCCCGACGCCGCCAAAAAACCATTTAACGTTCAGGTCACCGCTTTGGCCAATCTCGTTTCGGCGCGCGTGTCTTTGGCACGGATAGAAGTGGACAGTGCTACCAATGACATTTCTCTCACTGGCTTTGCCACTGTAGGTAACACTTCTGAGTTGCCTGCCACCTTCACTGCTGGGATCAAACAGCAGTCTATTTCCGCGTATTTTGACAAAGAAGTGATTGCGACACAAATACTCAGTGGCATAAACATAGACGCCACTAGTGTCAGCGACATTGTGACTGGTATGAAGATGCTCGGTGTTGAGATTGAGGCCATTGAGACAGAGATGTCGAAGGGTTCTTCTGAGTACATTAGGCTTCTAGAGGTTGTTGCTGAAGAAGAAATCCCGAGATTGCAGAATGTGCTAGCGCTGGCCGGCTCTGTCAAAACGCCCAACACAGGTGCTAGCCCTGACAGTGTGTCGACAGCTTCGGTACCATTAGTGGAGACTTTACAATTGATTCTGTGCAGCATGAAGCTTGATGTTAGAACGTGCAGCTGGACTCTCGAGCCGTTGTCGCCATTCCTTTTTGTTGGAACGGTCAATGGCATTCTGCTCGACGCTTGTGTTCTCAAAGGGGAATTGAACGCTACTGTTGCTGCTGAACAAACACAAAGCGACATTATTCACAACAGTTATGGTAAGAAGTACCACTTGAGATTCCAGCAGAGCCCGATGGAGCTTAAGACTACAGCAAAGCTTTCTTCTGGGAAGATTATTTCTCAAACGCTCTTGAAATCGGGTGTGACAGAGCTTCTTGTGCCTCAGACATTGAGATCGGTGAACGACATCTTGGAGGCCATGTCACACATTGAAAGTGACATCAAGGAGTATTCCGCTGCATTGAAGAACATTCAGGACAAGATTGCGGCGTTCAATGGAGAGGATGCTCAGAGTGCAATAATAGAACCCGAGAGTACCAGCACAGCGAGTTCTTCAACAGCAATCAAGAACGTTTTCAAGGTGGATGTTGTCAGTGAGCAATTCAAGATTACACTCAAGGTTGACCAAACCAAGCTCTCTGTGAACTTCGACAACGTCAACATTTTGGCAGGGAACTTTCAGTGTCTGGAGACCGCAGTGGTTGCAATTCCAGTCACCGGAGAGGTCGTGTTTGCTGAGACTACCATCTCGTTGCAAGACGAGCTCATTCCAAAGGAGCAGTCGACGATTGTCGACTTCAACTTGATCATGCGTGTTGCTCAAGGAAAGCAGGGCGAAAACAAGCGGTTGGTTGAAGTGACTTCTGACTACTTCAGAGTACTGTTGTCGCCGCACACTTTGATCAAGTGCCTCGAGATAGTTAACCGACTCATTATTATTCGGCAGAAGTACAGTGTTCCCGAGCTCAAACCCGGCCAGATTGTGAAAAAGAAACCAATTGTTCCAGCGGACAAGTCGAAGGCGTTGTTTGATAACTTTGCGATTCACATCTTGTCCTACAACTTCTGCTTTGGCTGGCTTCTTGGTGATTACAAGTCGGGCCCACGGTCTGTTGTGTTAGGCTGTGAGAGAGTGTACATCATAGCTGACGACGGCTTTGGCAAATTGACGATTGTGGACGCATACTGGCTGACCTCTACGGGTGGAGTCTCTGACGACTTTTACAAGAAGTGTCACTCAGGCAACAAAGCATATTTATCAAATATGCAGATGCTTTACTCGATTACCAAGAGCTCCAAAAACAAGAGACATCTTGGTGTAAAAATCACGGGTGAAGAGCTTGACGTGTGGATCATATCGCGCTATATCTTGACCACTGACCGTTTTTTGAACTCGATTGCTCTCTGTCAGCAGCTCAAAGAGAAGTATGTTCCTGAGATACCCGAGGCTCCTGTGAAGCCGCCTCAGGAAGAGACAGATTACATGGAGTCTCTCAGCTCATTATTCACGTCTGCCAGTTGTCATGTGCGGTTTGCCGGTGCCAATATCCGGATAACTAAAAACGGTGTGGTCTCACAAGCTGCTGCCAACTCTGTGTTGGAGTTGCACTCGCCTGCGGTTGAAATGTCCTTGGGTTACAGAAAAATTGTTGGTCTGTTGGAGCACTTAGTGCGCTGTGAGGTCACCATGCTTGCATCCCTGAATTCCTTAGATTCAGGTAGTGTGCCTGTATTGAACGACTTGGTCGCCGCTGTCAATACTCTCATGAAAACTGGAGGTAACAGCAAAGAGGTTTCTGTGGAAAAAGCTCAGAACCTGATGCTGACGAACGATGCTCAAGTGCCGGTGGACATGCGCCAGATCTTGCGCAACATTGACATGAATGTGGTGATCAACATCCAGCCACAAGAGTTGAGTTTGAGTTGCGCGCCTAGAGCTAAGATCAAGGCCGTGGTAGGAATTAAGGGCATCAAGTTGCAGATCAATTCCAACACAGGAGACGAGTCGCAATTGCTAAATATCTCGTTGTTGCTCACGGAGTTGACAGCCAGCTTGCAACACGTGTACTCGCGTGAGGTCAGTGGTTCTGTCTCTGTGGGCAGTGTGATCACGACCGCTGTTCTTGAGCTGGAGCATGATGTCATTAAGAATTTTATTTCGGGCGAGATATCGAAGGTCAGGTTGTATGTCAAACTTAACCAGATGCAAGACTTGAACATCTTCAAAGACATTTACTTCCCCAAGGGACTCTCCAAAGCTACTCCTAAGCCTAGCGAGCCTAGTGCAAAGGCGAAGACTTTTACGGAAAGAATTCACCAGGTGTCTACTACCAGCGCGTTTCCGAGAAATTTCACCTTTGTTATCTCAGATATTGAGTTGCAGGGTGACCTTGGCCAGTCATTGGGCCAGGTGGAGTTGATGGTTGACAAGTTCTGGGTCATTCAGTCGAAGGGCTCGAGCTGGAAACAAAACTTGACACTTGGCGTTGACTCCTTTGTGGTGAGCTGCAAGGGAAGATTGTCGTGTGAAATTGCCTTGCGAAACTTACGGCTTAGCATGGTGATTGTGTGGGCGAACCAGAACAAGGTTTACAATATACCATTGGTGTTCTTGAGCGGCGGTATCCATGTTGTGGACATCGTCGTAGCCTTTGACTACCATACGTTCTTTGTGTCCCAGTTGGCAGATCTTGCTTTGAATTTGTTCAACCAGAGAGACGACGAAAACTCGAAGCATGACAGATTGACTGGTACCATCAACTTGGACCGTTTTGACGTCTACTCGACTTCTTTGGCTGCTTCCAACTTCCTTGACATCATCAACTCTTTCATGAGAGTGTTGGGCGAGACCCGCTCTTCGTATAGGGAGGTCCTTAGCGACGACGGTGGTATTGACGTCAACACTGAAAAACCGAAACCGGACTTCAGTATTCTCGAGACTTTCACCAACTTGGAGACAAATGTTGGTGTCAGCGTCGACTCGTTTTTAATCCAGGTGTATCCAAGCTCGTTGCATGACTCTGAAGTACTTGTGGTGGACTCCGGAAGCATCACTGCTGTTTATAAAACACAACAAGAAGACGGATTCGTTAGCTCAAACTTGAAGTTGCGTTGGAATAATTTGGATGTTGCTTTGTCACATACTAAGGTACCATTCCCCGACGAGAAGGTTCTGCCGCAGAACCTCGACAAGTTCATCAAGAACGCCAAAACAGCTAAAGGCGGTATGCTTTTGGGTTTGCCCCTTGTTGCAATCAATATGAAGACCATTCAACGCAAGGATGGCAAGGAGATTGAATACACTTTTAACAGCAGTTTTGGGGGTGCGGTGGATATCAGATGGAACTTGGGGTCGGTGAACTTCATTAAGGCGATGTACGACTCGCATGATAAGGCCGTGGTGTCGCGTATCGCGACAAACAGAGTTTTCACCAGAAGAAAGCTGTCTACAGGCGCGGCTGTGGTGGAGAACTTGGAGTCCTTGCGGATCAAGGAGAGACTTGAGAACGCTGAGCACGACACGGAGTATACCTACGTTGCGCTTGAGCCAGCGTTGATTGAACCGTTGCGATTGAAAGAGTTGGGAGACGTCACGCCACCATTGGAGTGGTTTGGATTGCACAGAGATAACTTCCCGGCATTAACTCATCATTTCGTCATCTTGCCGCTTGAGAAGTTCGTCAGAAACGTTGAGAAGCAGTATAACTCTATTTTGGGCAGGGTTTGACGGCAAGCGTTCGTAGGAACAAAAATATTAGAGCTGATCATTTGAGCATTGGTTTGTTGTGACATTTGAATGTATATTATCATAGATGGACCTTATTGTTTAAAGTAAATTTGTCTAGCGCTTCTCTCAGGGTAGAGATCACTGATGGAGTAGAAAATGATTCACAGAGTAGCCGGGATAAGTTTCCTAAAAAAAACCTTGTTGTAATTTTATCTACAACAAAGTTTTTTATTCTGTCTTCATAAAAGCACTTCAAGATTAGTCTATAGCCAAGTCAAATACTCAGGCCCCAGTTGACTTTTGACACAGCCTAAGCATGCCGCCTGCCACTACCCCAGATCTCACGCTGTCCGCCTGCCTCGGAGCAAGGCCGCTGCTCATGACCGGGTAACTCCTGCGACTGCCTCCTATTCCCAAGTGCCAGAAATCAAGTACGATACAGCCCAGGGGGAATACACGGAACATCACAATGGTAAGTGACAGTTTAATAAAACCACTTTTAACGGAGAACCGGCCCTTTTAGATAAATACTAACGAGCGCAATTGCGGGCAGCAGTCTTTGGCGACCTTGCTGCCCTGCACTGCGATACAGTCTCAATCTTTGAAGCCATACTTGGAAGCTGTCCGCTACTCTCTCACGGCATCGCTCTCGTTGGAGGACTTTGCGTCGCAGACCGCCGAGGGCCATAACAACCCGGAAATCGAGTCGCAGAAGACGCCGGAGGTCATACTCAACCCATTGGTGATATCGAGAAACGAGAACGAGAAGATCCTCATCGAGCCGTCGATAAACTCTGTGCGGGTGTCGATCAAGATCAAGCAGTCGGATGAGATCGAGCATATTCTCGTGCACAAGTTCACGCGATTCTTGACGGCGCGTGCCGAGCAGTTCTTCGTGTTGAGAAGAGCGCCGATTGCGGGCTACGACTTGAGTTTCTTGATCACCAACTTCCACACCGACCTGCTCTTGAAGTACAAGTTGGTGGACTTCATTATCGAGTTCATGGAGGACGTCGACAAGGAGATCAGTGAGATGAAGTTGTTTTTGAATGCCAGAGCGAGATTTGTTGCGGAGGCGTACTTGACTCCGTTCGATTAGGTGGAGGCGCACTTGACTCTGTTCGGTTAGGTAGATAGTTGGAAATACATGTGAACAAAGGTTAGCAGTAGAGCAGAACCTTACGGTAAATGAACAAATACCTGAATTCGGTGGTCCCGAGGATAAAATAAAATATATCACTACTCCGGTCTGCGGTAAACAATCATATATTGTAGCAATGTGGCGGGTGCTACGCTTTTCAACTTAACGGCCAGCCTTGAAATATTTGCCATGGTAGCTACTCTTTAAACCCCCCAAGTTCCAGCCTTAGCAAATGGTTAGCTGATATTTCCCTCAACTTTTTTCTCGCAACCAAAGCTATTCGTATCGTGCGCTATTCCTCTCCCTGGAACAACTGTGAAATCCCAAGCATCCCAATCAACGCGTACTTCAAGTACTGGTTCTCGGTGATCAAAATCGTCACGTACCCCACGATCGGAATATATCCCTTCACGGAGCCTATTATGTCGTTGTCTCTGTTCAAGTACCCCTGGTTTCTCGCGTACAACCCCAAATCGTTAACCGGGTTGTTGTCGCCCTTGGTGAGCAAGAGCTGCTTGTGGCTGCCCTTCTCCACGTTCTCGACATGGTGCTCGTTCATCACGCGGTGCACAATCGGAATCGTTTTGTCCTTCACCTTGTACACCACCACGTCGCCGACGTTCACAAACTTGTCTCTGTTCCAGAGGAACAAGATATCTCCACGCTGGAACGCAGGCTCCATGGAGCCCGACAACACCACGACAATCGGCGATTCCGAGTACGTCACCACCGAGAGAAGCTTCCAGAACATGAACGCGCCCGAGAGCGCCAAGGCAAAGGTCAAGGCCTGGCTAAGCTGTTGGCGGAGCTGGCGTGGGTTCATTTTCGAGGAATGATAGGTGATAGTCAGTGGTTAGACAGACATGCTGTCATGAAAAGTGGGCGGCGGGGCTCCAAACAGGCAAGAGGACCATGCATGAGGGGCATGAATGCGGACCATGGCTGGCAAAGATCGAGCCTAAGATGAACAGCATATTCAGAAGTGTGCCCAATGTGGCAAAGCGGCAATTGAAAGCAAGTACTAGACACTACGCCACGACCACTTCTACGGCTTCTCCCACATCTAAGAAGCTGCCCCTCCGGTGGAACCACCCGTTGGTGTACACCCTTGTGCTCGTTTTTTTCTTTGGATCGCTGAACATGAACGTGATTAAGATACGAAAAGACGCGCAGGAGATGGACGAGCGGTACCAGACGAAGATCGGGGTCTTGAGAGAATGTCTAGACCGGATGAAGGCGGGCGAGCGCGTCGATGTGGAGAAAGAGGTGGAGAAGGCCGAGGCGGTGTTCAAGAAGTTTGAGTTGTTGAAGAACCGCAAGTACGACGAGTTGGAGCAGTTGACGGGCGAAAGTGTCGACGATGAGAACTTCGACGAGGCGCTCAAGACGATATTTTCTGAGGAGGAAACCTTAAAGAGGGGCAGCAATACATCTACTAAGAGCACTGTGCTAGACAGAGAGGTAGCTGTACCATCAGAGATTTCTTTGGAGAAGGTTGTTGCTAAGCCGGTGGAACAGCCTGCCAATGAAACGATTTTGATTGAGAACACGCCCGGAGCATTGGAGGAGGCCGCCCACACGCGAAGTGTGTCTAAATTCTTGTGATCCGCAAATGATGGGGGGATGAGTTTAACGAAGCAGCATGCAACCCAGTATGAATCATGTTTATGAGAACAAGCCTCGACCTAGCACCTCGGGGCACCGTTATTCGACGAAACGAAACTTACATGTAAATAACGTCTCTCTATAATACACTAAACACCCAAACTACTCGTAACTACCTTCTATATTATGTCCCACCTCGTTCGTTGATGGGCGTCGACACATTCGAAGTGTTGTGGCTCTGCGGCTCGCTGTGCAGCATAGTGTTCACCCGGAAGTTCTGATTCATCATTGGCGGCATCATCGCCATGCCCTGGTTCATTGGTATGCCCATGTTCGGGTCCCACCCCCCGTTCATAGAAAAGTTTGCCATCGGATTGAAATTGTGCGGCGGCGGATTTATGGCAGGCAGTGGAGCTCCCGCCGAGTCTCTGGAGTTCACTGGCCGGGTTGGCACCTCGTCATGTGGGGCCTCGTTCAGGAGCTCCGGAATCTGCAAGTAGAGCATATCAAAGTTGCGGAGAGCCACCCGAGAATGGAAAAAATTCTTGGAGATGACCTTGAGGCACCAGCGGAAATTGTAAATCTGATCTTTGTAGTAGTTGCGCTCGGCGGCGTCGGTACTAGTGACGTACAAAAGAAGCGCAAACGAGCCAATGGCGGCAAAGTCCGCGCTCGCCGGGGCGTACCAAAACAGGTGGATGTTTTCCGACTTAAGCTGGCTGATGAACTCGATGGCCGCCACAAGCCGTGCCTTGGCCGCAGACCGGCACACTCCCACTAACTCGGGCGACTCGCTGTTTGACAAGGTGCTAATGATTCTGCGATGCAACGTGATTTCGGCGACAAAGTACGCGAGTTTTAAGTAGGCGTTCGAGTTTGGGAACCGGTCTACCGCTTTAGACTCAAATCCCAGCGAGGAAGGCGAGAACGAGTTATTACTCGTGAGCCTCGACGGCAAAGCTGAAAACCAGCCCCTGAGCGTCAACTGAAGCGGTTTAGCAATGTTGAGCACTTGATATATCAGAGTGACATTCTGGGTAGATTGCAAAGAGTAAAATTTTGAAAGGATCTCAGACACGATCCCCGCAAGATTCACAAGGTGCATGAAAAAAGGCCGGCCGAGATCGCTACTGTCCTCCTCTACGAAATTCCCAGCAGAATGGACCGACGATGCCGGCGAGTTTCTCATTGCGCCCTTTGGCGTCTGGGTGCCGGAGGTTTCCAGGAAGTCCTCCTCGACAAGATCTTTTACCAACCAATTGCTGCCTGGAACTAAGTGCGACGGCCGCGACTCAACGAGTGACAACCACTTGTCGTGAAAATACACCGCCCAGGCCAAACGCTTTCGCAAACCTTTCTCCCACTTGGGAAGCTTCCACGTGCTACAGTCCACTCCGAGCCCGAGCTCTTCAAAAAGAGACACCACCTGGGAGCAGAGCACCCATTTTCTGTGATACCCCTTTTCCGAGCCTGGAATCGAGCTGCTGCACTGGAGCAAAAGCAACCCAGCCTGCACCGCGGTAAGCTTGGGACGCTCGAGAACGTCTACAAACGTCTTGCGGGCGATCTTGTACAACGCGTTAACGTCAGGCTTGGGTCTGTCAAGCAACTTGGACTCATGCCCCCAAAGCTCCACTGCAAGCAAGTAAACCGCACTAAGAAGCGGCGCACTGACCTCCTTGTAGCCGCGCTCGTACTTCTCGAGAAATACTCGCTTGTGTAGGATTGGATAAAACTGATGCACATACTTGAAATAGATCTCGACCAATGCAGGACCATGCGGCCGCACAATCGCTTCTGTCTCCTCGATGTCGCGAGCCGCCTGGTAATAGAGTTCTTCCGTGAAATCTTCTCTGAGCAAAAAGCTACAGTGCTGGTCAACTTTTCGCAACGAGAGCTCGTCGCTCAACCTCACCTGGTCGATGCCGTTAAGCTTCATGCTCAGGATCAACGTCAGATCAAACACCGATGAGGGGCCTATGAAAAACGACGACCGCGGGTAATTTCTCTTCACGGCCTGCATCAGAACCTTTTGACCGCGGTTGCGTGGCGCATTAGTAGGCTTCGCCACCTTGTAGGTATGCTCTGTCACCAGGGGCCGTTTCTTGATACGCTCCTCGCTCTCCCAGTTATTGTGTACCTCTGGGAACACTCCGTTTGTCGCAGAAAGCTGGGCATGATCGACTTCATGATGATTGTCAACACTCACTGATAAGTCGGGGAAGTCTGGCTTGGCGTTCCAACCCTTATCTCCCTCGTGCTTCACAGTGTCGCCCGAGATCGAGCCGTTCCCGTTCTTGTTATCTTGAGGCTCAAAGAAGTTAAAGTCCACCTCCTCGTCGGGATGCCAGCCTTCAAAGCCTTGCATGTTGGCCATATGGGATGGTCGCGGTGCACGAGTTTTGCGCACTGGTTTTTTCAAATATCCGTTATGCAGAAGTTATCTCCACGCACTGTGTTAGTCAGCAACGTGTAGGTCAAGAAAGACACGGTATGAAAGCTTTGCTCGTCGTCTTATAACACTCAACCCCGCCTGCAACGCTCCTTTCTCTCAATCAGTGTTTACACTCTGCCACTTGAAGGAGCTCGCTGGTAAACTAATTATTAGCACCGCCGTGTAGCAAATCTTGGCCAGCAGAAAAATGCAGCTCCCACCTGGGTGGGCGATCTGCAGATAACGCAGTCGGGCCACACAATGTTAGATCTGGCAGTGGCAACAGAACTCTACGAAATAATGTTGAGCTGGCTTCAAATAGAAACTGGCCAAAAGAGCAGATATGCTAAAATACTATGATTACTGATGCTCACCGCTGGGGCTCGTTCTTGGCTCATTCCCCCTATCAGTTGGAGCCATTGGGGCGGGCCGATCAAGAATTGCATCTGCCAAAGGCCCTGTGAATTATGCCGGGTAACGGATTACTGCTGGCGAAGGTTTGCCGATTTACCCGGCGGTTCCGTAGCTCCCGGGGTTACAGCGGGGTCGGGGCCGGAACCAGAATGAGGCGCCTACTTGGAACGGAGGGGCAGAGCCATGAGTGTCCAGGAACAACGTAGGACCTGCTAGAATTTTCTGGGACTTATTCCGGTCAGCACCCAGAAGTTTAATTCGTAAGATGTGACTCTTTGCCACTGGAAAAAACTTAAAGTGACGCTCTCCGGAGCTGTCCCGCGGCGAATTATGTTAGCGCAGTTCTGATTGGCCGCCCGCGTGCCGCCTGTCCCCCAGTTTTTTGCTCAGTGCAGTATATATTTTTACAGCACCAAGTTTTCTTCTGCATCGACAACCACCACATCCCACACTTCCCAGTTGCAAGATGTTGAGGGCCATCAAGAATATCCCTAGACGACTGATACCAGCCCAGGCGAGACGCTGGGCCAGACCAAGCCTTGGCTTGACCCGCGCGTTCGCCACAGACGGCTTTTTGCAGTCCAACAACGGCGCGTACATCGACGAGATGTACTCTGCCTGGAAAAACGACCCGGAGTCCGTGCACGTGTCGTGGCAGGCGTACTTCAAGAACCTCGACGGCAAGGTGCCGAGCGCGCAGGCGTACACCGCGCCGCCGTCGATCGTCTCGAATGCCATTGGCGGAGGCATCCCGGACATCAGTGCCGACACCGGCGCCAACGACAGCGTCACCACCCACTTGAAGGTGCAGCTTTTGGTGCGCGCCTACCAGGTGCGCGGCCACCAGATCTCCAAGTTGGACCCGCTCGAGATCAGTTTTGCCAGCGACTCTGCCAAGGAGATTCCAAAGGAGTTGACCCTTGAGTACTACGGGTGGACCGAGAAGGACCTCGACACCAAGGTCACTCTTGGCCCGGGTATTCTCAACAACTTTGCCAAGACCCACGGCGTGAAAACCTTGACTCTCCGCGAGGTGATTGAGCACCTCAAGTCGATCTACTCGGGCCATTTCTCGGTCGAGTACATCCACATCCCGTCGCGCGAGAAGTGCAACTGGATTCGCGAGCGTCTCGAGAACCCGGAGATCTACAAGTTCACCACCGACCAGAAGCGCCAGATCCTCGACCGCTTGATCTGGGCCACTTCTTTCGAGACCTTCCTTGCCTCGAAGTTCCCTAGTGACAAGCGTTTCGGCTTGGAGGGTGCCGAGTCGCTTGTGCCAGGTTTCAAGTCGTTGATCGACCGCTCTGTGGAGCTCGGCGTCGAGGACATTGTCATCGGCATGCCACACAGAGGCAGATTGAACATGTTGTCGAACGTTGTCAGAAAGCCGAACGAGAGTATCTTCTCTGAGTTCACCGGTGTCAAGACCAACGATTCCGGCTCCGGCGATGTCAAGTACCACTTGGGTATGAACTACATCCGCCCAACCACCTCTGGCAAGCACGTGAACTTGTCCCTTGTTGCCAACCCATCGCACTTGGAGGCCGAGGACCCAGTTGTGCTCGGCAGAACCAGAGCCGTGTCGTTCTTTAAGAACGACATTGGCAAGTTTGAGAAGGCCTTGCCAGTCTTGTTGCACGGTGACGCTGCGTTTGCCGCTCAGGGTGTCGTCTACGAGACCCTTGGCTTGTCCGCTCTTGAGGACTACAGCAACGGTGGCTCGATCCACATCATTGTGAACAACCAGATTGGTTTCACCACCGACCCAAGAAACGCACGCTCTACCGCGTACCCATCGGACATTGCCAAGTCCATCAACGCGCCGATCTTCCACGTCAACGCCGACGACGTCGAGGCCGTCACTTTTGTGAACCAGTTGGCTGCTGAGTGGCGCGCCAAGTTCCACTCCGAGGTCATCATCGACCTCATTGGCTACAGAAAGCACGGCCACAACGAGACCGACCAGCCTTCGTTCACCCAGCCAATGATGTACAAGAAGATTGCCAAGAAGCAGTCTGTCATTGACATCTACGTCGACCAGCTCATCAAGGAGGGCACCTTCACCAAGGAGGACATTGAGGAGCACAAGAAGTGGGTCTGGGGGCTCCTTGAGGAGTCCTTCGCCAAGTCCAAGGACTACAAGCCAACCACCAGAGAGTGGCTCACCACCCCATGGGAGGGCTTCAAGTCGCCAAAGGAGTTGGCCACTGAGGTCTTGCCGCATCTCCCAACTGCGGTTGACGAGTCGCTCATCAAGAGCATCGGTACCAAGAGTGCCTCGTGGCCCGAGGAGGGCTTCGAGGTGCACAGAAACCTCAAGCGTATTTTGAACAACAGAAAGAAGTCGCTCGAGACCGGCGAGGGCATTGACTGGGCCACCGGTGAGGCGATGGCTTTTGGTTCTTTGGTCCAGGAGGGCACCCACGTGAGAATCTCGGGTCAGGATGTCGAGAGAGGTACTTTTTCGCAAAGACACGCGGTCTTGCATGACCAGAACTCGAACAAGACCTACACCCCGTTGCAGCACGTGAGCGAGGAGCAGGGCAAGTTCGACATCAGCAACTCGTCGTTGTCTGAGTACGGTGTCATGGGTTACGAATACGGTTACTCGTTGACTTCGCCAGACGCCCTTGTGATGTGGGAGGCGCAGTTTGGTGACTTTGCCAACACCGCCCAGGTCATCATCGACCAGTTCATCTGCTCTGGTGAGACGAAATGGAAGCAGCGTTCCGGTCTCGTGTTGTCGTTGCCACACGGTTACGACGGCCAGGGCCCAGAGCACTCTTCTGCCAGAATCGAGCGTTACTTGCAGTTGGTCAACGAGGACCCACGTACCTTCCCATCCGAGGAGAAGTTGCAGCGCCAGCACCAGGACTGTAACGTCCAGGTCGCGTACCCAACCACTCCGGCCAACTACTTCCACCTCTTGCGTAGACAGCAGCACCGTCAGTTCAGAAAGCCATTGATCTTGTTCTTCTCCAAGTCGTTGTTGCGTCACCCATTGGCCCGCTCCAACATCGAGGAGTTCACTGGTGACTCGCACTTCCAGTGGATCATCGACGACGTTGAGATCGGCAAGGCCATTGCGCCGAAGGAGGAGATCAACAGATTGGTCTTCTGCTCTGGCCAGGTCTACGCCGCTCTTCACAAGAAGAGAGAGGCGCTCAACATCCAAGACACTGCGTTTGTGAGAATCGAGCAGTTGCACCCATTCCCATACGAGCAGGTCAGAGACTTGTTGAACTCGTACCCTAACGTCAAGGACTTGGTGTGGTGTCAAGAGGAGCCGCTCAACTACGGCGCCTGGTCGTACATCGAGCCAAGATTCGAGACCACCTTGAAGGAGACCGAGAAGTACAAGGACTTCCCAATCAGATTCGCTGGTAGAGATCCATCGGCCTCTATTGCCACTGGTCTCAAGTCTGTGCATCTTGCTGAGGAGGAGACCTTCTTGAAGGAGGTGTTCCAGATCAAATAGCAACCCAGTGGTGTGAAACCGCTGAGTGAGAAGCACGAAGCGGATGTTCCTACTGAGAAGCCTGTTGAGAAGGAGCCAGTTGGAGCGAAAGTTGTTGAGAAGAAGCCTGAGAAAGCCGAGGCTGCCGAAGAGACTTCTTCTGAGACGAAGCCTGTGGAAAAGCCTACCGGGGCGGAATCACGTGTGTCGCTCAAGGAGAAAGTGAGACGATTTTTCTACTATTAAATGAAATAGTCGATATTATATTCAATTTTTACAATGTGTAGGGCAGTAGTGGACCCAGAATGGGACGCTGTAGCAGTAGTGAATAGCACGAAGTCGCCAAAGTTTCATTGTAGATTGATAGTCGGCGTTCTGGAGAAGATTCCAGTTTCACAAGATTTGCTGCTTATGGTGCTCGGCCCAACTACAACGTTTGAGGATAGATTCTCCTCTTGGTCAGTCACACGCTGCGCACATGATGATGTGCCATCTCTGCGTGCGACAGAAGTTGCCTACGAACATGGATGTTGTGGTAATTCACAAAAAGAAAACTTCTAAGAGTACTAACACAAAGGTACTAAAATTTGTAGGCTTGTTTCGCAAGAATGTAGATAAATTATATTCCTGAGTAGTTGGCGCCCCCTACTGGCAGGCCCGACCCACGGGATTGGCGCCCGGGGACAGGACCTGCCCGCCCGGACTAGCGCATGAAAATATATTTTTCGACTCATTCTCGGCAGCCCGTAGATTTCAGTCACCTCTCGCATAACCACACCCGAGCCCCATGTCGCCAATCGCCTCCGATAAGAAACAGAGTGCCACCGCCCGTGTTTTGGGGTCCGCCTCTGCCGGTATCTGTGAGATTGCGGTGTTCCACCCGGTCGATACCATCTCCAAGCGGTTGATGTCCAACACCACCAAGGTGAACAACTTGACGGTGCTCAACAACGTCATCTTCAGACAGCACGCCCAGGAAGCCTTTGGCAAAAGATTGTTCACTTTGTTCCCGGGCTTGGGATACGCCGCGTGCTACAAGATTTTGCAGAGAGTGTACAAGTATGGCGGTCAGCCGTTTGCCAACGAGGCCTTGGCCAACAACTTCAGAGGCACCTACGAGAACGCCTTTGGCAAGAAGAACGGCAAGGCGTTGATGAGCGCCACTGCTGGTTCTCTCATCGGAATTGGAGAGGTTGTGTTGTTGCCGTTGGATGTTTTGAAGATCAAGAGACAGACAAACCCAGAGTCGTTCAAGGGGAGAGGATTTGTCAAGATCTTGGCGGACGAGGGGTTGAACCTTTACAGAGGTTGGGGCTGGACGATGGCGAGAAACGCGCCAGGCTCGTTTGCGTTGTTTGGCGGTAACGCCTTTGCCAAGGAGTACATCTTGGGCTTGAAGGACTACAGCTCTGCCACCTGGACTCAGAACTTTGTGAGCTCGATCGTGGGTGCTTCCGCGTCGCTCATTGTCAGTGCGCCGTTGGACGTGATCAAGACCCGTATTCAGAACAGAAATTTCGAGAACCCGGAGTCTGGTGTCACGATCTTGAAGAACATCGCCAAGAACGAGGGTGTCACTGCGTTCTTCAAGGGTTTGGTGCCAAAGTTGTTGACCACGGGGCCTAAGTTGGTCTTCTCGTTTGCCTTGGCGCAGAGTTTGATCCCAGCATTCGACAAGCTTTTCAAGTAAGCCTGGAAGCTAGCTAATATTCAATGTACATAGAGCAATACATGTAGATAGAAGTTGAGAAAATGAATGGCTGCAGTGGTGAAAAGTAGGGCGGAATATGTGAGTAATTTCACAGTGCAGGAGATACGTAACTGGGGAAAAATTGGGGAGCGACTAAGGCCGACGATCGACGAGTTCGGGAGACAAAGCAAAAGAGAAGGAGAGTGGACAAAATCAGTGAAGGACGGGTAAAGGGAGGAAGACCGATCCTGAAGGACGTACTGTGGAATTGTAAGGGCCGAGGTTTTTCGTGGCCAATTGTGGCGTTGTGGTCGGCCGGCGTGTGACGAGCCTCTATTCGCTTAAGACCGATCCGGCTCGTCAGAGCGGCTCGCTGCAGCATAGCGTGCAGAGCAACAAAACTGCGGCTCTGCACAGTAGGTTGCGGTTGCGTAACCCAATGGGCAGTGTGACATTTAGCAAGGTTGAAGGGGAGAGTCTAAGAACTGGAGTTGTAAAGAGCTTAGTTGGCCACAACATGCTTGTGCGACTTGAGTAAGCTACACATGACAAAGCAGAGCTTACGATAGAAAAAAGCCGCTTCTTGGGAAGCGTTCCTTCGCTTTTCACATGGCGTTGCGGTCCGTCTATTCACACGAGCCACATGAAATGTGGCGCCCGGGTAACCGTCGCCTGACAGCAGTTTGCTAGCGCAGGATGACGGGAGCTCTGATAAAGATTTTCAAAGAACGCACAGTTGCCATCGTTGATTCTCCTGATATATAACCAGAAGTCTCAATTAGCTGTCTAG